>OW052035.1:9062500-10312500 GCA_932526305.1 Epicampocera succincta | reverse complement strand
CTACTAATTTTTACAGCAACTGCGCTTGAATTTATTAATTTGGGGACAATGTTATAGAAAAAGGATATATGGGGACATGGCAAGTCCTTGCAGGAATTAAAGTGAAACTTAACATATCAACAAAGTAGTATGATTTTGCATTCGATATTTAAAATTCGCTGTATTTTTACAATAACGAAACATTTTACAGCCATTTTTTCTTATAGATTTTTTTAGTTTTCATATATTAAGTCAAGAAATTAAAAAACGTTAAAAACAGGAACAGGAATTTGCTTAATCAGATATAAATCAAATATATTCTGTTATGAAATTAAATTCTTTAACAATAATTTGGACAAAAATAATACATGATTTGCCAACCAAATTTTGCTTGCAGGTATTGAAACCATATTTTCTCTACTACTTGCATTCTATGGACTTTTAGCTTATTTTTCAAAAGCAATACATCACACATTCCTTTTATGATAAGATCAGAGCTATTTGGTACTAAAAACTTAACTTTTGTGTCATTATTTTTATCCTGAAATTTTAGTCAAATAATATAAATAAATAAGAGATGAAAAAGACTTCTTATAATGATTCAAAGGAAAACTATCACAATTATAGCCGCCATATTCTTACTTGGCACCATTTGCTTAAATTATATTATATGATAAACCGTCATTATAATGCAGTTGATTGCAACACAATCGTCCTCTGAAAACATCATCAGATTAAAAGAAAAATGATCACAATAATAATTCAGTATATTTTTTTGGTGTATTTTCAATATTTTGCTTTGTTTTTACTGAGGGCAAATCATGCAACAATAATATGATTGATAGTGGCAAAAGTATGATTCGTCGCAGCAACAATATAGTCAGAGAGGAAAGCAAAATGTGTGTGGTGGGCGGTGGAAAGGAAAGTTAGTTGATTTCCTTTTAATGGAACGCAGTTGGTTGCCGTAATAATACTATTGACAACAATGTGTTGACAAAAGTATATCCATATATAAAAATATATATATCCTATCGCTGATTAATAAGAAAGTTATTACAATAATAATATAATAATAATAATAATTATAAATATAATCATTAAATTTGGCAAAAATATTTCTGTAACTTAAAAACGTGACAAATATTTAATATAGTATTTTTATGATAATAATATGGTTGACCGACAACATAACATTGTTAGTCGCAATTATACGTACACTTTGATTTACTGGAATACTTAATCAAAATTTCTTTTATAGTATTGAAAGATTTTTCTCCTCGTATTTTGTTTGTTTTTGGTACAAATTAATGGTTGTTTATTTGGCTTAAATAGTGAAAAAAAATATCCTTGTAGCTGCAAAGATAGAAAAATGTTTTAGAGTAGCAGAGATGAGAATGTTATATATGATAATAATAGTAAGTTTTTTTTCGCCTTCATTTATTTGTTGATCGGAAAAGGGCTTTTTCTTGTGATAATGAAATCTGTTGCTTGGAAAAGCCTTTAATAAATTCAACCATATTTTTAGGTTGATATTCAGGTGGTATGAAATTAATGGCAAAACTGTAGGCAACAACATTTCAAAACAACTCTATTTTAGCTGCAGATACACTCTTCAATTTGGCGCCTTTTTTTGTCACAAAAACAAAATATTCTTCAAGGAGAACAGGGCATATGCTTCAAACGAAGCGTTGACTTCAGTGCTGCCATGAACTCAAATAGACATATAAAAAACCACCACCGTCCTGAAAGTCGTTGTTTTGTTTATACTGAGTCCAAAATGTTTGGTGCCTAAGAATAGTTTTGACTTTTTTGTTGAACTTTAATTGTCCAGAATGCAACTGAAAATAAAGAATTTTGAGAATAATTAAAGGTGCCCTTCAGTCAAGCGTTACGTTTGTCAGCCTTTATGACAATGTTTCGAGACGCGTTGTATTATATTATTTAAATGGCGAAATGAGTCAGTAAGTATGTAAATGAGTTGGCCTGAAACTTGCGTGTTTTGGTTAGTGTTTATTTAAAAATTATTTAAGGGTAGTTTATAGTAAACGACTTTGTTTGGTTGTTTAATGTTGGCGTGCGTGGTAATTTTAAAAGAAATTTCCGTTACAATTTTGTCTGCTATAAATTTTTAAACAGCTCAGGTTAATTTTTTTCAATTCCTTCAAACCTGTCGCATAATTGTTGTATAATATTGTTAAGCGCCTAAAAATGAGGGAGTTGAATATAAATTATAAATAAGCAATTGCTAAAAACACTCAAATACGTCAGTGTTCTCATGTTTTTTTAATAAAATAATATGTGCGGCAAATTTTTTCCTTTAGAAAATTAGAAGAATTTGCGCCAATAATTATTTTTATTCAATTTTGTTGCGTTTCCAAAAAAAAAAGGATATACACAGCCATTACGGTTACTTTGTAGTACCCACATGAAATTTGTTGTACTACTTTTGATTATAATTATACGTTCACAAGCGGATTTTTGCTAAATTTGTTGAGGTTTAAAAAAAAGGATATATGCAGCTGTCATGAAAACTTGCTGGCATTGATATAAAATTTTGTATATTATATCTGATTAGTATTATGCATTCCTATAAGGATTTCTGTTAATTTTATTTCAAGTTTCAAAAAAAGGATATACGCAGTCATCTTGAATACTTACTAGTACTCACACGCAAATTGGTGCACCACATCTAATTACTATTGTACGTTCATATACAGATTTTTGCAATTTTGTATTTAAGTTCCAAAGAAAAGGATATACCCAGCCAGGATAAGAACTTGTTCGGATTAAAATTAAGTTTTGTGTATTATTTTCGATTGGTATAATAATTTCACATAAGAATTTCTGCTAATTTTATTTTAATAAAAAAAATAAAAAAAAGGATATATAAAAGGACACAAATGCTTGCTAGTATTTCTATGCAATATGGGAGCACTACTTTTGATTATTATTATTACACATTTTTATACAAAATTCTATTAAATTTCTACAAAGTTTAATGTATAAAAATTTTCGAAATTTTTTCAAGCGTCAAAAAAAAGGATATATGCAGAAAGAACCAAGACTTGTTGGCATTAAAGTGAAGTTGGGTGAACTACTTCCTATAGTTATTATACATTCATATGCGGATTTTTCTTCAATTTCCACAAAGTTTAATATTTTTAAAGCAAATTTATTACTAAGGACATGATGGAACAAAACAATGTTTTATATTTCAGACACTTAATACGATAATTTTATTATTTATGCAGCAAATTTCAAAGACTTTGTTTTATTACGGCAAAAAGATGTAATTTGAAAACATAAAGGACGCCTGAAAACTCAAGAAGTCCTTGGTGGTGATAAGGTGTGGATAAAAGGGGGTATCAGGACATTCTCAAAGTATTTACAAGAATATTTGCTTTGCAATTACCAGTTAAATTAAGGCTAGACAAGTCAGATTACAGTTTTGTAAAATTATCCTGAAAAAAAAGATGTATCAAGTCCAAATGATTGCTGGCTGTTCCATTTATTAGTGTAACGGAGCCTTATTTCTCATAACGCAAAGCTTCCTGTGTTCATTCCCGTAGACATTTTCCAAGCCGTAAAAACAGAATGAGTAATAATTATGTTTGTGCAAAAATTGGATGTCTCTATGCAAAGAAAGAAATAAGTATGAACACAAAGGAGTTTCTGTATATGATAGACAAATGCTTTGTAGATAAAATCATTTTGAAAATATATATATATATATATATATATATATATATATCTTATAGAAACTGATCTATAGAAAAATATGAAGCTGATCTTGCAAATTCTGCGGAAGCCATTTAAGTTATTTCAAGCAATTTTAACATAAGTTGTGCCTGTCACAGTCCTTCGATATAAAAGTCTTTTGAATTTGTTATTCCCTATAAAATTGATATTAAATCGCTATAAATATAAAGATGTCTTTGCGTTTTTCAGGTTAAAAACCATGTGTTAAAAACGTATATATTTCAGTTCAATTAGAACTCTTCATAAATATTTCAACTTGAAGGATATCCAGATATAATGCAAGTCCTTTGCCGAAACTCTCAACAAATTGAATAAATTTGTTATTATTAAAAGGAAAAGTAAAGATCGCTCAATAAATACTATCTTAATAATTGATGATCCGAAGTATGTCAGGATCTATATTCAGTCAATATGAAGCAAATTACAACTTGTTTCATAGTTCTAGGCTTCCTTGCGGGTATTTTAGTTCAGCAGCCGGTATTTTAGATAGTAAAATGCACCAGTCAATTACTGTGTAAAAGTAATAGTTTATGATAAGATTTTTATTTATTTTTTGAACTATTTGGAAATATCTCACTTTCCTTTAGTACGTCTCTCCCCAAATGGGCAGGGCAAAACAAAAGTGGTAACTATTTATGTCTGCTTTATTTTGAGTTTAATTTGATATAAAAAATTTGTGTGGCCAACATTTTGTTAGAAACAACTTTCATTTGTTTATCTGCCAGCATTTTAAGACAGTAAATATTTTCTCACAATTAAAAATCAAGACTCCAAATATAAATAATTTGCTACCAAAACAAAAACTTTACTGCAAGCCTTTTGCTGCAAGAAATTATAAACAGAATTAATATTATTCGCAGAGCAACAGAAATCAAACATTAACTTGAAGACTGCCGAACAAATTTCTTTAGACAATTGTCTTGACAAAGATTTTCCCAACATAAATTTTAGCGCAAAAAAAAAGACGAAATGTTAACAGACCGAAATTATATATACGAAGAAGATGAGGGAAACATGATAATTTTTTTGTGTGTGTGTGTCTTTGCTGCCATTTATTTTCAATCTACTTTCAAAAAGAAACAAACCATTTCTTTTTGAGATTCTGTTTTTACGGCTTAGAAAATGTCTGAGGGAATGAATGAGTGAGTGAGTGAATGAATGGATGAAGACGAAATCATGAACGAAAAGCAAAGAAAAACACACTTTAGAGATTGTGTAAATAAGTGGTTTATCAAAAATACAAAAAGAAATATTGAGTATGAGAAAGGAAAACCGTGAGTAGAAAATCATGTTAAGAAAAGAACAAGAAATAAAATAAAATTGTGAAATGTGAATTGGCTTGTGAAGAATAGGTGGGAGTTGATTTGATATCTTGCGCTGCTAAGTAAACTTTTAAAATAAAATTCTTGTTGTTCTTGAACGCTGCTATAAACTTTTCTTTGTGCTGTTTCGAACACCAGGAGATTGGGAAGTTGTTCAAAAGTGTTTGGTTCTGAAGCTTAAATATACCAGAAATATTGGCAGCCAGTAAAATAAGTTCCAAAGGAGCTGGTAACGAAACCATGCCATGGCATGTCAAGAAAATGTCCCTGAGATTTACTCTAAACTATATTGAAAAAACCAGCAACCTACAAACTAATGTTTAGCTGTTTTTCTATTTCGAGATGTTATTTGAACAATTTTGCTTCAGAATATATTAGTGAAATGAAATAAACCGATAAATGCTTAAGCTGAAGTTTTGCTGTGTGACTTTGGATTTCTTGGGAATCAGAAAAAGGATATATGACCACAATATTTTTCCTTTAAGTTAGTTTGATATAAGTTCGTTAAAGCCATAAATGGCACCGTCTTACGTCCCTTTAACGTTTTTTTTTTTGCTGTTTTGACATAGACAGGACATATGAGGACATTGTAATTGTATAACAAATAAAACAAAAATTTTATATAGAATCATAGAGCATATTTTTACATGCCCCAAGGTTTTCGACATCAAAAAGTTTGGTTTTTCATATTTTCGTAAACTTTTTCCATATAATTTGAAAAAAAAGGATATATGACAGTAAAGTGTTAACGTCAAGTAAATTTGATGGAACTTCCTGTGGGACTTAGTTACAAGGTTGTACGTCCCTTTGATAACAATTGGTCTGCTGCAACGTAAAGCCAATAAAAATTTCTGGAAACTAATAAACAAGACTTTCGCACAGAACTAAGCAGCACAGTTTTGCACTATCCTGGCAAGTTTAGCGATATTAAATATTTTCTTATAAGTTTTTTAAAACTTTTCGCTATAACTTGAAAAAAGGACATATGAGAGTGTCATGATTCCTTGAAGTAAATTTATTAAAATTTTCTGTGGGTCCAAGGTGCACAGTTTTACGTCCCCTTAATGGGTTTTTTTTCCATATTTGGACGAAGAAAGTGTAAATATGAGTGTATGTGTGTACTGAAAGAAAACTAAGTAAAATTGTATCATGTGACAAGTAGCGGCGTTTTGCGGTAGTTTAAGTTTTTTTTTAACCATTTTACCAAAAGGATATATAAAACTTTCATGTTTCCTGAAACTAATTTTTGTTTATTATTTGCGCGAAAAAGTGTGAAGTTGCTTAGTTTTTAACAAGTGCTTTGACACTTGAACCAAAATAAGGTTATATATGAGTGTCCTGATTCTTTGAAACCAATCAAGTAAAATTTTATCTAGAACTGAATTTCAAGTTTAAAAGGTTAAAGGATTTTTTTAACAAGGACATTTTAAATTTTGTTAGTAAGAACATCTGGCGGCTGCAACATATTTTAAAGGTCTTATTATTTAAAGAAAGTATAACAGTTTAATTTTATACTTTTTGCAAATTAATGAAATTTAACATAATAACTTCAGAATATATAACTTTAGAAAAAGGAGTTTTTTTAAGACAATGTTAAATGTATCCTCGTAAAGATGTTGCTGTGTAAATGTTTTACTGTAAATGTCTGTTGTTATGAATTTTAAAAAGGAAAACCTAAGACAAACATTTACGAGAATTTCTAATGAAGTCCTGCTTCGGCTGCCATCACTTTCCATTTGCAGGTGTTTGGTTATAATGTTATTATTTTTTACTTTGTTGATTTCCCCAAATTTATTGTTTATCTTTTATTTTTGTGGAAAAAAAGAGAAGCAGAAAGAAACAAAAAAAACTGTTATAAACATCAAAAACCTGAACATGAACCTTAAATTTATCTCAAATATGTCTCCTTCTACCTTTTGCTGCCGCAGCACCCTCTCCAAAATAAATTTTCTTAAAAACTTTGACACACAAACACACACACACACACTGTCTCTTATAGAAATGCAAACTTTTTGTGTTATATTTTGTAAATTTCCAGATAAAACACAAAAACATTGATTAAAATTTTTCATAAATAATGAAGATGTAACAGTTATGAAGTGAAAAATGTTTCTTTAGCCGTGTTTTGAGCTGCAGGGAAAAAGAAACAGCAAAGAATTATGGTCAAGATTTGTGAATTTATCTCGAGCAATTATTTAAGTTTATCTTTTTCGTGATGTTCAGAAACCTACATAAAAATTATAAACCCCGAATGAGTTTAACAAAAGCCCTAAAAGTAGACTATAGAAATATGAGACCATTAAATCCTTAATGTATGCAATTTTCCACTTTTGTTCTACAAAAGCAATTTCATTAAAAACTCCACAAATCCCTTAAGAATGGCTTGATTTATAGAAAACTTTAATGAAAGATCTTTCCGTCCCAATTTTATTATTATTATTATTATTATTATTATTCTTTTGGGTTTGGTGTTGTTGTTGTTGTTGTGGTGTATGCTTTAATTTATCACCAGCATGCCAGCCAATATTTTTAATCTATCTGATTATGTTGCTCATCTCTCAAAAATACAATTATGCTCACAAGCTCAGTCCATTTGTTATACGTGATTTTCTATAACAATATTAAATTGCGATAAAATCTTTATTGATTTAAACGTTTTTGTTGCAACCGAAGAGAAGAAAAATATTTATTTATAAAACATTGACACTTTTTCGTGTGTGCGGCGTGCGCTATTGTTGTGGCGCTGGGGTATCACAACAGCAATACAATATTTTCAAAATTTATCAATATTTAAACTAAATTTATGCACAATAAACAAATAAGCGTAAAAAACCAACACTAACAACAACAGCAAAAGCCGTATAAAGAACAAAAAAAAAAACTGTATTAATAAATTATCCAAAGCAAACAAAACAGTATTTATGGAGATTTTTAAATGAAAACAAATACAAAAATTAAATAAACTGTTGGTCAAGCTATTATGTATGGAAGAGAGGGAGAGCTATAGAGAGCCAGAGGAGAGTGGGCAACTATTGGCAATAAAGCACAAAACTAAAGCCTATTTTAAGGGCCAGCTTGTCAAAACTGGCACTAGTTGTTTAAATAAAAAGGACACCGTTTGCATGAGATAAACAACAAATTATTCTTCAAACGTCTGGTTGAATAATTTGGTGAAGTAGTTTTGCAGGTTCGATTCCTGCCATCATTCTGCAGACACTGCCAAAAAAAATGCCAAGCTAAGCTGTAAAACTAATTTAACTGGGGCTACAAATAAGTCAAGGCAACCTGAAGAATATTAAAGCCTCTTCCGCCTCTTAGAGACTAAAAATCCTTAAAGAATAGAAGTATTTATTTCAACACAGCCGTGATGTAGACGGCTGTCATGATGACTACTAAGCCAAAACTCTAAGGATTACATTTCAACTGGACCAATTATCCCCATTCATTCTTCGAATGTACTGCAGCCAGTAGTAGCCTTTGCAGTGCCACAATGTCACGTTTGCCTAAACGCCACCATTGACAATGTATGACAAGTCATTTGTTTCACCGTTTGAAGACCAATTAAATTTAACTACTGCAGTATTGTAAAGTGTTATTGCCTGCTTGAGATACATAGAGCTGCCTATTTCTGCTTTACTGAGAGACACGATAACGTCCTCCTTCACTGGTAGTTGTACGTCAATAGCAACAAATTGTTGGCTCGCCTTTATGAGCCCTAATACGCACAAGATATGACACGTTATATTAATGACATCTAATATAGTTTTTGAATGAAGGCTTTAACTGTTATGTATACAGAGATCACGTGCGTGACAGTAAAAAAAAACAAAAGATTGCTTTTGGTGTTATCACTGCCAAAATTGTCACGTTGCTGTCTCGGCTGCGCACAATTTAAACCCAGCGACAACTTGGTGGTATGCGGTAGTACTTACCTCATACGTACTTTTCAATATCATACTATTTACCGCCGACATTAACTGGAAGTAGTCAAGTAATAGCTTAACTTATTGTTCAACGCGTTTGTAAGCGTTTCTTTTTCAAAATGTTTACAGGATGCTGGTAGTTTCAATATGTTGAAAAGCAAATTTAACAATATCTGCCCAGACGTGCACAAATGTTGCAGAATATTTTATTGCTGCGACGAAAAAGTCCAAAACTTTAAAGCATACTTTAAGGGTTGCCAATAAAGAACAAGAACAGGAGTTTTAAATTCTAAAGCAGCTGCCCGAAGACGAACAAAAAGGGAGCAAAGAAAATGGGGAAAAATGGTTTAAAACAACCCCTAAACTTTTTGCCAGCCATTGTTTTCACATATTGTATTTTTTTATTAACTATTTTATTCTTCTTTATATATATATTTTCTATATATATGTACGTGAAGGCCTGTCACGCCAGTCAAAGTTATTCGTGAAAAACAACATCACTCCAGCAGGCCATACGCACTTAATAACACTCTGAAATACTTATACTCCATCTATAAATGTGCTAAGCAAACGTCACGCATTTGTGTGGCATACTTATAGGCAGTACAATAAAATAAAACAAAAAGTGAATTACAAAATGACTGCCTGGTTGGAGGAAAAATGCCAATATAAGGGAAAGTGATAACAGCAACTAGGTGGGTGAATCACTCTGGACTGTAGGATTTTTATTATTCATCTATTGCAGATTAAGGCCAAAGACGCCTAAAGTATAGATGTCAAATAAGCCGACACGTTTGGAGCCTGCCGAACATGATTTACTTAACAGAAACTATTCGAAATGTCGTTATACATAAAATACGCAGGCGAACACCATCCTACCCACCAGCTCCCATTAAAGCAATTCTCGTTTGCCTCCATACATTTCTTTTATTACGCTTTAACTTACATTTGGGCAACTGGTTTCGCATGTCTTTAACGCGCCCACCCAAAAGCTGGCATTTTGGTGTTTCTGACTTGATTTTCGTTCGAAAAATGTTAAACATGTCGGAAAGTTTTCTTTTAATTCCTCGGCTAGTACGTGTTTATGT
Source organism: Epicampocera succincta (assembly GCA_932526305.1). Lineage (NCBI taxonomy): Eukaryota > Metazoa > Arthropoda > Insecta > Diptera > Tachinidae > Epicampocera > Epicampocera succincta. The sequence continues at coordinate 10,302,429 of OW052035.1, read as the reverse complement.
GCTTGTGATCCGGCAGTTATGTGCGAATATATTAATTTCTAGGTATAAGCACGTGTGTTTCGAAAACAGTGTTTTGTTTTTATGCTGCAGCAACAACAAAGTTATAAACATAAAAATTCATTTTATTACAAACGTGTTCCAACAATTACGTTTTCTTGGCTTCGTTAGCGTTTTGGCGTTGGCAGTATGTTGCATTAACCCTGGAGTCCTGCACCGAAATCTCCAGGCCACAGTAATATTTTTTATCTTATGTTACGATCTTGTGTGCAATTTAAAATGGATTTTTGCCTTTTCACGAGTTCCTAGTCAATTTTTAGGCTGCACAAATATTTTTTATACTCACTTCTATAATTTCCAGCTATTAAGACATACATATAAATGGACAGTAGAACCATGTCGGCTTAGTATTGTTGGGTTAAATACATCGGTTTCTTTTCCGTTTTCATTGATGGTTTTCTTTTCTTCTCCATATTTATGGCCAAAATCGTAAAAATTTGGTTTTATGTATTTTTTTTTAATCCTTAAAGTATGCTTTGCTTTTAAAATAATTATAGCCCTGTATTATCTAGAAAGGGCGGGCTTTTCATGGCCGAACTTTTAGACTTAGTTCGGTTTTAAGTTAATTAAAAATAATAAAATGTTTTCCGTTTAATACTATAAACATTGTAATGAGGCAGCGTTTTGTGGGGGCCCTAGAAAAATGGCAGCAAACCCCTTAAACACTCTTACAAGTATTTTGCTTATGGTTTTAGAGACGTGGTTGCTGCGGCCGTTTTCGTTTCTCTCTCATACAAAAGCTTTTGCTTGAAATAAAGGAAAGCAAAACAAATATAAAAAAAGATAATAGAAAAATTCAGAAATCATAGTTTTAAGGATTTTGCAAATTGCCAAAGACTGTGAGTTTATAAACCAAATATAAGTTTATTGAATCTTTTTTATAAATTTTTATTCTCTCAGCATGACTTTTTTTTATCTATAATTCAAAAACTTATTGTTAAAAACTGTTGCTTTTACAAATCACTTCATTTAAACTCATATTTGTCTTAAATTTCACCTTAATGAATTCAACTACTACAAAAACTATTGATACGATTTTTCTGCTTTGCCTCATACAAAATTAAAGAAACCCCTTGATAAAGCATAAGAAATGCTGGGGGGAATATTTTCATGGGTTTCGTACGAATGGCAAGTGATGGAGCCAGAGTGAAGCAGCAGGCATTGAAATGTATGTTACACTTGTGAAAGCCATGATGAATGTGACATTTTTATGGGTTTGTCTCTAAGCCAGCTAAAAGCGAACATCAGAGAGTAAAACAATAACGAATACAAAAGGAAACTTTTTGCTAAGCAGAAATATTCATAGAGAAATTAAAACAGTGGGCATCACAATTAAGAGAAAGTTGTTTCGCCAGTATAAAAACATAATGTTAATGAAATGTCAAGTATTAAGCATGTCTTAGGAAATAAACTTAATGAAAATAAAAGAAATTGAACAGCATATTTTTGGGGAGATGTTACGAAACTAAAAGCTCAGCATAATTTGTGGAAACATCTAAAATTACAATCAAACTAAAGAGATCTGTTAAAGGTTGGTTTTAGTTTTATTCAATATCAGAAATTAGCTTGATTAAAAAAAAGGCCATAAACTTAATCAACACAAAAGCAATAAAATAGCAAAAACTGACACAACAAAGTGTTGCATATTTTTGGGCAAATGTTTCTAAATTAAAACACAATTTCCAGAAATATCAAAAATCACAGTTTAACTGAAACGATAAATGAAACTGAATTAATGGAAATAAGACACTTCAGGCAAATAGAAATAGATTAACAGAAATCCAAGTAGAAAAAAGTGTAGCCTGTTTTTGGGCCTATTAAAATTAAAAATTTTAGCAAAATTTTTAGAAACATTAAAAATAACAATAAAACTCCAAACATGAATTTAAGATTTGATTTGCTTTTATTTAAAGAACAGTTTAATAGAAATTCTCGTATGAGTACAACGATCTCTGAAATAAAATCTTATTTCGATCTCAAAGTGTTTTATTTTCTATACAGAATCTTTAAATATTTATAATTCAACGGCTTTTTATTAATTTAAATAAGAACAATTTTTACTCATTTCAGTTCCTGTGGAAAATTTCTGCAGTAGACAGTTTATAAATATTTGGTTTCTTTGCTTTATATTTGTACAACACAACCAGAAATCCTGGTGCTTAGAAACGATTTAGCGAGTTTTGCCCGAACTAACAACTCGATCAACTTTTATTCTCTTCTAAAAAAAAAAAGGCACCAATAAAGTTTAAAGTTATTTTTTTCTAAATTTAGAAATGGAAATTGCTTTAAAAAACAAGTAATATTTATAAGTGCTTATAATAAAAATCACAATAAAAAACATAAAGCTGCAAACATGAGCATGATTTTTTTTTTAACACGTCAACCTTCAAGAGACTGTCTTAAAACACAACCAAAATTTCTGCAAAAGTAATTCATGTAAATAACTCATTACCAGCATAAAATTACGAAGTTTATTTGCATGCAATTATACTGCTGATGTGCAGATATGCAACACAATTTGTCTTCCAAGCGGTTTTTATTTGCATAGTTTTGGGCTGATCGCTATTTCTTTCGTTAGAGCAGGTTTTTTTTTTAATATGGTTGTTGTAAAAGACTAAAACATGAAAAAAAACTGATTAGGTTTAATTCTGTTCTACACTCAGACAAGCGCAACAGGTCGGCATTACAATAATTAATGCAGAAACTTCACAAACAGTCTCTGCTTCAGTATCAAAATACCGGTTAAATTTACAGCTGACAAAAGTTTTAGAGTTTGAAACTTAAAAATAAGGTTTTTGTTTATCATTAAAAATTTAATACTTTATATTTTAGTGGCTCAGTTTTCTTTTATTGCCTCAAAAGTGGTTAAGAAAATATTTCTTTTCCACTGTTATTTTAAGGCCATATTTGCGGGCTGATTTAAACTTACCTGGACGCTGCGAATGCAAACACAAATTATTAACAATAAATGTTGCTTTACCAAAAGGTATACAGAACTCTGGCTCTCCCTCGCTCACTCTATCTCTCTCTCTCTCTTCGTCAAACGAGTAAACAAAGCAATATAAAACAATAATAATAACAACATCAAGACATGCAAAATAATAGCATTTATTATTTGTCTTTGTATTTGTAAACGTATAATAAATAAATACAATCGCAAAAAGTAGTCACCGCCATAAAGTTGCGATACAGGCGAGGTCATCTAGGCAAACCAACACAACGAAATGAAATGAAATGAAACTTTGCCACGTTTACGGCAAGAAAAGAAATGTACAGAAAAATAAAAACGACAAACAAACTACTAAAGAAACAATATAAATAAATTATTAACAAAGAAGCTGTACGAGTTTTTATTTCTGTTTGTGTTTTGTGTGCCCCAGTCAATGTCGTTTGGAGAAAGTTTGGCCTTTTACCGTCTTGTTGCCGGCCAACAAAAAATTATGTTTTTATTATAAATGATTTGAAAAATATGCTAAACATTTAAAATCTCCTCATGGGCTTCCTTAGCAAGACTTTCTCTGGTTGTTGTTGTTGCTGTTGTCCACAGCTTTATTAAATGGCATTTAGTAAACTATAAACTGTTAAATGTATACATTTTTTTGCATCATTGTTTTGTTGGGCAGTCATCGTTAATAATGTATAAAATTTATGTTCATATAAAATTAATGAGCTCAAGGTGGTTAAACAAATTAGCAATGTTTGAATATAAATTTAAAAAGGGAAATTTTGCACAGAATTTCGTTTGAAAAATTCGGAATTGAAGCAGGCAACGTATTATTCAAAAGTGCTTAAAAGACTCTCAGAACAGATGGCGCTCTTAAGTGGAAATGTGACTTAAAAGGAGACTGTTTTTAGTCCTCAAAAAATGTAAACTAATTTTGTTTATAATATCCCTCTTCAATATTTCTATTCTAATTTCAAATATTAGATATAATATCTTAAAAGGAAGTTTACTTTTGTCAAGTTCATGTTTCCCTGTGATTAGTTTGCCGATAAAGCCAGTTCACCTGCTCTTAAGGGGTTAATTATTTAGTTTTTGAATGTTTGAGAAGATCTCCACCACATGAATAATGTTTGGCTTTTACTATATAAGAAAATGGCAATTAAAGTAAATTTTTTTTTTTTGAAACAGGAATTACGAAAATATTTTTCAAGAATAGTAAGAAATATCATTATTTGAATTACACAAATTTAAAAAATTAAAATAAGATAATTTTTATGTTAAAAAAAGCTTCATGCCGGCTTTTGTCTTCTGTTTTACGCTGCAAAAAAATAAGGAAAAAAAATAAACTATTTTTACAGAAAATTGTCCTCAAAGTATGCAAAGAAAAATAGCTTCAGGTACAGAAAGTGTTGCATAATTTAATACATAAATACTAGTAATATTTTTTTTTTTTATAATATAAGAGTAAGAAAATGCATTGCAAATTGTTTTAAACTAATATTAAAAAAAAATACAATTATTAAACAGCCTAAAACTATGCAATTGAAATTGCTGCTTATCAGCGCATTAGTATTAAATAGTTAAATGAAAATTATTTAACAACAAACCCGTAATATTAATGCTTTAATATTCCAACTGCAGTTGAACAGCTGCACATGATCTTCAGCCTTGGCTCAGCTCCCAAAACGGAAGCTTAATAGATTTGAGAGCCAAAACCCAATTGACATCTATTATTTTGATTCGTTAATCATGAAAAGTGTAGAAAATCTTTTATAAATTATTTGTCTTACTAACAGAGAAAACAGAGTTTTCTTTTTTTCTTTTATTACCTTAAAAGTGTTAATTTTGCCTATCGGTCTTAAAAAAAACATTTGCACGGATTTTAAGTTAAAGAAAACACTTGCCAACAAAATACAAACTTTTTTCCTTTTCTATTTAAAAAAGCATAAAAAAAAATATATTGAAAATTATTTTTAGCTGTTTATTTTAACGCTTATGGGAGGATAAATTTTGCTCAAGTCAAATTGCACTATTTGGAATTATATAAAATATAAAAATTATGTCACAGGCCCTGCAATAACAAAACAATTTATTTTGTTCTTCAAACAAGGGAGCAACAAATTTTTTTAGTAAAAATTTCCAAAGCTTTGCCCCCAATTGCTTATTTATTCATTTATGTTTATAAGCAAAAAGCGAGTTTGTTGAAAACCCTTAAAACACATTATTTCATTGATGGCTGTAACCACCAAACCCCTAAAAATATGCTTTATTAATTAAGAAAAAAATATTATGATTGATTTTTATAGCCAAAACAGAGACAACAATTAAATAATTACATTATTTACTGGCTTAAAGTATGATTAATGTCATATTCATACACAACTACTCAGTCTATGAATAATATAAAAATTTGCATAAACTGAACATGTTGAAAAAAATCCTTTCGTATAAAACATTATATGTATATGATTTATTAAAATGGCCGGCAGTTAAAGATTGTAATTAATATCAACACTTCATTGAACGCCATAAATAATTAAATTTTTATTTTTTCTATTTTAAATTAAACAAATAAACAATAAAAATGTCATACTTTTTATTTTGTAAATTAAAGTTTATGTCAGTTTATTTGTTCTGCACCCCTTCTTTCACACTTCAAGTATTTTTGGGTATATTTTGAGTGTTACGCTGACGGCTAAGAAAAATAATAAACTTTTATTTGCCTCTTACGGACATTTTAACCAAATACCAGGAAATTTTATTTCTTTGCAAAGATAAACACTGAATATTTGGTAACCTTGGGCTGTTTACAAACAGGGAAATGTACTTTATTTCATTATGGAACAAATGCCTATAAGTATGCTGAGTTTTAATATAAAAAAAATACAAAAAGTTTGCAGGACCACCCGCGGTTTTATTGTTCTTGCTTGTCTACTTAAATATCTGCAAAAATAAACATACTAAGGTAAACTTTAAGTCAGCCCCAGCTTATGCAACGCTTTTCGCTTTTTAAAAGAAATGTTGCAGGAGAAGAAAATTGTTTTAAAAAGATATATTTAAGAATATTTTGTTATAAAAAAAGCAAATCTAGCAAGAAAAAGCAGTCCATTAAACATAATAGAAAGCAGCAGCATATTTCTAGGGGCCTAAAACTAAATATTTTTAAAAAAATATGTTATTCATCGTGATCCTACTTGTTGTATTACGGAATTTCTTAGTAATATGAGCACTTCGTGCTGCGAAAACTGAGCTAAGCCTCTCCTTCTAACAGAAAATATAATAGTTTTTTAGTGTGCAGAAGAGTCGTTAGAGGGAGGGGAGGGGAGGAAGTTTGACATAGAAAAAGGTCGTTAAGAAGGATAAGAAAAAGACTGGAAGACGGTACGCCTGGCTTAATTTTCAGCTCGATAAAAACTATTGCCAGCTTTAAAGATATTTCAGTCCTAAAAATTGCACGCAGCTGCTGTAGAATTTTCCACGAAATGTTTAAATGTTAACATTTATTAGGTGCGAAGGACCATAACACAACTATAACTAGGCCGACTTGGTTTCGATATGCTTTAGTGGGAAATTTGATTAAATTTTTGTTTTTGCAAGATTTGATTTAAAACTTTATCTTTCATAAAAAGTATTTCTTAAACACGAATAGTTTGCATTTCGTAAACATTACGCTTTCAGTTGCTTTTTATGATTAATCCCTTAACGAGAGCTCTTCCGTTTTATTGCCAAGAAATCTTACCTTTTTCAGTTAATAATTTACTATAGTTGGTTTTATTTACTATATTCGTTTAGTTTTAAAATCTAGTTGCTTTGTAGTTTAATCAAAATTTATGACTAGCTTTCTTAAGTCACACGATGTATGAGCAGACGTAATAACGTTTTCGTTTTTAGATGGTTTTTCTTAAACAGGTTTCATTGAAGTGGGTCATAAAAACCCAACCACACACGAGCAAGTGCGGTAAATGGTTCTGAAAATAATAAAGAAACATGACGGGTCACTGCCGTTTTGTATTTTAAATATCTTTATTTTAAAAACCGTTTCATGAAAACTCCAAAAGCTTTAATGGACACCACCAGCCTTGAGTGTTGGCTGGCAACAACTGATAATAACTTTTTCTGCTCCCAAAAGTAGGCTTTACAATTTCCTTATCGCCTTCAAAGTTAAGCTGCGAAATTAAACACGTTTATATTTAAAGTTATTTTTGGGGGCTTTGGAGTGAGTGCTTTGTGTTTTTTTAAGATTATTTTGATAATAAAAAGTCTTGATTTTATGTGGTCATTTTATTTGTTGGCTTTGAAAGAAATAAAGTTACAAGTATTTGCATATCAAAGAAGGCAAAGTTAAGCCATAACGAATATTGTTCAGATCAGGAATGGTAAACTTGCCAGCAACATACATCCTATTTGTATTTAAAAACAACAGCAAATAAATTTATTAATAATTGATTTAAAAACGAGATATTTACCGCCAAAAGTATGCTTTGAATTTTGCACAAAAAAAAATCCCAAATATTAGCTAAATATTTGCTTTTCATGTACATCTAACGTTGATTACAATTCAAGTAGAATTTTTTTTTTATCAATGAAAACTTTTAGGAATTACACTTTTAATAAAATTTTATTTAACAAATTCAAATTTTTCCCAACAATCATTCACATATTTCAAGCATATTTCGTTTTTATATTATTTTTTGCTATTATTTTTGCTATTAAAAACAAAATATGAAAAATTTTACAAAGTAATTACATTCAATTCGTATTAATAAACAACAAAAAGTTTGGCAAACGTATACTCGACACCTGAATGTATACTTGACATTTGAAAATCGCCAAAGTGTTTGTTATTAAAGCGTTTTAATGCGCTTTCAAGGAAAGCCATAAAATAAGCCTCTAAAGGATTTTGAACACCGGAAATCTAATCTAATGAAAAACAAACTATTTGACGCAAATGGATGGAAGTGAATGATGAACTTCAGTAAAATTTAAGTTCTAAATACTGGTGAACGCAAATTTTTGATATTGTCCAATATATAATGAAATATTACTATTCATTTCAATAACAAAATTTATTTCTTAATCATAAAATTCACCCATTTAATACACAACATTATGACTATATCAAAAAATGTAAAACATTTTCATCACTTTATGATCAAATAAACTAATAAGTATGAGACTTTAAAACTTAAGGACGCTTTATGCCAGCTGTCATTTTGAGAAGACCTTAATATTCAAATTTCACATTATAATAATTAACTCTATGAAAATTATGAATATAATAATATTATGACTTCATTATATTACCATCAAATACGACTTTATAATCAAATAACGGGGGAACTACTCGTATATGAAACTACGACCTTATGATAATATGACTTTAATATTTCGATTAGAAAATATTCAGATTATCGTATAATGATTTCAATGCATGATTTTGCAATCGGGTTTCATCACAACTAATACACAATTTGACAATATCACTTTATGGCAGGACTTATTAGGGCATTATACAATATTCAAACATCATGATTTAAGTACATGATTTTAGTAACAAAAAGCCCCAGCAAATATATGACAATACATGCTTTTATATATGACCATATGACTGGGACGACACTGGGACATAACACATATGTGACAATTTTGATTATACGATATTATTGATTTGATCTAAATGATTTTATGATAAAACGATAAATATGATAATATGACTTCAAGTTATTGTGATATAAGAAATATGTTAATAGTTATAGTTACAATTATATGTATAAAACTACAACAATATGACTATATGACTTTAAGATTTAAGACACGAGGAATATTGTATGATTTTTTGACCATATGATTTAGGAAATATGTGGCACGTGCCATAATATCTACAACTTCATCTATTACATCTAATTAATTAAGACTTAAAAACTTCGCCATGTTAAAGTTTACGAGCATTTTAATGCCAGACACTGTCATCACATGACTCTAAGACATTTTGTTTTATATTCTCGTTCAAAATCTGGCAATTATTTATTCTCCCTGCAAACGCTTTATTAAAGCTGTATAAATAAATATATGAAAAATTATACACTCGTACTTATCCTCTTACTTTAATCAATAGAAATATTTTCTTTTTTAATCTACTTTTTTCAGTCTATAAAATGTTAAATTTTGTTTTTGCGTAGGTTTGCAAAACAACCCTTTAATATTTGGGCTGCCTTTTTTTTTTTTTTTGGACAAATTTCAGACACGTTGTTTGTACATTTTTAAACGTTATAGTCAGTATATGAAATATTTATGTATTTTAAAATAAAGCACAAACCCTCCAACATATTTGCCAGTAAAAAAAAATATTTGGGCAGACATGTCAGACATAAATGTAAATATAGGAATTGCAAAAGGAAAGAAAGAAAGAAAAAAACGACAGACATTAAAAAGCGCATATTTATTAACAATGAAAATTCATGTTTAGTTTTTATGCTAAATAAAGAATGTTAATAATTTCCAACATATAAAACATGTCTTGAAAGCAACAGACTTAAAGTACAATAAGAACAAATTCTTTCGTCACATGACAGAAACGAAACTTTAATTTATAAAACTGGGATTAAAATTTTAACAAAATATTTGCAGATTTCTATGTTGTCGTTTTATAAATTTCTTTTTTTTTTTTTTGTGCATGTAAATATGATTTAATTATCATTAAAAGATTTCGAATTCTTTGCCTTATTATTAAATTACTTGTATTTATTTTGATAAAAGCCAAATACCTGCAGACAATTAAAGTCAAAGCTTGTATAACCTGCAGCTAAATAAAACCAAATTAAACCCAAAAAAATAGAATTGAAAAATATTCGAAAACTCAATTTAGCTTAATTGTTTTATAATATGCGGCGCTTCAGCATACAAAACCCCACACAAGTTCATAAATTAAAAGAATGAGTAATTTATTATTATTTGAAAGCCTGAGGGTATGCCGCAATTTGCCACAATTAATATTTTTATAAATCAAGAGAAACAAATATACATGTTTGCCAGATACATACAGCCAGTACAAACATTTAAATTTACTCCTCTTGCTGTTGCTCTCCTTCTTCGTGACTTTTTTTTGCAAAAAATCAAATTTTTCCTTTCTTATATTTGTTTTACTTCTATATCTTACAGATGACTGAACTGTCTGTACTACTCAAACGATTTTAATAACAGAATGACCATAACAATATTACAATTTACGAAAACAAGTAAATCCAATACCCTCGTCTGCAGCAACTCGCCCAGGCAGGCGGCATTCATATAAGCAAAAGGATCGAGGTAAGCAAAAATAAAATGGAAAAATATGTCTCTGTAATTCTGTGTACAAATAAATGTGTAACATGTACAATTTACATGTGTGTATGTATATAAATAAATGAAGCGCAAAATACTTCAAGTCAAATCAACTGAAATGAAATATGAAAAAATAGAATGAAGATAGAAAATGATAAAAACTCTGACATATTTGAAAAATATGCCTAAAAGTATGCTAAGCAAAGTTGCAGGAAATGTTAAGAGGGCGTGGAATATTAAAGACATTTTCACAATACACTGAGCAGTATCGTTAAACTCTTTAGCGGATTATACCAAAAATTTTATCAGATTCTGATTAGAATTAATAAAAAAAAATTTATCAGACTTTCTATTAGAAATTTGTTTAGGCTCGAAAAAATATATCAGATGCTGCCCATAATTTTATCTAATTTTGAAATAGCTTTTCTAAAGGAAACTTGATTAGATTCTGAACACATTTTTGTACAGAAAACTTGATCCGATTCTGATCAGAATTAACTAAAGAAAATTGCATCCTGCTCTAAAAATAACTGAAGAAAAATAGGGACAAAAATTTTATAAATTTTTGAAAGAATTTGTTCATCATATTCCGAACAAAAAAAAGTTTTTTCATTATCAGGGGCTGAGGAAATTATATTCGAGCCATTAAGATGTTTCACACATCGTTTCCGGTATCAGTCACTGGCAGCTCAGAGGGGAGTTGTTTTAAATTACTTTTCTCTTCTTTTTGCTTCTTTCAAATACCATTTTAGGAAACGACAATAAAACATGTAGTGAAAACTCTTTAGGACAAAAAATAATAGCGTTTTTCGCAATAACTGTTCACTTCTCATCAAACTAAATTGAAGAACCCCCTGCTATTCGCTTCAATAACAAAAAGTAATATTTTCCTAAAAGTATGCTACACAAAAGTACACTCACCAATAGCACTGAAAAAATCCTTAAGCAAATTCTCTGCCCCCCCCCCCCCAAAGACAGAACAGAAAATTTAAATACTCCAAGGTTGTTTGTTTTACTTAATTTATTGTACCAAAAATTATTTATTTATTAAAACCAAACGAAAATTAAAACGAAAACAAAATCTTGATTGCAATGGCGTGGCCAGAAAAAGTTCTTTGCTTTTTCACGCCATTTAAACTCATGTAAAAATAATTAAAAACGAAAAGGTGCTGAAGAAAAGCACAACTTCTCTGGCTCAGATGATTTGATTAAGGATTCGCACACAATGAAGTCAAAGTTTATATGTTAGTCATGCATGAGCATGCACCAGCATGCAAACAAGAAGCCAATATAGTTTGGTTATACCTATGAATGACTTAAGTGCGGCCAAAGACTGCCTGGGCTTGCGTTGCCAGTGAAGGCCGTAGTTCATTGGCATGCGATACCAACTTAAGAAAATTTTGTAGAAAAAAGTCTGAAAGTCTTTCGTACTACGTCCTTCAGAAATGAAACATAACGCTAAAAAAAACCAGAAATTTGTGTCCGTTTCCAACTGCTGGCCACCACATTAAGGGAATATTCTGCGTTCCTTATAGCCGTCTTCTTTCAGCTTGGGCGTTAATGGAAATTTATACCGGTCCACACTTCAGTCCTAATACGAAATTTGTGAGTTGCTTTCGCATATTTTTTTGTGTTGCGATCAGATGAGTGCTGGACTCAGCTGGTCAGCTCTGATGTAATCACCATGATTATGGTGAACACTTTCATGTTTGTCAATGACATTGTGACAAAATGTACTGAATAAACAGCAGCAGCAAGTTGGACAGATACGTATTCACTATTATCACTATTGCAAGATCCTTAAAAGTTGCAAGATCCTTAAAAGTTGTAGCGCAGTTAAAAAAATTGTATAATTTATTATTAGTCGACATTTTGCTTGCGTTGGACAAAGTCTTTGTATAGAAATTAGTTAAAGAAGAACATTAGTCTTAGTAAAATATGCATTATTTGTATACGACTTTGAGGCAGTGTCTTCAGGGTAGAGATATTCTTAGAATAAAGCATAGTTTTAGTGCAGTGTAAGATAAAGTCCAAGTTTGCAACATAGTCTTAGTATAAGACAGAATCTTAGTAAGAAACATGATTTTATTGTAAGACAAAAACTTAGTGTGAGATTCAGTGATATTCTTACTTTATCACTGTATCTGACAGTGTAAGAGAGAGTCCTAGTTTAAAATTTAGTCCTAGTATAGGAAATAGTGTTAGTGAAAGACATGGGATTAGTGTAAGACATGGTCTTAGTGTAAGACATGGTCTTATTGCAAGACATGGTCTTATTGTAAGACATGGTCTTATTGTAAGACATGGTCTTATTGTAAGACATGGTTTTAATATAAAAAATAGTCTTATTGTAAGACATGGTCTTAGTATAATACATGGTCCTAGTTTTAGCTTAAGATATGGTCTTAATCTTAGTGCAGGATATGTTCTGAGTCTTAGTAAAACGCCTCTTAGAATAAATTTGTTTCATAAAAGTATATATACTTTTCCTTATATCTAGTCTAAATCTTACTTTGAAATAATATAAAGTAGAAAATGTAGTGCCAAAGTTGATCAAGATTAGCCCATTGTTTCACTAACCGTTTTTTATAAAAGGGAAATTCTTTTAATCTAGTCAAAATCCTAATTAAATTATTCTTTTCAATTAAAGTTTCGTCCAAGGACATTTATTAATGTACCTAACAGAGTCTGTCCCTCTTCTATATAACGCCGGTAGCAGCTCCATAGTTTTCTCAAGCTTCATTAAATCCTGTTTGCCAATTACTTTAGGGAGCACAATATAACGACGTCAATACTTTACACCCAAAAAGGTGTTTACTTGCAATGAATGGTGGAAAATGTTCTTGTACCCCCCTTCCCCACCACAAACTGAAACCGAAAAAGTTGTGTTGCCTGTCCCATCATTTTTCAGCTGGCTATAATGAAATCAGTAAACTTATGTAGATACCAGGTATGGTCAAACCGAATATTATTAACGAAGGCCATAAACTTGCCAAAATCATGAAATGCACTGAGAAACATCATTTGCACAGACAACCCAGCTGCTATACGTTCACCTGAACAACGTAATATTGTTAAGTAATAAACTGGAGTGAATTATATTGCCTACATTTAGGCTGAAATTGTTTATGTTTGGCATAAAGGCGTGCATGATTGTGTTTGTCAAAAGCTTTAGCTAAAACTGCCTCTAGGCAGTTCACAACCGAAAAGGTTCAACATAAAATCTTATGGCCCAAGCAAAGCTTCTTACTACGAGTAACAGCTCGCTTCCCACTCTCTCTCTACCTCTCTCTCTCTCTCTCTCTTTTGCCAGCTATTGTTGCTGTTGGGTTGTGATTTAATAATAATGGTCTTCAGTTCAGTTCAGTTCAGTCTTGTTAAGGAATTTTTGATTTCCCATTTAATCATATTAAATTGTTCAATATTATTTGTTCGAAAACAATTTTAATAACTACAGTTTGGGTAACAGAGCATTTTAAAGAGAAAAAGAATTAATTATTTCTCTTTTCAGTTGTTGTTTCTTTTGCATAACTAAAAATTTTAATGAAAAAACTTTGGCCAATTTTTTGTTTTTTTTTTGTTTCAAGAACAAAACAAAAAGCACTTGAAATCAGCTCTCTGGCAGAGGTGGGAAAAAAAAGTAAATCATGTTGAAGATTTTTTTATTAAATAAATAAATGAAATAAGTTGGAAGCGGAATGCTCAGTAGCAGAACTAAACTTTAGGATTAGTTTACACAACTAAAGATGTGTTTTAATGATAAGAATTAAAAAAAAAAGGAGAAAAAACTTCAGTAAAATATTTAAGACGTTTAAGAGTTCGTTAAAAACAAAAGAAAAGCCAATAATAAATATTTAACAGTTTTGGGCCTGTTTTAGTCGAGGGCAGCAATCGAAATTTTGGTTTTCTGCTCCTCACATAATTTAGGGCTGCCAGCCAGTGATCTCCAGATCATATGGTTTTAAATTCATACTTTTCCACAATTCACATATTTGTTTGGGAAATTTTCAAATGTATGCAAAATATTGAAAATTGTGCTCAACAAAAACCGTGCAAAACAAAAACCACTTACACAGAATGTAATATCTGGCACTGGCCTCCTACTTTTAGTGTCAGTACAACACAGCGGAAAAACAGGTGAGGAAATAAAAGGCAAGAACAAAAAAAAAAAGTAAAGAACGGACCGGTTACTTAAAGCGGTCTCCACTTTATACGTCATTTCATTGCTGTGACGCAGCCAACAATAATATCCTGCCGCTTAAACTGCCTTATGAAATTACTTCAGCGAAAGCTTTGGACAGTGTTGGGAAAATGTCCACAAAAATGTCTTCTCAGCTACTTAATCCATGACGTCTCTGGCACCAGAAACAGAGCAACAGAGCTCGACTATCCAAAGCAACCGAACTTCAGCGCCGTGTTACACAGAGCAATTGGCTACTGAAGCTGGCAGCCTCACTCAGCTGATTTTTTTTTAGTAATTTTGCCAACAATTAAACAAATTTCGGTGGTAGTTAAAAAGTAAGTTAAGAAATTATTTATTTCTTGTTGCCGGATTTCGAAAATGCTTCAAATAATAGCCAGCCCGCAATTTGACACTCTAATTCGGGAAAGTTTAGAAGTGTCCTTTTCTTGTTTCTACGTCATCAACAAACTGTTCAATTGATGTTTTTCATTTTAGTTTTTCTTTTCTTTTCTTTTCAACTTAAAACTTTTGTTGTTTTTCACCAAAACAATGTTGTTGTTGTTGGCATTATTTATGGTTGCTAATGTGTCAAAATACCCTTTTCGACAACTTCTTGGCATTTGACAACAGTTGCCATTCATAATACAACCTTTTTGGGTCAGTTGCTAACCACAATCAAGTCACAGATCTCGTTCACATAACAGAGAAAAAGTATTTAAAAGTCAGGATAGGAAATAAAATGGCAATGAATTGACTCAACCACCAAATCAGTTCTGTGCTAAAAAAAAAAATTAGTCTACAAACTGCAAAACGTCTCAGGGTAATTCAAGAAAGCAGTCCTGTAACCATTTGAAAACTGTTGGTCCAGCGAAAACTGATGCAGTTTCTTGCCAGTGACTGGTTCAGGCATTATTGGCTCAAACGCTGGCAATTGCTCTCAGACTAATGCTTAAAATCCTAAGACCCTTCTCTTCATATTCCTTCTCCTAAGGCTTATACTTGGCCATGAATTTCTTAATTAGGCAGCTGTCCAGCCAATTGAACCCCCAGAAATCTGTTGTAACTTTTTGTCATCGCCGGCTTCTGGCCATTAACTTGTTTTATTATTGGTCCTGAAATACTAAAATACCGCTTGAGAAATTCAAATGCAACTTGGACAGTTTTCAATCAGTTCAACAGTTTACATCCATATGGGGCAGAGTAGAAGAATTGAAGAGATAGTGCGAGAAAATTAAGGACTCAATGTGTATCTGCTGCTGCTGATCAAATTGTGTATGTGCTAAACCCCACCCTGCTTCCCTAATGTAACCTACGATATCCTGCAACTTATGTCACAGAGACTACATCAGTGTAGCGTTGGCGCTCCTGGCATCTATCGTTTCTGGTCCAGATGAACCAAAAAGCAGGTGACCAGCTTTATTAATATTGTATTTTCTCTTCTGCCTCAGTTTCTACTCTGTCTGAAGTGCAAGCACTGCTTCACGATAGGTTGGTGTGAGCATGTTCTCATACAGACTTCTCTCAGGTTCAAAGGTCTCTATTAGGGTCCTGTCAAAACTCGACGAGGGAACATGAGTCTCTATTATACCAAGATTGGTTGCCATTGCCACAGTCAATGACAGACGACAGCCAACATTAAAAACCGTTCCAATTTTGCACTTGTTATTCTTTAAATCTGAGAGACAGAAAGTGTTTGTCACAAATATCCTTCGGCTCCCGAAAACGTGTAAAAAGGTTAGTTTTTTCACATCAACTTTATGTGACTACGACTACGAGGGGATTAAGCACAATTATTGTAAATGTTGTTCACAACTTTCACATTTTAGAGGTTTTTTTTTCCCCTCAAACGAATAAATGCCCTTCACTATTCCTCCAAAAGCGCCAATAAACTAGTCCTTTACAGGTCTATGAATATGCCCTTAGACATGTATATCTGTGCTGGCTTTTATCTAAGTCGGGAGAAAAAAACTTTCCACAAAAAAAAAACTTGTTCAAGCATCCAGCAAAAATTCGATTTTTCTTCTATTAATTGTAGTTGTTGGTAAAATACTTGTATTTTTTTCTTCTTTGTCCCAGATTTGTGTTCACTTTAAGCCTCCCATTTCACGGAGTTGAGTATTTGGCAAAAGTCAATGAGGCCTAAAAATATGCTAAAGTTATTAATGCACAAACATTTTTATGTGTTTATGCTAAAAGGAAAACTTTTTTATGCCTGATTTTGTTCGCAAAGATAAATAAATATCAGAAATCTTTTTTAAAAGCTAAAAAAAATAGGAAGATAGAAAAGAAATGATAATTGAATTGTTTCAGTTTTTCCTCCTTTTTTTTTAGGAAATTTGTTTAATAAATCTTTTTATATGCGAGGACAGACAGGGTATATTTTAAGGGCTATGAAAAGAAATTAAAAGTTTGTTTTTTCTTAAAATATGATTCTTAAAAAAAAAAAATCTTACAAATTTTTTGTATAAAAATTAAAAAAAATGGATAAATTAAAATAATTCTGGCTGTTGCCTTGTGAAAGCCAGAAAATCTATTGCAGTTTTAAGCTCGAATGTCGTAATTAAACAGCCGAATTATTAGGGCGTATCTCTGGCGTCAAGCTTAGTTTAAACGAATCTTCTTTAGCCTCTGCAGATTGCGGTAGTACGCCCAAACCTCACATATAGAGGGCGTCAAAAGACAACGGCATTCTACCGGCCTTCTGACGGCCAACTTATGCGTACATTCCGAAAAAGCTGGTTGCGGTGCAGGACGTTTTTTGCAGTCCGATTTAGCTTTGATCCGTATGCATCTTGGCGGACGTTTGGCGGGACGACAACCCCTTAGGGTGGTGTAAGGACATTTAGCTTGTGTTGCGCCACATGCCGGACGGCAAGCAGTCGGCGGTCTGTGCTGACGTGGTCGTTTCTTAAATTTGGCCGGTTTGATTTTATCCAGACAGCAGACAACTTTAGGTTTCAGCAGTAGTTCGGGACACTCGTCCCAGGTCTGCTGGTACTCACGTTCAAATTTGTTTGTGCGCTTGTAGTACAGGAGATCGAAACGAGGCAAAGCATCCGGACAAGGGCTGCCACAACATGCGTCAGAACGTCTCAGTCGAATGCTGCGTTCTTGCACTGGCAAAGCCGCAGGAGCCGGTTGCTGTAGTTTAAGGGGGACTTGTTCGCTTGCGCAGGGTCTCTGCTGGAAGCGATCGCCACATTTGGGTTCCAGATGTTTACAATCGACTTGCGTGGCTTTGAAGCGCAGCTGTATGTTGGGCAACCGCAAGGGCTTTGAGGCAGCAAAGGCTCGCTTGGCCCAGCAACCAAACGCAGGAATTTTAAAAAAATGCGTGATGACCATTATTCGCTGTTACAAAAAATTTTAAGATTTTAAGATTTTGTTGAAGATTTTTTTTTTTTAGTTAAAACGAAAATTTTGAAGATTTTTTACAAAAAAATAAATAATTTAGATATGGAAAATTTTTTATATTGTATATTTTTCTTTCTTGATTTTGAAGTATTTAAATAATTTTAATCCATTAAAGGCAGCTACTCAACGCTGGCTGCTCAGAATATTGTAGGAACAACTTTGATTGCCGCAACAGGTGGAGCGAAGAGCGCAGCTAATGGGAACCCTTTAACAGCTCAAGAGAAAATTTTGTGTATTTGAAGCTTCGCGCCTATTTAACACTAAAGAGTTTCCCTGCTCTGCCTGCTTGCCTCTCAGCTGCAGTTACACGACCAAGTTTTTATTTCAGCTTTTTGACAGTTACTGTTTGTCAAAGTCCATGAAACTGAAAGCTGCAAGAACGGCTGCAAGAAACTTTTGTTTTCAAGAAACAGAAACTCAAGCCAAACGAAACAAAATGAAAAACGTTTCCAGCTGATTTCTTAAGTTTTTGCAAGCACGAGTGTAAACGGGGATGTGTGCATTTAACACTCCAGGTCTCAACTTATTCCTGTAAGTCTTCAGTCACACACTTTTCATTTCAGTGGCCAGGCCATGCTGATCACTTCTTAAGTCACTCGTGCAGAATGGCCAGTGTCCCATTAACTGTGTGTGGCCGGTGGTGTTGCTCTCTTTGAACCACCTGTACTTGGTGTCCAAACGAAACGTTTGAGGTCAAAGACTGTTGGTAATAATTGACCCACAGCACTCGTCCGTCCAGCCAGACATGGGACATAGATGACGTCTTGATGTCGGAAAAAACCCCGTATATCATTATGGCTTCACAGTTTGCCACAATAAATGGAACAAATCGTGGTCAATACACGGAAGGTGGCTTAAATAATCAAAGTGTTGTAAAAATCAGAAGTCTGTATTGGCGGACCGTGTTAGTGATTACTAAAGAAAGGGTTTTGTTTAAAGTTTCATAATTTAAAGGACAAAAAAATTTCGAAATTATTTCATTATTATTCTTTTGAATGCCATTAAAACTCCACCTCATTAGGGTTCCTGTGTATGCAATGAATTTCCATTGACTGAGGTTTGTAAAGTACTGCCCTATTTCTGGGCTGTTTTGCAACATCTAGAAACAATTAATTAATAAATTAATTGGTGATTTTTATATCTCTCTTTATCTCTCTCTCTCTCTCTCTCTCTCTCTTTTTCTTGTTCTTCTTTGGACAATACAATAAATTGTTTTATGCTGTTTTCTTACCTTTTTAATTAATCTTTGTTTTCGATTATCTCGTTTCAGCTGCAAATCATTTCTTAATACCAAAGATCATTGTAAATTAAGTTATAAAATTACCATAAGCAGTAAAAATCAAGCCAAACAGAAAAATCGAAAAGCATTTTTCTATTACAACTTATAAAACTTAAGTGACAAGCAACTAAACAATAAGTACACAAATTAAGCAAATAAGAAAACGCATCTACTCAAACAATAAAATTAAATGCATTTGAAATTGGCAATCATTAACGATATTGCCAGCCAAAATAAGAAAAACCTTAAACTTCTTACAGCAGACAACCAACAATTTGAAAGTCATATTGAGAGAAAATTGCATTCAAAAAGGATAACAGAAGCCAAATTCTCCAAGACAACGAGTAGACAAACGTGCTTGCATTTTTGTTAACACTTAGAGGCAAAAGAACAACTTTCGCCAGCAGTTTGCAGCCAAATCGTTGACAATTGGCAAAAAGAAACGCCAGTTCTAGAAAACAACAATCATTATTATACATTTTACAAACATTAAGATAAGCCGCGTGCGTTTAAGGAAAGTAAAACTGCCAGAGAACCAGCAGAGG
This sequence comes from Epicampocera succincta, assembly GCA_932526305.1. NCBI lineage: Eukaryota > Metazoa > Arthropoda > Insecta > Diptera > Tachinidae > Epicampocera > Epicampocera succincta. The sequence continues at coordinate 10,282,687 of OW052035.1, read as the reverse complement.
AAAAAGGAATAAGAAAATACTACATGACATTAAAACGCATACAAATATAAACATTTTCATTTAAACACTCGCACACTGACACACACTCAACAACTCACAGGACATTTCCATACACACAAGTAAACTCCGTGTTGCGCACACATGTGTAAAAATTGTAAAAATTAACTGCTTTGCTCCGCCACTGCTTGTTGGCATAGTGTAGCAGCAACAGCAACAGCAACAACAACAAGAAGAGCAACCCGACTACACAGCATCTGCATTAGGAACAACAACAGCCGGGCTTTATCAGCAGCAACAGTCATAACAGCCGCAACATTTAACAACGTTCGCCTTGAAGAGTCTTAAGGCCTCAATATTTGTGCTTTCGCGTTGTCGCCATAGCATTTGCAGAACACGGCAGCAACATGTTGCCACGATACCAGCGTGCAATTTTAATCGGATTTACATTGTTAATTTATAGCTTACAAGGATATACAAATGTTTTAGCTGTGGGTAAGTACAACGAGATGTGAACAATATTATAAAAGATAAATTTTGCTGTTTCCTTTTTTTCTTTCCCTTTAACAGAATAAGAAAATTGACATAATAAATTTTATTGAAGATGTTTCATGCAAAAATTATAACTGCTTGAGGAGGCAAATAGCGAAGGGAAAGAGGAAATATGAATTAGGGAATTTTTGTACAGATTTGCCTAAAAGTAGGCAACAATAAGCCGATAAGAAATTTGCAGAAAGTGTGGAATAGTCCCCAGGCAAAACAACACAATCACTACTAATAGATTTCAGATTGTTTTGGCATGTTTTGCAGATGTTCGTTTTTGTTCGACTGGCGGAAAAGGCGGAGGTTTTAAATCGTGTGTTAAAATTTTTTCCAAAGTTTCAGCCAACATGAAATTGTTCTTATGCTTTAAAATTCTTTATACGAACAAGTTTGCTGTAAAATGGCCTAAAGACAAGCATAATCATGTCTTAAGCACGAATTCTCAGGAATTTATGTGGTTAATAATTTTTTTTCGAATCGATGAGATTTTGCTCCGCCAGCAGTTTAGGTTTCATTTTGAAACTCTTTCCCTCTGTAATTATAAGTGTTTTTCGTAGTTTTGCTGTGAAAACCTATACAGAAACCATCAGGTTGAAGAGACACAAAAAACAGCACCACTGCAAAAGCACCTGTTCAGGTTAATGATTTCATACGTCAAATATATTTGTTCAATATTTTAATCCTGTTGCTCTAAAGCAGTTGAGTCTTATAGACACTCATCCTAAAAACACACAAACATTCGTTGCAGCTTTCACTTGCTGCTAAAACGCAAACCGATATTCTGTGTTCTTGGACAACTCGTAATCAAAATTTCTCTGCTAAAGGAGGAGATAATTTTTGATAAAATAGTTTTCTTTCTAATTTTTTCTTAACTTTGGCTGTTATTTGCTGCTCAACAAAGAGCTTAATTGAAATACACGTTTTTTTTACAAATTAAAATTGCCAGGGGAGGGAGTTTTGACAACTAAACCATTTCTAAACATGATTCTGACGTTTTTAATGACTTTTAAAATATTCTTTAGTTAAACTCTTTGCTTTTTGTGTATTTCTATTCGATTTTCTTAAGGCCAGGGGAAAGATAATTTAAACATCAATAAGTGTACAAAATAGGTAAAGGAAAATTTTCAATGCTGCAAATTCCATCCTAGTGAGTACTTTGTGGCATTCTTAATATTTTGAGTGGTTTTTGCAAAACTAAAAACGTTTGAGGTCTCTCCCCTGTAAAGAAAGTTGTGTATAATGTTATTGCATTCTTGATGTGACCACACAAATTTCAACAAACTTTTTAGTGCCTGGAAAACTGAACTGAAACTGATTTAAGATTTCAATAACAAGTCTCTCCCCTGCTTTAAGAGCTTTAAAATGTCTTCCCTTTCTTCTTATATTAAGTCTTACATATTGCAAGAAATTGTCTTCCGACAATCAATATTTCAGCACAAACGAATTTATCTTTAAGTAAAAAGAAAATTCCTTTTTAAGGACTCGCCAACTGCCAATTAATTGTTCACCATTTGAAATGCTTGTTTTGCGCAAAATGTCTTGTGTTTGTTCGATGTTTTTCTTCATTCGAAAAGTGTTTATAGATTTGTTTTTTTATATTTTTTACTTTTACAAAAATCGTTTATTTGCATTCGTCATTCCCAGTTGTTTGTTTAAGGCGAAATAAAATAAAAAACAAATACTATTAAATACTTTAGTTTAATGCTTGTGGCGCCATACGCGTTTACGCTGCTTTTAAGCAATTTTTTCTTTGCTTTTTTCCTGTCTCCCTGTGGCTCACACTTACCAAAAAGCTAAGAGTATCACGTTATTGGCTACTTGGAATAACGAAGTTTTTTTTGAAGCGCAAAGGCAAACACTGCCGAATGATAATAGAGGGAAACAAAAATTATTATCAAAAGCACAACCACACAAACATCAAAGACAGACGCACCAAAGTAACACTTGAGGCGCACTTGAAGCACATTTTATGATACACTAGTGTTATTTTCTAGAAGGCAAAGTTTCATCGAAAACAACCAACATAGAATCACCCGTTTTTAGGTTTTAGTATATAAAGTTTTTTAAGTGCTGCCACATGATTAAATTCAGGAATGACTAAAAATATGGTCTTCATTTATTAAATCTTTTTGGTTGTTGTTGGTTTTGTTTTGGACTGCCCTAACAATTTTTCTGTTAGTCCCAAAAAAAAAAAAAAAAATTACCATTTCATTCGCTCGTTAAGAAAAATCTCTAAAAAAAGAAAAGAAAACCGCATAAAGTGTGGGTGTGTTCATCATGAGGAGTGTTTTTTATGTTTCAAATAGCTGCTAAAGCTCTGTGCAAGAACAACAACAACAACAACAACAACAATAGCAGGCACTTAGCAGCAGTTGTTTGTCTGTCCATCTCTCTGTGTCGAAGATTCACACAAACTGTAACAACTGCAACTATAAATAGTTGTTATAACTGAAACCATTTTTGTTGGTTGATTATTCAGACGACAGCCGTTCCATGTATTTGGCACAGCAGCAGTTAGAGAATTTATGATGCTGTCATTGTGTTCAAGTGCTTAAGATATTGCTGCATGTCACTAGTCTTGGTGGCGGCACAGAAAATTGATGCGCGTTTTGATTTGAGACAACAACCAAAACAACAGAGAAAAATAAATAAATTATAATGAAATCATTATTTTTTCAAATGTTAACAAATTCCGCAGCAAAAAGGGGCATAACAGAACTTTTTCTGCAAATTCTTCAAATATATTAAAAAGTTGCTGCAAAACAAGACTATATTACATCAGTAATAGAGGTTTCGAAAACTATATATGTATGTACATACAGCAAAGGACAAAAAAATAGCGCACTTCTATATAACATCAGGAAGAAGACTTTATACCTACAGCTAAGGACAAAGTAATAGCGCAATTTTGTTTTGCACTGCACCAGTCGTATAACATTAAAAACTTGAATGATAATTAGATGTATTTTTATGCTATTATTTTGCTCTACTTTGATTTTTTAACAAATCTTTGGAAGGATTCCGTTAATGTTTGCACTTATTTTGCTTTTGTCATATATTATAAAAATTAAGGTTTTGGATTATATATCAGTCAATGATGCCAAAACTTTAGGATAATATAACAAAATTGTTGTGTAAATCTATAAAATTCTATGACAACAAGATTAACGGACAAAATGTCCAACATGGACAATAACATAAACACTTGAGTTCTAGTCATATCAATGCGGTCAAATGTTTTTAAGCCGGTGAATATAGTCTTATAGGGACGGTATGTTATAAATAAATCTACTATTGAAAATGACAAATATGGTCTAATAACAGCAGGATTGAGCCAATAAACTATGACAAGATATAATAATACCACTAAAGCAGGACTTTACAAATGTAAGACTATAAAAATTGCAATATATGATCAAATATGAAAATGTTTAATGACCATCTTACAACACGAATATATGTTTACAGGATTATACCATTTGGCTTTATATCACTCATTGATAATGAAACTATTTAGCAATAAGACCAGACTAACATATATTTTGAGATTTTGTGGAAAAATTTGTATACAAAATATGAAGACAGTTGGACAATCTTGACAAACTGGCCTACAGAGACAGTGACATAAACAATTGGGCTTTAATGATATTAATAATCTATAACACGATTGAGTTAAATACCTTTGAAACAACAAATTCAGTGTTATTGGGACGGTATGTAAACGATTAATGAATGCATGTACTATTACACGACATACATTAGTGACAACAGAATAATAGATTCTATCAATAAACTACTACAAGACATGATGACACCACTAAAACAGAACTTAACAAATGTAAGACCATAAAAATGACAAGGTTCAGCCTTATTAGGACGGTGTATAAACGAGAATTAATTGTATACATGTGAACTAAATGACAAATATGAATTACTGACAACATGATGAAATGAATTAACCAGCACATGACTGTGTACTAATGTCATGAAGAGATGACTTTATAATCATAAGAACATAAAAACATGTTTTTATAAATATAAAACTATTAAGAAATTTTAATTATTTGGTTCACTAAACTCGTACAAATAAGTGACAAGATATTATCTATAGAATTTCATAAGACTCTGACTGTGTGACAATTTGACAAGGTCATGACACAACGTTATAATTATAACACACAATTTTGTACCTGAAACTAAATGTATAGTTTCCGTAATATTGTGTCAGAATATTAGTAAATAAACAAATTATTTTCTACTTGTATATGACTATATGATTATAGGCTTATATGTCTGTATATGTCTTGTATATGACTATATGATTATCTGTCTTATATGTATTACGTCTGTATTTCAATATTCACTTTAGTACACAACGTAGTCACTAAATGTTGGCTAATACAAATTAATGATATGCGTTTAATTAGTATAACATTATGTGATCATATGAATATGATTTATGTTACAATATATTATTATATTATTATATATTATATATTGTTATATATATTATTATGTCATAAAAATTACCCAATAATGAAATTATGATTGGAAGACCATAGAAATATTTTTAAACCCAAATCAAAAAATATATGACAATATGGCAAAAGGCTATTATATGACAATATAACTAGAAACTATATTACTAAAAGCGTATATGTCTGCAGGTCTAGAAAATCATATGATTAGGCAGTGGCTTATATATATATATATATATATATATATATATATATATATATGACAACTCTTACTAGTGACTTTTGAACAGTTTACATCAACAGTATAATTAAACTTATGACCATATTATTAAACTATCAACCGGACATCTGGCCTAAAAACTTACGCCATTACGTGACTCAATAATTGGTTATACAACCCCACCACTTCTGGGCTAAATGAATGTATCTCTTTGATTTTGAAACCATTTTAAAATTTCCTTAACTAAAATTTCTTGCAATAAAATTTTTTTTGAAATGTAATTTTTATATTTAAAAAAAAAAACACACCCTTAAGACTAAATGACAAAGTTGCCAATATTTTGTTCTGGTTCTTTTATCAAAATCCCCACTAGACTTAATAAACACGAGACTGAGTTTTATTAAATGACACTTTTGCTGAACGGTAAATCAACTGTAGGCGTACATGAGGATTGGACCATGTGATTAAAAATGGCAATAGATCAATATGACAATTATATGACATGGGACATTGTTGGCCCTAGAACAATATGACAATATGTTTAAATAACAAAATGTCATTATGACCCCAGGTGACTGTAATCATTTCACTTTATGATGTTGAACTGTTTTATGATGATATAATTTTTGTAAAACTTAACAAAATCTTACAACAACAAACACAAGTAGCCGATTTATTTGTATGGCCAAAAACAAATTTTGCCTGCTTGTAATTTTTGTTGTTGTTTAAGTAAAAATTATCTTATCGAATTATAATTTATTATCGTGTTTTTTTCTTCATTTCTATAGTTTTCAATTGATGACATGGTCGTTTTTGTTATGGAATTAAAAAGATTTTTTTCTTTTTTTATAAATTTGTACAATATAATTTCTAGTCTGGCATGTTTAAGTCAAATAAAATATTTTTCCTTATTCTTATCATCAAAATCATCTTAAATCTATTGTCGTATAAATCAAATTTTTGTGATACATAATTTTCAAACCACAACTATTTACCGCCCAGCCCATCACCAGCAAATTAAACAAACGAAAAACACGTAAAACAAATTCAAAAAACCAAAAATAAGTTGAAAATATTAAGCAGCTAAAATTCTGTGGCAACAGTCTATAATTAGAAGGGCTGAAAATGAACTTTTAGCCTTTAAACTACCAGTTTTTTGTTTAACATAAACAAAAAAGCATAGAAAAAACTTTGAAAGTCCCACGAGTAGAAAAACAAAATTCATTCTCACAATTAGATGTCATGCCATAATGTTTTTTTTTTTCTTGATAAATCTAATGCAAGTTTTGTGGGACTGTGTGATTTCTAGTTTTTTTTTCTGGTTTCTGTTTTCCATTTTTCCATTTTTCAGTCAAAAGGTGTTGATGAGATTGTGTTGCAACAGCTCCAATGTTGCTGGCTGAAAGCAGAAGAAATTTCCAAATTAAACTAAACTAAACGAGCAACAAACACAAAAAGCTTATTAATGTCATATCAAAGCGCCCAAGTTGTAGTCATGAGCTGGTGTGTCTAATTTGGTTGTGTTTTTTCTTGTTCTAGATGAGTATCTGTGGCAAGAATGTGTTATGAGGGAGAGAGTTTTTTTTCCGTAAATCAAATCCAACATATAAAGTTGCTCTTAGCACGCAATATTCTAGTTTAAAACAATAAGATGTTATAGTTTATGGTAGAAAAAGAGCTGAAAAGGCTACACAGTTTGTGCTAAATGTGTTGTTGTAAATGAGTCGCAGGGTGAGCGGGTGTGGGGCGTAAATAAATTACAAAAGAAGCAAAATACTTGTGTGATTTTGTTGTGTAGAAAAAAAGCAAAATATTTTTACAAACAATTATACATACACCTGAGAAAATAAATGACTAATGGCGAAAAGTTCAACACACGCACACACACACACACACACACGGTCTTATACTTTCTCACATTCAACTAATCGTAAATGTACACACAGAGTTGCAGGTCTTCTCTCACGGCTAATGAACACTCCATCATGAAAGAGCAAATTTGGTCCATGGAGTAGCATATCACCAGAACTACCTGCAAGATCAAATTAAAAAGTAGTTCGTTTAACAAAATCGTTGAGGATGGCACGAATTTCGGTCGCTGTCACGTTCCTTGTGGGTTTGTTGTCAAATATTCCAAAAAAAAAACTAATATATATGAACACAGATTGTACGGATATACATGTAAATATGAAAAGAAATGCCTTAATGTGTTGCGGAAAGTCTGAAAATAATTTCCCCGATGAAGGGGAGTACATGTGGGGCGGAACGTTTGCGCGACAAGGCTGGAAAGGCCTTCTATTTGTTGGTGGCTGTTATCCACTTTGTGCCCAACATACAGCCTGGTCTTTTACTAAACTTTTATCCTTTCAACTACATATCAATTTACACCAAATCTTTTGGTAAAAGTGACTTTTTCTGGATACTTGGAACCGGATTTCATGGAAAGTTTTATCGTCGTGTTTGTTTATTAACAATAACACTGTTAATCCGAGAAAGCAATTGAAATCCCTTTAGCGAACACTTGTCGTTGCCCAGTCATTGTTACCTTCAGTTCCGCGAGCTGCTGAACTTTGTATCAGCCAAAATATGATAAAATTCATCAAGTTGTGGCCAAAGGGAAAATTTTTTAGAGCGGCCTCACATTGTCCCATACAATCTCAAGGACAGATATCAAGTTTCACTGGCTTACAGATGTTTATTATTTTGCCAACTAGTCGTTGCAAATTTCAGTCCTCTGGATGCCATGACTGTTATGAGGATCGTCAAAAGTTGCCCGAACAGAACTCACATCTTAATAAATAATTTTATATTTTTCACATAAATTGCAGACAATTGGAGATATATGACTTTAGAATTATATCGACTAGTAAAATTCAGCATAACAATGAATTTCGTAGTTACTAAAAGGAAGCTGCTGCAAACCTTCAATATTTAGTGAAATAGAAAACTGTAGAGCTCTTTGCTGAGGCACGGCCTTTCGTTGCCATTAAAACTGTCTCTTGGTAATGTTCTTGTGCATGCAAAGAATTTCCACTGGTTGAGCGATTAAGGTTGGGAGATCGGACGGACGGTTAAACAAAATTTCTAAAATATATATAATTTGGTGTTTTTGTGGGGAAGCCCTTAAAAAATGGCTGTTACGGGTAAAACATGATGTTTCATTGGAGAACTTTGCCATACAATTTTTAAGCGACAATATATTAAGAAAGAGCGTTCAACAGAATTTTATGGACTTCATGTCTTTAAGGGTTTTTCTTATTTATTACTTTGTACTGGACTGATGAAACGGGGGCCACTAGAAACGAAGTGAGGACAGAAGCTTTAATTGTTTGTGCTGGAACGTGTGACAGTGAATATTATAGTGAACAAAGTGTTTTTATGTTTTTTGTCTTTATATGAATTTTTTAGTGATTCGTAAGAGATTTCGTGTGAACGATAAATTCTAACGATGTGTTTCTTATGTCTATTAATACCATCCCAAGAGCAGAGCAGGATTCAGCACTTCGGTTACTGACAGCAAAACTTGTTTATTTAAAACACACATTTTCTTTTATTTTACTTCCCTTTTTAGTTTGATTTGACACATACAAATTTGATTAAATGATCACACATTGAGCATGACAAGGACTGCCAAATAACCAAAAAGGAACCATAAAATCAGAACATCAGAAACTAAAACGTGCTGGAAACTATTACGCAACCTGCTCATATTGAATTCCGCTCTCACTCCGATATCTTTTGACCAAAAGGATAAGAAAAACAACTTCGAGCGCCGTAAAGTGCTTTTGGCATGATTCTTACGAACAGTTTTTAGCTCTTAAATATATTAGTCCTGTTTTATTGAGATAATTCTCATAATGTTCTTTTTTTAAGTTGTAACTATTTTTTATATAACTTTTGCTCTGAATGCACTTTTAGACACGATTTTTGTGTCATTATTTAAATTCCTGCTTTTTTTTTTTTGTTCTTACCATTTTGTCACTGCCGCAAAACTTAAGATCTTACATGTATTGGACATTTAGTCCAAGCTTTAGAGCAGTAACACGAATTTGGTTTCAGTTTCATACTTAGACTTGAGTTCGTTTCGTTACAGCACAAACTATAATGAACAATTCCCTCTAACTGGGGTAAATATTAGCAAAACCCTTCAAAGTTGTACTTGTTGTTTTTTGTTGTTTTTTTTAAATTTAATATTTAACAACAACTACTGCAGAGAGACAGTAAAAACAAATATGTCACTTCAACAAAAAAACATGAACTGAACTGAAAAGCAGCTCTAACGAATCCGGCAAAAGTTTTTATTCAAAACTGGGTTATACAATTTGTTATAATAAATTGCAGTCTATGAAATTTAAATAAAAGCAGGCAGGCATTTTGCCGAAATAAGAGCTCTCAGCTGAAAGCCAGTTTTGATGATTCTGCTTTGCCATTAAAGTGCGAGTATCTTTTTGATGGTGGCACTCAATTTATACACTGTCGTGCGCATGAGTTTTCCTCAACCAACAGCAACAACAACGTCAATAACAAGGAAAATGAAAATAAAATTCCTAAGAACATCAAATTCAACTATAAACAATTAGTGAATAGACATTAAGTCCTGGCAGGAAAAGCAAAGCTGCGAGACAGATACGAGTAGTTGTCATGTGAAATAATCATTTATAAAGTAAAGAAAATTGTTTCGGTTTCGGCTGCTCGTACAACGGCTTAACGTTCATTTGATGTTTTCCTATTGTAAGACACTTCCATTTCCTGTCCTAAGGTTTTCGCTTTCGTTTATTGTTTGCTTGTTTTTCTCGACCACCCACCCCCCCGCCCACGCACTCTTTCATCATGTTTTGCTACTTTGCGAGAAGTTGGTAATAACAGGCAAGAACAGCATTTGTCTTGCCTTGTAGGTTGTGTGGCCCATTAATATAAATAAAAGATTAGTAATTTATAGGGAAAAATAAATATAAGATTTGCAATAAAACGAAATCCTATTCTCCAGGGTTTATTTACTTCTAGTCCATTATAATTGTTAGGGGACAGTGTGACAAAGCAGGGGATTGTTAAGGTTGGCGTTAGTTTAGAGTATATTGAATTTTTTGGGAACTGCTTATATCTATCTCTCTCTACCAGCTGAAGCCTAGTTTAGTGTTTTATGATGTACAGAAAAGTACTAATGGCACCCGTTTTGACCCCCTTTAATAATTACCAGGGCTTCGTCTATATTCGCTACATATTCATAACTCTTTAGGTGTTCTATTCGAAAACTTTCGTTAAATATCCTGAGCTGTCTAATAATCTTTTCTATGGTTGAAGACATCTAAGCAATCGAACTGGTAGTCCGAAACTCCCAAGGAACATCAAGCCTTAACCAGACTCTCGCAAACTTTGCTCAACATACAGTTCCTAGCGAAAACAGATATCTGCTGCAATAAAGTCCGATAATATGGCCATAAATCTCATTAATTTTAAGCGACAGCAAGAATGTTTAGGGCAAAGTAGAAGCCTCAGCCCTCTTTCGAGGTATCCCTGAGACAAGCTGCTGCCAGTTCTAGAGGTTTTGAAAGAACTTGTGCAGCCGCAGTCATACAGGATTTTCCTAGAGTTGCCGTTTCAATCTAGCAAATCCAGCATCCTTCTTTCGAGACATTCCGGGGACAAGCTGCTGTTCTACCTATTAACGTTTGGTAGAGCTTTCGAAAGAACTTGTGCAGCCGCAGTCATACAGGATTTTCCCAGAGTTTTCGTTAAAGTGTAAACTTAGCAATCCTTTCTGCTGTATAATCTGTCAATAGCAATACGATACAACAGCCCCATTATGAAATTGATTTACTTATATCTGCCCCTAAAATTAGGGCCTAATTTTGCGGTGAAACAACTACACTTGGGGAACTTGTCAACGGTCCACCACCAGGCACAAATGGAAGGCAATTTTTTGTGACACAAGAAAAACTGTTTGCTTGCCAGTTCGGGCTGTGACAGAAGGGACTGTCCGGCATTCCCTAGACATTAAAAGCAAGACAAGGCACCGGAGTTGGCAGCCCGAAATCCTTAAGGAACATCAGGTTTTAATCAACTCACCTGAACATTTCCCACCATCTTGTTGTTTAGGAGGAAAAGTAATCTGTTGCAAGGCAACAGCGAGTGTAGGCCACTAGCGTATAGACTGGGCCAAAGGCTGTTACTGTCGTTTTAGGTTTAAAGCACAGCCAAGGCAGGTACCTCAACACCAACATCAACATTATGACTACAATTATTTAAGCAAAAAGTATTTATTATCTGTTCAAAGTGAAAGATTAAAGTGGGGAAAAAACGCAAGTCAAAGAAAAAAGGTTTTTTTTATGGTTTTATTAATAAATGTTTGACTATATTTTCAAATAATCTTGGCTTTTTCACCGTCAAACTTATTTTGTTTTAGTTATTTTTTACTCCTAATTTTAGCACGAAATTTAGATTTACTTACAGCGAAGCAAAATTTTAAGCCGCAGCCAACTTCACGCATATACACTTGTAATTTGAACGAGTTTCCCCGAACAAGCAGCTCTTTTCCTCTCTCCCTCAGTCATTTTCATAAACTTTTCTAACTAATAATTTTAATATTATTAAAATAAAAACTTAACAGGCATTTGTTTTGATTAATAATATATAATTAATAAAGTACTTAAATTGCTTAAGTTTATTTTAATACCATATGAAATTAATTTATTTCATAAATTGCTTATTGATTGGCTTACAATCAAAAACCACTAAATTACTATATTTGGGTTATAATTTATGGTGGTACGTGGTTCTAACAAGTCAACACCCTCAACTGAAAAAATAAAATAACATGTTAAAACTTACAATCACAAGTATTTTATTTTAAAAGTTCATATTTTTAAGTTCAAAAAAAAAAAAAAAAAGAACCTGTCACTGTGAACTGAACAATTCTTATAAATAATTAAATAGTTTTAATAATAATAATTTAAGTAATTTTGTATGAAAACAAACCCAACACGTGGACAACTAGATGTTCTTAGAGGCCTTATTAATTTGCCAACGTTTTTGCGAAATAATTCTGTTCGATCATTAGACTGTTTTCCCTACAAATTGCCATAAAAATTGTCTATTAAAAGTGATTGCGAAAGGGAATCGCCTTTACACAGCCACCCCAAGTGCAACACATTTTTATAAAATATCTTTTTGGTAAATAAAACTGCAGGAAAAATACAAACAAAAGAAAACAAAAACTTTATATTTAACTAGAAATTAGAATTAAATCAAATTAGAGAGCATTTAAATTACAGGTCGGTCATTGCTAATTTGACAGCGATTTTTCTGGCAGTTGCCAACTTATTCTGTTCGCTTATTTACAGTGAAAACCAATAAAGTCTGAAAATAAAATGCCACAATTTTTGCGCTGCAATAAAGTGCATTTTTCATCGCAATCTCAAAAATATAAAAGAAAATCTTATTATTATAATGAAATTATTGGCCATTCGTTTGCTTCGGTTTTATTTAGCTTAAAAGCTGAAGAATCTGTGTTTAAAGCCTACAAAAAGTACCATGAAACGCCCATTTTAAAGCACATTATTTTTTATTGCTCTTTTGAAAAGAGAGTAATTTTTACACGCCAGTCTTTCACTTTTTTTGAAATACTCTTTCTGATGGCTGCTAAAAAAAAATAACGCATTTATAGAAAAAGAAAAAACAAATATTCCAAGACAAAAAAAAAACTCCACACTTACATTTTTCAAACTCCATTTTGAAGCAAAGTTGCTGTGGCGGATGTACATATTGTATTAAGTTTATAATAATAAAACAGACATGGGAAATGCCTTCACGGAATGTTACATTTAAGAAACTTATTTATGCATTTATTTCTTTTCTTATTATTACATATTTTAAACTTTTACAAGCTCTCTTTAAAATTTAAACTGTGTTCAGCAGTAGCAGGCAGCGCTAAAAAGCTAAGAAAAACTGACTTGTCGGAGTGGGGGGGAACAAACAAAGAAAAACTCCAAATATTTATTCCCACAACATGATTTTTGCAACAGCAAATGAGTAAAGAATAAAAATCAAATTCTTACGGTTGGCTGCATGTGAATATTAAGTGAAAAGAAAAAAAAAATATGTGTTTTATAAGTAACTAAAGCAGAAGTTAAAGTTATCTTTTTTTTCTTGATAAAAAAGAGGAATAAAAAACTAAATGTATGATCAAAAGCATGTGTTATTGCAAGTTGGGCGAAAAGCAAATTTGTAAAAGAAGAAATACCAGCAACAATAACAAACTTCGCTACGGCAAAAAAATAAATAAAAGTAACGAAAATGCTTGAAGTTGTAAATATGCAACTTGTAGGCTGGAAGAGAATCAAATGTTGCTTTAACTGGGAGATAAGATCATTAAGGGGTCTAATTTTGTAAGAGGAAGTTTTTAAAAGATTTTTATTTTAAACGGCACTTTTTGACAATCTATTTTTTTAAAAGCTACTTTTAAAAGGTTCTTTTTTAAGGTACTTTTTGAAGGCACATTTTTAAAGACCTTCTTTTAAAAGGTTTTTTCGCTGTTTTAAAAAGGCACTTTTTTTAAAAGTACTGTCTTAATTCTTTAAAGATGCTTTTTTAAAAACTACTTTTTTAAAAGTTACTGTTTTAAGAAATAGTTTTTCGGAAAGTACTTTTTCTTTCCACTTTTTTTAAGGTACTTTTGGTGGCCACTTTTTAAACACATTATTTAAAAGTGTACTTTTTTGAAAAGAACTGTTTTAAATGGGCACTTTTTTTACAGTTACTTTTTTAAAAGCTATATTTTTAAAACTTACTTTTTTAAAATGTAGTTTTTCCAAAAGTACTTTTTCAAAAGGTACTTTTTTAAGGTACTTTTTGAAGGCCCTTTTTTAGAGATACTTTTTTAAGAAGTAATTCTACTATTTTAAAAGGCAGTTGTTTAAAAGTACTCGCATCCTAAAAAGGTGCATTCTTTAAAGGTACTTTTTTTTAAAAGTTACCATTTTAATAGATACGATTTTTAAAGGTACTTTTTTAAAGTTATTGTTTTAAAAGGTTCCTTTTTAAAAGTTACTATTTATAAAGAATTTTTTTTAAAAAGACAGGAACTTTTCTAAAATGTACTTTGCAAAATATAATTTTTTAAACAAACTTTTAAAAGATACTTTTTTAATATTTGCTTTTTCATTATTCACAATTTTGAAACGTACTAATATAAAAGTTACTTATTTTAGAGGTACTTTTTTAAAATTATTTGAATGCTAATTCTTAAAAAAGGTAAATTTTTGGGAAGATACTTTTATTAAAACTACTTTCTTTAATAACATACTTTTTTAAAAAACATATTTTTATGGACAGCTTTTTAAAAGATCATTAATTTTTTTTCGTAGTTCTGTTTGGAATGTACGTTGTAAACAAGAAACTTTTCCTAAAAGGTACTCTTTTTAAAAGCTACTCATTTTAAAAGTTCCCTTTTTAAAAGAAAAAAGGGTTCTTAGAAGGTATTATTTTAAATTACTTTTTAGGAACACAGTTTTTTTTTTTAAGTTACAGTTTTAATTAGAATTTTTTTAAAAGATACTCTTTAATAAAGTTTAAAAGTTGCTGTTTTAATTAGAATTTTTTTAAAAAGATATTTTTTTGTGTGAATTTTTTAAAAGTGACCTTTTTTAATTCAATTTATTTTAAGGTGCATTTTAAAACACAATTTTTTCACAAGGAAATTCCGTTTGCAATATCGTTAAGGGTTTTTATTTTGGCAGGCTTTTTTTTTAGAAGAAGGTTCTTTTTTAAAAGTTATTTTGCAATAGGATTTTGCAATATTATCAATAATAAGATATTTTTTAAAAAGTTATATTTTCCACCAAGTACTTTTTAAAAAGTATTTACTTTTTTAGGGGTTATTCTTTTTAAAAATGTTCTTTTTGAAAATTTCTAGTATTATTTTCTATTATTTTTGTAAGTTTCGATTTGACCGCGACCCGCTTTTGGACAGCAGTTTTTCATTTTTACTTTTTCGGCAGATACTTTTACGGATCAGTCATTGTGTATGTCAGAAAATTATTTGCTTTCATAAGAATTTTCTTTTCAAAACTGTCCCAATTCTTATTTCTGTCCCTTGTTTTTATGGCCAGTTTCTTACGGCATTTTTATAATCGCCCATTACTCTGCATTTAATGATTTTCTCCCTGCAAGTGCCTGTTGAAAATCTTTCGCCATCATCACATCATCGAACATACACTCTACGCTCTTGTCTTGCATCCCCCCTAAAAAGTTTATATTTTTATCACTCTATTCATATGTCCTGCCGATGCCCGGCATCGGTGCATGCTCTTAGAATAATCTGCAGAATTTCATATGTGTACAAACATATTTTTGTTAAAATTTCCACTCTTCATTTAACAAATTTGCATACTGAATTGATAAAGCAAATGGTGAAAGAAAAATGTGCAGAAGGAAACTGGTAAGTCCTTGCTACAGCAACAAGTCATATTGCATAGAATTGTTATTGAGGAGCAAAAAAGCAACAAAATATACATGTTAAAAGAAAATACAATAAAAGGAAGGGAAAATATTTAAGTTAATTAAAAATCGTTCATACTAAATAAATATTTGCACAGATGTTAACGAGCATAAAGAATTTCTTAAAAAGTTGCAAAGAAAATTATTTTAAAATTAAAATAAAATAATATAAAATAAAATAAAATGAAGTGATTGAAAAATGTTTTAAGAGCAAAACGATTTTATAAAATTGCCCTAAAAGTAGGCAACAACAAAATACTTTCCTCCCTGGTACAACGAAGCGCTCGTTAGCTGGGGTAGGGCAACTAGATGCTTGAGTTAGAAAATCAGAAAAAACAGGATATTTTCATTTAATTAAAAAATAAATTTTGATGTGTCTTTGTCATGAGCAGCCCGACCAGTATTTGAACTGTTTCGTTTCTATCACCAGCTATAAAAAAACATGAGTTTATTTGAATTTCCTATGCTGCAACAGCCTCAAATGTGGCATTGATTGTAGCAGTGGTAGCCAGGGCTGGTGCAACTCCATGCTTTTGTTTATTATTAAGCCTAAAAGTATGCAATAGTTTGTTGTTGACTACATTTTAAGGCAAACAAAAAAGAAATCAATTAATTTTTAATCCTTTTAAATTGCTATTTGTATTTATTTAATTTCATTCACTATATTAAATTTTTTTCCCCCCCATAAATTTTTGTTTAAATATTTTTTGCATTTAATTTTAATTTTTATATCATAAATAATCGTTAGGCGGGTCCGTTAGCAATTACTTTATTTAAATATGTCAATTTTTATTGAAATATAATTGCAAATATTGTGAGTCTTAGCAGCAAAAACAAACAAAAAATTATAAATACAAACATAATTGAGGCAAGAATACAACAACAGCAAAATAATGAAATTAAAGTCATTTTCATATTGAAAGTAGTTGCACTGAAGCCCTCAGTTATGCAATTTATATGCGTAACTATTTTAATAATGGAATATTTTGCCGTCAATACGAATGTCTGACATTAGGTTTATTGATGTGTGCAGTTTTACGATTCTGCTAAAACACGCAATCCAATTAAATAATTAATTGGAATTCTTGCTGGGCTGGAAAACAGAGTTTAACGTTATGAGCGCTTTAAGTTGATCCGCACAGATATTGATGTTTAAGCTTGAAAAACAAAAACACAGGGTATGGAAGAAGTTTTTTTTTTTTTTTTTTGCCATTAATCGTGGGCCATATTTAATAGTTTGGGATATATATGACTTTATGGTGCTAATGGCTTGACTGAATGTAACGTTATTTAATAATGTTTTAAAGTCTAAACGTGGTAATAGTTCAATACCAAGAAGGGTAATTATACCTTCAGGCCTATACGAATGTACGACTGATTGAATGCCACTTTACAGATACCTGGTGACTGCAAATATATATGACTGCTCTGTGGCGCTGTGAATATATGTGAGGAAGGGGTGTTGCAAGCTTGATTACCATAATATCGCCAGTTGTGCTGGGCAAAACTGGTTCACTGGGTACATTATACCACAGCCGTCACTTTCACACCAAGAAAAGTGAGACTCTTCACTTCACTTCATTGTGTTTTGGAATAACTTTTTTACTTAAAAAAAAAAAACATTTTGATTGACTGACCCTTCACGCCGTTTGCTCTTGGTACGGTAACATGATTAAGTCTGTCGCTACAGGTCGCTGTAGGGTCCGTCTGCTAATGCCCTCTTGCAAATTATAACAGTTTTCTTCACAGTGCCCTAATTTTAAGGCTCCCTACTGTAGTTCTAAAAGTCATAGTGATGACTTCGGAGTATTAATTTTTTATGTTTTAAGTCTTTCCGTCACGACAAATGGCAAACCCGACTGAAGAGAAATGTCAAAGGAGCGGCAAGTAATATGACGTCGTTTGCTGTCCCTGTCGCTCTACTTTTGTAGCGTCCCTGTTGAAAACCCCAATATATAACTAATTAATTCAGTGATTAATCCACCAAGTGTGCCTTTTAATTCAGAATTACTTTACTTTCGGACAGGCAAATAGTTTGATGAATACCCACCAAATGTCTTATTCACTTCCAATTTGTGCCAGTTTTGTTTTTACAACCGCCGACATTATGCCTAAGAGTTTCACTACAATTAAGTGATTAAGTGAATTATGACAATATGACTTAATAACATTAAGTCGCTCTAGCTTTGTAGCAGCATAACAAGTAGACAAAATTATTAATTACAATATATTAACAACATTCAAGTTCACTGGTGTCTTCCCTGTTTTAAGCACATTTTTGGCAACGATTATTTCACGTTTTTTCGAGCTGGAAAACAGCCAGTTGTTTTGTGTGGTCTCGGCCACATTCATCAAAATCTACAATAATTACGCCAAGAATAAATATTAAAAAGAAAAATTAAGTTCTTCTAATTTTATTGTTCAGAAAAGACACAAAGTTAAAACGTCTTCTTTTAACGTTTTACTTTTCGTAGCAAATGGAAGCAAAACACTTGTTGCCTGAAAGTTGTTAAAGACAACTTATTTACAAAAAAAAAAAATTTAAATGTTTTTATGTTCAATGGTCATTATCTTTTCAAAAGTAATTTAATATGTTTTGGAGGAAATGGACAGACGTTTCAAGTCTGCAACACTGGCGAGCCAAACAACACTAACGACATGTCACACCAAAACAAATTACTTATTTGGCACAAAAACACTTAAAGCTTTTAAACGTTTGAAAATATTAATTTTTGCAACTACTGGACAGGCCAAAAGCTTTTAAATAAATATCCTTTCTTAACGTTTGTTGCACGATTTTGTGTCAACTTTTTGTTACAATCCCAAGAAACTAATCGGGCTGATAAGGATTCCTCAATTTTGTGACAATATCTAAATAGTAGTATGTTTGAAAAATGGATTATGGTGCATAAGTTTCTTAAATGATTACATTTTATTGAGGCTTTCATAGTTTGTGTTGTATCATCATAGTGTTCTGTTCTTGAATATGGCTGAAATTAAGCCGTAAGATGCAGCTTAAAAATAATAAATATATTTGTTGACACCTGGTGACATTGGAGTGACCAGCAACTAACGAAATGTCTGCAGACATTTTCTCATTAATAACTGGCCTGGGGCCATTTATTTATTTATTTAGTTCAGTTCTCACGAACCACAACAACAACAACAGCTCATAATGCTTTAACAACTAATGATTTGAATGGGATCCAACATGTTCAGCCAAACGACTATAATTATATACGTCCAGGTACTTGTAATAGTACTTTTCAATCTACCGAATAAGTACCTCATAATACCCGATTATAATGGAAACAAATAAGCTTGTACTATTCGGCAGCAATACTCGTATAAGCCTCGTCATTATTTGGTACAAAAAAAAAACTGGTAAAATTATTATTCATTGTTTAACGTTTAAGTAATTTCCTTAAGTGTTTCGTTGCTTTGCCTTTGTAATCCTATTAACGCATAAGTTCAGACGTATCGGTGCGAAGTAAAATAAGCGTGTAGGAGCGTAAGAAATAAGAATATTAAAGAAAATGTGCACTACATCACCTTTTTGTAAAATAAATGTCTTGTACTTTTATTAACACCTGACACGAATTTTGAGCTCTTTAAATGTCAATGATAAATTATCAGCCATAAGAGGCCTCCTCTGGATGAGCTGGCACAAAAAAAAACGTTAACATTTCTCTAGTTCAATTTGCCTAAAAAATACAAAACAAAACAAAATTATTTTCGAATTTAATTTGTATTTAGACGGCAGGATAACAAATCAATGACAAGTTGGTCTTATCAAATAAAACAAACAAAAAAAAAAAAGTATGTTGCCAGTGATAACGAGCATCTCACGCACATTCATTCATTCTCAAAAAGAAAGCAAACAAAATCTGTTACAGTGGGCGGCAATATGTTTCATAGTGATGCCAGTTTTTTTGTTTCAACAAAAAAAAAATTTAACACGCCAATAAGTTTTAAAAAAAAATTTTATCAAACTAAAAATTTCCCCATAAAAAAATTTAATATATTTTTTTTCAAAGAAATGGTTGTTTTAATTTAAAAAAAAAACTGTTTAAGTAACAATTTTAGTTATAAATTTATTATAAAACTAAATATATGTTTGATACCCTTAAAGCTTCACTATTCAACTCATTAAAACATATCAACCAAAAATCAACTAAATAATATCACGTCTTCGCTCACCTTTATGAAATCTTCTTCCTCCAATTGTGTCAACCCACCTGCCTAAGAAATTATGCGCTTTTCGGTTTTTTTCCTTCATCCGCCACACGTCACTCTCACTCACTCACTCACTCTCTGTCTCTCTCTCTTTCTCTCTCTCTCACTGGCTCACTAATAACACATATCGCTTAACAAAAGTTTTGAAAAATTAAAATTTGTGTTCTTTTTCTGAAAATTAAATTTTCGTTCGTATTCCTTGACAGCAAATGATGTCTGTTGTCTGTTCTCATTATGTTTCATCACCTGTAACCAGAAAGTTAAAAAGTCTATATAAAACAAAATGTCAACTTGTTAAAATTTGAAGACTACTTGCAAGAGATAAATTTTTAAGTAAATTTTCTATGTATAATAAACTTTCCAAGGACATTTTAGCACAGAGTCGAGTTTTCTTTAGCCAAGAAGTGTAACAGTGATATTTTCCCTGGAAATTTATGACGGTAAACAGTTTTTGGTAGAAATTTTTTAGTATTAAAAGTATTTCCAGGGAATAATTCTTAAAGTAAGAATTTTGTGTTGGAAAAAAATTGTTCCAGCCAACCGTTCTTTTATCACGGCGGCAATTTTTCTTTACTGAAGAATTGCAACTGTGATATTTTTAATTTATTAAAAAAAAACAAATTGTTGCAAAATTTACAACAGCGACAATGTTTTAACACAAAAGTTGTCAAAGTGTAAATATTTTTCTAATGGAAAACTGTAACAGTCGCTTTCTTTTAGAAAACCTGTAACAGCGGCAAAATTTGTGAGAACAAATTGTCACAGTGATAATTTTTTATACAAAAACTGTCACAGCGATAATTTGTTTATATGAAAATTTTCATACTGAAACTTTTTTCTATAAAAATTTACAAAAAGTAATTGCCGGGGAATAACATTTTATATATCACAAAAGAACTTCTCACAATAAAAGTTTTTTTTTTTTTATATGGACATAATTTTTATAAATTCTATAAATTGTGTCCAGAATAGAAAAATGTTAATTAAAATCTTGTGTACAAAATTTTTTACAGCGCAAAACTTATTATGTGGAAAGTTTGGCACAACAACGAAGTTTTTTTTTATAAAGTTTTTCCCAGAGATGATTTTTTTTTTTTTAAATCGTTAGACATTTTTTCTAAAGATCAGTTTTTCATAGAGTTTTATTTCAAAAAATTTCCTTTTTTGTAAATTTTTGTCAGGCATTTATTGTAACAGATTTTATCTTAGAAAAATTTTTACAGCATTAAAAGTTTTCGCTGTGACAACTTTTTGTATTTATGTAAATTTTTTAAATTGCTAAAATTTCGTTTATTTTTCTGAAAAAATTTTTTTGTTAGTCAAAAATTTTTTACAGAATAATTTTTACGACTAATTTACGGTTTTTGTGGTGGGGATTCTTTACAGCAATTTTTTGGAATTTAAAAGATTTATTTTGTTGTTAATTTTCATAAAAAACAAACAGAATTTGCCAACAAATTTACTCTTCATTAGTCACATAATTGATTATATAAGAGCCTGCCTACCAAAATCTAATTAATAAATTTTGAAGGTTTAATAAATACACTTTTAATTTGTACAAATAAATAATAAAACAAATAAGCGACTTAAGAGTATTAAAAACCAATTTCCTGTTAAATGCCGTTTATGAAATTTTTCGTTAAACAATATAATTAGCAAGAACAAATGAACAATAAATTTTTTTAATTAACAGCACAACAACTCATGTTCTTTGTTGTGCTTGGTTTTTGGTGACGGACATATTTTCTTTTTGCCTTATTTTTATTAATTATTAAAAATATTTGCCACTTCTTGTACGCTAAACTTGGAAGGACAGTGTGTGAGCCAAGAGACAATTATAATAATTTCCTGTTTGCCGAGAAAAGACTACCATTTCAGACGGCTTCATGTGCTGGATTCCTGCTCCAACTTCCACTAAATGAACTGTTAATTGAAAAGGGAAGTCAAATGACAGGACATGACACTAAACATGGTGGTTATTAAATTAAAAGAAAAAAAAAAAACTTAATAATAAAAACCAAAAATATTAGAGGGAAAGTGGAGGGGTCAGACCGAAGGTAAAGAAGAGGACATTTAACATAATATTTAAGTCCATTGTGCTCCACCAGTCATATGACAACAAAAAAAAAAAAAAAAAACAGAGAGTTGGAGAGGAAACGAAGAAAATATGAGGCAAGAATCACAGCAGGTGTTAACAGGGCTGGAGTGTTGTTTTATTATGTTGTCTTAAGGGATTTAAGGCAAAAAATTATTTGTTTTTCTTACTTTTGTTCATTTAGATATTGTTGGGAATTTCCTTCCTCTAGCCAGCCAGAGCTGTTACTGTTGTTGTTGTTGTTGTTTTTTTGGTTTTTTTTTGTAGCATAATAAAATCTTTTGCTTTAGTGTCTCAAAGAAGCCTTACAAATTAAAAAATAATATACAAAAAAGATTGTTGATTACTGGCAACAAAATGCAGCAAGTAAATATTGCCACAACTACTTATTCTGCTGCCAGTACTTCTCACATTCGTTGGTCTGCAGTCTGTATTCCTATGTTGTTGTTTTTGTTTTTGGTTTATAAAATTTAAGTACTTAACTGTCATCGTGTGTATCAGCAAGCAGTTCAAGTATATTGCCAAGTATCAGATTACACTTTCAATTTTTTTTTTGTTTCTACATGTTTTATTTATTTAATACCTTCGGAAGTATTCATGTATGAACAGAGTGTGTGGCAAGTTCTTTTTGTGCAAGTACTTCAATTTTGAAAGCAGATCCAAAGAGAGTGGTCATTGTTTAGATTTTAATAAATTTAGTACAAAAGAATATTAAGTTGTACACAGAGTGCGGCAGACCTTTAAAGGCACAAATGATTTATTTTACAGAAAAGATTATCACTGGTTGAATTTTTGATAAGAAAATATTATCATTTAATAGAATTTAAGCAACAGAAACATCTTTTAAAATTCTTAGATAAATTATTAGCATAAATTTGCCAGAAAAATTCTGGCCATAATAAATTTGTTTGGAAAATTATCACAGTGATAAATTTGCCATGACAGATTTATTACTATGTTTTTCCATTGGAATTCTAAGCACTTTCCATATATTTTGCATGTGAATCTGATCACTGTGATAAGTTTTGCCTGGGAAAATAAACACTGTGATAAAATACTAATTCAAAAGTTAGCACTGTGATAAGTTTTGGCTGGGAAAATAAACACTGTGATAAAATACTAATTCAAAAGTTAGCACTGTGATAAGTTTTCTTACTGTGCTGAATTTTTTTCCAAAAAATTATAAATATATTCGAGTTTTGTTCAGAAAATTGTAAATATTAATATTGTAATAAATTTGAAAAACTTTATAAGAGTGATACATTTTCTTTACAACATTTTATGCGAAATAAATTTTCTTTAAAAACTATTGTCGTGAAGATGTTATATTTTCCGAAGAATTATTATATCTGTGACAAACTTGCTACAGGAAAATTATCACTGCGAGATATATATCATGTACAAAAATGCAATGACAGTGCATATATTTTTTTTCGAAATTTTTTTAGGCTGATAGATTTTCTGTAGGCAGATTATCACCAGTATAACTGTTCTTCCGGTATATTATAACTGTGATGTGATGATTCCTATACAGAAAAGTCATCATTATAAGAAAAATTAAAACGATAATAAATACTCTTAACAAGAATTATCACTATGACCAATTTTCTACCCAAAAATTATCTCTATGACAAATTTATTTTGGACAAGTTTTCACTGTGATAGATTTCCACACAAAAATTATAAGTGTGATAAATTTTTTGTAGATAAATTTTCACTGCCATACATTTCCGGTAGGAAAATAGTCAGTGTAATAAATTCTTTTACAAAAAATGATTATTATGGTAAATTTTCTTAAGAAGAAATGACAGTTTGTTAAATTTTATTTCAAATTATTATGACTATAATAAATTTATTAAAGAAAAATTAATACTTTTATAATTTTTCTTTGTAAGACTATTCCCTTCACCAATTTTCTACAAAAAAGTTGTCACTATGATAATTTTCTTTAAAAAATTTCTACCACAATAAATTCCATTTAAAAAATTGCAGGTGTGATACATTTTCTGCAGATAAATATTGACGGTGACAATTTTTTTAGAGGAAATTATTTAGTGTGATAAATTTTGCTTAAAAAAAAATTAATACTTATTAATACTGTGACGGTGACAAAGTTTCTCTGTAAGAATATTCCTTAAGAATAATGTCAGAGTGATAAATGTGCATAAGTAAAATTTTCAGTGTGATAAAATTTCTAATATGATGGGTTTTTTACAAAAAAATATCAAATATTCTTTTAAGAAAAATTTCTACTTCGATTTTATTTTAAAAAGAAAATTTTCGGCATAATAAATTTGTTATAGAACAATTGTCACTGTGATAGATTCTCTAAAAAAAAAATGGTCACTGTAATAAACTTTCTATAGAAACATTTTCACTGTGATAAATTTACTACACAGAAATTACTGCCACTGTGATATATTTTCAAGTAAATTTGAATAAATTTTATTCAAAATATTTTTTAGTGTATAATTTTTTTCTTGGCCTATTAGACCGTAAAACTTCATTTAATTTCTCTGAAAATATGCATTTTACGCAGAAAAGTTCGTTAAGCGTTTTGTTTGATGTCTCTGTTGTTAATTTTAATATTTATGTCCTTTTTGAACAGGTTAATTTATATTATTCTATACAAAAATACATTTCAAATTACAATTTGCCCTATTCCAGCTTAAAGAGAAAGTCTGTTCTCCTTTGAATTATTTCAGCATAAAACATTAATGGAATTTTTGATATTATTATGCAAAAAGAAAGAAAGAGTTACAGGAAAGATGTGTTTCTTGGTGATGGCTTCAGTGTCTCGTCTTTGGAGTTTCATAGAAGAAACGATTTTATTTTAATTATATAGTGCAGCAAACTCTAGTAAACAGGTTTTTGCTGCTGGCTTGCATCTTACATTCTGTACATTTCTATTTTTTAGTAACTAGAATCAGCCAATAAGAACTTGTCTTGTGTGCACTGGCATACCTGCACTTAAACAAACTGCTGTCACGCTTCGTTGCATATTTTGGGGTGAATTTAGTTGCTTGTCTTGTGAGAATGATTCGAAATAATTGATAGCAACGCAAATAACTGTTTTAATCTTCGCTATGGAAAAAACTAAACATTGGCAACTGCAAAAAGTAACAATTGCTGGTAGAAAAGGGTCACAGATGTTTATGTTTGTTGCTGGGCACCAGCAACCAACGCTTTCATTGTGTACACACGTGTCCAAAGCGACACGTTACGCTTAAGTGACTTTGAAGAGCCCGGCGATTAAACAGAGAGAAGCTACACACAGCTGTAATAAATAATGTTGGAAAAAGCAGCAACGGATGTGGTAAAAGGTTAATGATATGTAAGAAATTAAAAGACAAAAAGAAAACAAAAATTATGTTCCTACAAATTATCAAAACAAAAAACAACAACTTTATTAACGTTTTAAAACAGATAATTTTAAAAGAAGAAAGTTTAAAGTTCAAAAGCGACATAAAACACTTATTTACCAATTTTCTGGAAAATGCTGAGAATTGCAAAAATTATAAGAAAAGAAACCCCGTTTTTTTCCAGTTAATTAAAATTCTTAGAAATTTGTACAACCAAATGATTATAACAAACGACATTAACAAAACAAAATACTTCTTAACGGCTTAAATGTACAAATGAAAACTTTTGTCCAAATAAAGAAAATATTTCAGTTTGTTTTTTCGGTTTTGGTTGTTTGTTTTTTTTTTTTTTTGTATGTCTCCCCAAATGCAAATTACAAATGATGTAAAACCTCTTAAATAAATTACTTTGAATACATTTGAAAATATAAATAAACAAATAAAAAACTTTCTGCCGAAAAATATGCAGCACAAGGAAATAACTATATAATGCCCTGAAAAATGTGCAACACATTTTTCATACTAAAAACTTTACTTGCCACACACACACACACACATAAAATACTGAAGAGAAAAAAAAGAGTAATCGTATCAAGCCAACAACCAAATAACCACCATCACTGTCAGCATCATCACGGAATACAAATGCAATTACACACACACACACACACACACACACACACACACATTCGTGCTGCCACACAACTACTTATTTATTATAATAAATTATAATTCATATTTATGCGAATTTTTGCAACAAAGTTATTTTGTTTATTTGTTGTTACATAATTTTCTTTATTTTTTTTTGTTTCTCTTTCATTCCTTCTAAAGTTGTTGATGATATTTTGTTGTTGCCGGTGTTGTTGTTTCTGTGTTGCTGGTGCAAAATATGTATGAGAAGACATAAAAACAACGAACTTGTTTTGTTGGTTTTGTGCATTTTTGTGCTGAGACAGGTAAACAGAGGAACGACTATAACTTCTATTAAGTAAATATGAATAAATTCGTTTGCCATTTTGAGCTGGTAAAATAATATAGTAGGATTACAAATACAACAATGCCAGCTGTAATACCCTCCAGGCTTAGAACAAACACATGAAGAGTTGACATAATAAATTAGTTTTGCGTGGAAACTTGTCAACTACTTACCTGTCACTTGTGGTCAGCAATAATATGTTTAGTGGTGGTCAATACCAGAGGAAAATTTCGTAACTTTGTTTGGGCTGGACTTGACGGCTTAATACAATTTTGAGTTATTTAAACTTGTGGCTGGTTTGCAAAGACCTTCAAAGAGAATAGTGTTTTGCTTTAGTGTTTCTAAAGCAATCGAAATTCGACACTCTGCTATTCAATCGTTACGATGAAAATGTCAAATTAGAAAAGCAGGTATGCAGGTGTTTCAAGTTGTCAGCAAAATGCCGGAAAATTTTACAGCAAATAAATGTATAAAGGCTTGGGAAAAACTATTGAAAATCGATCGATTATATTATGTAGGAAAACTATAATTTTTAGTGAGCGGCAAGAGCTTCAAAAGTCTTACGCAAAATGCCAGCGATGGCAACGATAATCTTGACCTTCAGAACCGCTGTGATATATTGGCTTATCTTAATTGACTTAACACTTAAAAAATCCCTGCAGTGCCTCATTACAGATGAAATGGACTGGGTGTGAAATATTTTATGCAAATTCTTTCAAATCTATATTTAGTTTGACAGCAGAAAATCTCCAAACACCCACAACACTGTAGCTTTTATGCCTCTCACAAACAAACTAAACATGTCAGGTACCTGAAGCTGAGAGCATAAGTTCGAGACAAGGAGTGTAACAATATAAAGAAACTAGAAGCGAATTAATCTCATATAAAATCAAGGGATAGAGTCACTCAGCCTTCTGTCTTGTTATAGAGCCGTCATATTCATACAGAGTTATTTACACATGTTTCTAATGGTATAATTTTATCATCTGAATATATGTTTTATCTTTCTAAGACAAGTTCGTGCAGAAAGCATAGAAATCCCAATAGTTATGACAGTAGACTTTAAAAAAAAAACACATTCTTTATACGGACTCAATTGTCTTTGCTCTGAATTTTCATTCCTTTTCAAAATAAATAGCATTTATTTTATTTCTCTGCTGGTATTTAAATCGGAAATATTTCATTTTTGTACAGGCATTTAGCACTGAATTATATTGTTACAAAAAACTTCTTTAAACTTGTTTTTTTTTTAAACAAGATTCAAACTTCTCCAACTTTTTCTTGCTCAGGGTGCGTAAAAAGTTTCAGTTCACAAATAACAACAGCAAGGGTCAGTTAGAGGTCGAAATTTAACTTCAATAAAAACATAATTTAATCACAGAAAAATAAATAATAACTTTCTAAAGCAAAAACAAAAAACAAAGTTAAACATAAAAACCTGTAGCATATTTTTAGGCGGGGAGCTCATCATGCAGTAAACGCAGGGCTTAATTTGTAAAATTTAAGTAGTACAAGAAACAATTTGAGGAAACTTTTCAGTGCTTACAAAGACTAAGAATTCAGTATTTAAATATATATATTTTTTATTATTACATTTTTTAAACTTTTTATAAATAAATAAACACAAGAATTTTCCTCAGTTAATGTTGTTGCTTTTCGCTTGAGTTTTTCTGCAGCAAAATTTCTTTAGTGTTCAATTAAATTTTACATATCATTTAACTCGTTTTCTATAATTCGTTTACAGCATATGTTGAAGGCTTGTGGCTGAAAGTGTTGCATGCCCAAAGGGATTTTAGTGTTTTCGTTTTGTTTTCACTCAAAAGAAAAATTAAATTACAAAGACTTTTTCCACATATCGATAAACACTGCCACTCAAGTGTTAAGACAAGAATACAGGGTGTGCTTTTTTTTTGCCAACCTTAACGCACACACACAGAGCCATGTGTGCACGCATAACATGGTGTGCACATGTTCATGTGCTACAATAAAAACAAAGTGATTTTTGTGTTAAACCACAAGTGCTATTAAGTGCTGACAACATTGTCTTTAGCAATTTTTATGATTTTCTCATACAATATTGTTTTTCTTTTCTTTACAAACACCATAAAAGCCGGCAAAATTTAAACAAAAAAAAACAAACATATTCTTGTGCTAAAGTTTTTTTTCTTTTGTATTGTTTGTGGCCTTAAAACACTCTTAAATTACTGGGCTCTGGGTAACGTGATGCTGCTGCTGCTGCTGCTGCTGTTGATAGGCCTGTTCAAAAGTAAATATTAAATTAATACTTTTATACAAATGTATAAAATTTGTTTTTCTGTCATTCCTTCTGCTTCCTCTTTGTCTCTGCCTTAATTCTTCTGCGACAGTTTTTTTTTCCTGTTTGTCTTTTTGTCTTCTACTATAAAATGCTAATGGAAAAATTTAATTATATATTATAATAGCTTTAAAAGTCTGCTTTTATTGCTCGCACCATGATGTGCAAAAGTGATTGTTTTAATATGTGTACTTTCAGGCAAGTTAAACGTGTGTTCAGAAATGTTTGCATGCTTTAGGGCGAAATATATTTTAATGTAAAAAAATGTATATTGTAATAATTAAAAACGCATACAGACACTTTGTATAATTATAAAGTGATGCAAAAAGGGTGTTCTTTTAGTATATTTCGATTAATAAAAATAATGAAGTTTGTGCAACAATAAAAAAACGGACTCTCAACAAAAACCACTCAAATAGAATTGTGAGCATTTCTCAAAAGACACATATTTATTATATTATGGTTTCGAAAATAAATTCTTCCAAACTAAATATAAAACGCCTCCATTTTATTAAAGAAGAAGGGTGAAAACTGGAGAGTTGATTTGCGGCGTTATAAAACAAATTACATTTCCGCTAACGATAAAATATTTAAGCCGAAGACAACAGACAGCTAAAAAATATATAAATTTTTTGCATGTGTTCGGTGAAGAAAAGTCTTTCGCAAAACCATATAACATCAGGCCTTAATTAGTTCAATATCGTTACAGCTGGGAATTGCAAATGCAGATATTAATTCCTGACAAATGTAAATGATCCTTAAAAGTGGGACTGAAATTGTTCAGAATACCACGGAATGAATTTCGTGTTATGGTGTAGACGGCTTGGCGACATCCTGAAAATATAAGTGTTTAACACTGTGGGAACACAGCTGCGACGAAGGACGCACTTCTGGTCGAGGACACTCGTCGCCGAAAACAAAACAATTTGCTGCAAATGAAAATGTGCACGATCCTTCGTGCTACTGGGCGCATAATGAAATAGATTTATTTCTAATATTTTCAACGGCAAACGACGAACAAAACAGTTTTAGGTGACCAGAAGTAGGTGAATAGACACATGTAGTAAAAAATTTATAAAGACATTCCCGAAATTTATTTACCGCCTCCTATAATTTTTTCTTTCGCAGGTGATTTTTGCTCATTTACAATTAATTGTGTTCATATGGTTTTACTTTTATTATTACTAAAAAATTGTTCATATAAAGATAATATTCATTTTATTACTACTTCTTCCTAAAATAAGTAAACTTTCAGCAAATAATAATTTAATTTTAAAGCAAGTAATTTCTTTTGGTCTATGAGCCAGGGGAAAGACATTAAATCAAATGTTTTATTAAAATTATGTGAGTTTGAGGCGATCTTTTTTGCTTTTTCTTTTTGTTCTCAAAAAGTTGGCAATAGTTTTCTTTTGTGCTAGATGCCAGGGGGAGGCATTGCATAATAATCATATTTTGTAAGCATAATTTGAAAAAACTTTAAATTTAATTTAATTAACTAAGTTTTTTTATGTATAAATAGTTTTTGTGTAAATTTTTTGCAATATGTTGTTTACAGAATTGATGCGTATTGATAGATCAGGGGAGAGACATTTGTTTGGTTTTTCAAGTAATCGACTAATGATGATTGACACTTAAATCTACTTTTCAGTAGCTTTAAATCTTATTAAAGTTGGCCAGGGGAAAGATTTCTTATTTTACTTAAAAGGTGTAATTCTTTTAAATGTATTTGATTTAGATCCAAAATTAAAATATACTAAAATACATTGTACGTTAATCGGTCAACGGTGATTGTTCGCTTATGGCAGGCTTTACTGTATATTGTTCTTAAACGATTGTTTACTACGCAAGTGGTTTTTCAAAGGTTCTGCTTAAAATAATAAATAAACATTTTTACTTTTTTGTAGTGCTCCAGAAGCTTTTTAACCGATTTTGTCTAAAGCCTTCTTTTCAAAAGAAACTTTTCTGAAACGAACTTTTTTAAATAGAAACTTTTCCTAATACATATCAATATTGATGGACTAAAAAGAAACAAACATCACACAGAAATGCTATAAACACAACTGCAACGAAAGACGTATTTCGCCCATCGCAACCAATTCGCTGTTAAATATTCACTGTACAGCGCATTAATGACAAATAAACAATTTCTGTTTACCATTCTGTGGCATTTTATCATAACAGCTTAAGTCAAGTTTTAAACTTACAAAACGTGCATCTAATTTTCTTAATTTGAGAAAATATTACATGTTTTTTCTCTCTTATATATTATTTATTTATTTTATTTATATTCGTTACAATTAAAATTATAATAAACTAAGAGAAAGAAAAGCACTAGCAGCTAATGGCTATCGTCTTATTTATTATATATATCTATATATATATAAATATATATATTATTTATTCTCAAGCGCAGTTTTGCATTGAACAATCTATCAAAAATTTATTTTCGCCTTGTCTTGACTTAAGCTGTTACGATCAAACTCCACAGAATTGGTGATATTTATTTACAGTTTGTGCAAAGACAGGCATTAATTGTGCTCTACATGTGCAATTATTATTGTATTTCACTTTCCTAAACAGCTGACAGGGTGACCATATTAAAGAAATATGAATGAAGCGACCATTATTAAACAAGCGGCTGTATGTCCTTAAATATTGATTTTATGGCAAAACTCAGCAAAATTTGAAGAAAAAACCTCAACTCAGATATCGATAAAGCCCCTTCAACTATTTATATTAAAATTATTTTGATTTGAAAGAGTTTTTAGAAAAAAAATTCGACAGGCCACAGAATTGTAAACAGAAATTGCTTAACGATAGTAGACTAGAATATGACTAGATATTGAATTACATGAAAATATCAATAAAACCCTAAGAAAGGAACCCTGAAGGGGGAAAATATGCACGGGCGGTAATATACGGCAATAAGGAGCAATCAGGCGGTTATTATCCGTCCCACGGAAGGTCACAGTTTTTCTGTTAGCAAGTAAAAAGGTGACAGGTCATCACCATCTTCGTTCCCACCGATTATGTCTTAAAATAAATTTTAATTAAATTTTTTTTTTATTTTACTTAAATTTATTTTAATAAACTTTAATTTTAATAAAATTTATATTTAATAAATTTTAATTTTAATTAAAATAAAAAAAATTTAATTAAATTTATTTTAATAAATTTTAATTTTAATTAAATTAATTTTAATAAATTATTAAATTAAATTATTATAATAAATTTTAATTTTAATTAAATTAAAATAAATTTTAATTAAATATATTTTAATTAAATTTATTTTAATAAATAAAATAAATTTTAAATAAATTTATTTTAATCAAATTTTAATTAAATTTTAATTAAATTTATTTATTTAATTAAATTCATTTTAATAAATAACATAAATTTTAATTAATAAATAAAATAAATTTTAATTAAATTTATTTTAATAAATTTTAATTAAATATATTTTAATAAATTTTAATATTAATTAAATTTTTTTTAAGCCAATGTCGGTCTTATTCATAAAAAGAAACGCCAAGAAGGCGGTATGACCGTATAAACGTAAAAAATTTGCTCTTGATTTTAGATTTTATAGGAATTATGCGGAAATAAAGTCGTTTCACGCTGTACAGAGAACATGGTTTTCACAAACAAGGCATTTTATATATATATATAGAGAGAGTATTTGCAAAAAATGCTTAAAGTCACCTTAAAACTTCGCTAATCTGGACTTGTTAGGCGACGTCTACTGAAACCCTCTGACATTCCTTTTTACTCCTGCTCTTAACGTCTTTGTTGACCAACCAAAATACACATTATTTTTAGTATTTCTTATGACAAATTTTCACTTATTAATACAACTTTAAAAATTCTTGCTTTTTTTTAAATAAACAATATTTTTCTTCTGCTGTTTGTTCGTTTTTTGTTTTTTTTTGTTTGTTTGTTTGTTTTGTTTAATATTAAATAAAACAAAAATCTTTAACTTTTTCCAGCATGATAAGCAAATATTTATGAATGTTGTACTACCAAGTCAATGCCATAAATATTCTGCTGCAGAAAAACAAAAATGTTGCCACATACGAGTATCAGAACTGGCTGCAAAGAAACATGTATCAGTTGCCAAAAAAGTAGAACATAAAACGAAATGAAACAGTATAAAGAACAGAAAAGAAAAATTATGGAGAAAAATGAACATAAAATTAGAGCAGGGTGGGCGCCGCTAGCCCCACCACAAGAGTGTGAAATAGAAGGGTGTAAGAGTGTTGGCTGAAACGTATCAAATAAACTTGTTAATATTTTATACAAACACCTACACATGTACATGTGTGTTGGGGTGCGAATGACAGCAACATTAAACAACAGCCAGGAAAAAAGTTAACTAATGCGATACAAAATATAATAATTTTTTTATTATAATATATTTTGTTGTTTTTGTTTGTTTTTTGCCATATGAAATATTATTTTCAAGTTGCTGTTTTTTGGCGTTAGTGTTTTTCTTTTCGCTGTTGAAGAGTGCGTCTGAAATATGTCTGTAATTTGCCTGCCTGCAAACAGATGACTGCTCAAAGGTTGTTGCGAGTTACATCTTGTTTTTTTTTATTTACGATGCCTTGGCCCTTTAGTTAAATTCAATAAATTAAATAATTTGATTTTTCCTAGTCCTTTGCCAGCAGCCACTTATCTTACGCACACCATCAGGCTGCCTTTATCGCCCCAACCGTGTATGAAGTTCACACGTTCACACAATAGTTGTGCCGTGCCTTTGTTGGCTGTATTGGCTTTCCTTGGCTGCTCCGGGTTTATTATTTTCTATTTCATTACTTTTGCCATATTTACTGGCAACCTTCGGCCTGCTGCTGAAATCTGCTTAAAGTCCTGCAAGTGTTCGTTTTCTATGCTGTTGCCAGCTTAACAATAAACTTTTCGCACGCACACATTTCCTGTTTGCCCTCCTCCTCCTCCTCTACGTATTATTCAAGAACTTGTGCTGTTTCATGTAGTCGCCTGCCCTAGAATTGCACAAGAATATTAAAAGTAAGAAATAAAATTTTGTTGCTCACAATTCTCCAGCTGAAAACTTGTTGCCAACAGAAAAGAAAAAGAAATAGAAAAGCACATACGAGTATATAACTTTTAGAGGGTGGCTGGTGGAAACTTCAAGCCCTTCGGTGATCACACCGGTTAGGCTACGCGCGCGCGTGTGTGTGTGTGTGTGTGTGTGTGTGTGTGTGTGTGTGTGTGCGTGTTAACATTTTGATAATAAAAAGCTGAAATGTAATTTTTTAGCATTCAACACCATCTCGGAGCACCAGCACCAGCACCAGCTACTTTTTATGCTTTTATTAAGCAGCGAACTCATTTAGTTTGTCTCGGTTTTTCTATCGTCGACAAACAACAAGTTGGCAAAATTGAAATAAATCTTGACAAGAACGCCAGGAAGTATAATTCAAACGAATATAATAAATACTAGTGTGAAACCACCGCCAACAACAAACATTTGAACAAACATCGATAGCAAAACAAAACAAAACAAAAACAACAAAAAAGCAAAACAACTAAGAAAACAAGTGAAACGTAATCACTCATAGTTGTGCCAGGCAAACGTTTGCCGACACCTCCATTTACACACACACAGTTTTATTTACAACTACTGATAACACGTTTCCTGTTCCGCTACAAGTTTTTGTTTAAGCATTTGATATTATGCTGGGTCCGTTGCTGCAAAATTCCCTGATTACATTTTGGGCAACAAGTAAGAAGTTCATTAAATTTGATTTACTTCATTGTGCTGGTGTTTAAATTTTGTGAAAAGTAAATAACTGAAATTTTTAGTCACATCTAAATGAAGTGAAATTTATCAGTTTCATATATTTGCAAAATACAGGACATTTGTTGGTATCCTTCGATGATAATAATGCGTATAGTTTTGGGACAGCACAACTATTTACAAATGTGACTGCATACAATATCCCAGGCGGGCAGCAGGTAAAATTAAATTTGAAAATGTCTTTTAGGCGTTTTAACACGTGCCGCTGCTAAAGTGTTCTGTAACAGTGTAGGTGCACTTAAGGGTTTAAGGTTTCTATGCTGTCTCGTCTACAATAGCAACCCCAACCACCAACCCCGACCAAAATAAAAAAAAAAAAAAATTAAAGCATAATTTCGGGCGTATTTTACGACATCAATTTAATTAATTTTCATAAAAAAAATAATGCCCATTTTTGGGTCGTGCCTCAAACACTAAACAATTACAAAATGTAACATCAATAACAAAAACTAACAGAAAGAGTAAAACGACATGAAACCAATAAAACCTAAAACAATATTAATTTTTATTACAAAATACAACAACTTCAGGCTTTTCTCCTAATGACTATTTACCTAAAGAAGTTCTTGCTT
This sequence comes from Epicampocera succincta, assembly GCA_932526305.1. Taxonomy (NCBI): domain Eukaryota; kingdom Metazoa; phylum Arthropoda; class Insecta; order Diptera; family Tachinidae; genus Epicampocera; species Epicampocera succincta. The sequence goes on along the minus strand of OW052035.1, from coordinate 10,247,579 downwards.
TTATAACCTCATAAAAAAAAAGTTACGACTTCTGTTGGGGCAAATAACCAAAAACGCAAATTGGAAACAAAATAATAAAATTTTTAATTATACAAAAACAGCAGAAATAAAATTCGAAAATCTTAAACTGTTTGGAAAAGGATTTTGAAGGTTTTCTTTTAAGCGAGAGAGAATTTTTCTCTCCACGTAAGTGGTGGGTTGGGTGAAAAAGGCAGCCTTTAAGCGGTTGTTGTTTGCTTTAAAGCAAAAAAAAAAAACACGCTTGACACATATTTCATCTCTTGTAACATGAGTTGACATTCACTGTTGCAAGTGCTTATAGCACGAAGGCAGTTCAAAAAACTCCTTTCAAACTTGATACGATGTGATTTGGGGCCAAAACCCAAAGTTGTGGCATATAAACACCACCTTGTGTTGAAGCACTAACAACAATTGTGACAGGACTCTTGGTCTGTCTGGCTGACCTGTTTTATTTATACACAACTTTCAATGCCTTGTTTATGAGTTTATTTAAGGACTGGCCTCGTTTTTGGCTTGTATTCTTGTGGCAAACATTTTCAATTTGATGATTTCATTAAAGTAATTAAATTACCTAAAACTGCCAGGCTCTTGTTTTATTTTCCGTTTTCAAGTGTTATACAAACACTATTATATTAACGAGTTTAAATGCAAAAACACACACACACACACACACACACACCACACACACACACACACACACACACACACTTAGACTTTTCTAAATTAATTTATGGTTGAGTGCGTGAGTGTACGTGTTTGTGCGTGTGTGTGTGTGTGTGTGTGCATACAAATAAGGACTCTTAACCCAACCGTATTTAAATAAATGAAAATAAAAATTCATTATTTTTAACAAGCTGTTGCATGTCATTCATTTTTATGTTGTGCAACTTAATTGGAGACAATTAAATCGAATTCTTGAAACGCTTGTGACATTTTTATATTGGCAGGCAGTTAAAGACCTTTTAAAGTAAAAAAAAAATGCTATTGTATAATTCTGAGCTGGCCGGTTGGTTACCCCTGTTTTATGCTGTCCTTATGCATCTTTCTATAGCGGTGCTGACAATCGCCTTATACCGACGCCGCTTCTCTGAAACTTAACCAACTTTATGTATTTTCATATTTAAGCCAACTGTGTCATGGTTAAAATTATGTGCTATTAAAGCCTTCATAAGCATTTCATACAGCAAGATGTTATAAATGTGTTAAAATTAATTTCCAAAACTTCCATTAAGTCCTCAAACCAATTTTAAACAGCCACCATCACGTGATGTGACACCGGAATGAGGAACACCACCTGTTCACTGGCAAATTCAGTTACTTAAATGAGATTTAAAATCTTAACTGCCTTAAATTACCTTAATCTTATGGTTGACATTGTTGCCCGCCAGTGCTGCCTTGTATTTCTTTAAATGCTGTAACTATAAAAATTAATCCTCTAGTGTTTTCGATGAAGCCACGAAGTAAAGGCTTAAGAAATTTAATTTCGAAATATAAAGCCTCCAGCAGGAGGTAAAAATTAAAAACAAACAGATTTTTGTTAGAAAAAGGTTTGAATAAAAGCCCAGATTTTGTTGACAGTGAACAGAAAACGATTCAATTAAATACCTAAAAAGGATATGCTTATATAATCCTTGCATGCGATTTGAAGACAGTTAAGTAATAATTTCTCTTATGAAAACTATTAGAATGATGATTTTACAACAACAAAAACTTATCATCATACTGATTTTCGGCCGTGACATATTTTCACCAGAAAATTTCTCACAGTGATAAATAATTTCTTACTGAAGAAAGTTTTTTACAGCCACTTCAGGTCGGCAGAAGTTTTTCGCAAGAAACTTTATCCCAGTGATAACATTTCATCGCAAAGTTTATCACACTAATAGTTTTTTCTTTATTAAATACAGTACAACAAGGGTGATTTTACGAAAGAAAATTGCTCACAGTTATAATTTTTCCTAAGAGAATTCTCTTACATGGCGTTTATTATCATGACAACTCCTTGAAAGAAAATGTATGACACACACAGTTATCACAGTGATAATTTCTGTAATGAAAACTGTTTTCCAATGGCAGGGAAAAAATTAATTGCGGTGATCGTTTTCCAAGCGACATAAATTACAGTGATAATTTTTCGGATTTTTTTTTTCGTAAAAGTAATAATTTTCGAGAACAAAAAATTTGTAACGCTGATGAGTTTTCTAGACAAATTTTCCGTCTATGACAAATTTTCCATCTATGACAAATTTTCCGTCAATGACCAATTTCTCGGCTGAACTTATAACTGTTAATATTTTTTTTCTGGAAAATATCTCACAGTAATATATAACAGTAATATATAATAAATAATAACTTTTCAATAGAGGATGTATTGCAGTGATATTAATGGTAAATTCATCACAGTGATATATAACTTTTCCAAACAAAAAGTTGCCATATTCAAATATTATAATAAGAATTTCGCACTGTATTATAATATAATTTTATATAATTTCTATTATCACAATGATAATTGTTTTGAGACGAAATTATCACTGTGATATTTTTTAAAGGCAAAGTTTTTGAAAAAGTTGTTATAGCGATAATTAAAGAAATTTTCGTAATGATAATTTTTAAAAATAATATTAAAAAAAAAAACTTGTCACAGTGATATTTTTCTTAAAAACATAAATACTGCAGCGATGCTTTAAAAAGAAAAATACTGCAATGATATCGACTCATTTTGAAAAAAGTATCGTGGTGCTGGTTTTTGTGAAAAAAATTACAGTGATACCCGGATATATAAGAAAAAGGCCATAATATTTTTTTTTCGGAAAAATACTGGATTGAAAAATTTATCCCACCCATAATCAAAAAAAAAAAAAAAAAAAAATTGTAGCAAATAAGAGATTAAAAAAATATATCAAAGTGACAATTTAAAACAAACATTTGAAGCAGTGATAATTTTTTTGAAGAAAAATCGAAGGAAGGCTCATTTGCTCACTTTTAATAGTCCTTTATTTGTACTGTTCTCTTATTTTTTATATAGGTTTTGTACGAACCAAAACCATTGATTGCGTTATAAGAGCACAAGCAAATGACAGCCTTAGTTTGCGCTGTAACGAAAGAAACATTAGGGCAATAAGAATTATCGGTAATCATGCACATAAAACTAATGCCCGACAAACAAACCAACCCAAAAGTAAACCGGAAACAGCTTCATTTACTTAAACAGTTTTCTTATGGTTTATTTTTTATGGCAGGCATTACAAATCTAATGGAAACCCTGAAGCCAGCAAGAACGGAAATGAAATCTGCAGTTCAATACTTTTATTAACACACCAAAAAAACAAACGACAACAAGTTTAAAGAACTCTGGCCAAACCCCAAATATCCACAATATTGTAAATGTAAGGACACAGACACACGCTCACACTCACACTCAAGTACCACCCCACAGACCACAAACATTTTATAAAGAAAATCGTAAAAAGCGAAATAAAAAGAGAAACACAAACTCAAAATTAAATTGTAACTGCAGAAGATTGAATTGTAGAGCACAAACGTGAAAGCCAACAATAAACGACCCAGTGTTACCAAAATAAATAATCCTGTCTGCCTTGGCAGCCGCAGCAACCTGGCCATGAAGTTTGCTTAACACCTTCCCGTCTTCTTCCAGTGTACGGGGGCTCCTCTTACATTGAAAAATTTAATATTTCACATGTCTAATGGCATTTGCGGTGGAATATTGAATGCATTTGTCGTTGTGATATATAACAAACTGACAAAGCAAAGGGCGGGAAAAATCACAAAATTAGGTTAGAAAGAATCTGGAAACCAGAATAAATATTTTGGTTAGCCGGCGAATCAAATGAGGTAAAACAAAAAGAGAACATTTTTTTAGTGATGCTTTAAGCTGATGAAAAAAAGATAATTTTAGGGAATTTATTTTAAAATCACACTAAAAAAAAAGACGGATCACATGAAAACTTATAAGTAAAATTAAAAGGTATCGTAGCACGGCTTTGATGTGCTCCGGAAAAACTACTGTGATAATTAGACTCTAGAACACTTGGGACTGTGACAACTGCACAAGATTTTCTGAAGAAAAAACGTCAATCTTATACATTTTTTTTACTTGACAATTATCATATATATGTTTCTTAAATTTACACTGTAATAATTTTGATAATTTGTCGCCAGAAAACAACAACATCACGCTCATAATTTTACATCACAATAAATACTTTCTTTATTGTTAACATTGTAATAAATTTAAGCAAGATTCGCCATTTTAATAAATTTTCCTTAAGAAAATTGTCACTATGACAAGATTGTTCCAGAAAACTTATTACTGTAATAAAGTTTCTGCAGAAAACTTATCACGCTGATAAATTTTCTACCGAAAAATTACACCCTTCAGAAAAATTATCAAGCTCATAAGTTTTTATTACAATAAAACAAATACTTTCTTTGTTATTTGTTGTCATTGTCGTAAATTTAAGAGAGTTTATCATTCTTATGAGTTTTCTGCGGAAAAATTATTATCACTTACACTAATTTGCTTTAGAAAATTTAAGGCAAAACTGCTCTGCAAAAATGTCCACTGTGATAAATTTTGCCCTTTGAAAAATCTCCACAGTGATAAATTTGTGTAGAAAAACTCTTTGTGTTGTGATGGATAAAAAAAATCCAACAGTGATAAATTTTAAAACAGCTTTTATGATCAATTTCATTAATTTTTCTTATAATAATAATTTTTATTAAAAAATGTATCATCGCGTAATTTCGGGTTTTTTTTAAGGAAAAATTATTTCTCAAATAAGTTTTTTTTCTCAATTTTTAATTCTTTGCCAACAAAATTAACTCCGCGAAAAGTTTTCAGCAGAAAATTCCTTAATCCAACAGGATTTTCTTTTAAGATTATTTCATGGTAACTAAATTCCCGCTCAAAAATTATCACTGCGATAAACTTTGTGTAGATAAATTACAACATTGTACCGCTTTTTTGTAATATACCCTTTTTTATCACTTATTTCTCTGAGAAGTGGTTACTGTGACATCTGACATATTTCGATTAGTATCACTGCGACAAGGTTTTTTACTTGGAAAAATCATCATTGCGTTAAATTTTCTCGGTGTTATATTCCCTTTAGAATATCATGCTGATATTTTCTCTTAACAATAGTTATCACTGCGTTGCTATTTATTATTTTGAAAATTATTTACGCAATGATTTGGCTGTGGAATATCACCGTCACAAAACACTGTTATAAATTCTCGCCACAATTATCATCATAACAGAGTTTCTTAAGATTTCTTCTAGGTTAAATTTTGTCACAGAAATATTATCCCGGTGATAAATATGAACTAGAAAAACTGTGACTGTGTGATAAGTTTTCTTGGGAAATGCAACAACCACTTTAATAAGATCTATTTTAAAAACCTTGTCATTATGATAAAACCATAACTCTGATAAATTTTTCACACAAAAATCAGTGTCAGTGTAATTCATTTTCCTGGGATAAATTATCACTGTAAAAAGTTTTTTTTTAAAAAAAAGTATCTCGCCAGAAAAATAGAAGAAAAAGTATCATTGTGATACATTTTCTTCAAAAATAATATCATTACCGGGCAATTTTTTTTTTGAACAATTTGCCACACTGATAACTATACAATATCTTAGGTTTTTATCACTGTGATATATTTTTTTTTGGAAAATTTATCACTGTAATAACTTTTTGGAAAAATTATGAATTTTTAAAATTTTTTTGTAAATAAGAAATTTTTGTGTTAAACAAAATTCTTATGGAATATTTTTCACGCCACAGGCTTTTAGAAAAGAAATTTCCAAATTTTTCTTAAAGATAAAATATAATTGCTGTAATTTTTTATTATCAAAGTCCCTAGAAGGATAGATTTTATAAAAAAATATAAATAAATATAAAAACAAATTTTTATATTTAGAAAATGTCAAATGCCAAATTGAAAACAAGAAGTATTTATAAGCATTTAATAAATGCACAAAGATATAAACGATCAAAGTTCAATGTCAGTTCAAAAGAGAAATATATATGTTCGTACACACACACATATATATATATATATATATATATATATATTTATCTGTAGCAGGAAAAGTAGTCAAAGACCATTAGATAATCTGTTGGACAAACAGCATATGAAATCAACTCTCAAAACAAATATTCACAACATGTTGTGGCAATGCAGGCTTCCGTCAATAAGACAAGTTACACACAAACAAAAATACATGTATGTAGAAAAAATCTACACACATGCAGACACACACATACGTTTTCATTTCATGGAAAAAAAATCCTTACAAGAAGAAGACAACACATGAAAAAATCAAAAACTTTCCAACCATAAATAAAGTTGCTGGGGCTTAAAGCCATAATGAAGGCCAGAATAATAAAATTGTGTAAAAGAAAATTTGGAAGGCCAAGTCAGACCTCATGCGCTGTGCTAAACGGAAACGGAAATAGAATTATAAAGACAGACGAGTATATATTAGATCTTTCAAAAGTCAAACACAGACACATCTAACCAAGGAATCGTTTAGAAAATATAACACAGAAATGGCGCAAGGATGCACCCGGACACAAGCAAACCTACAACCGCTGACTCGTTAGAAACCAGGCAAAAGATTATTAAAATGTTGGGCCTGTTCAAAGATACAGAATCTGAGCAGGATTCATTCTTATAAATAAATTTTTCCCTTTAAAACGTTTGTTTATTTAGAAAAATATGGAAATATGTGTTTGTGCCTTAAACGGAAAATAATGGCTGGATATTTAAGAATCTATCCACAACCAAGGAAAAAGTCTTCCAAAAGAAAACTTATATAAATGGGGCAGTAACTCTGCGCAGGAAAATTTTAGATGGCAAATAATTTTGTCAAACATTTTTTTATATAATAATTTTATCATTTAAAAAGTCAGATGCCTTAAAATATCACAAAGTGAGAGAAATGTTTATTTTCTTTCAGAAAACTTTTAATTTTTTATAAAGAAATATAGTCCTTAGAAATTTAATACTCAAGAAACTAGCAGCGCATGAAACTAATTTCAGCAGAAACAAATTGAATTTTGTAAAAAAAAGTTACCCAAATTCGTTGAAAATTTCCATTGACAAATTATCACTGTTATAAATCTTCGGCTGCAAATATTATCACCGCAATAATTTGCTATAGAGAAATTATTGTTGCGATTAGATTTCTTTAGAGTTCTTATTTTAATTTTCGGTGGAAAAACTATCACCCTGAAAAATATTCTATTAAAAATCTGTATTGAAAAAGTATCACTATGATAAATTTGTTTAGCTAAAAATTATCCATGCGATAAATTTTCTCCTGCAAAATGTTCGCTGTAATAATTTTTCTGAAGAAAAATTAAGCTGTGATAAATTATCTCTAGAAATTAGTCATGGGAAAGTTCTCAATCTCAGAAATTGTGTAAAAAAAATTGCATTTGTTACCAATTTTGTAATACATTTTCTATAAAAAAAATATCACAGCGATAAATTTAAATTTAAATGATAAATATTTTGTGGAAGAATTATCAGTGCAATAAAGTTGCTATAAAAAAATTATTAATGTAACAAATTTTTCTTAAAGATATATGAAAGACTATGATAAATTTCTATAGAAAAATTATCATTGAAATGTTCTGTGTTAAATGTTCCCTAGAGACATAATTATTGTGATACATTTCTTATGAAAATAGTTCTGCCTGTTTTAAAAGTTCCACGGTGACATCATTTATATTGTAACTTTGTTACTGTGAGGAATTTTCTACAAAATATTCAAACCGTCATAACGAAATTATCACTGTGATAAAATTTCTAAGATAAAACTATTAGTATTATTAATATTCCTCAGAAATATTGTCACTTTGATAAATAGCTGTAGGAAAATTATTATTGAGATATGGTTTTCACAGCAAAATTACAGCTGTGATATATTTTCTAAACAAAAGTCATCTCTGTCATAAGTTTTCCATATAAAAATGATCAAGGCGAGAAATTTTGCATAAAAAAAGTTTTGCTTGTGAAAATGTGGTATAGAGACTTAATAATTATCACTGTGATAAATTTATTCTCACTATTATAATTTTTCCATAGAAAAATTATTGCAGTGATAAATTTTCTACAATTTGAGAGTCTTTTTCAGTAACAAAATGTTTAAATATGTTAATGGTCAAGTTAAATATACTGCGGCAAACAGCACCCTAATGTTGACTTTAGCCAAAGAATGCGGCTTTAAATTGCATGCAAGGCCACTTGTTCTCTGCTACAGAATATTGAAAGTCTGCTGGTGGCGGGGCCAAACCATAGACGGCATATGATGCACATAATGTGAATGTTAATACGAAATATAAAACAAGACAAAAAAAGAATTGCAAGAAAATTTATGAACAGGAAACCGCACCCAATTTTTGGTTTCTGCCACACAAATCTCATATATGCCTTTAAATAATATTTCAATAAAAGAAAAATCATATATATTTATACACTAAAAGAAAAGCAGTGGCGCTAAGAACACTCGACATGACTGAGGTTAAGTCCTGCTACAAAATGGCCGCAAAACATACGAAACACAAGTTTAGCAAATTTCATTATTGCAAAGTTGATACGTTTTTTTGTAAGTGTAATAAGTTAAATAGGAAAAGAAGTCTAGTTTAAGAGCGTAAAGTGGCTGTTGGGCTATTGGGCTGTCTCCAGTCTGAAGAACCAAAACTTTCTGTCAAACTAACGAGTAATAGCGGCTTGAGAGATGAGTTAATGTAAATGGGTTGGCATTAAGGAAATAAATGGTCAGAAAATAAAGTGCAAATCAAAGTTTTGCCTGTTTGAGTTGATTGCTTTGGCTTAACTTTTTTAATGTGCAGACTAAGAAAAATTAACAAATATATCTTCCTGACTCTTGCAAAAACCAGAGGATGTGATGTTTTCCTGGTTTTTTTTTTCTTTCGTAACAAAAATATAAAACCAGTTTGTGCACAGTTTCATTTTGCAGGCAACAAACGCTTAAGAAAACTTTTTATAATATGAATATGAAGATATTAGAGTCGCTTGCTAAGGAACAGGGCAAAAGAAGTTTAAAACAAAAGTCCAGCTTATTAAGTTTTCTTAGCACTAAAACACTAACTGAACACTGAACACTAAGACACACTATTTCAATAATTAACTGTTATCTCATACGTACTGCTAAGAATTTCCCCTGGCATAGAATTTTTAAAATGCGATTTATTTTTATTATATAATAATTTTTTTAATATACAATAATGCCTGATATGATCAAAATCAAAAATAATAATTACACCCAGTTTGTGCTTTATTTGCGCTTGCGAATTTCCCCTGCCAGATTAAGTTCGACCATAATATTTTAAGCTGAATTAATTTTCTGTTTTTCTTCAGCTACAATAAACAAATATGTATCAGTTTCCAAAAATGACCCATTGAGGTTATTTCCCCTGGTATTTGACATCTGAAGTTATAGAAACAAATCGCCATTAACGATTTAGCTTAAGGAGATATATTATTTGTTATTTCTAATTTGCCTATTTAAAATTTAAATTATCCCTTCCCTTATTTTAAGATCGATTCTCTCCCCTGGCATTAAAAAATTTTTGGATTTTATTTATTAAATATTAAATGGTTCCTGGTTGTCAGTGAAGTTTTTATTCATATAAAAATTTCGTTAAGTTTAAACAAATTTTCAATATAAAATCTTTTTATTCATGTGTATATCTAAAAAGCTCGGCAGTATTTTTATATTTTGCTTGAATGTGAGCAAAAATATATGCAAAATGTATTTTCTCCCACCAAAAAAAAAAAAACAGAAAATGTTATGCATATTAAATAAAAATATTATCCCTGTTTTAAATTTACCATAAATAAATGTATAAGTTAAAAAAAAGTATGCAAATCACTGTGTAAAAAATTCTATGCCGCCGCAAAAAAAAAAAAGATGGAAAAAGGTAGCCACGACCTCATGCAATCTGGCGAGCAAAACGGAGCAAAAATATCTAATAAAGATATCCGTTTGTTGTAAGGGTTAACATCCTCTCAAAGGATAACACCGCCACATAAAGTTGTTCTCTAAAACCAGGATTTTTTCGGTTGTTTGTTTGGTATAGGAAGGAAGCTGCATTTTGAATATTTTAATTTGTTAACAAAGTGAAAAAAAACGGACATAAGGCTTGAGGGAAATTGTTTTTTATTAAAGATTTAATTTATTTGCAGGCTTTAACAAATGATGAAATTGTCTTTTAATGGGTTTCTTGTTGCTTTTCTATTTCTAGATCAAATCATAAGCGAACAGGAGGGGAAAACAGTCATAGTGCCATGTCCTGTTAATAAAGATAAATGCGGTGAATTACATTCGCTGAATTGGTTTAAAGGTGACAATCGCATTGCAGCCATGCTGCTGGACGATAGTAACGTCACCAGCGTTGCTGAGGAATTTGAAGACAGGTGAGTGTAATGTCAAAAGGAGTCTTAAATAAACACAGCAGATAACACTGAAAGAGATTAAATTAGAAGATTTTCCTATAACAAAATTATGAGTGTGATAAATTTGTTATACAAACAAACTATCACTGTGATAAATTTTCTACAGCAAAATTACTGTTGCAGTGGAAATACCACAGTGAAATGATAATTTTATGTTTAAAAAAGTATCACTGTAATAAATCACCAAAGAAAAATTAACGTTTGTGATTAATATGCTACAAAAAATGATCACTCAAAAATTGTGCCTGTGAATAGTTTCCTACAGAAAAACTGTTACCGGTTTAAATTTGTATAAAAAAAATTACCACTGACATAAATTTCTAAAAAAAAAAAATTTTATTTGTGCACAAATTCCGGCTGAATAAAATTTTGCTAAACTTTCTATAAAAAAAACTTATACTGTGGCAAGTTTTTTTTTGGAAAAATTATCACTGTAATAATATTGCTTAGTAAATATCATTCCTGAGTTAAGTTTTCTCCAATAAATTTTAAATTGTCAGTCAATTGCGTTTGCAAGAATATCACAGTGACAAAATTTTTTTTTTAGCAAAAACTATCACTGCAATAAATTTTTTTATAAAAAATTAGCACTGCAATAAAATTTTGTAAAAATTTAGCACCGCAAACAGTTTTGTATTAAAAAGTGTGTTTTAGAGAGATAAAAACTGCGGCACAATTTTTTTAAATTTAAAAAAAGTAATCATTGTGACACATTTTCTATCAAATTGCTTTTAAAAAATATCACTCACACATTTTTCATGTAACCACAAGGTCATACAGATTTTCACCGAGATATTTTTTTTTTTATAAAATAAAAAATTTTGTGAATAATTTTTAAGAAAAAATTATTGTTTTGATAAATTTTCTAAAAATAAATCTTCAATTTGATAAATTTTAGGGGAAAAAAATTTTTAATAAATTTTTAAAAAGGTTTGTTTTTATAAACTTTCACTTCAATAAATTTTCCATAAAAAAATGTATCAACACGATATATTTTAGAGAGAAAAATGTATCTCTTCATACATTTTCAAAAACATGTCACTGCCATCAACATTTTTTATTATGATAAACTTTGCATTAAAAAATTATACTCCTTGATAAATTTTCCACAAAACAAATTTCTTTGGAAAAATTTTCAATGCGATTAGTTTTTACAGCTTTTTATTACCGAAAAAAATTATTATTATCTCTGTGACAAGTTTTTGGAAAGTTTTCTGCGAAAAATTATCGCCGTGATACATTTTTTTTTTATCAAAAATTATCACTTCACAATTTTTTTTCATATTTTTCAGTTCGTCCTTGGGACGAAAAATTAAAAAAAATTTCTTACATTTTCTTAATTTATTATCCTCGGGGTTGCCATTAATACACATGTACAATAATTTAACCCCAGTTAATAACATCAACAAAGAAATAAATACATACATCAAAATATTTACATTTATGTCCAAATTAAAACTATAAAATTATCACTGTGATAAATATTTTCACAAAAACTATGAAAAATTTTGACTGGCATAAATTTTCTAATTGATTATTTTTCAACAAAAAAATAAATAAATTTATTACAATTTATTACAATTTTCTTAAGAAATGTTCGAAGAAAAAATAATGATTGTGTTAAACTTTTCTTAATTATGGCAAGAATTATAATGTAATTTTTTTAATTTATGTAAATTTTTGTGCTGTCTTGTCTTGTTTCAGAGTTTCCGTTGAACAAAATCCGTTTAGACTAATTATAAGAAATTTACAAATCTCTGATGAGGATATTTATTTATGTGATACAACATATTTTATACCAATTGAAACGTGTGATAATTTCAATGGCCATCGTGTGGAGTTGAATGTTTTAGGTAAGTTTTAAATGTTAGTCCACACCGAGAATTGCACTGTTTGTAAAAGTAGTTTTGTATTTGGCTTTGGTTTTGTTGCCTGCACATATAATATATATCTGTTAAGCCCAATTGCGGCAAAAAGAAACGCTTAGTTTGTTTTGCATGAATCACTTCCATTCCACAAAGCATGTGTTAATCCTACGAAATGAAAATTGTTCTCCCCCTGCAAAACCATCAAATGCGTTGTTAATACATATATTTTAAATTTTTGGCATGAAAAACAAAGTAATAATTTGGTCGAGTTGTCACTGGATTTAATGTTTGTTGTTTTAAATTAAGCGCCTGTTTTTTTTTTTTTTTCTTAAGATTTTCTTTGTACCAAACAAATAAAACAAGAAAAGTTTTCAACTGTTGGATGTATTTCCGAGAAAGTAATTTTGATTAAAAAAATATTGAAAATAAGTTGAATGTGTTTTTTTTTTTTCTTAAAATTTGTTTAACTGTCTTATTTTTGTACTTATTTTTTTGGTCATAAACTCTTTGGAAAATTCCTGCAATTATAACTTTAAAACTTGTAAAAACTATTAAATTGCAGCAGACTTGTGTTCGCAGCAGTTTTTATGTTAATTATGCATTTTAAAAGTTTGTGTTTCCTGCTCTGCTTAAATCTGTTCCTTGGCAATTAACAAAAAGTTCCACTGGCTGTTATTCTATTCATTCATTTTCTCAGCTTATTAAAACTTAAAAAAAAACTCATTTTAAGACATTTTTAACTGATTGTTTTCTTGATACAATTCCCCCTCTTTTCCTACCAAAAAAAAAAAAAAACTTTTTAACCAAAATAAAAAAAACGCTCGCTCGTCAACGCATCATCATGGATTTATGCAACTAAAAATAAATTAAAAAAATATTATTGTTATAACACAACTTAACACAAAAAAAAATCATTCATTGCCATAAAACACATTAAATGTCTGATTATTAATTTCTTTTTAATTTAACAAAATATTAAACAAACAAAAATTTATCCATAAAATAAACTGCTTCAAAACAAAATTATTAATAAAACATAAAAAACTATCATAAAAAATACCGTAGAAAACCTGGGTAAATTTATGTATTTTTCTGTTATCAAAAATAATCATTGAAAAATTTTCAACTTTTTATTTTTAAATTAAATAAAAACCAACAAAAAAAGAGAAAAATTTCTCCATAACACAATTATTTAGGAAATTATTTAAAATTTAGTTCCTTTAGTTTCCATGACTATAAAAATATCTAAAATCGAATTATAAAATTAATAAAATTTTGTTTTAAACTTTTTTTTTTTTATTAAATACCGAAATCTTAAACACATTCCACACCAAACACTTTACAAACTATAAACAACGTTTACAACAATTACACTGAAACAAACACATACTTGTTTAAACAAACAAACAAAAATACATAAAAATGATGTAAAATTTAAAACTGCAAAAAAAAAACAACAGTACCACCCTCGGAGGTTGTGATTTTGGATGAGAAAGGAGACCGTATAGCAAATGGCAGCACAGTGGGACCCATGCAGGAGCGTCAGGTCCTGAAGGCCACCTGTATTGTGAAAAATACCCGACCGCAACCACAAGTCGGCTGGTGGCGAGGAAGCAAACGACTAACCACGCGTAAGTGTTAATTTTCTTGGTTAATTAAATTAAAGTAAAAAAAAAGTTAATTTATATTAATTTAAACATTTCAAAAGAAAAGCAAAATAGGAACTCTTAAAAACAGCAGATGAGGTTCATAATTTATTATATGAAATTTAACAAAGCAGGTTTTTTCACTTGGAAAAGAGTTCAGCTCAAATGAAAATGGAAAAAGTTGAATTTTTTTTTTGCACAATAATTAGACAAAAGAAAATTTAACTTCAGCGGCCAATTGACGGCGTTTGTAAATCCTTGAGTCCCAAAACCCTTAAACTTTATAAAAAATAAGGCCATATGAGAAAAGAACTGCATGGCAAGTGCTTTGTTTGCTATTGTTGTACAGAAACATATAATTGTATGTTTCAATTTACTGTACAAGGACTAGAATTTAGAAAAAGAAATGATCATATGTCGACATGAATATAAAAAAAATATTAGCTGCTATATGGCGATATGCCGCACTAATCCATATGATGACCATATGGTATAAGCTGATGATATAACGTGACTAAGTAACTAGATTAGTACATACTAATATATTGTATATATGCAGTTAATATGTCATGGTTATACCATAATATTGTCATACTACTACTGAGCCGTTTCATCCGAATATCATAAAGTGTGTGCAATACTTTTTTTCAGACAATTTAAAAGAAAAACTAAACTTCCGATCAAATGATGTCTTTATTTCAGTTCCATTAAGTCGTTTGAACAAATCAATAAATCCAAAAATCGTATAGAGTTTAAATTGTGAATTTATATAAAGAGAGCAAAAGAGAATTGTCTTAAAGAGAGTGGTATGTTTGTATGTGCATGCATGTGCATGCATGTTGCTAATACTTGTATGTTAATAATTTGGTAGGCTTAACAGTTTCATTTTCAAGGCAAAACGCCACTTTAAATAAAATAATGCAGGGACTCATCTGCGATTAACTGTCATATTATGCTGTTTCCTCGTAGCCACACTATAGTTTTGTCATTTTATATCATCATTTTGTCAAGTTGTCATATAATCATATTATGGTCCTGTCCTATTGTTATGGACTAAAATTGTTATATTGTCATATGGCCAAATTAATGATTTGTAATATCATTAGTTAGAGTGTCGTCAGGTCATTTAGCTACATTATATCAATACTGACGCACATATGCCCGACTACGAAGCTTTGAAAAACAACGATGACAAGTCGTTCAAAGTCTTATTTAGCTCATGAGGAAAGCCGAAAGACAATAATATAAATGACTCTATTACTTTGTGACTTTATGATAATAATGTCACGTTTGATATATCACATATCAATAAATGTATCTTTTAATACCAACAAAAAAAAAAAAAAAAAAAATACAGCTGTAGATCTGTTTGCAAATACAACATGACCCTATAATGTTATATCTCTAATCACACACTCCTATATAGATTATATTTTCTCACGACATTTAGCCGTATGATCTTCATACATATAATTATACAAAACTGAGAAAGTCGAATAGAAAATTCATTTAACGACTGTGTGGCTTTAAAGCAATAACGATATGACTCTGTGTGAAAATATGGCAGGACCCATCTTACAAATTACTGTGTGTGACTGTGTGGCATCACAATTTTTGAAATCTAAGAACTAGATATAGTTGTGTTCAGGTATGATTTGTTGATTAGAGAATCTCAAGAATGTTATGAATGTTGGCGCTTATGTTGCAGGACTATAGACGACATACCAAAACCAGGCCTTCGGCATTTAATAGTAGATGATGTATATAAATGATGGACTTACCCAGCATTAAATGTCTAGTTGTCTACTTATTGTACAATGGCCACAACAAGTGCTTATACGACTGATGTCGGTGAAGGGATTTGGTGCAGTTTGAATACTTGCTTTCGCTGGCCGGGTCCATTTGATTCGTCACGATTATTTAATTCAATATCTTAAACTTGAATTGAAAACATTAGGCTGCCTTTAGCCATTCCAACAATATCCTGCAGCAATTCGCGACCTTCATTGTGTATTAAAAAGCCTTTTTTCAAAGCTACCGAATAGCCTAAAACTTTTGCCACTTTTTCGTTTCCTTTTAAAGACTCTTACTTGGTTCCTGGAAAAAGGCAAAATAATTGCGTGTTTGTTGTTGTTTAACTTGTTTGCAACACGAGTCCTTAGTAAAAATGGCGGCGCTGGCAATTTAACCAATAAAAGATAAAGTTTGTCGTTTAATATTTTATTTTTTAACCCCTTCAGTAATTAACAACTTGAATAGACAACGTCTAACATTTCCCATTCATAATTGGCTATAAAAAGAGTGCTAAACTTTTTGCTTTTCTTTTAATTGTCTTAGACAGTTTTTAAATAAAAAAAAAACCAAACAGAGGGAAGTGTAAAAGGGTTTGAAGACATTTCTGAAATTAAAAGTTAATATTTAATAATTAAAATTTAAGTTGAAATAATTATTCCAATTATTTTTGCCAGTTATTTAAATATTTTATTTTATTTAATAAATTTTATGGTTTTTTCACCACTAGATTCACCATCATACGATGAAAAAGATGGCCTGTTCACAGCAACCTTAGAACTTTCATTACAGCTGTCACGTGACGATTTGGGTCACAGTATAGAATGTCGTGCTGAATCTGCAGCCATACAAAATACAATTAAAAATCTCTTTAGTGTGGATTTACAAGGTAAGTTCCAGAAAGCTAAAATACTATTAAAATAAATGCAATTAAATAAGAGACAGCAAATGGCCGGTGTTTGGGCTCTGCTAACAAGTAATTACTAAACAAAAAGTATAAAAACATATAAAAAAGATTTTATTTAATTTCTCTAAAACCAATTTCTTAAATTCAAAGTCTAATCCCAAATGAAAATTTATGTTCTATTTATTTTATTTATTTTGTAAAAAAAAAAAAATATTAACACAATAAAATAAAATTTTTTTAAAATATATTTCTCTGCTTAGAATAAATTGATTTTCATTCTGTTGCATGAATAATGAATTAATGACTAAATGAACGAATGAATGCAATTAAAAACACAACCCTACAAATATTTAATCACTTTTATTGACTGCTGGGTTTTTTCCCTATGATTTTCTTTTCTTCAATTATAGTGCGACCCACAACGGTGACCATTAATGGTGTGGAACATCATACGGTACAGGGCAGCAAAGTTGTTTTAACTTGTGACGTAAGTATGAAAATGACAACAACAAAAATCAGGCTGCATGGACTTCTAACACGAATTCCAAGAAAAATGCTTTTTCCTCACATTTTTCAATAAGTAAAATGTTTTTAAATATGACTTTATGATACAACAATGGGGACTATATGGCCCATCATATGGTCATATAGACATGTTGAATCTTGTATATTTATGATAGTGTGACACGACAATATGACTTAACTTTCAAATGGCGTCCATAACTGAAACTATATTTTTGTGATTTTACGAATTAAGGCCACTGTGAACAAAAACCATATGACTTTACAATTATATGACTTTATGGCGGCTGGAAAACATGATTTCACATTCGAGTGCCACGAAAACAGAAACTGGATTTGTGTATAAGAAAATCAAATGAAAATAATATCATATGACTTAATAACTTTATGCCTTTACGAAAATATGGCCGGTTGACAGTAAGACCTCCATGTCGTGTAACTATTTGATTATATAGTACATTATAATAATGTAATTTTTGTGGAAAAAGGATTACGGATTTGTTATACCATAACAAAACTATGACTCCCCATTGAGATGACTATTGGAACGCCTGATGGTGACACAATTAGGGTGTATGGCCCAATGAACAGGCCTCTTACGAATACAAAACTAACTGGAAATATACTATATATCTCGATCATTTTTCTTGTACAATAGAAAGATTACGATTCTACCAACGTGTGTACCTATTCCATAAAAATGTTTGCTTTCTTTCTACGGTTTTCTTTTCTATTTGTACGGCTTTCAAACGCCTGGGCAAAACAAATAGTTGTTCGGAGTCAGACTAAGCCACTATTTTACCGAAATGGTGTAATAACACCTGTTCGCTTCACTCCTTTTTATGGTAAATTTTTTTTAATTAATATTTATTCACACACTTCTATGACACTTTTACCCAACCCATTATAATGCCACCTTTTAAAGGTATACAAACGTCTGCTGTGTCTAAGACTATAGAGTGAACAGTAGAGTAGCGATGAAACAGAAAATTCTACTGACAATTTACTTTCGCAGGCAAAGGAAGAAAAAAAAAACGTAGCAAATTATCATCATTGTAGTCAATTGTTAATGACAGAATGTTGCCATTTTAATGACGGCAAGAAGTCTTGACTTGACAACGTTGGTTGCTGGAAAAGATGTGGATGAGTGCAAAAATGTTGACGCCAATACGAACGATTTGGACCAACACGTACCTGCTGACAAGTAACTGGCAATAATAAAGTTGTAATTATTTTGTGATTGCCATAATTATAGAGAGACTTTTAAACTTGCGAGAATTTCTTTTAAATAAAATGCAGGCATTAAATATTTTGTGGGCGGAGAACACCAGCAACCAGTTAATACTTCATTTCTTTTATTAATTTTGTTTAACTTTTTAGGTGCATGGTGCTCGTCCTCCAGTTAATTTGACCTGGTTTAATGCTTCACAGCCCATGGACCCCGAAAAAAACGATTTAATGGAAATACGAACCAGAGCGGTAAGTCTAATTGTTTTCTTTTTTAGCTAAGAAAATATATTAAATTAAAAAATTAAAGTAAATTAAGTCAAATACAACATTTTGTAATTGAACAAAATAAAGTTGAATAATTTAATAATAACTTAAAGCAAATTGGCTGATTTATATTAATTGGTTTGAAAAAAAAAAATTTAAGGGGGTGGAGGTAGGGGTGGGGCAATAGGCTCTTAAGGACTTAGATGATCGGGCAGACAAAGACAGTGAAAAAGCGTAGAAGGAGTGTAAAATACAGTGTAAATAACAGCGAAATTAATAAGGAAGATAGAATAGTAAGAAAATAGACAACGAATAATGACACGCAGCGAAGTTAAATAACAGGATAGTTAAATCAATGTTGTCAACTCGATGCATTTTCAAATTCTTTGGGGCTCAATTTGGGGCGTTTTTCCGCATTTTGGCGCCTTTTGGCATTTCAAAGTTGATAGAAATAGCAGTGAAGACTCGCTCTCTCTCTCTTTCTCTCTCTCTCTCTCTCTTTTAAGGCATCATATTCTTTTCTCTTAAATACAATAAATAGCAATAAGCAAAATAAACCTGTCCCTTTCCCTTTAAACAACAAGATGACAACCTAAAAAAAACACAAACGTTTTGGGAATAAAACTGAACTAAGAACTTGCTTGGATTAAAACCAGTTTTAAACTAGCAAAGAATTTTGAAAATTCATTCAGTTTTATTACAATAAATAAAACCGAGGAATTTAATTTATTTTTTTTTAATGTAGCTCCCCTGCAATTTGATATGTTTTTGCCCCCTTAAAAACAAATATTTATTTTCGTATATGACATTAAGTATTTTAATATTGTTATTTTCGTTTTCGATTTTTTCCGTTTGCCATCAGTTTGAAAAGGAGGATGGCACCTATCACACACAGTCTGACCTTATCTTTAATGCCTCACGGTTTGAGAATGACGTTAAATTTGTGTGTCAAGCTGAAAATATTGTTTTACAAATAAATCGTGAGGCGCCCATGCAGTCGTTATTGACGCTGGAGGTGTTGTGTAAGTATTGAATGTGACAGCCATTTTTTTTCTTTGTTCCTGAACTCCCTTTTTGTAGCTTTTATTTTTGTTTTTTTTGAGCGCCTTTTTTATATGTATATAAAATTTTATAATGTTTTTAACACAAATATTTCTTTTCTCGTTGCTGTCGCCTGTGCTGTGCTATAGATCCTCCTGTGGTTAAAGTTAGTCCTCCAGAAATAACTGTGAATACAAGTGATACGGTGCTGTTGAATTGCGAATATGTGGCAAATCCAGCCTCATTGGATCAAGTTGTATGGTAAGTAAAACCAAAAATGAAATGTAAATTTTATATAAGTTCAGGGGAAAAATTATTGGAAAAGTTTCTCAAACAGCCTTACAAAAACTTAGTTACTTATCGCTGGCAAACAAAGAAATGCAACAAATTGGAAAAAAAATCAGGCCTAAGAGAAGGCTATAAATTTCTCATTACATTTCATGTGTAATCTGTATCACAATGGTTTTATACTTTTGGGTATTTTTGCAGTTTAAAGTCTTGAGCTTAAAGTTTGACACACAAAATTCTAAATTCGAGGCCACAAAAGTTGAACTGAAAGTTGTAAGCAAAACAGTTTTAGGGCGGGAAATTCGAAAAAAACGAAAATAAATTAAATAGATGTAAAACACCAAAGTAAAGCAGTTTTATTCAATATATCGAAGCTAGTGTTTTACTTCAGCTGTTAATTTTAATAAAAAAATATTGCATACATTTTGGCTTGCTTAGGATTTGCACAAGTTTTGCATAAGTTCAGGGGCGAAGTTGAAATACGGTGAATATTTGAGAGTTTTTGGTTGTTTTCTGGCTATTCTTGTCAGGGCCAAAACAGAGCTGGTCCACAATCATCAGTCACAGATTATTATAAATCTACAGCACGTTTGAGAGCACTTCACTGCGAGTCGGTTGTATTACGAAACCTTGTTCGGAGAATTAAGTCTCCAAAGGAACGCAGATTTTGACTCTTTCAAGGGTGTAGCATTCAGTTGTTTGTTTAAAGTTGTGGCCAGTTCCTCGCGATTGCAAAACTACTAAACACATATTAAAGCTCGTCTTACATCTATTGTGTGGCCATACAGCTATAAAGATGACCAGCTGTTAATCGCGAATGTGACTAGTATTTCTCTTTTTTTCCCCCCCCCTGATTTTCTACTTAAGGGATTTAAGTTTTGATTTTTAATTCATTTCATTTTCAACAAAAACATTTGAATAACACTTGTAGGAAAATAGCAAAACTATGTAAAACTTTTCAAAGTTTATACATTGTATTTTAATCAAAAACGACAAGTGGAGAGCAAAAAAAGTTTACGTACAAAACCGCAGCCAACTGTCACAATAGTTTATGCAAAGAACAAGGTTTTTTTGTTGGCATTTGCATAAGTATGTGTGAGCACTTGTAACAGCGAGTGACAAGAGATAACATTCTTACGCTCCCTTAAATATACTACATATTTATAACGTATGGCACAGGCACACCAAGGCACACACGTGCCCACATCGGTCACACCTACACACCAACCGACGCCTTGCATTCATGCAGGCATATAAAGCAATCAAATGGTTGCCTGCTAGAAGTGAATATGTGCCAGAGTTAGTGTGCGGTTTTGTTGCAACAATACGACAGAGGAAGTAAATGTTGAAAGCCTACAGAAGCAGAAACAAAAAAAAAAAAAAACATGATGCAAATTGTAGCTGCTGCAGCTGCTGTATGTTGCTGCTGTTTTTTTTTTTTTTTGTATGATTTTAATTTTACGTTTCGCTGGCGCTGTAAGTGTTTAAGACGTACCACTACTTTTCCTGCCACTAACACCGATACATGCGAACCAGAATTTACTTTAACACTTTTGCATTTACACAACAACACAACAAGGATAAAACTGGGGAGCAAAAAGTGTGTGAGTAAAACGACAACATGGAATGAAGGGATTTTTGCATTTAACTAAAAGTGTGAGTGTGCGTGCGTGTGTGTGTGTGCGTGTGTGTGTGTGCGTGTGTGTGTGTGTGTTTGCCAATGACAAATGCACTTCAAAACAAAACTGACATATAAGCCATACAAACACATTGACTTACACACTCGTGCACTCATGCAGCCAAAGGCAGCCAACAAGACAGAGCAGCTTTTCCCAAAGAATGAAATGCCAGTGACAGGCAAATTGAAAAGGAAAGAAAAAAGAAGAAATAAAACCAGCTTTAAATACGTCTTAATTCAAATTATAATTGATTTTCCAAATAACGATCATTCGGACTTCTTCGCTTACATGGCTGTCTGTACATATAGGCAGACATAAGAAATCTCTGCTTCTTCTACATCCACTGCCGATAGAAAAGCTTGACTGAAGGCGTACAGTTAAGCATAAAGACACACGCACACACAAATATCTTTTGGTGTCATTATATGTCTGTGTGTGTGTGTTTGTTAATTTTTTTTTTCATCCATTATTAAGAAAAAGATTTCTTATTTATTAACACATACACAACAATTTGTTACCATCGCTCACACACACTCACACACACACACACACACACACACTCACACACACTCTCTGTGCATTATTCACCAACACCGACCTACTTTATGTGTCTTTATAAATAATAAAACACGTTTAAGGCATAACACAATTTTTCTAGTGTCTTAAAAATAAATTTTCCGTTTTCTGCATCCTCACCATTTCCATCTTCATCAATGAACAAGTACATACACACACACACACACACACACGCACACATACACACTCATACACATGTTTTCGTATCCGCTCGCACATCAGCTCTCTGCTACACGTCAGATGGTTTTGTTTTTTGTTTCACTTTTTGTAGCTTTTTTGAAAGTTTTTATTTAATTTTCCAAAGAGATAGAAGTTACGTGGGGGCGCTATAGTTGGCATAACAGGCATTCAGACAGAATTTAATATATATATATTTTATATAATTTCTGTTTTATCTTGCCATATTATCAAGATGAAAACTTTTAAAACACATATTTTTCCAACTGGTCGCAGAAAACTCGAGTTAGAATTAATAAATTGTTAGAAAATCACATTGAAATAACATTGTTTTTGCATCTTTTTGAACAGTTTAATTTATGAAATTTGTCAAAGGAATTCTGAAAATATTTACTTTTACTTTGTTTGAACAAGTTCTCGATTTGAGTATGAAATCATGTTCATAATAAAATAGAGTTCGTTTCAAAAGCATTTCAACTTAATTTAATATGATTTCATGTTAAAAGTGAATATTTTTAAAACACTCACGATACTCCTATAAGACAAGTGCTAAAACATATAAAATTTTTTATACTTGAAAGCCTTGTATGAAAAACAAGAATTCAAAAACTAAAAAAAAAAATTTAAAAACATGTAAAATCAATATAACACAATTTTAATGTTACAAGCGGGCTCTTAAACGAATGCTCCGCATACCATCATTCCAGGGATCTTCAGACCTAGTATTTCTACGAAATTGCTGAAAGAAACTGCTTTATTATTTTCAATAATTCAAAAAAATTGATAAAAAATCGGAGTTGAAAGCCTGGGTAGCTCTTGCTCCTCGTTCTGTTTTAGTTACAATAATTGTCTTTTGTAATTATATTTAAAATAGATATATAAATAAACAATCTGTTGTTTAAAATCTTCTGAGACCTGTAGTGATACGAATCAAGTGGACAATTAGAGATTGATTGTACATTCCTTAATGCTAAATGCTAAGAAGACAATTTTGTGCTGTGATCCCTGCCTGGCCAGTGAAGTTCCTAGATCAAGCACTGATCATCTAAAATGCTGTCAATCAAATAAATTGCTTATAAAAAGCCTAATCGGTTTAAGTGATGCACTAGTTGCGCTTATTTTCATATCAGCTGTATTATACAAGTCTGCAGGAATAAGTGCCAGGACAACAAGAATATGCGAAAGTAACCCCTTGAGGCAGTCACTTGTTTTAGGAACTATTTAACAATTAAACTTTTTGACCAAGTTTTTTGGTAATTTTTGTGCAAGAAATTATGTTCGTGAGATATAATAATTGATGGGTCTCTTTTGCTACAAGGAAATAATTTCGTTGGTACAATTCTCAGCTTAAGCTGTTTCAATATTATCCCACTAAAAGTCCACTTACTTAGTAATTAGTAAACTAATGTTGACAGCCAAGAGGGATGACGTTATAGCCGCTGTTGGTGGGTACATAATGTAGCCGACTTTGGGCCATTAACAACAACTCTGCCCTTCGCAAGTCACAACTTTGGCGAATTTTGTAACGCAGTTTGGGCCTGGGTTTTTTAAATGACGCACTATCTAAACTTAAACAACTTTAGGGAACCACTGCACTGAATCACTGCAAGAGCACTACAGAGCAGCTGTAAACTAAATTGAATTTCTATCAAGAAATCTTCTTCAGTCCTAAAACCCATTTCTGCCAACCAAATGTGTTATAAGTCACTGCAAAAAACCACCTGCATATTTAGAAAGTCAGTCTTTGATGTGGTCTGTCAGCGTTATCAGTCCATGTGCCAACAGCAGGACACTACATGCCAAGCAGCTCATGTCACACTAAACGTTTTATATGAAAACTTTGAGATGCAAAGCCATGTCGCGTTGCGGCACTACAAACTTGCCAATGAGTGCTAGATTTTGTTAAGTTGCAGGATTGTTTATTTTCCATGAGCCGTAAGTCTGAAAGGCTCCTAAAATCGAACTATATCATAAAGAGCAAAACATTTTGTGCATGTGGCAGCCAGTCAAGGCGGGGGCCAACATTTTACCAAAACTTTTAATGTTTCATATATTCAGTTTATGTTCCTTAAATTTAAAGATGGGAAGCTTTTACTAGTATAGCCCAAAAAGTTTATACGACTGCTGTGGTCTTCTAAAGAAAGTTTTCCTAACGAGTGAACTCCGTTTTGGAAAGTAATTGGGCAAATCCAGCTTAAATTGGGATTTAGTGTATGAAAGCTTTAAGAAATCATCAAAAGCTTTAATTACAATAGCTTTAATTCAAGACAAGCTTTGCTTAATTGGAAAAAGTTTTCATACAAATCATGTAGGACAGTTTTTCCTGGCAACTAAATAAATGAAAAAATCTGTACATGTACAACTTGCTGACAATTAACTTGACGAAAGATTCGTTAGCGCTGCAGTTTTTCACGTTCTTAATATTATTAGGGCTCAGGAAAATATTCTTATATGTACAAAAGAAGTTAAGACTCTAATAAAAATGTTTGCTGATGACTTTAGCGCACAATATAGCATAATTAAGACTGGGGAATTCTCCTGAGTGGAGCTGAGAAAATTTTGCTGCCTTTTTTTTTTTTTGGTAGGAGGCAACAATAAAGTAAGATTCTGTAATCAGCCAGGACATGTTCGCACACTGTTTGCGAAGCAATGGGGGGGGGGGGGGCTGTACGGTGGGGCGGCATGTTCATATGTATATTTTTTGATGTATGAAGATTTGACTTTTTTCTTATTTCTTTTTGTTGTTTTTTTTTTTTTTGTTTTTTTGGATACCAACAACTATTTATGATTTATCTTCAGTTCGCCAGCACTAGTTTTCTCTTCTGGAAATATATAGATGGTTGCGTTGCATTCGTTTAGCCAGGACTGCATGCAGAAGTTTTTGCTTGCCAAGTTTATAAAGGGGGTTTCAATGGGCGCAGTTCAGCTGGGACAAGTGACGCGCTAAACGATCAAATTTACTGGTCTTCCAAGCGTTTTAGAAGAGGATCTCACTGTTGGCCGAAAATCATCTTTAAAGAGGAGTTAGACTTTTGCATGATTCATGGTATTGGCAAGAAACGTTCTGCATATAAAATGAGCCACTAGAGGTCCAAGAGATGGAGGTAGCGATTGGTGTGAATTTTACATTGGCGCCGGCACTGTTCCGCACTCAGCATTGCCGCCACCAACAGCTGGTGCTTGATTTCTTTTGGCCCAAGCTAAAGCATATCAATGCAGACTTCAACAGGTTGCAGTTATGCACCGCACAGCCTTCACCGCGGCTTGAACGAATTGAGCATATGATCGTCCAGCGCAGAGTTCACCAAGATTATAAGTTGCCAGTGCGTGATTTCCTAAATTAGCAGATTTATGCTCTTAAAATCAACACAAACGCGGTTAGAGCTGAAACTCAGCAGCAGCTGTGCGCCAGAGTCAGGAAAAATTAATATTGTAAAAAGGTCCTTTCAGGCATTAAAATATTGTTTTATGCCCAAAACAGAAAACAAACAATTGCCTGCATTAATTTATGAAATAAAGTCTGAAGTTTTTTAATGTCTGTGGCACAGTTTGTTTAATTCGAGCTTAACATCTCGCTGCCCTTGTTGAAAAACCCTGTATATGGGTGTTTTCCAACACCCCTGCACTTCTACCAGAGAGTGTTTTATCCGCTTGAACGCACAAATGTATGCAAAATATTTTAGAGGTTCAGAGTTTCTTTACTTTTTGTTGTTGCTGTTGTAGCTACATCCATCCTTTTGCGGCAAGTTGAATATGTCTGAGTGTCTTAAGACTGTGTTTCTTGTTCTTGAATTCAATTTTCCTAAGATTTTCCCAACAAACAGAACAAAATGTTGTCAATTTGAGCTGATGTGTGGTGGCTTAAAAATGGAGCCGTAATATGTTTTTGTTTTTTATAGTGGTGTGCGCGTGTGGGTGTATGAGGGGTGGTGGGGTGTGTCTTGTGCGGTTTTGGTGCTAAATTTTTGTAGTTGACTTTTGCAGCACTTTGGCTGTGCCTTTTGCTGTTGGCTTTGCTTTTTTTTTTGTGTGTGTGGCATTTTCAATTAGTGCATGCCGCTGCTTGTCTATGTATATCTTTTATGTTTCACGTTCTACTAAACTTACTCTCACGCCAGTGCGAAACGTTTTTATATATTTTGTTTTCAAACAAGTTTGTTATTTTATTAATATTTAAGAGACCCACAAACAAAAAACTCTTTAATAACTTTTTAGTCTTACGGCACTTAATGAGTTATTGCTGTTTTTTTGTTTTTTTTTTTGTTTGCTGATTACAACGATTGCCTCAATAATTTTAATTTCTTACGGTCATTATTTAAATTTACCCAAATGCATGTATTTTGTATGACGCCAGCAACCACATCAGTTGACAGGGCTATATTTAAATGACAATAAATATAAAATTCATTTAAAATGTTGCTCTACCACCGCAACACATTTAAACACAGGCACATTTCTGCAGCTGAAACAGGAACAAAGAACAAAAGGCAAAGGCAAAAAAAGGGCAACGTATGAGTAGTCGCATCGGTGTAGCAAAACCATGGCAATAGTTGCATACAAAGCACTTGTGTGTGTGTGTGTGTGTGTGTGTGTGTGTGTGTGCCTGTGGAGTCTGGCTTTTGTTTACAGCTGTTATTATCAGTTACGCATAGCACATGTTCCATAAGGACTGACAGACCTGGCGCGTGTGTATTTGTGTAGCTGCTGTTGCCAGTGCATGCATCAGTAACGATATCGCTTATACGAATTGTGTGCGAGTGTGAGCAGCAGTGAGAGGTGCTGCCTGTTGTTGCCATTCGAACAGCATTAACCAGCAATGGCACTGCTGTGCAGCATTTTGGCAAATAATTGTTAGTTAGTATTGCATTGTCATCTATTTCCAGTTATAATAAATATGTTTGTTTCTACGTGTGTCGGCGTGTCTGTGTGTGTGTGTGTTTGTGTCCTGGTTTTGGTTCTAATGCTGGTGCCGGTGCCGGTGCCGTTGCTGGTATTCCTGTTCTGTTTATATTTGCCTCAAATGTTATATTTGTTTTTAATTAGAAAATTTTGTAGTAATTCGTTAGCAAATGCTTGCAACTTAAATGAAACAAATAATTGTCATTTAAGACTGTAAGTGATGAAAATATAACAAAACATTTGGTATCCTCATCATATAAATGTTATAGCAATGACGGATGATGCTTTCAGGAGGCAAAATTTCAAAATCATGGGATTACAAATTTTAATTGAAAATAACTTCAGTGCTAAAGAAACACAGATTTTAAAGTTTAAATTGTGTTTAAAGTTTTGTTTTCTTTTACACAGGGCAACAAACACTTTATATGTTGTACATATATTCACTAAGTTGTTGGCAACAAAAATTTAAGTTGCCAAATTGATTGAGTAAAAGTTTTTATAAGCAACGAAATGTTGCCCACTGTGCATCGAACGGTGTCAACAGCTTGATGGTTTTTGTAATGCTGGGAAAACTTGAAACAAAATATTTATCTGGTCTTCATAATAATAATATTTAATAATATTTTAAAGGAAAGTATTCTTTCTTTCTAAGAAAAAATTTCCATTGAATTTTGACAGCAAATTTTTGGCAAAATTTTAACTCCGAAAGCAGCTTCTTCAAAAAATAACTTTTAGAATGATAACTTTTAAAGATATTATTTTAATTTATTTTATACTCAAAACATTTAAGAGAAATTTTTTTATTTTGAAAATTTTTATTGTCATAAAATGATGGTTCAGAAAAGTAAATTTTGAAACCTGTAAGAAATTTATTTTATTTTTATTTAAAAATAGAATAACAATACACATAAATATATAGTTAAGAAAAACGGTTGAAATATTTTATGCAAGAGTTCTTTCCAGTACAAAATTTGTTATAGAAACATATTATTAAAAAAAATTGTTACTCTAAATTAAATATTTTTGTACTGAAAATTATGTTTTCTCGAATTTATATAAAATATTTACGGCGAAAATATTTTAAAAAAATTTTTCTTTTGCCTTCAAAGCTTTTCCATTCACTTTTCATGTCAATATATTTTTTTTTCGAAACTTTTTTTAACAAAAAAATTTTTTGCAAAATATATTTTTATGCGGTTTTTTTTTTGCCGAAAATATTTGAATAAAGTCAAGATTTTTCGTCCGCGATTACGCAAAAAAAAATCTGCAGCAAAAAGAACTGCGAAAAATGTTTAAGGAAATTTTCTATACCCAGAACAATTTCTCTGGAATATATTAAATTCGAAAATAATTTACTTTAATATGCAGCCGAAACATTTGCTCCTGTTCGTGTTAAAAGTCACACATTTATTTTAAAGTACAATCATTTTTTTTTACATTGTCATCATTTAAAGCTGTTATTAACTGGAGTAGAAATTGCTTTCACACTTTATGTGCACTAAACACTTTGTTGCTTAATTATACGCCATTACTTGCATTATATTCTTTACAAATTCTTAAGATTATCACAACAATATTTTTGATATTAAATATAAAAGCCAACCGACATTAATGTTAGCTGTGACCTTTGCTGGAAATAAAAGAAAACTTTCAAGTTAAGCAAAAAAAAAAAAGAAGAAAAATGAAAGAAAAAACACTAAAATTAAAATCCTTGTTAACATTTAAAGCCATTATAACGCATTTAATACTAACGAGGCCAATAACATGAAAACCTATAATGAATACAGGAAGCAGGGAAAGAGTGGAAAGAGGGGAAAGAGAAAGCGAGCTCGAACAATGTATGGACGAAAAACAGGCATTATCCTTAATGCATTTAATGGCAATACATAATTATATTAAAACTGTAGTATACTTTTTGGCGTAAATGAAATAAAAGTAAAAATATGAAACTCAAACAAACACGTACAACTCTGTACATTTCCAGTCCCCAGCAGAAGTGTGTTTAAAGCAACAACAGCCCGAGAACAAATGAATGAAATGGTATTAATACGTTTTCCTTCAGCTATTAAACACACATCCGTTTATTAAACGAAAATAAATTTACGAGGAAAAATGTATTTGCCAGCACAAGCCCTTCCACTAGCACAACAGTGGCAACAAAAACTTAAGAAAAGGCAAAAATAAAACAAAAAAAATGCCTAATTGAAGCAAAACTATGAAGCGAATATAGAGGGAGGGTTGTAAGGAATCAGGATCAGCCCCATGAATGCAATACCTTTCAGTAGAATGTTTTACTTTTGACATCTAGGCTGTAAAACTGATTGACATCAGTAACTGGCATTGACAGGCTAATCCAATAGTGGCCCGACTTGACTTGGTGAACCACCACCGGGGACAACTACATGTAATATGTAGGAACGCCACATAACACAAACTCCTTGCTCGAGAGCCAGGGATATCTAATGTCTGGGGTCAGTAATTTCCTAGACAGTAAAAAACAGAGTTGGTAGCTCGAAATCATAGGGGACCATCGGCTGATCCTTACGAAGAACATAAAACTGTTGCTACACAACAGCACCTCGGCACCATATGGAACACAGTATCTACCAAAACCGCATACTGCGTTTTTAGGATTAAGTGCCAGCCACAATGTTTTAAACAAAATAGGCACCTCAAACTATGATTAACAACCGGAATGCCCCAGAATTGCCCAGAGAAACGTTGGTCCCCGTTCTGCCAACTGACATTTATGAAAGTTTCGGAAGATGTGGCATAACCGAAAACATCTATGAACTTTCTGGAGAGAGTTTTGGTTGGCGTGCCAAAACGAGGACGCCTTTACTTCTATACTCCGAAAAGCAGAGCGTCTCCGTATGACATAAGAACCAAAAAAAAAACTGCCGGAAATTATATATCGAACGTTGACGTTCGCCAAAGGAACAAAACTCTGAACTAAAACCTATTTCACTTCTTATCTTTCCTGCAGTTCACCTACTGCTGGCATGTACATATCTAGTTCGTCCTGCCAGGATAAGCTCTGTTAGTTTTTTGTTGTTAATTTGTTTTACTTAGAACAAACAGCCGGACACGGCTTACGTTCTTGCTAGTGGGACAATGCCCCCTTTTTTTCTTCATAACTTTTCCACTTTTCTACCACCGTTTCTACAACACGGAAACAGAAATTATTGTTGTATTTGATTGTATATTGCCTGCAAAGAGACAATAAAATCTGCTCACAATATATTGGAGGTGAAAAAAAAATATAAGAAAATTAAAAAAAAAAAATACATAAAAGAAAGTAAGAAAATTACAATAAAATTCGATTGTAATGAGATTGGCAAGAGCGGGGTGTAGAATGATGTTTTTATTTGCTTTTGGCGTGAGGAACGAGGGAAATTGTTTTTGGTTTTGGTTTTTGGCTAACGGTTGATATATTGAAATAAACACACACACGCACACACACACGCACACACCAGCACCGAATCAAGTACAAGTGTGTGAAAAAAAATGCTGGAAATACGAGGTCATTAACTTACAAGCAATTCGGCTTATTGCATTGTAATAATTAAAATTAATTACACTCAAACATACAACGAGCCCTTATGTGTGTGTATATGTGTGTGCATGTGTAAAAGAAAGCACTTGTGTTATAATTTCAACGCACGCACACACACACACACACACACACCTCTCAACACGTATACAAAATCCTAACAAGTCCGGGCTTCTTTCCCTACAACAAAAAAGTGTTCAAGTGCTTAAACTTTTGCTGTATCGGTCGGTCTATTTATAAATGAACCTTAACTTGCAACCAAGTGTTGCGAGAAAACAAAACACGGGGGGGAAATTAAAAATATATAACAAAAATAATAATTTTTTTTCAGGTATCAGACGCACAAGTGTTGAGTTGTGGAACATGAGTATTAAATGAAATTGTTGGAAATATATATAACCGCAAGTTGAACACTACACCGACATAACAGGAATTAGCCTGGCAAATGGGCGTAGCAAAATGAGTCAAATGTTGCAGCTTTCTGTGAGTTTTTTAAAAATATGGGATATAACAGTTTTGTTGGGCGTTTGAAAAAGTTCCAAAGGATTAACTAACATTTCTCTTTAGTACTTAATCAGTTGGCATTTGTGGTTGGCGAATCGAATACAACAAGGAGAAATAAAAGATAAAAGTATTAGCGGCAGGTTAAAACATTATCATACACTGGCGTCATGAAAAATGCTCCTTTTGCCCAGTGAAATCAGTCTGAAAAATGTTTTATATGAGACGAATTTTGATCGATTTGATATTCCATTTTATGTTGTATTTCGTGCCGTATATTGTTTTTTCCTTTGAAAAATTATTTTTATAGCTAAAAAGTAAAAACTATTAAACAAAAATGTCTTGCAAATTGTGGGAGCAAATTTTACTTGTGTTGGCAGGCAAATGCCACTAGAAAGCAATTACAGGACACCTCGAATCCGTTGGACTGGCCACTCAGACGATGTGAACAACTTTTAAAGTTCATATGCAATAGTTTGTCATTTCACTTAGATTTGTGCAATTTTATTATATATAATTAAACGCAGAGAGCCACTCACTGCAATTCAATTCGCATTGGCGGCTTCAAGGAATCTTTCGGGTACGAGGGGAAGTAATTCAATGTCTCACTGTTTCAATATCGCAGACTTTAACAAAACTTTATGTTTGCCTGGACAGAGGACTCTGCAAAATTAACACAAATATGAAATCAAACGAAGAAGATGTGACAAAATCCAAAAATTTTATATATTAAATGAATTTGTGGTACAGACTTAAAATTTATTTACATTCTGTTAAATATTTGTTAGCAAATGAAAACCGAAAAACCCTGCCTCGTCTTCCTTTATAAGCAATTTCCGACAGATATTTTGGATTTTCATGACAACCCAAACATTAATCGGAACATCTTCTTCCACTTAATACGTTCTTGCAGAGCAATTCCCTAAACAGCTGCGCAACTAAATCAAATAAAATATTGTAATAAAAAAAGGATATATTTGATTTGTCGCCTTTAACAGTGAAAAAGTTGGACTATCAACTTTGCTTAATATCTCTGCACCGAACATCAAACTAAATACTTTTGCAACTATTTAGAAAAATCTGTGTTTCATTGCGGCCCGTGATGCGCTAAAATATTAAGTTTTCAAGCGGAACAAAAAATTAGTAGAAATAGATTTTCAAGGACTTTTTCGTAGCCTTAACGACTAATAAGCAGGATAGGTTTGTTTTAAGGCGCTTTGTCGCCAAAAAAAACCGCAACTGTTACTCAATATTTTTCTATTGGCCTACAAATGTCCTTGCCAAGACAGCAAGTTGATATGTTTTAGTTTTGTCAAACGTCAAAATTTTACTATGGAACTGTTGACATCCAGTGAAGGCCAAAACCTAAAAATAAAACTAATCACCAGACAATTTGTTGTGTCTTGTTGTGCTAATAAAACTAGCAGGATGCTTCCAAACTTCCATAAAGCAGCAAATTCTAAATATTGCTAAAAAAAAGTGAATGACCATCAACATTCACTTCATTGTGCCGCCAAGAATATTGTACAAAGATCACTTTTCTTCATATTATTGTACATGGAAAACAATTTCAACAGAACTCCAGCCGCAACTCAAATCAATCAGTAAATACTTTAAAAGAAGTTTTACTTAAAAGTGCAGTAATTTTGGCAAAACTTAATATTAAGAATTGTTTAAGGCCAAAAGTAACAAAAAAAAACCAACTGTGTTGCATACAAATAAACATATAAAAGTGCCAACATTAACTGGGAAACATGCGTTTGTCTGTTGGAACCAAAAAAGGAAAAAACAGACAAAAAAATGCACAACTTGCAGGTATTAAAAACAAACAAAACATGCTGTTTGTATGACAGACGCCTATAAGTATGCCACAAAAAATATGTTGCACGTTTCACAGTCATGTTTGCTGGCAAACAGGTATGACATTTGTTTGCTTTATTTTTATATCCTTGTTTTTGTTTTTTGATTTTACAATTTGTATTGTAATTCATGTTTCATGGTTTGCTGCTGTAGCTATTATTGCTGCTGCTGGGAAAACTGCTGTACGGAAAACAATTGCAAACCAAGGGAAGTTTGCATCCTTCCGTTGACGTTTATTTTATTATTGCACACATTCATACATACATACATACATACATACATACATACATTCATACATACATATGGGCATACATATGGGCGTACATATGTACGAATACGTACATATGAATTTGAGGTTTTCGGTTTGTATTAAAGAAAAAAATGCTTAATTTTGTTTTCTCTTTGCTGTAGAAAAAAAAAAAAAAAAAAAAAAACACAGCGGAAAAAAGAATATTTTCTCCAATTTATTGTGTATTTCGTTGTTTGGTTTTTATTAAAGAATTTAAATTAAAATTTTGCCCATCGTCATGCGGCAACGAAGTCGCAACTGAAAACAATTTAATTGAAAAAATGTGCAAACAAAAGCCTCACCGTAAAAGTCATAAACAACTGTGTTAATTAGCACAGTCAGGCCCAGAGTCGAAGGCACTGGCAGCGCACTGACACCAACTCATTTATAAAAGGAAAATCTTGTTTGTTTGTCCTGTAGAACAACTTGAGGTATGCAATAAATGTGGCCATAAAGGAAATTATTCACACAGAAGTATGCAATAAAAACTGTTAACTTATTATTGATATTTGTTCAATAATGGAAAATTAATGAAATAAAATGTTAAGGCTTTTTGTATGTTTTTACTTTAATGACTGCTCCGTAATCTGTTTATTCGTTGCAGGTATCGTAATGGCGAAGTGGTCAACGTCAATGATACACAGCGCTATGAAGGCGGCAATTCGGAGAATGTTGCTTTGGTAATACGTGCCACCGATAAACATGATATCGGCAATTATACTTGCCAATTATCGAATAGCATTGGCAAGGGTGTCTCCGAACAGCAAATCGATTTGGATGTGCAGTGTAAGTTGTTTGATGCTAAAGCAAATAAGTCGTTTTTCTTTCACTGTGTTTTAAAGAAAAGAGAAAAAAAAAACGCAGAAAAAAACTAACACACATTTTGTTTTAAATCAAGTTGTGCCGCTGGTTGAAGTTTTGATGATACCCGAGGGTCCTGTCAAGGAGAGTGATGAATCGAATGTTACTTTATTTTGTAATATTCTAGATGCCAATCCATCGCTGCTGACTAAAGTTCGCTGGTATGCCAACGCCACGTTGCTCAAAGAATTGCCCGACTGTGAGGAGACAAGGGTGCGTTGTGTTTATCCCTGACATATTGCTTTTTATTCGTAGTTGTTTTTGCTTTTGTTTAGGACTCATTAGTTTGCAAAAAACAAAGCCAAACAAAAAATATATGTTTTATTTTGTACTTTGGCCTGTATAATATTAAATGAAATGTTTATTTTATTTATATTTTATTTGTGTTCCAGGAGGATTTGTGTCACATTGATCCCAGCAAATTGTTGTTGGAAAGCATAGGACGTGGCTTCTTCTATAATTATTCCTGTGAGGGTTACAATGCCGCCGGCTGGGGGCCCCGTAGTGAAGACAAAGAATTGTTGGTAAGTCAGAATGACAAATTTTTAAGTCATTACTTCGGTACACATTTGCAATCCAACTTTTAACTAAAATTTAATTGAAACGTTGTAGCGAAAAACAATTCATATCAGGGATGATAAATTGTGGCTATTACTATAATTGTCAAGAAAACAATGGAAATGTTAAGTTTTCATTTATAAATATCTAACCCAGTCACACAGCTTTTTTGTGGCTTTTGCACAGCAACTAATATTTAGTTGTCCTAGACAAAATTATTTAAAAAAAATTTCTATATAAATTTGTTGAGGAAAATTTTAAACTAAAAAAAAAAAAAATTTAGGTGAGAAATCATTAACATTTTGGTTGTTGTTGGTTTTTTTTCAGGTACACTATGAGCCTGGCCCAGCCACTTTAACGCACTTTCCTTTGATAGCGGTGAAAAAGAAGAGCGTAACATTTTCTTGTACCGTAGACGATCCCGGCTATCCCGAATCAAATAGGTTTGTACAAGAAACGGCCACAAATCATAATCATACAGAATATCCTTTAACAAGCAAATATTTAAAATACCAAAAATCACAAACACAATATTCATCAACGATAACAACATTAAATTTAACCAGCTACAAAGCACAATCATCATCATCATCATCACCATCATCATTATCATCATCCTTAACACCAACGGCAACTTCGTTGGCACCAGCATCGCTGCCACAAATTCACTTTCATACAATTCAAGCTTTAACGGCTTCTGAAATTGAAGAAGCTTATGAAGCTCTAATTGGCGAAAATTTTCAAAAACAACAATTACAACAAGTACAAATACACGACCACTACTACCACCATCTCAATCATCATTATCATCATCATCAAAATTCCCAATATCCGCAACGGCACCAACACAAACACAAACGAAATCAAAATCAGAATCAGAATGAAAATCTTTCTGATCATTATCGTCAAACGGAAAATTCTTATGCCAAAGACAATAATGATTATGATAGAAATATTGGTGCTGGAAATAATGCTGGGCATGGAGTTCATGCCAACAATGATGATGGTGGCGATGGCGATGGCGATGACGATGATGGTGATGGTGATGATGGCGGCGGTGGTGTTATGGATGGCACCAGACTTGGACATGCTGTATTTGAGCATAAAGCAAATCCTCATGTTAAACCAAAACATCTGC
This sequence comes from Epicampocera succincta, assembly GCA_932526305.1. NCBI lineage: Eukaryota > Metazoa > Arthropoda > Insecta > Diptera > Tachinidae > Epicampocera > Epicampocera succincta. The sequence goes on along the minus strand of OW052035.1, from coordinate 10,211,395 downwards.
TTAAAGAAACGCATGCACTAATTGATTTAGCAAACAATTCCTTTTGCACACTACTCACATTGACCACATTTTCACCACAATCACAAATCTTAACATTGCTTATCCATACGCCCACAACACACGGATATGGAACTGGAAAAACCAACAATCATCATCATCACCATTCTCCTCAACCTCCAACTCCATCTCCTAATAATAATAATAATAATAATGCTGCTGCTGCTGCCACCAACACCTTGAACCATAAAACCACCCACACAACCACCACATCAATCTCAATGTCATCATTGTCAACATCATTGTTGTCATCGTCGCTACCATCATTATCATCATCCCAAACACCAACAACTTCCACCGCCACCCTTTCCTTTTATCGCAAAATGGGCAAATTTTCTTTTCATGCTCGCACCTTAATGCCTTTACCCAGATACCGCTGGCTAAGAGGTGGCCGCGGCCCTCTTCAGGACATTGTCACCAAAGACTGGACCGTCGAACCGGTTGGCCTGGACAGCCGCACCAACTACTCCTGCTATGCCTTCAATGAGGGCGGCAAAGGTGTCATGGCTACAGTCAATTTGGAAGTACATGCGCCACCATTTTTCATTAAGAATTTGTCGCCCTACACGGGTGTGCTGCATACGTCACGCAACGCCAATCTAACATGTCGCATTGAGTGTGTGCCGCGCTGTGAAATTTCATGGCTAAAGGATGGAGTACCAATCGACAAAAATGATACACGTTACTTTGTCAAAGACAAATACATGGATGCCTCGCCGGCAACGGGTGATTTCGAAAGTATGCTTTCGGTGCTGGTAAGTACAAGTCCAAAATCCAAAAAAAAAAAAAAAACATTTTTGAAATTTCTACTATTTCTGAAGTACAAGCAAAATACTCTTAAGTCACACACAAAAAAAGCAACAACGACAACAAAACTAAGAGCAAAAGCAAGAAACACTTTTTATGTTGGCGAAAATTGTTAACCAGGGCAGGCATGAGTCGAGTTTAAGCATGAGTTGCAATTGAGATTAATTAAAGTAATAAATTTTTCCTGCTCGTACAAAGGAGAAATGTTGCAAGAACGACGGGGAAAAAACCAAACTAAAAGCAAGAAAATATTTCAAGTGTGTAAAATAAATGCACGAAATTGATTGAAATATTAATGGGTTTTTAAATGAAAAGTAAAAGCTTTTAATTAGTCAAAACAATTAATTATTTTTTAACAGGCAAATAAGTAGCCAGTTTTTTTTTGCGCAACAATTTCAAGAGCTTAATCACACATAAGAAACTTAAACTTAAAGCATTTGAACAGAAGAATAGATGAAATGCCCGTAATTTAAGTAAAACCTAAAACTTATGAGAATTATAAAGCAGAAAAATCGAATAAACTTTACAAAATATTCGGAAAAAAATTGAGCACTTCAAAACTATTGGCTTTTATTTTCGCTAAAACGTGTAATAGAAACAACACAAGTGACGGCTGTCATATAGATGTAGCAAGAGGCATCAAATTGCCGAGCCGTAGCCTTGAACTTGCACGGGCAAATGATAAAGTTGTTTTCTTAAAGTGAATGAATGCCAAGAAATGTTCTAACGGCATGATCACATGTTCGCAGTGTTTGCCCTTTCCTGCTTCCGAATGCCGTATGAATGACCAAACACTAAATCTAATCGTGTTCAGAAATATCTTTGCAGTCCACAAGTCTGTGCAACCGAAGCCTTTCATGTTGCTTCGAAAAATTTTAGGCTATAGGGAACTTTTTCCTTATGACTTTCTGTGTCTGTATCTGCTAAAGGCAAAGTATTACACAGAGTTGGGCCGGATAGTTCATTTTAAAGACCGGTCATTTTCGTTCACTTACCAGAGACTGATCCGGTCGATCAATCAATCCCTTTTATAAGAAAATTCGTTGAAACAAAAATTCGCTGAAACAAGAGAACATGGAAAATCAGAAAGGAAATTTTGATATGAAGCGCCTGAACGATAAGAATTGAACGGTGTTCACAGTTCAAATGTCCTGTGTTCCCTGGACCAGCTGACAATTGTTTCTATTTCTTTTTACGAATTCATGTTTTACGAGGAATTAACAGCTGCCCAGCAAAACTTTTAAAACGAGCATTTTTTCCGTTTATATTTTTGCCCTAAAATATGCTTTTAAAACCGCTAAATAGGCATTACGTTTTCAAAGCGATTGTTGTTCACGACAGCTGACGCTGAAAAACAACACCGTAGAAAAAGAGTTTAAAGTTAAATGTTGTCCTCGAAAAGATTTGCTGAATCAAAGTGTGAACGCAGAGTGGCAATGAAAGTTTTTACAAATATTTATTTAAAAAGAAAATGGTATAAATTTTTATATCACAACAAAACTTTATATAATAAAATAATATTTGAAAGGCTCAATTGGTGAAACGGGAGCATCAATATCTCTCCCGTACATCTTGCTAATTGTTAAAGCAGTTTTTTTTTCCTAAAATCTATAACTCTTGGATCAGTTTTGCTCTTTAGCTGTTTACCAAAGAACTTGTATTAAAGTTTGTCATCTTACGCTTAGATCGTACATTACGCACATTTGGGGCCACAAAAGCGCCACACATTTTAGAACTTAAATGTATAAGAGCTTTTGAATGCTTTTTGGTGAAATTTTCTAACTAATTTCTTATAATTTCTTTCATTAGTTTTAACGAATTTCCCTGGAACTTGTCCTTCGTTTGGCCCTAAATTTTAGAACTTAAATGTTTGTTTCAGATTTCATACTTTTATTTGGTTTAAAAATGAATTTTCTAGCAAAAAGGAAACAATAAAAACTTATTTTTGTGTGGCCCAGAGTCATGTTTCAGATACTTGAAATTTTGTTCCACTTACAGTTTTTTAAGTATTTTTTTGTTTGTTTGTTTTTAGTTATTGTTATTTTAAATTAATCTTTGTTTTGCTTCTTCTGCTTTTTCCTACGCTGCTCCGGTCCCATTTAGCATTTCAATATGTCAAATTGGCCAAACAACAAATTTGACATTGAGGGAGATAATGCCAATTACACTTGCGTATCCACAGGCAATACAGTGGGTCCCGGTATTAAAAGTGCCACTTATTTCAGTATTGAATGTAAGTTTTTTCCTTTTTCCTTTTTCTTTTATCTGTTATTTTTTGTTTTAAATCCCTTTTTGGTTTTTTAAATAACATAAACAAGCGAAAAACACATCAAGATAATCGTAGTTGGTTTTATTTAACTTTTTGCTTTTAAAAAAAAATATTTATATGTATAAATTTAAAACCCTGACATACGAGTACGAGTACGAGTACATGTGTATGTACACTGTCACTGGTAGTTTTGGGAGTTTTCCTTTGTTTTCCCCACCGTGTGTTTTTGAATGTTGTTTAAAAGCAATTTGAGCAAAAACCACCGGCTAAAAAATTAATTGTATTGTTTTTCATTTCATGTGACAGATGCACCCGATAATACAACAGTATCAGAAGAAACTGTTTATGTACAAGAGGAAACAATACCAGGACGCGTGATATGCAAATCTAGAGCTAATCCGGGTAAGAGAAAGTTTTTCTTTTATGATTTTTATTATTTTTTTTTTATTTTTTAACGGGCAAGAGTGATAGAAATTCAAAGCTAAATTTGCACTTTATTATTTCATTGTGAAGCACATTTTTTTATAGATAAATGTTGCGAAAAGAGTTAGCTGGGGTTCTAAGGACCAAGTCCTTTAAGTGCACGAAATAAAAACTTCATAATTTTAAAGGGTTTTTTTTTTGCAAACTGAAAAATCGAATTCAATTCACTTCAGCAGTATGAAGAATATTTTCATTTGGTTTCACACATAGAAAACAAAAGTCCTTACAAAATTGTAGGTATAGCAACCATTTGAGTACATTGAAATCTTGCTTCGTACAGGAGGCCCATTAATTGGAATGGGTTTTTTCTGGCCGCATCTTCACGTCAAGAGTACTGCTTGCTCGCCTATAAATATGTATGGCTGTATGTATCGGTGTCCTGCTAGAACTATTAATACTATTTAACAACCGGAATCAACTTTCAAAGCCTGGACCTCAGTGCATTTAAAACACATTCCGGCTAAAATCCTGTGGCTGCAGTTGAAATCTTAAGCGCGAGAAGCAACTGATGACAATTATTTATAATAGAGAGGCTGGTAGCTCTTTTGTGGCAGTTCAAATTACTGTCAAGGTACCTCAGGGAATCAGGTTTTACCTTAGAACATCCTAAGCTGGGTCACTTTCACAAGAAGGGAAGAGGTTTCTTCTGCAATACAACAACCTGGAACTCTATAAAAGCAGAGTACAACTACTGCAGTGCAGCAACAACGATTAATTGGCAGAATGGGAACCTGAATGTCCCTGCGAAGCCTTCAAAGAAAAACCCTGGTGAGGGTCGTTAACTAAAACCTGCTGGCTGTGGTTTAAACCTAAAGGGACTTGTAGTCTCTCTTGACAAAGATGAGATGCCTGGTCGTGCTTTGAGGCAAGTGAATTCGTGTACATTCACTGTATCTTGCCACCTGTTTAATTAAGGAGCTGGATGACAGGAAATCCTCGTTCCTGACAGTTCTTGTGGTTTTACTCTACCAATTAATGTGACTTGACTTGCTCAACTGTCCAGGGAATTACAGACATGAGGTAGTAGATAGTCAGAGCTCTGCCTCAAGGGATTTGAGATATATAAGTATATCAAGCAGCTGCCAATTGTGTGGGTGCTACAAGCCACATGGGGTGGTGTTAAGCCGTTGACAAGTTCTTTCGTCTTGGCAGCTGCTGAAGTAAATCACTTTCACAATCTATCTTTCAGAGTGCTGCTGTGTTGAGGGACAGTATGGCCTAAAACTGGGACAAGTTGACTAAATATAGATCGAAATGCGTTAAGAACAGACTTTGACACGTTTTTTTATTTAAATTTTAATATGACAGTCCTGGAAGGAAGAACGATTATAGGGAAGATTTCTATCCTTTCCTTTTTGGTTTGCGAATTAAAGCACTTGGCAGCAAAACCTTGAGGAGTTTAAAGAAATAACGATCTATTTGAACATTCAAAAATTTATATGAATAATTTAAACAATTCCAGCGATAGAAACTTCATTTATTTCATAAAATATAATTTATAACCTGCCCAGCTCTTGCTCCACATTGATTTCTGTCTTATATTTATTGCATACGGAGGAAGGAACATGCTTTAATATGTTTTTCTTATCTCTTCAATCTAGAACCCACTTATGAATGGCGTTACAATAATAGAACTGTCACACGTGGCATTTCCCTGACAATAAACACGCCCATGATGCGCAACGATACCGGTCACTACACTTGTGTGGCCTTTAACAAACATGGCAGCAGTACAGCTGAAACGTTCATTGATGTTCAGTGTAAGTATTATGAACAATAAAACTTATTTAATGCCACTTGGCCACTTTATTAATAATTTTGAAAAAGGTTGTGTTTTTGTTAACTTTTTGCGGTCTCTGCCTGTCATCATGCAAACGTTTCCATTTAGTTTGTTGTTAATGATGTGACAGAATAAATAGTAGAATTTTGACTGTGTCCTTCTTTCCGGTTACTCTTGTTCGTTTGGAATCAACTAAAACATTCCCACCTGTTGGGTGTTTTGAGATTGTCATGACTGTAAAAAAGGATTTGTAACACATTTTGACCCATATTTTTCCCACTTATTTTGTTGTCTTATACATATTAGGACATGAAATGTTTTTTGTTCCCCCATGATCTTTAATCCCTGCTATAATTATAAGCAAGTTCCACATTTCTGGGTGTGGGGTTTGAAAAGGACATGAAGGACTTAAAACACATAAAAACTATTTAACATCATTAGATTTTACAAATCCTAAAACTATTTGCAGGCGAATGAATTACAGAAAAACATTTACTTCAAAAACTTTAAGGAAAATATTGTGAAATTTATTTTTTGTTATTGTAGAATTATTTTTGTTTAGAAAATATATTCCAAACAAGGTGATAAGCGAAAATTTGGCTAAGAAAGCCTTTAACAACACAAATATTTTATATAAAATATCGCTATTATATTTTTTTTATAAAAATAGTTAAATAAAATTTATCATTTAAGAATTTTAAAACTAGTAAGAATTTCTTATTAAAATTTCTTATTATTTTCTCAATTTTTTAAGTGACCAACTTTTTTTCCAAAAATTAAAACATACGAATAAATTTTGTATAAAAACAAAATGGAACCAAAAAATTTGTTGCAGTAAATAAAATTTATGAGCAGAAATTTTTTTTAAAATATCAGTTCGGTACCGAAAAGTTGTCTGCAGAAACATTTTGGAAACCCAAAATATCCTACAGAAACTTTTTAGGACCAAAACAATTTCATATAATAATAATAATAAATTTAAGTATAAAAATAATAAATTTAAGCATAGAAACATTTTATATCCAAAACGTGTTCTATAAACCCGCGCTACACAAAAAATTATTACGAAAATATTTTTTGTGGAAAGATTTAGTACGAAAAAATATTAGCACAGCAAAATGTAAGACATAAAAAATTTATTATAGATAAATTTTGTAGCAAAAAATTTTTAGTGCCAGAATTTTTTATAAAATTTTTAATTAATAGTAAATTTGTATTTTAGTGTGAAAATAATTTTTTTTTTAAATAATGGCAAAAAAAATACTTTTGCATCGCAAACTTTTTCTAGAAAACTTTATATGTCAAAAATTTTGTGTAGAGAAAAGATTTATATAATTTTAATAACCAGTTGAGAAATCTATTGAAATCCATAGAAACAAATTTTTTCCCCCAAAAAATATAAAAAATTTTTGTACAAAAAAATTGTTCTGATAAAACTTTTCGACAAAAAATTCCTTGTTGACAAATTTTGATATTAAAATATTTCATTTAAAGCAAAATATTTTTTATACACAGATTTTCAATAAAAAGTTTTTTCAGTGAAAAATTTTATTAGTAAAAAATGTTAATTCCAAAAACGCGAAAATGAAAGAAGGATCTTTTTAGTTTGAACAATTTCCATTAGGAGCCGTAAGAGAAAAAAATAAAACAAGAATTTGACTTTGTTTATTGTATATAAAAAGATTTACGTGTCTGCAGTTCATCAGTTTTAGTTGGATTTTTTTTTTTTGCACATAATTTAATTAATTAAACATTTTTTTTTGCATTTGTTCGCATTTGCAGATAAACCCCGCTGTGAAATAGAACGACAAGAGATTGAGGATAAGGATACATTAATTTGCACAGCACGCGGTAATCCCGAAGAGGTAAGTTTTCCTATAATATAATAATAGGAGAAGCGAAAAACAAATATATAAGTTTATGTAAATAGAGCAACCAAAAAAAAAAAAAAACCCCAGTTTATTTACGGGTAGCAACACTTTACGCAAAGAAACAAATATGTGTTCAGGTATATATATTTAAAAGCAGTTTTTATCTTGAACTGAAAAAACAAGATTAAAAAAAAGAAACCCCATTTGTCCCATATCTGTGTGTGTGTGTGTGTGTGTGTGTGTGTGCGCGCGTGCATAAAAAAGAGTGACGCGCACACAGCTGGAAAGACCAAAGGACGAACTTGTAACCCCTCAACAGCATGGCAACACATCGTTTATCATTTGTTATCTCCATATGAATAGTGTAAGCCCTACAATTTTGCTGTCTTTTAACCTTCTTTTTTTGTATGTATTTAAATTTTTCTGCTTTACGGAGATTAAAAGTTAAAGTTTTTTCTGTGCTGCAACACGTTCCGCTTGCCCCAACGACCGAATTGCATGCAACGTCTATAAAGATTACAAACAGCACCTGTTAAGTGGATGGAAAATATGCAACAAAAGTACGAGTGTGTTGAAAAAGTCGAAGAGATGGAATGAATCTAAATGCTTTGCAACATTTATTTAGATGCGTGTCTGCAGAGATTTCAGTTTAAATAAAAACTGTTGGCGCTTTTTTTCCTTAAAGTTTTCTCCAACCGGGTTGATGGTATTATTTTGTAAAATGTGCTTAAAAGCTGCTGTTTTGCTTGTTAGCAGAGGTCTTCCAGTTGCCCTCGACTTAAGTTTTTCACTGTTTCTGTAACACGTTGGAAATAACCATAAGATACACACAGGATGTAGCAGAAAAATATCTAAACCAGTAAAACGTGCTGTTCATCGCTTATAACATCTTTTTGTGTTCAATTCAATTTTACAGGATAATAAGAATGTGAGATATCAAAAAAAAAAAATTATTATTAGAGGGCGGGTTTTTCAATGTTCCCATTCAAAAAAACAGAAATCCCTGAAAGCAGTTTTTGAAAGTTCATTTAGGTCGGATTAAAGGTAAAAAAATTAAGGCTAATCCAAAATAAAACTAAAGTTAAACTTGACTAATATTAGTTTCTTAAGATGACTGATATTTCGCTCATACCTGCATACCTGAAATCATGTAAATGTGCAAAAGATTTCAATATAACAATTTAAATGTATAAAATGTTGTAATTCAAGTAAAAGTCATACTTGACCCACAACAACACTGATGACTGATATTTCGTTCATTTTTGCTTGCATGGAATCCGACACAAATCCAACTGATTTTAAACAACAGTTCATTTATTTTGAGTGAAAGTGATACACAACCCATTTCTAGGCAGATGACGGACATTTTGCTCTTTTCTGGATACGTGGAAAAATGCGCATATTCAAAGCATTTTAAACAACAATTAATATATCTAAAACATAATTAATTATATAATAATAATTAAAACACTTCTATCACAATGACTGATATTTCACTCATTTCTATATATATGACATCTTGCACGTATTCAACAGACGTAAAACCACCACTTTTTATAGATTTGAAGCAATAGCTTTACCAGAATTCCAATTGTCATAATACTTATCATACTTAAATGAAGATGACTGATATTTGGGTCATTCCTACGTGCATAATATTTAATAGTTTTTGTACTTTTTTATTTTGTATTTAAACTTCAATTCAACTGGAAATAAATGAGATTGTGTGATATACCTGTATTGGAGAGATGACTGATATTTGGCTCATTCCAACATACATATTTTGTCACGAACGTCTTCAACGGTTTTTTTAATTTTATTTAATATTTAAACTTTAATCAAACATAAAACAACATTATATGAATTCGAAATGTAATAATTTAATCAACTAAGAAAATGACTGATGTTTGGCTCATTGCTTGATGAATGAAATAATGAAATAATATACAAACTTCTATCGCCCTTGAAATAAGAAGAAATTTCGAAAAAAAAATTATTTTTAAAAGTTATTCTAATTTAAATGAGAAAAATTTTGCTTAATCCATTATTTTTTTACTTGCAACAATTTGTTGCCTCTTAAATAAATTGTCTGGCTACTTCAAGCCTTTTTTAAAATTTTATTTAAAATGAACCCTTTATTTACATTGAAAAATGTCCTTCTCTTTGTTGATAAATAAAATATTTTGTGTGCATACATTTACATGCCCAATTGATTGCTTGTTCTTTTATAAGGATATTGAGTGAAATAAAAATTTAAAAGTACCCAAGAAAATAAAAGGGAAATCTTTGTAAAAAACCAAAAAAATACTACGAAGTATTTTTTAATTATGTCTGTGAAGAAAACAACTCCAGACTCGAGCAACTTTTCACTCTAAAAACTCGACTAAAATAGATTAACTTTTTCCCCAAATTAGTTGTCTAGATTAGATTAACTTTTTCCATAAAAAAATTGTTTTAACTAGATAAATTTATTCCACAGAAAAACAAGCAACATTTTGTATAGAAAAGTCTTTCCAATTATAGGCGTTTTGCTTTGGAAAAAGTTGCTCAGACTAGGCCAACTTACTCTATAGAAAAGTTGTTTGGACTAGAAAATTTGTCCAGAGTAGATAAAGTTTTTCTTTAGAAAAGTTGTAAAGATCAGAGCAACTTTTTCACTTGAAAAGTTGGTCAGACTAGATTCATTTCTAATTTCTTTTATAATATATATCATATATATTTTATTGTATATTATTTTTCTGTCTAAAAGATGTGTAGACTTTTTGTTTCTACAAAAGTTTTTTTTTTCATAAAAAAGTCTACTTTTTCTATAGAAAATTCTACTTTTTCTATAGTAAAGTCTACTCTTTCTATAGAAAAGCTCCTATTTAACCTGACCAACTCTTTGTAAAGAAAAATTTGCAGGCTAGCTTAACCTTCTTTCACACATAAAGATGCCGATAACAGAGAAGCTTTTTTTTACAGAAAAGTTGTTCAAGTAGGAGCATCAAAAGTTGCCGGGCACAGAGCAGTTTCTACACAGAGAGCATTTTCTACACAGAAGTTTGCCACACTACAGCCGGTTTTTGCATCGAGAAGTTGTTGAGATAGACTCTTTTTTATAGTGAAATTTTCTATACTAGAGCAACTTTTTCTGTAGAAAAGTTGCCTAAATTAGAGCAATTTTTTCTCTTAAAAGTTTTCTTTTTTTCTTTTTAAAGATAAGATCCAGTATTTTTAGCGAAAGATCTGGATTAAAGTGTTTTTGTTGTCGGTATTAGGGTAAAGCTTTTGGTATAGAAAAGTTGTTCGAATAAGAGCATCACAAGTTGTCCAGCTTAGAGCTGACTTTTCTGTACAAAAGTTGCAAAAGTTTGACAGCCGGTTTTTCTAGGGAGAAGTAGAGCGTTTCCTTATATCAAAGTTGTCTAGACTAGAGAAGGTTTTTCTATTAAAACGTTGTTTAGACTGATGAAACAATTTTTTTCTATAAAATATTGTGTGGACTACAGGCGATTTTTACAGAAACTTTGTTCAGACTTGAGCAGTTTTTTTTTTTTTTTAATGCTGTTCAAACTATATAAATATTTTCTTTAGAAGAGTTGCCGTGTTATAGTAAAAGGCAAACTTTTTCTCAACAGATCTTCTTCTTTTTAGCAGACCTTCTTTTTGTATATTAGAAGAGCTGTTTTTCATTCTTTGTAATAAATTAATCATAAAAGATTCAATGTTTTTAAGGTGTTAAAAACTCCAACTCAAACCTGTTAGAGCGATTTAGTTTCCCGCCGTCTTTGTAAGCGATTCACAGGGTGTTGCGAAACTGCATTTCACTGTTTGTCTCGATTTAATTCTTATTGTTCCTTAAATGTCTATTAATTTAATTTTAATGTTCATTGTCCGTTTTATTTACAGCTCCTCGCAATAAAATTTATTCATTTTATATTCTGTTTTATGTAGTTTTTAAATTTTTTGTATCACTTAAACCCGTAATGTTTAATTAAATTGAATTTTTTTACTATTTGCCTGCTGCTTCTTGTGACTGAATAGACTTGTAATTCATGTACCCACTCGCAAATGTTTACTTACAGGCGGATTTTTCATGGTCAATTAAGGCTGAAAATGAAACTGTCGAATGGCTGGGCAATGGCGACCATAAAGCGTTTAAGGATAAAAGCTATTATGAGCTAAAGGAAGATTATGCAATTGCACGTACCTATCGCTGTGTGGCCAATAATACGGCGGGCATTGGCACATTTTGTGAAATTGAAGTTGCCGGTAAGTACAAGTATATAAAATCTGAGCAGAATACCCGTATAATTTTAATACAATAAAAAAAGAAATATTGATGATGATGATGATGCTAGAAGTAGAAGTAAAAGTAGAAGAACAACTGCTGCAGTTTAAGCTTTAGCAACTGCAGTGACAGTGACAGTGACAGTGACAGTAAATAGTAGTCGATTATAGCCTGTGCCGTTAAAATAGTCTCAGAAGATAAAAAATGTGCATTGATTATCTGCCTAAATGGTTGCAAGAACAAACAAAACAAAAACAAAAACAAAAACAAAACGAAGAAGAAGAAGAAAAGGTGTGCTGGTGTGCGTAAATTCCAGTGGGATGTTTGAATGTGAAAGGAAAGCTTTCGCCAGCATTAATGTGTGTGTCCAAGTGAGTGCTCGAGTAAAGGTATTGGTTTTAGTGCCATTGTTTGTTCTTGTTGCTGGTTTTTTTTTTTTTTTTATCTGGCGACTTAAATGCCTTAAGAACATCTAGACAGAAGGAATAAAATTGAAATTGAAATTAAGTGATGAATGGTCTTTTAACTGATGAAGATAAACTCCAGCAATAAGAAAACCGAAGAAATCTACAAAAAAAAAATAAAGAAAGAGAAGGAAGGGGATAGGGAGAGGGACAGGGAGAGGGAGTAGAATCACTTTAGTGGCTTTTAGCTGCATTTCCGTTTTGCAACAATATGGCAAATTCTGCTTTGCAGTCAAAAGATAATGGCTCTTCTCTTCGGATAAAAAGGACATTAAATACGATGGAAATTTAATAATGCTCTCATAGGTGCGATTAATTGTCAATCAGTTTGATCGAAGTGGTAATTACAGCGAATTGTTTAATACAACAAATGGATTGATTGAAGATGGCTGGTGTTGGGAATATTGAACTTCTCGCATTGAGGTTCCTCTCAGACAACAGATTGTTGCAGGGTTCATTATCCTGTGTTTTCAACACCCAGAAACATCAAGTAGAGGGCAGACCACTTCCAGGCATCATTTCTTAGCTTGGAAATCTTTCATAAGAAAGTCATGGAAAAGCGAATTCTTTCGCTAGTCCCCCCAATATCACCAATATGTTTGCGACAAATATGTCAAACCCTGGCCAGCACAAATATGCTGCACGTACATTTCCATAATTCCATGACTTTCCGCCAAAAAATTAAATATTTTTCTTGCAAAAAAGTGTTTTATAACGTATTACCTACCGTCTCGCCTGGTAGTCTGGACTACCTTTAAGTTTTGTTATACCCTCTAAGTAACCAGACTGATCAAGAGCCTACCTATAGATGTTTGTGACCCTGCAAATTTCTTACCTTCCCTCAACTTCTTTGAATTCAAAAAAGCAGAATTCTTAAAACCCTGAATCTGATTGGTACGAGTTTATTGAATCGTTTAGCAGTTTTTAGTCGAACTGAAGGACTTTTCCGCTAAACTGACTTTTCAAGTCTGTAATAATTCTTAATTTACTTGAGAAGACTGATTTAAATCAATGCTGAACTGGAATATTCGCCAGGACTTTTGTTTACCTTCTTGAAGGTGAGTGCTGTGAATGACACTGTATTTATTTAATACAAAAAAAAAGGAACGTCATATCCAGCAACAACAAATCCAGCTGACACCTCTTTGGTGTTTGTTTGTCCTAAAGAAATGATGCAAAAATTCGAGAAGTTCGAAAAGCTCAGGAAAATTCCTCTCCGGTTTACTGAGCCGCACTCTTCACAGAGCTGACCTTTTTCATAGTTAAATATTTATGCAAAATGTGATATATTTGGGTAGTTAAAATTCTGTTTAAGTTTCTAAGGACTTTATCAATTAGTTTCCACTTGACAGCTTTTCTTGGCTAACTTGAATATTTGGCGTCATTTGTGCTGCAACAACCACGACGAAAATTAATCCATCATTTCTTCAATATTGAAAATAATGATGCAGAGATTACATTGTACTGATTTAAGGCCTTATTAGGTTTCGATGATGGGTTCTTATATATAAAAAATAATATGTTGTTGGCATTATGAAACTTCCAATGTCTATAAAACTAATTAAAAAATCAAAAGCCAACAGTTGTCTCAGAAGTTATTAAGTTGTGATGGCAAAAGAATATCAATAATTTCTTTTCTTTCAATAAATATTGCATTTTTTTTTTTCGCTGTCTTATATTTAATGTTTAGCTTTAGAAATATGCCACAAAAATGCATAAAATTTTAACTGTTTTACATTTCGAGGGAATAATTTTTCCACCAACCTTCTTTTTTTTCATTATCAATCGCAGCAATAATTGAACGAAATAAAATATATTTTTTAACATTGACAATAAGCGATTTTAAAGGACTTTTTTCGAAATGGCTATTGCGAAAATTGAAAGCAGATGTTTTTGGAGTTGCGAGTGAAACAGTTGTGTATCTTCGAAGTCACGTGACGACACGTCACGGTAGTTTCTTCAGCTTTTCATAGATTTATGTGTAATATTTTACAAGGGAGAAATATTTCTGGCTTAACTTGCACAATTTTTTCTTCGTGGCAAGAATATTACCTCTAGCCCTACAGATGGTCTGAACATGAGCAGGAAAATTCGAATTTGTGGCGTATCTTCTTGTAATTATTCTCTGCAAATTTAGTTTCAGTGTAGCGATTCTCTTCCATATTCTAATAAAGCACAACTTTCAGAATATGTAATAGATTTAGTTTTAGACATAAAATCATTTGTGAGGGCATCTTTTTACAATTTCATTTATTTAATATTTTCAGGCATCAATAGTAGTCCTAAATCCATACCAGATTTGATTTACCCCACTCCAATTGTTGTGTCCTTTAAATAAATTGAAGTTATAAAAAATAATTTTGAATATCATATTTTTTTATAGAAAATTTAACCGGTTTTGCAAATTTGTCTTCCAACCAAATCAAACATTTGCTTAGCCGATTCAGCGAAGTCCCTTAATGACTCATATTCAGAAAGAAAATGCCGGAGAAACAAAAAAAAACATCTGAATAGATTTTGTACTCCGCTTTTAGCCGTAATAAATATTTTGCATTTTGCTTAAGTTCCACTGACATAAATTCCTCTAAATTCATTTTGTATTCAAATATGTATTTCTATGTTAATATATTCATCAAGATGCTCAAATGCCATTGATTATGTGACAGAACAAAATTTCTTTTATTGCATTAATGAAAACAAAAAAAATTTGTTTGAGGAATTTTTTTTCCTTGATACTTAATCAGTTTAGTCTTATATTTTTGTTGTTGTTCCTGCTGAGGCACAATGGCACAATTTCAAATACCCTCAGCTTAAGGAATAAAAAAAACACCCCAATAAATATTTAGCATGAATACATTGAACAGTGAACACAGTGTACAGAAAGGAAGAAAGAAAGAAAGAAAGCAAGCAAATGAGAAAAAACAATTCATAAATTCGGTAGCAACCCCAAAAAACGAAACGAAACAGGAGAACCAACAGACTAAACTGTTGAACCAGAAAAACGCGTTGCAATAACCACAATCAAATTGGAATTGTATGCGAATAAAAAACAAACGGCCAGAACAAAAAAAAAATGTCAAATACGAAAAAAGAAAAATTTTAATTCAAACACGAGCATATTGCCGCAAACACACACTCACACACACACACACACACAAACACACGAAACACATCCAAAAACTAATTCCAACTCAGGCTGCCATAAAATGAATAAACGGAAGCTGATTACTGTCAATATTTGTAGCGACTGTTTTTCAATTCAATACAACGTTATGGCGTGTCTGTTTAGTCCTGGCTTCGCTGTATGTGTGTGTGTGTGTGTGTGTGTGTGTTTGTGCTTTGAGAAGACACATTTTTGGCTGTCGTTACCACCGCCAGTGTTGGCCAGTTCTTGTGTTTTTTTCCTCTTTGTCATTGATTTGAAAAACAGAGTGTTTTTCAGCTCGATTATTTTTGTTTATTGAACTGTGCGCTCGACAAAACGAAAAAAAAACCGCAAAAAGTAGATTTTTTTCCGAAGGCGTGAAAAAAGAACACATCCGTCAGATACTCGTACACAAAACAATATTGCATTTGTACAGTATTCATTGTTGTTATTAAAAAATCGCCAGAACTGTTAAGCAGCAGTAGCTGCTGCCACGACTCTCCTGTATCTGTGTGTTTTCTTCCATTCCGCTTCCTTTCAAAGCTTTCGTTGCCGCAGCTTTTTAAGTTGCCGCGACAAGTTGAATAGGGCGGCTAGTACCGCCTTGGGGTTTCTTAGCAGCCTAAGATGGCCCAACACCATGAAAATGTTAACAAAACTAATAAGAAAAGTTTAAAAATTGATTGTTTTTCATTCGATATCTTATTTTGTGCAAACAAATTACAGGTTCCCCTCCGCTTGCTGGCCCGCGGTTTCTTTCTTTGCTCCGCTTATTTATTTGGTTTGTTTTGTTGGTTGCGATTTTACTAAAGTAAATGTTTGCGTCCAACAAAAGGAAATTTATTTACACTTCCTCTTCCGTATACAGAGATTTCCATTTCATTGAGAACTTTTTTCAATTATTTATTGTATTTATCTGCAAATGGTTTCGCTTGAAACAGAAGTTGTAAGACGGCAAAACTAAATGAATTTGCAAAGTTTCTGAAGCAACTGTTTCAAAGCAACTGCAAAGTTTAAAAAATTCTTAAGCCACAGCTTATCAGGCCGGTTCTTAAAATCACATGTGTTTTTAAAATTACATGTAAATCACAGCCTTTTAGTATTCCATCGACGTCTTTAAAGACTTAATAATTTATTATTAAAAACTGAAATGCAATCAAATCTCTGAAATTCGCTGGCCAGTTGATATCATCTGCTTGTTAGATAATCCTTTTGTCTCCGGTTGATTCTGGGGTAGAGCGTGAGTCTCGTCTCGTTGAAAGCACATGTCGTTGCTGTCTATATCATTCAGCTTGGCCCAAAAAAAGTTAATAATCATCGACGTTTAGGCATTTCCTTTCCTTCATTGTCATTGTCAAAGAAATATGGGCCTGTAGATCCTCAACAAATAGTGGTTTTTCATTCTAGAATAGAAGTGTTTGGTTTTCATGGATATTCGTATTATAATCTGAGAATGGGCCTCACTCGATATAGTCCTTTTTGTCCATGATTTAACTTTAGCTCAAGTAAATGCGTTGGAGGATTGCAGGGCTCCAGTCCTGATAACAACTTTATTGCTGTCTGTGCAGGGCTGAGTTCTTGTAAACGATGTCAAATCGATTTATGGGACATTTTCGTAATCAGCCGCGATATTCTGGAAAGATCCCAGACTTCACAGTTCAAGGGTTAGATTTAAGTTTATTGTTTTCTGAACCAGAAGATTCAAATTTTGTGTGCGAACAATTTGCCCAGGAGGAATGATTATGAGCCAAACGTTGCCTTAAGAAGGAACACCCATTTTCAACAAATAATAATAATTGTCTTTTGGGGTTTTTCAACCCTGCATCTGTCCAGAATAATTTGTCAATGGAGAGCGAACAAATGACGACCAGTTCGCTCTGATATAGTTTTAAAGCAGAGCGAATTCATGACAAACAGTAGTAGTAGACAACAACAACAGTAGGCGGCAAAATTCTAAGTACAAGTATTTGGTTTTTATTAGAATGTTCGCGAAATGTCAAAATTAAACATTTTACTTTTAAGCCGTTGACATCCCAGGGAAAATATAATCAGCTGCGCTCACAATTTCACCTGCTCTGATAAGTTTTTCATTATGATTTCAAATTTTTTTTATTTTTTTTTTTTTTTAAGAAACTCAAATAATCACGAAGCTGGTTTCTTTATAAGATCCTTCTTGCAGCCTTTTGGCGATGACATTATGAGAGTGTTTTATATTTTAGCCAGAAAAAAAAACCAAATTGTTTTCTATTTAACACTAAACCGGCTTTGCAATATTTATTTTACAGCCTCTTCGCGTTTCATCATTTGGTGGAATGGTAATTTCTTTTTTATAATTTCTCCCTTCAAGGATATTTTACAGAGAATGGGAAAGCATGTTGTTGTCTTGATTTGTTTTATTCTAACGAAACTTATTTGGAATTTCATTTTCTAAACAAGAAACATGAGTTCAGAAACTTAGAACTTAAAAATATCCTTTCCTAAATATCTTTACACTGAAGCACTTTTCCTGTATTCCTTTGGGCACATCTTACACAGAATGGGGAGCCTTTTGTTGTTTTTTTTTTTTATTCTAAAGAAACTTATTTGGAATTTCATTTTCTAAACAAAAAACTGGAGCTGGCAAATTGTTGTATACCCAAGATATACCTTCCCAACATTTTGCTGTACCGGATGTTTCTGCCCTCAGTCCTTTACAAGTATAATAAAAGTTTTTTAACTCTGGTTTGGCCGTCTGAAAGCGCTAAAATATCTCATTTCCCAAGAACTAATTAACATATATATTCATTTTCTGGTGCTGGTATATTAATAACTTCCTTTAAAACTTGCTTAGATTTAAGTATTTATATGCTACAATTTGAAAATTTTTTAAATGTTTATAAATTTAATTTTCCTTTTTCCATCCCTGAAACTGCTTGTCAAAATTGCTATCACTTTGAATTTTAAAAATGCTTACCTTGATTGCTAAATGCTTGAAACAAAATGAAATTAAACTACAGTGCGCCTTAGAAGTAAGTAGACAATTAAACAAGTATTTAACTGTTATTTTAAGACTGGTAGTTTTTAAGAAAAAACAACTTTATTAAATGGTAATTAAGTATTGAAAATCCCCCTTAACTTATTGTTTGACTTAAGATTTGTTTCCTATTTGTTATTTATTCATCCTCAAACATGAAATTCTACTATAATCCCCTTAACGACTTAAACTTTTCATTTGCAAGTGCCGGCTTTGACAAAAAGTCATTTAATATTTCTTTTTATTTCATTGAAAAGTGCAAACATATCCCGCACACATTCGTTTGGTTTGTTGTCTTCATTTATTCCACTGTCAGAAAATAGCTCAGCAATATAAATGACGGAAGAATTTCTTACAGACAGACATAAGAATGACTAGACAATTGGTTTGTGTGCTGTGTGCATGTGTTGCAGCAACTAACAAATCGTATATTAAAATGACAAAATGACTTATTGTTGTTCTGGGCATAGAGAACTCTTTAACCCGGCGAAAGAAAAACATTTTAGCAAAAACCTTAGTTTTTGTAAGAAAAACTCGTAGAAATTCATGAAAATGTGAAACGAGTTTCGCCACGACCGAACTCCCTCCAGATGAATAAAAAAAACGAGGCATGAAAAACAGCTGTCATATTTGATAAATTATTCAGGTGAAGAGCAAAATATGAATATGCACTTTCGTATTAAAAGGAAAGAAAATAAGCAGGATATTTGCAAATGCATGTATGTATGTATGTACATATTTTTTAGACAAGTTGGGACAAGGCTATGACTAGACAAAGCGCAGCACAAGAGTCTAGACTTTGAAACAATGTCTGTCAGTTAAAAAAAAAATATATATATATTAACACTTTCTTAAGTTGTAGTTCAATTTTTTGTGATCAGTCTATGTGGCAAACAGCTGTTATCTAAGGACGAACACGTTATGCGCATGTTTGCCGCTACTTGACTGGAAGTCGGGTATTTAAATTGGCCACTTTCCTTAGTTCAGCCGCATAAATCAAGCTATTGTGACTTGTAGCTTATTTTCATATATGTATTTGTGTTTTAGAAAAACTCTCTTAGTAAAATTCTAACCGGATTGAATCACGTGTTGTCGGTGGTAAGCGGACATTACGTCCATGTTAAATGGCCATGTCCATGGGTCGCACAGGGATATGAACATGAACATGGGCATGCGAATGGCCACGGACTTGGGCATAAATATGAACATGATTAAGGACTAAATTATTGTCATGGATGTGGACATAACAGTGAACATGGTTAAAGGCAAAGTTATAGAAATGGTCCCGAACAAGATCATAGTCACGGCCGTGTAAGAGTATATGGACATGAACAGGGATATGATCATTTTAGTGGTTGTTTTCATGGCCATGGAAATAGAACATAAACACGGATATGATAACAGTCAAAACATGAACATGGTCATGGACATGAATAGGAACAAGATCATGAGCATGAACACGGCTTGAACGTGGACAAAATCATCGTTAAAGACATGATTAAGAACGTTATTATGGATATGAAAATGTTAATACACATGGCCATTGACATGGTCATGGGCATTAACATATCTAGGGATGTTAACATAGTCATGGACATTTACATAAACATAGACATTAACATCGTCATGGACATTTACATCAACATAGACATTAACATCGTCATGGATATTAACATCGTCATGGACATTTACATAAACATGGACATTAACATCGTCATGGACATTAATATGTCCATGCAGATAAACTTGGACACAAAAATTGTATAATTTGTTTTGTGTCAAACTAAATTATTGTTTTTATCATTATTGTCACCGGCATGACGACAACAAATATCTTTTGTTTTATATCCTCGCGTTTTTAGTTTTGTTCGATATTTTCTTGTGTTAGTGTTTAGCTAATTTTTTTCCAACTAAAATTATAATTATCATTTTGATTGATTAATGATTTGCCATCTTTTTTCCAACATTCAGAACAACTTGGTTGGTGGCAGCGTTGGGATAAAACAACTCTAATCATCTTAGTGGCCAGTATATTGGTCCTGTTACTGGCGGTCGTTATAATTTGTTGCATTATTATTTGCATTTGCCGTCGCAGAAGGCGTCAGGATAAATGTAAGTACCTTGAATTAAGTTCTCAAGAAATTTTTATACAATTGAAAAATCCTCCTATTAGAAATATGACTTTTAAGTTGATTAAGGTCAAGGTATTAAGTTCACTAAAATGGTTTAGGGTTATATTTATTTTATTTTATTTAGTTGTGTATAAATATATTTTTATTTATTTAAGTTTTTTTTCTTATATTTGAATTTTATTTTTTTTTTTTTTTTCTTAATTTATTTACTTGTTTTGTAACTTTATTTCAAATCCTTTTTTGTAATACGAGTTCCTGCATGGCTTAATGCATGTTGTAATAAAACAAGGCATATGTTTTGTAAATATATTGTGAAAGGAATTTCTTAGTGAGAAAATTTTAGATAAACAAAAACCCATTGAAATTAATATCTCTTGAAAAGATATCTCTTAATATGTTACCAGAGATGACGAAAGATCTTAGGATTTTATGTAAATACAACTTTTCTAAAACTTCTCTGATTTTTATTGGCAGCTTAAGGCAACTTTCGGTATTATCCTTTCAAAGGATACCCGCAGTAATTTGTAACCCATTTCTTTCACATTTTCATACCTAAAACTTTAAGATTTATAATTTATTATATCATTGATTATTTTTAATAACGCCTTAATAACTTGAGTGAGTTTTTTTAAAAGCATCCTTTGTACGCTCTTTAAAATATCCTTTTAAACTCATTATACATGCATGATGTGTACGGAAACATATAATAAATTCGCTTACAAATAAAGCTAAACTTTGCTTTAATTTCAATTTATTTATTTTGTTTATTTAATTAAATGAATAAACAGTAAAATTATAAAAACCTAATCATTTTACGTTTATTAAGTAATTATTTATTTTAATTGTAATAAATTGAAAAAAAAACCATAATTTTTTAAATGCCTAAATAAATCCCAGCGCTTAAACGCAGGTGGGTGGTGTGGCCACAACAGCAGAGAGACAGATTTAAACTTGTTTGTTTTCATAGTTAGACCAAAAACAAAAAATGTCCGAGATACAGGGGTGGGGCTTGAACGGGGAAGGATGAAAATGGAAATAGAAGTGTCTTTAAAACCCGCAAGAAAATTTTCTAATTCTGCAGCAGCAAAAAAACCACAATACAGTGACAGAAACCTAAACAGTTTTGAACAAAGTTAGTGACAGGAACATGTACAAAAGCAATATAGACAGAGATATATACAGGGGATGGCAATATGGACTTTCAAACTAGCACCGCTGAAGCTCAACATGATAAAATTACGGAAATCATAAAATTATTTTGTTCTCATTCTTCGTACAGTTGACGGTCACCATAATTACTCTAAGGACGAAACTTTGCTGGGTAGAAGAAACACACCATTCAACTGCATGGAAGTTTGCGAAGGAATACGAGAATATAAACAGAATCTAGGAATTTTGAAAAGCTCAGCTTGTTATTGACATGGAATGATTGCGAATGACCAATTAAGGCAGTGACTCGAATTTCGTTTGAACTGCGGACACAGAACACATTGATGGACATGACAAGCAAATATCAGTGAGAAAACTGCGGACTTTGTCAAATAGTCAAATGAAATTTATGAAAACATTGTCACAGAAAATAAACAACAAAAAAACCATTCCACGACTATTCCGTTTAATGTTGTTTAATTTTTATAAACTGATTGTGTGATATCAAAAAAAAAACCATCTCAAATAAACGCAATTAAATTTAATTATTTAAAATAAGTTTTTCCACTTAAACACACAATAAATGAAGCAATTTATTCAATTGATTGCAATTAATATTAATTTAAATATGTAGATGATGAAAGAAAAAAACTTCAACGACTACATTGACGCCACAATTAAGGAAAAGTGTTTTTTATTTTCATACAAATGACTGCAAAAGTGCAAAGTTTAACATTTTTGATGATTCTTGCATAATTTCGATTCTTTTAATTTGATTTCCCACCCATATAGAGTTGGTTTTCCTCTTCAAACATGTAGTGATGTAAGTTTCGGTCACGCAGGCCATGGCAAGTTAGCAAATTGTTTTTTAATTTCCTAGTCTTAAAAAATAACTGAAACGTTGAAAACAATATAAATAAATTGTTTTTGATAACTCTAACCCTGTAACAAATCAAGGAGCTTCAGATTTTTCTTAGAGAAGAAATTCTATTATTTTAAAGTATTTTGCTGAGCCCAAAAAACGACAACGGAATGACTGATCAACATCCATTTTACTATTATTTTAATACTAAAATTAAGGCAGCATTATAATAACAGGTTCAAAGTATAAAATGCTGAGTAATTTCATATAAAATCGCACAATATTGTGTGAGGGAAATTTCCATCATTTTACAAAAAAGTACCTAAAAACGTTTCACGAAACCTATGAAAATTGTACATTAAAATTATTATATTTTTGAAGCGGTATAAAGGATATTGAGCATCAAATTTAAAGAAATCGTAATGAATAATTAAAAATAAACTGATGACGAAATGTTTTGATTTTCAAAGAAATTTTGCCATATTTTTAAATGTATTTTATTTATTTTCTGAGCCGTTTAGTCAACATATTCTTAGAGAAATGTATTATGAAATTCCTGAGAACTAGAAAAACTTTCTTCTTCCTCTATCCAACATATGATGTGATGGAAATTTTCATCAGTTTGCCAAAAAAGTTTCAAAACGTAGTAGAACGTTTAACAAGTTCATAAATTCAAGTTATTTTCGCTAATTTTTGTCATTTATTGCTTCAACTTAACATGTGATGGAAATCTCCATCATTTTATAAAAACCAAATAGTTTCTAAGCGGTATATAATGGCAGTGCAAGCTTTGTCTTTCCACTATCCAACATAATATGTGATGGAAATTTCCATCAATTTGCCAAACGAAGTTTCAAAATGCTTTAGAACGTTTAACAAGTTCATAAATTCAAGTTATTTTAAATTATTAGTTACGTTTCGTTGTGATTTATTACTTCAGCTTATCATGTGATGGAAATTTCCATCATTTTAAGAAAAATGTAGATCAAAATTATTTTTTCTTAGTGTTTAAGGAAATTTTAGAAGCTTCACACAATTTGACAGGTTTATATTTGTGTGTATGTCTGTCATCTTGAAACCAGCAGTCATGTTATAATTAAAGTTTTTTTGAGGTTATGTTAATATAAATATATCGTTTGGGCAACGTTTTCGTGTCCAGAAAAAACTGCCTTTAGTACACAAATCCTCAGTGAAGGTACAAGCATTCTTGTAGGGATAACAGTAGTAAAATTAATTGTATCACAGAACATCAAAAAGCAGGGATTAGTAAAAATCGTAAGGAGTTTTGAAAAGGAAATGAAAAGGTTTTTATTAAATATATAATTATTCAAAAACGGCGACGAATCCTTAAAGCCGCAATTCTTCAGTACTGAAGTATTATAGACAACATGGAAAAGTGAAGTCGCCCACTGATATTTTTATATATTTAAATTTGTGAACTTTTTGCACTACGATTTGAAGTTTTTCGGACAAGTTTTATATATTGAATTTTTAACTGACTTTCGTTAACTCTTGCAAGTCTCTGGCTGCTGCACCTCCACTTTGTTATTAATATTTTATTAACTTATGTTTTTGTTTAGCAACTAATTTATTTTGTTTAGCAACTATTGTAAATATTCAAATTGGTTTTCAACAATTATTTTAACATAAAAATCTATAAATTTTTTCTCTCTCTTTTCAAACGCTTTTTATTGTGTTCTGCTTAAATGTTAAAATGCAACTGTAAAAAAATTTATATCAAATACCTTTTTTTTACCAAAAAATAAATGGCTTAACAAACAATTTTTGTTCAAAAAATAACAATTAAAAAAAACTTAAAAACAACAACAACATTAACACTTGTTAAAATACATAAACAAACAAACAACAACTTTAAACTTTTAACATCAAACAACAAACATCAACAACATGAAATAAAACAACAATAACACCACCAACTAAAATTCAACAAAAATATCTATTTATTGTTGTATAATAAATGCTAAAATGAAAAAAATTATTTGGCTTTTGTTATACAACAAAAAAAAAATACAAAATTATTTATGCATATTATTAAAACTACTTACATTTACAAACAAATACTTTTGAATAATCCACAAACAACAATAATTTTAATTATTAAATAATAAAATGAATTTGAAAACTAATTAAATAAAACAAACAAATCCATTAAATGCAATGAAAAAACAACACGAAAAACAAACCATTCACCCGTCATGTGTTCCTGCCAAACAAATTTTACACTCACGTCCTTTTGACATCCTTTTGACATCCTTCTGCATTTTTTTTTGTTTTGCCTACAAAATTCCTTAATTAAATTAACCCGCTATATTCGCCTGCATGTGTGTGTGTGTTTATACTTTTTTAAACCCACCTGGCTTTTATTAAAAATGTTGGCGCTATTTTTTTTTACTATATAAATGTCTGTAATCTGTGTTCATGTTCATGTGTTGTTGCATTAATTTTGTTTTTGTTACTAAACAAATATGTTTGTTAAACTTAATTCTTTTTTTTCGCTTGTTTGAAATTTCCAAAAAAAAAACAAAAACTTATTAATTAACCGCTACAAAAAACAATTTTTATTTTTAATTTTAATGAACATTTTTAAACCAAAAACCAAAAAAAAAAAAAAAACTTACAAACACTCACCAAACACAAAACAAACCGCCACAACAACCAACATTGAATTAAATTAAAAATGTCGACAACATCGTTCGCTTAAATCATATTGACATCGACACAACAAACACCTTTTTCATGCGTCTCAAAATGTATTTATTTCGCTACACTGAAAAAAAACCAAAAAAAACCTTAACAAAATTTAAATCTCAAGATCGAACTGATGTTTCAATGAGTGCCACTCACAGGTAAGCAAGTTTTTTTTTAAACTTTTATTAAAACAATTTTCACATTTTTTAAAAAGTAAATTTTTGAGTATTTAAAAAAAAAGCTAAACGAGAGGACAAAACTTGAAATTTCAAATTAATAGCTACTAAATTACAGTTTTGAACTAGAAGGTCCTTTTTAGAGATTCTTTCAATCGATCATTTTATATATTCGTTGGAAAATAATTGTACAGAGCAAATCGTGTTTTAGCACTCAGCCATTAGTAAATGACAGTGCAGGTTTGTGCCATCTGTAACTTATAAAGTTTTGGAGTCTGTTTTTTTAAATAACTGTTATTTATGGTCACTTATAACTTACTTTAACAGCTGACAGCATCTAAAATAACTCTAAATGACATTAATTTAAAAAAATTGTTTTTAATTGGGTGTTTGTTACCGTTTCAATTTTATAGCGCTTTTTTTTTGATCTGGTCACACCATCAATTCCAACAGCTGTTCTGTGTTCAGCGGGAATGATATCTTTTTGTTTTCTATTTTATATATTTGAAATTTCCAACTGAAGACCAGTTTTAGAAAAAAATATTATAATTTAAAATTTCAAGTTTTGCCCAGAAGTTTTTGTGTAGTTTGAAATTTCTAAAATGAAATTTTCTTTTCATTAATTATTACTATTTGTTTTTTTTTAATAATTTTCAATTTAAATTTTCATTTTATTTCCTTTCGTTTCATTTTTTATATATAATTTTTTTTTACAATAAAATGTAATTGCACATAAAAAAAAACTCTCAACAAAATAAATTTTTGGTTTATGTTAATTTGTATGTTGTATGTGTTGAAAAAAAACCAAAATTAATAAAATGTTGTGGCTTGTTGTAAACGCTTTTTTGATTAAACAAACAAAAAAAAAAAAAAAAAAACTGAAATCATTACCACAAATTCAATGTTGAAAAAAAAAAAACACAACAACAACATTATCATGCATATCATCATCAAATTGGCATTGAAAGTGTTTTATCATATCAACCTCATATGCCGCAAGTGCTATCAGCCAATACGGTATTGCCCGATACACTTAAGGTGCCCATTTTGAGCAACATGTTGCTGCCGGCCATGGCTGAACACAGCAAAGACACGGCCAACCTTAAGCCAACGCCCATTAATTTAACAACGACTACGACAACTGCGACAACAACAACAACAACAACACCCATACTCACAAAACATTTCAATGCTACAAAAACTCAAGTACAGAGTAGCCAAAGTAGTGGCGATAAAATCTCTGCCAGTCAAGCAAATAATAACGAAACACACAATACAATAAATAGCACAACCGTAATAGCAACAACAACACTACCAACACCAACACCAACACCAACACCAACCCCAACTAGTACACCAACAACACAAACAATTGCAACAATAACAATGCCAACAGCACCGGCAACCCCAGCTATAACAGCAAATATTGTAGCGACGACACCCGGTTTGAGTGTCCGTAGTGGACAGGTGCCCAAGTCTCCACCCCGTTGGCCATTGAGACCCGGTGTTATGGTGCATGTCAGCAGCGATACTAAAGAAAATTTAGCCGTTAATCGTATGACTTTAAAACCGACTGCCACACTAACAGCTAATTTGACAGTGTCGACATTAAATGACAGTTTGTTGTCGGCGTCCACACTTAACAATAGCGCCGCGAACAGCACACAGACCACATTGCTCAATGTCACCAGACAGTCCTCGACTCTGGGACGTATTGGTCGCCAAGCTAGAATAGAACACAACGAACAGCAAGATTTAGCACTTAAGGTGGCGGCTAATGAGCACCGCAACCCACACCAGCAATTATCATTATGTCATACGTTGCCTCTTAGAGGACAACAAGCAACAAATTTGCATGTTACAACCAAAACAAACACAATTAATGTGCCCACATCTGCAGACGGACAGAGCGAGGAAATGCCAGATACCATGGAGTTGGCAG
Source organism: Epicampocera succincta (assembly GCA_932526305.1). Taxonomy (NCBI): domain Eukaryota; kingdom Metazoa; phylum Arthropoda; class Insecta; order Diptera; family Tachinidae; genus Epicampocera; species Epicampocera succincta. The sequence continues at coordinate 10,184,263 of OW052035.1, read as the reverse complement.
CTGCCAATGACAATGCAATTCAAAGCCTGGCCCCAAGCAGAGAGCAGGCAATACTGCCGGCGGCTGGCGCCGGTGGAGCAGAAGTGTCACAGGTGAACAGCAAGATGTCACACCTGAAAAAGCTGGAGTTATTTTTCAGCAATATGTTCTTTAAGCGCTCGAACAAATCGGATGGCTGTCGTGACAGCCAAAGAAGTCATGTGGGTCTATTGGGGGGGAAATTTTGGAAACGCACAGAGGCCGCTTCGGCCAGCTCCTCGCCCAGCAAAACGCCCTTCAGCACCGAGCACCGACTCAAAGGCATACGCAGCAGCGGCAGTGGTAATAAAATTATTTTTCTTTTCTTATGATTTTCATTAAACTTTTATTTAGGCTTAAGAAAAACATCTCTTGATTTGCTTTGGTTTTTTATTTCGCCTTTTTTGTTCTTTTGATTTCTTTGCGATCACGCTTCTTAGTCACATATAAAAAATGCGCTAAAGCAACAGCGACAGCAGCAAAAACTGACTTAAGTAGCAGCACAACCAGTAATTTACTAACAAATAGCTGCACCACACCAACAACAACAGCAAGCGCAATAAGTAGTTCTCTTAGCGACATTAACAGAAACAACAGCAACAACAATCATGATTTAAACATCTTGAATAATACAGGCCTGAACACAACAGCCCAACAGCCAACACCAGGACAGATCATAACACAAACATCAATACAACAGCCCCAACAACAACTGTCACAACACCCATTACCTGCATCAATGACCTCAATGCCGCCTTCCTTAAATACCAATCACCCTGTACCCAACGAACAAAACGTACCAGACCCTGTCGGCGCCACAATGGCCACAACAACAGTTATACAATCTATACCATCGAGTGTAGTGACGAGTCGCGAACTAAAGCGAACGCCGAGCCAAAACTCTCAGCGCCGCGGTCTACTGAAAGCCCCAACACCGCCGCCCCGGCCGCCACCCATCGCACGCACCATTGTAACCACCCTCAAGCGTTCAGCCAGCCAAGCAAACACTCAGAAAGTCGAAAGAATTCAAAGTAAGATTTTTGGTTTTTAAATATTATTATTTCCTGTTTTGTTCTTTTCTGAAAACTTATCATTTCCAAACATTATTATTATTATTATTATTTGGGCCCTGAACGTATCACTCATGCATTCATTAGGCGCTCATTGATTAATGATTTAATTCTCATACGATTTGAGAATTGAAACAAGGAAACTGTCTAAAGCTTAAGAAGAGAAAACAAATTATTGCAGTTAATTAGATGGTTCGCCTTCTAACCACTTCATATATGCGAATACAAAACAGACCTTGAAAACATACAATATAAAGGCTGATACGTTTTCTATGAAAATTAACTCAAAAATGAATGAGAATTGTCAAATACATCAGAACATGATAAAATTATAAAGTATTTTTTTTTTTTGAAAATAACAAAGTTAAATCGTCCTTTAAAAACCATGATTTAAAAAACACAATTCCCTTCTTAAAATGAAGTTTCTTCTTCTTCTTCCTACGGCGCTACAATCCGGCTTGAAGCTGGGCCCCAACCAACAAATCGCTAATCGTTAATGCTGCAGCGTTTTATAACAATCATTCATTTCTGTTGGTTTATTTTTATATATAATTAAAAAAAATGTCAATCCTTTTTAAGGAAATAATGCGGAAAATTAGACGATGAGATTCGCTTATAATTTAGTTATTTAGTTTGCAAGGATTTTAACAATTTTGAATTTATAATTTCAGAATTTTGTGACAGTTGTTTGATTTTTATTTATTTGTTAAAATTATAACAAATAATACTGGAAAAAGCACCAGCAACTGAGACTATCGGCTTGCGCTGTTTCATACCTTCGAAGTTCTAAGAAATTTCATTAAGTTTTAAATTTTACTTCAGTTATTTGGAAGTACATGCGGGTAGAACTTAATGTTAAGAATATATTTATTGTATTTATTTATTTTATGAAATAGGAAAAAAACCCAACTTTCTCAAGAAAAAATCTAAACAAAAAAATTTCGGACATTAAAAAAGATGCCGTAGAGAAAAGCTCTGGAACTAAAACTGATATATCGCAATAATTGTATAAAAACTTTAAAAGTTACTCTGTGCGGTTGTAGCAGCATTTTTAAATGCCGTTCCCTAAATAACAAATAACAACCTGTTGATATTATTTTTGCTCTTCCTTAAGAAAAATTCAAATCATTTGGCAAACCTTTTTTTTTTTTTTTTGTATAAGGAAAGCTTTTGCAGCTTTCACTTTTAGTAAATTCATTTGAGTGAATCATGCTGTCATTGCAAAACATTAAAAGAAAACTCATAATCATGATCAAAGTTAAAGCTTTTTTTATTTTAATATTCCTTTTCGATGTCTGATATATTTTAGCTCTGGGCGCCGCCACAAAAATATTGGTGTAATTTTAAGTTGTCGGCATTCCGATATTGTCCAGGAAACTGGTTTGTACAGCAGGGAATTCAATTAAAATTGTGTTTTTTCAACATCAAATTTATTATTTAAAACTAATAAATGAAAAAAAGTTCATTTTAAAATAAGTAATTGCCAGTTTTACAGCCAACTTTTATATTGCAAAAGCTTAAAGCTTCGTGTGCTATTTAATTTTAATTTAAGATTAATGCTGACAGCTTTTTCAAGCCAAAGTAAAAAAAAAACTCCAACAGCTTTAAGTCCATCTGTGCGTTGCATGTTGCAATAACCAAGAATTTTCCCAGTACCTTCAAAGCTTTATACATATTTGTTTCAATTGTAAAATAACCCCCCCCCCCACCCACCCTAAAAAGGCCCCTAGTTTTATTAATGTTGTTAATTTCCAAAAAGCTTTTGGTTTCTGTTAAATGTTAATTAAATGTTGTTATTTATTTGTGTAAGTAATACTGAATTCATCATCATGTGAAATACTCATTTAGTGTCAAAAGAAAATAAATAGTTTGAAACAATTTCAAAATACAACAACAGAAACAAGTAAGCAGCTTTCCAGCAAATAATTGATTAAATGAATACATACAATATAATTTTTGTCTTCTACCAATTTAAGTTTATTTTCACAATAATCATTTTCTAACCCAGCAAACAAACAAAAAAGCACTCCCCTTGTATTTATGTTTATTTTTCTATTTTCATTGTTAAAGAAATTTGAATTAAAAATGAGAAACAATTTTTTGTGTTTTTTTTTTTTTTTGTTGACTGATCGGCTGAGGTTTGCAAATCATTAGAAGCATTCGCGGCACTAGATAATTTAATTTACCAGCTAGAAGGCTTTTTAAGGAGCTTAAGGAATTTATTAAAGGAGCGTTAAAAAGCGCTTTGCCACTCACACTACGACCTCTTCGAAAACGTGTAGGCCTTTAGTTTAGGCGCCTAATAAAAGAAGGTTTTAATACACTTACGACTTGCTCCAAATCAAATTAATTGCTGATTTTAGACACGGCCAAGGGGCAGGACCCTTTCAATCTAATGCCTTCTTAAAGGTGACATTTTTACAAGCGCTCTGATTCAAATTTCGAATTGAAGTGTCCAAAGTAATTATTTCGTTAAGACTTTAATGATCATTATTCTACCAAAATTACACCCATTTAAATTTGTGTGACCTAAAAGTTCAAGTGCTTTATGGTGAAGACACTACAAACTCTAAATTGTTGCTTTTTGATTTAGAATGGAACGAGGGTTCAGACTTCTTCGGAAAACATTTTAACAGAATGTTCAGTAAGTTGGCTGTCAAAAAAATATTGTCCATAAGAAGAGCCGGCAGTAAATTAACAAAAATTTTCAAGCAATAAATCGATTAAGGCTTAAATTTTAAGCAGCAGAATAGTCAAACCAAAGAAATGTACGACATTTAATGGTTTCTTAAAAATATAGTAAAACAAAAACTGAAATACGTCATGCCAAAATATTATTAAAACTTAGCGGCATTAACTGTGCAAAAACACTGCTTGCACAAGAACATTTCTGCTAAGATTTCTTGTTAAAGCCGTGTCACTTCATTTCTTTAATTGTTTAAAATATATTTGCTAGATTTTTACACGTTTAAGTTCTTTTTTTTTTACAAGAAACGAACTTCGGTCTTATTAAATTTGCCGTAAAAGGCCGACTATTCCTGGAATTTACTGGAAGTTCGTTCTTTGCTTTAGAAAATGGCGTAACAGTCGGTGAAAATTTAAGGATTTATTAAGGATTAAATTTTATTAGAAGAGAACCAGTTTGTGTTAAATTGTGTTCAATTTAAGAATAATAGACCTTTTCACAACCAACATTGGCGAAGGAAAAGGATTTTTGTGTCGCACGAAAATATTTAAAAAAAAATATTTAGTTTTTTTATTTACGTTTTGGTTGTTTGTAGCAGGACTGCTGTTCTTTTCTAAAAAAGTAATATAATGCTCAGTTTCAGTTTTGTTGCTATACTGCGCTTTGCTTTGCCAATATTCTTTAAAAGTTGTTTCTAATTAAACTGGTTTGCGTAAAATCCAATCAAATAAAGTTTTATTGAAACAAAAAACTTTCGGCCACGGCTAATTTGGTGCATTGAACGCGGCGCTATATGCAACCTTGTATTAACTTTCCACTAAGAAAAGCCAACGCCGTGCAAAATACGTATCGCTTAAGTTACTTTTTGACAACAACTCTCTAAGTTTATTGCTTGCTGTAAATACTACTGTTTGCAGCCAACTTCACTTAGCCAGTGACGCTGTCAAATTCGGATTGTACAATTTTATTTATTACACTTATTTTTATAATTTGCTGCCTAGGATTTGAATGTATGTCCCAGTTTTGGACAGCCATAAGCAGCTGGATGCGCCCCATTGGGAATGGCTGAGAAATTGTTGTTAATTGTTTAATGTCGTTTCGTTGTATATCTGTTTATCCTGCATTTGTTTTTTAATTTTTGGTGTGTATGAAAGTGCTTATGACTTCAACTTTCCGATTTATTTATTGTAAAAAATTAATGTTACCTAAATTGTTTGCAATAATTGTTTTTGTTTTGCTTAAATCCTTTTTATAAAATCGTTATTTGTTGATTAAAACATTTTATTTAAATGTGTGTTTTAAAACTCGTTTCATTAAACTTAAAATGGTTAAATTTCGCTTATGACAACAGCATGATTGTTTTTGTCTACTTAAATACGTTTTGTTTTCTAAAGACTGCAGCAGTTCTAACACCACAAATTTCAATTCAATCTAGAACAATTTTCTTTCTGTTTTTATAATTAATTGTTATTTTTTCTAATTAATTTCCATTTATGATTTATTTTTTTTTTGTTTGTTTTTTGTTTTGTTTTTAAGGGTTAAGTTTATTTTAAAATAAAAAACTTGTTAAAATGCATTAAGTGGTTGCAACAAAAACTAAAATTTATTTTTTTGCCTTGAGGTCTGGCCCAAGATAACGAACGTTAACCTTCGTGCTCATTTCGACTTAACAGAAAGCTCCATGTTGTGAGTGATACATGGTTCATAATTAATCCCCAAGTGACTTGTATGTGCTTCCAAATACTGGCGTTCGTTGACCCTTAAAGTTGCGGGATACATCGATACATTTTCAAAAATTAGATAAACTTTCAATATTTCAATAAATTTTTAGAGCTTCAATAAATTTTAAAAGTTGCAATAAATTTTGAAATTTTCCAAATATTTTTAAAAAGAAAAAGAAAATATTTCAAACTCTTAATCCTTTTTCAAAACCTCAATAAAATTGTCACACACGAAATTTTATGCTCTGCTCATTATTTCAGCTTTTAATAACCTATAATTATATGTAGCGTATAATAATTTCAGTGTATTGTAAGAATGCCTTGTTACTTATGTGCTGAACTTATTCGCATACAGGGATGGCAACATTTCTCCAGCGTTTTTGGAAAACAAACAAATTTACAAAATCAATATTATTGTATTGGAAAATAGTATTGGAAAATATAAATAAATTTAACTGAAATTCACACCAAATCAAATCATATTCATTATTTTTGCAACATTTCAATTAGATTTTCTAGGTTTTTAAGACGAGAAACCCAAATTCTTGAGTCCGTTTACATTAATGGCTGTTCGTTTTTTTTAAGCATAAATCATTTTTTAAGTCTCCCTGTATGCAGTACCTTTAAATGTGTACTTAAAACCATAAATTATTGTCCAATGTATAGGCAATATTGTGCAATAATAATAAATAAAACAACTCAGTTATTGCTGTTGCCACATCATGTAACTCTGAAAATAGTTGGCGATGTCTTCATGAGCGAAGTTCGTTGTGGATTCTTATCAGTCTTTCTTCTCAAGGGCTTGAAACAAAAATGCTGATTTTTTTTTTTAATACAAATGATTAAATATATTATAAAATTTTTTTTTAAACCACTTCTTTTCAAGCCAAAGAAAACCTTTAATTTTAATTAATGTTTTTTTTTTTGAAACAAAACAACAAAATGAGAAAGTATTGGCTGCTTAAGTAACTTCTGCCTGAGATAAATTCCACCGGAAGTGGAAATAATTTGTTTTATTTCTTTTACTTCCAATTAAAAACCAGCAACCCACTTTGTGCCTTTTAGCTGTTACCTTAAATATTTTTATTTAATTTAAGTTTAAGTTAATTTGATATTGTATTAATTTATTAAATTGATATTTTTCAAATTTCAACTATTAATTTATTTTTTCTTGTGTTTTTTTTTTCTTACTTAACTTTTATTTTTACGACCTTCGTCCTTCCTTGCAAAAAAAAAAAAATAAAAACAACCACTCCTCGTTAACGAATAAATATGCTCCTAATTAATTCAACTCTCTCGTATACTGCAACAAATCGTCGCATTTCAACTACGTGTCTGTCGAATTTTTGTAATCTTGCCTCCCTCTTGTACGTTGCGGGGACTGATTGTGCGCTTTTCTATAGCAGTACAAGAGAAGTCGTCTTCTATGGCGGATCCATTAACGGAACCTGGAGAGTATGAGAATTTGCCCTTCCATGGTCTGCAAACGGCTCCTAACAAGGTATTTATTGTTTTCTTTTTTTTAATTTTTAATTTTTCCGACAAACTTTTCACACGCAATTCAGTTCAAAGTTGCTGGTACAAGAGACCTCAACATACATTTTGTCATTATTTTTGTTTTGAAATTAATATTTTTGGTTTAAGAATTGTCGTTTTACAAAACTTTCATTTCAATTCACATCTCACACCACACATTTCACTGGCTCATTATTTTTCAAACTCATGGCTTAATGTCGTCTATTTACATACCTATTTCTATATTTCGATATTTCGATATTTCGATTTGCTGTATTTTTGTCTCTCTATTATCATTTCATTTTCACGAAAGCATTTTAGCGTTTGTCAAACTCTTTTTTATAAAAATACGCGTTCTATACAATATATATATATATATATAAATTTTTTCTTTCTAAATGTATGTTTAGTATTGAAAACAGAAATCTTAATTTTTTTCTTAATAATTCTCATTTGGTTGATACATTTTTTTTGTTTGTTTGTTTGTTTAAAACAAAATGTTAGATTTGATGTTGACATATTTGTTACACAACGTAATTTTATGGCAGAATATTTCTAATGTTTTATTTAATTAATTAAGTAAACAAGTTTTCTGGCTCCAATTTTATATATATTTTTTTTTCTTTATATTTAGAAAATCAAAATTCAAGAGTTTGATTTTTAAATTTAGTTTATTACATTTTTGTTTCCTTTATTTTTCTAGCTATTTATAAAAAAATTTGTTTTTGGTTTCTATTCTATTACTTTTTATTATAAGATTTTTAGTTCTACTTTAGAATTAGTTTTTATACTATTTGTGCTGCTTTACTTTTTTGTAATCCTCTGTTGGGTCTGTTAATTTAAGTTTTATTTAATAAATTTTGTAAAATGTTTCATTTTTAGTTTAAGATTTTTTAAAGCTAATTTTTCAACTTTTATGTTTTAATTAGGGATCTAATTGAGCTTGAGGTCACTTTCTTTTGATAGTAAAATTTACTAATTAAAATGATTTTAAGCTTAATTTATTTAACTGAATGATTTTTAAGATTAAGTAAAACGTTTTTTAAATTTTAATAAATTTAAAAAAAGCAAAACAACTCTGAAAAGCTTTAATATGACAAATAATTTTTTTTATAAATTTCAACGACTGTTTTTTTCAAAAATTTGCCACAAAAATGGGCAAAAATTTTAAAAATTCCTGAAATTGTGACAAGAGTTTAGTAACTACAAATAAAAATTTTAATTTTTCACATTTTGTGTGATAAGTTTCAATTTAGTGTAAAGTTTAAATTATAGATTTTTTAAGTGTAAAATGTAGGGAAGTTTCACAACAACTTTTGACTAAACACGAAAATCTTCCAGTTTGGCTTAAGACTTTAAAGCACAGGCAAATATGAAAACAAAATTTTACTGAAAGGAAATAAATGTGCGTCAACGAGTCTTTAAGTCACTGGTCCCAAAAATACTAGTCACTTCACTGGTTCAAGTAATAATAATAAAATAAATAGAACTTGAATTTGTGTACTCTAATGTATTTGATGGCAACAAATTAAAACACAAAAAGTTTGAATAAAATATATGTATATATGTATTACCCAGTTGACCATGAGGGTGTTGCAACAAAGACCACCAGTTTGCCGACGAAATTAAAGTTTGCTGCGTCTAAAATACAAGTGGGGAACAAGATAAAATTGATGATATGATGATACAATAATAGAAAATGTGTTCTAAAAATTTTAATTGAAGATATAAAAGAGGTGACAACCTCATACCTTATGTGTTATTTGAAGCAAATGGATTTTAATATATAAGTGAGGAGGAATACGAAGTGTCAGGAATTTTAGCTGAAGTGCAAAACCGATACTTTGATTCGTGTAGTTTTTACATGTCATGAGACTTAACACTTGCCGTTAACGACTTTCGATTTTTCCTTTTAAAATATTTAATATTTATTAGATGAGAGCACAAACTAGAGCCGACCGGGATATAGTTCACATGCCTCATAATCAATAAAAAAAGGATTTTCCCCTTTTTTTTGCCAGATACATCGTTTTGCACTTCATGATGGATATATTTTTTAAAAAATTTTGACAATCCTTTTTTGTATAACAATTCTCTATATTACCTTGAACCTTGTTTTTTTTTGCTTTGAATCGTTTGTAAATCGTTGAGACTAGTGGTGGCCAAACCTGGTCATGGGGGTTGTTGCTTTAGGCACAAATTAAGCCTTAAAGGATCATGAATATGAATATAGATTGTACTTCATTTTGCTGGCCTACCTAAAAGAATTTTAATAATTTCTGGGACAGTGGCCAGCTTCAAATGCATTTCATGTTAATTGTTTGATATAACAGAGAATTATAAAAATTCCACAAAGTTGTTCTTGCTGGAATTGCTTCAAAAGTAACCGGTTTTTTTTTTTTTGCTAAATCCTGGAACAGCAACGGACGCTTTTTACTAGTGTTTTTTCTTAAATAATTTAATGCTATTGGATATATCATGTCTGCCCTTTAGCATGCCAGGCTCATATCATGGCCATCCCTTTTCATCATAATGCGGACCTTGATAATACTTGATTATTAAACTGCGCAGGATTAGTTTCTCTCCATAAGGTATTGCCCACTCTGGAAGCTTTATAAGAGCAAATTGTGCTGGGGAGAGAAGTTTTCAATTGGATTGTCTGAAACCCTCAACAATTATCAGCTTATTGCAATCCTTAAATAAATCTACACACAAAACATATATATACTTGAGAGTATGAGCTAAAAACTAGCTAAAATCTGAAGGACTAATGGGACTAATGTGTCCCATTTGATCATTTTGTCGTACATTTAGCCATATTTTGCAATGGATTACTTCCGATAATCGATATTAATTGATTTAAAGCAAATGCGTATTCGTATTAAATTTCAAAGTTTATTTTTTCAGTAGGAATTGTGGGCGTCTTAAAGTCACAAATTTATATTTTATGCAAATAAAGCAATAACTTGGTGGATACAATTTCATGCTTTTAAATTTTCAAGACATTTATGCGATAAAACTTTTCCGTTTGCAGACTAATGGGACCGTTAGTAGATTTTTTCCTTGAATTTTGTCAACATTTTAGTACTGAGCGGGAGTTCGCAATTAACATTTTAAAAATATTCAGTGACAAATTTTCCATCGTCACAGGATCAGGCACGTTTGTCGCCGCACGTAAGTCTAGAGCTTAGCCTGCCTCAGATCCCGTATAAGCAGCACTTAATTGATTCATCACCATGAAGAGTTCGGTAAAAGAAAGAAAAATTAATGAGTCTTTAATTGTTTCTGTTTGTTTTAAAATAATGGCAACAATAATTTTAAAAGGGTAAAGGAAATTAGTAGGAACACATCAAACAGTTGAGGACTTTTTCTATGTTTTCTTTAATTAGTGATATGATGGAAATTTCCATCACAGTCAGTGGCTCGAACAAGAATTAATAAAGAAAAGTTCGCATTGAAATTTTTATGATTCTTTCTGTTTATCTTAAAAAAAAAGGCATATAAACCAAAATATTTGACTTATAACAAAAATTAGCACAAGTCCTTTTGGTATTGCGAGCACAATTATCGACAGGCTTTGAGAAATTCTCTTTCTATTGATCTGGTTTCTCGCAAAGTCTTAGTCTTATGATTAAGCTGGACTGTTTTGCCAGTATAAAGAAAACTTGAAAGTTTTAGTATTTAAAGCTTTTCAGTTGTACGCTTTTTCTTACCAATTCCTTAATATTTTACTTTTTAATCATCAATCTTAATGTATTTTGTTGACACTTTTTTTTACATTTTCGCTCTCTTACTAACCCTAAAACCATCCATAAATAACTAATTAATTTAATTTAATATGAAAATGATGCGATTATTAATACATTTCTTTGTATCTTTTTATGTTCATTTATTGTGCATTTGTAACCCGCTCCCAACTGTTTAAACAATATTTATGTAATCCGTAACAATCGACTAATGCTTGAATGCTTTTGCTACTATTGCCAAATAAAATCTAATCAAATCAAAAATGCGCCTTAAATTAAAACCCCTGAAAACACACTCTTAAAAAAAATTACACCAAAACGTTTAAATGCAACAACAACAACAACAACAACAATAATAACAACAACAAAAAACAAAAATTAACAGTTTACTACTCCTACGACTCCTACAAATTTTAATAACAACACAAATGTGGTGCGCAGTGTACCACGACCCAAGAGACTCAATGGAAATACCAGCCAAAATGCAGCAACAGAACCTACGACAACAACAACACAAGAAACGTATTACGACGAACATGAAACCGAAACACAGCACCAGTATTATCATCAGCAACAACAATTCAGTACGATGCCCTACAATCGCCATCACCAACAGCCAGCAACGACAACTGCCTCGGCCAACATGGCTGCTGGCATGCAGACTTTAATACCCAACTCGTCAAATAGAAGCGACGGTGGTATTATTGTGCACAACAGCAATAACTCAGGCTTGCAACAACAACAGCAGCAACAACACAACGGCCAAATGACCAACTCTAGTCCCCATCAAATGCAATATAATCTCAATAATTGCTTTCCCAAAAGCTACACAGAATACTATCAGCAGCAACAACAGCACCAACAACAACAGCATCCCCAACAACTGACACAATGCCAGCAGCATCAACAATTTGCACAAAAGTTTAACAACTCTGCATTGGTGGCGGCGGCGGCGGCCTCGTCCAACCTGATGAACGCAATCGAACATGACTTCAACACATACGCTGTGGTCGAACGCCAACAGGCCCAAAAGAACCCGAAGGTAGCAGCTTCTTTGGTGAGCGCACCAACAACAACAAATCCCTTTTTGGCCGTTAGCAATTTCAAGAAATTCGAGACATCGCGTGATGAAGACTTGCAGCAGACAGTCAACTATCAAACCGCCTCCATGAAGAGACAGGGAAAGCGCAAAACCTTTGCCGACAAATTGGAGGACAAAAGATTTTATTCGCTGAAATTCTCCAGCAACAACAACAAGCAAAAGTCCAACAACAAATCAGCTACAGCCACAGCAGCCTTAAGCCTAAATCACTCGTTCAATGGCACTCCTGGTGGAGGTGGGGCAGCAGCAGCAGCAGCAGCGGGTGCAGTTGGAGTTTTGGGTTCTCTGCTAACCGCTTCGGCGGGCAAATGCAAACGTCATCATTCTTTTGCTGGTGGTAGCCTTGGCGATATTGATCCCAAGGGCCCTGCCAGAAGTTCTCATATGAATTTCTACGATCCTCCCGCTTATGAAAATGTCAATGATGCCGTGCAAGTCCATAGTGCAGCTGCCAGTGATATGGAATTCCCGGATAGTTTGGCGGGCAATGGGCAAACTGCCACTGCCCTGTTGCATCCACTGCCGTATGGCATACAGGGAGGATCACAGGGTCCGAAGAAAAAACATCACCAACGCCAACACCAGCCTAAGGAGGATCTTAATCTCATAGAGCCCGAGCGCTTAAGCATTTATCGCAGCGATTCAGGCATATCGAATTCCTCTTATGAGTGTGTTACGCCGCTGGCCTCAAACACCCAAACACCGGGCTCTACTCCACCGCCGGGCAAAATACCCCGAACACCCAAGGCACCTAAGACTCCCAAGGGCCACAAGAATCAAACCTTGGCGCACACAGCCGTTACCGCCCACTTCAATTCTTCGCACAAGAAGCCGGCTCCCCGAGTGCCACCTACGCCACTTTATATGAACTTAAACGAACCGCAGCCGACGACAAACAGCATTTCGAATTTAGAAAGACCCAATTCGCCGGCCTCTACTATGGCCACCTCGGCCTATGAGTCTGCTTCATCTTCACAAAATGACAATACCTGCAATGATCCCATATCGCTGTCTTCAACCACTTCGTTGTACAGCGCTGGCGGTGGCCTCAATAAATCATCGCTGTCAGCCATCAACCAGCGCTGCAATCGTCACCAACAACCGCCCGAAATAACCACTCCCGAAGAGTTCGAACAGTATCAGTTGGGCCATCACGCTCATGCTCACTCCTCGTCCTCGCTTTCGGTGGCCAGCAGCGTAAGTGCCAGCGGCAGCAATGCCGGAGCGGGGGGAAGAGTTAAGTGCAAAAAGCAACAGCACCAGCAGCAACGACTTAACGGTCATACAGCATTAATCAATCACTTGGAGGTGAGTTCAGTTATTGAAGAAATAAAATAACAAAAACAAAAACCAAAACCAAAACCAAACAGAAATATACACTGTCAGAAAATCCCTAAACAAGAGTGTGTCTTGCTCTAAGGCTAAGTTGTGCTTAAAAGCTTTTATTTTAACCTTTTATGTTGCTTAATATTTTTTGTTGTTCTATTTTCCTTTGTAAAGGAGTAGAAATTGAATAGTGAGAGGAAAGTGACAAAGTAGAAATTTTCTAATAAGTGGTAGAAGGATAATTTGATCATGAACATTTTTAACCGTTGAAAGCTCATGTTCACACTCGTCTACCCAGATCAACCAACCTTAAATCAAATGGAAACATTCATCTAATACCTCTAAATCGTATTGTTAAACTTCATCGCTGTTTTGAAATTGCATTCATGTTCACACTATGAAATTCTTGTTTTACACTTTGATTATTTGTGCCCTTTTGTCATTATTTCAATAAGAACTGCATGTAAAGCGTGGTCCAGCCGAAACGCACGTTCTTAATTGTATATAAAACAAAAACTTTTGAAAGAATTGTGTTAAAATTTTTCATTATTATAGAAGGATCTATGACAATTATATGTGTAAAGCGAAATATGCTCGTTACGTTGGTCCATATTTTCCATGACTATGAGATATAAATGATGTTCAATGTCGTCAATGTGCCCAATTAACGCATCCTTTAGCCGTTGAATTGTTCTTTGCTTATTGATGTACATTTTTTCTTTTAAATAGGCCCAAAGAAAGAAGTCCAACGTTGTCCAGTCACGTGAGATAATACGACCACTTTCGAAGTACATGAAATACATTTTGATTTCAGCCGATTTTTGTAATTGAATTGGACAAAGAAATGTCAAATTAAATTTTTCATAACGTTACGGGGTGACTCACAATTAACATCGTGCATTATGCATTGGGTCACCATTTATATTCATCAAACACTTTTCTCTTCTACCCTTCGTAGTGTGAACGGGGACTTAAAATTTACTGCTGTTTGTTGCGATTTTGAATAAATTCGAGAAAACAAGACTTCCAATTAAGTAGTGAATTAGTTAGTGAATACAAATGTTTCGAAGTCTCAAACGTGACGCTCACTAACTTGTAAGTATAGAAGTGGATCTGTAAGATAACGATTCTCTAACTCGCTAGAAGTCTATTAAAGATAAAACAACATCAACATTTGATGTTGTTCGAAAATGTTCGAAAATGTAAAAAGTTTGTTTCGCTGAAACAAACAAGTCGCCACCCCTAAGAACTATTCGAATCCTACGAATCGCCAGTACAGAGCATGTTTTTTTTATATATGTTATCAAAAAAATCCTTTCCTTCATCTTTTTGCCAGCACAAATTGAACTGGCATCCATTAAACATAATAAAAATAGTGAAGCGCTCTGTTCAGGGAGACCATTAAAGTTACCCTTCATCAGTTACCATAAGCCTGAACTTAACACTTCACAGGCTACTTCCTTCAATATATTCAAAAGAAAATCATATTTTGTGTTTAAGTACAATATGATCCAAGGAACAGGAACAAACTGAAGTGATAGTGACACACAATTAGAGTGATTAACTGGTATACCGGGATAAAGAAAATAAGAGCTGGTAACTCCGTTATTTTCCTTCCAACTGAAAACAGCTCTTAATTTGCCATGTACATTTAAAAAGCAGATTTAAGTCCTCAAACTCAGGTGCCTGACTAATAGGGGGGAAAAACAATACATATGCAAGAACACTTGACGGCGAACAGCTTGATAGCATTTAAAAACATTAGCAATTTGTCTTGCCAGCGTAACAAATGTATATATAACATTTCCTTGTTCTATGTGATATATTTCACAGGTGATAGATTTCGCTTTTTATAATCACAAACTTAAGCAGGACATCCTTCGACAAGTATCGTTCGAAATAACGTTTCATAGTAAAAGTTTTTGTCTGTTTTTGGCCTAAAAGCGTAAATAACTTGGCAGCAAATGAAGCTAAAATGTTTGCATTCCAAATCATAAAAACTTAAAAGGATTTGGTTGCATATTTTTTCCTTAGATGACCCCTAATGGTCGTCTTCTGATTCATAACAAACTAAATTGTTGCTCCTCTTTTTAACATCTATTTCACTCCTGAAATGTATAATTTTGTTAAACTTTCCTACATTGCAGCTTTTCTTTATGACATTTTCATTACATTTTACTTTTAAATTGAATTTTACTAATTTAATATTGTTTTAATTTCTTCCTTTTTTTTATGTTGATTTTCATTTAACGGAAATTACAAAATTTTCCGTGCGTGTGTGTGTGTGTGTGTTTTGCCAATTCACCAAAATATCCTCCGTGCATGTTAACACTTAATTAATTTAATGGATTTCGTATAATGTTTTTTTTTATTTCTGAATGTTGCTTTTGTAAAAATAATTTTTGGTTTTATAAAAACTAACCGCAACACTAAATCGAAATGACAACTTTGAAAAACAAACACAACAAAATAATGAACGCACTAAAACTGAAAACTAACCAGCTAAACAAACGAAAATCCCTTGCACCCAATCCATTTCTAGCAACAAAACCTGCCGCCTCCGCCGCCACCACCTGTCATAAGAAATTACATCGACGACAGACTATCAGCGACCCCTACGCACATATCAAGCACATCAACGAATGTCGACGACAATCTAATAATACCAACAACGATAACGGCAGCATTCGGAACAACTATCAAGCCTACAATTATTGCACCAAATCCCCGAACGCGTTCAAGGCAACAGCTGCAACACCACCAGCAGCAGCAGCAGCAGCAGCAGCACCATCAACAAATGACTGCCAATCATCAGCAACAACAACATGTGGCCCTTATAAATCACAACAACAACAACAACAACAACAAATTGGCTTACAACAGTACAACAAAAGTAAACAGCCTCCATCATCATCATTACCACACACCCCAGCAACAACATCATGCCGCCAATATGCCGCACATCATCAACAAATGCTAATGCATAAAAATGTTGTCAACAATGGCAAAATTACTATTGACGACAATGGCCGACCATATAATGAAGTCGTCATACATGTTGTTGGTAATGAAAACGATGTTGCCACTGCTGCTGACCATCGCATGCACCGGGAAAAGGGTGACCAATCATTTAACATGCCACACACGAGCTTAAATTGTGATGATGACAAAAAACAGCAACCAGACCGAGCTAATCAAGTGGCAAGAAGAGGCCACAATAGAAGTTTGTCAAACAACACCAATCTGTTAGCAGCGTCAGCAACGTCAGAAGATGCCACAACTGCCACACTGGGCTTCATAGAACGTCCAGTTAAATTGCCTCTACGCAAATATCATAGTTTTCATTTTGAGCCAACACAAACGGTGACTGGCCAGCAAATGAGTACATTGCAACAGCTCAAACACCAGCACTTGCAAAGTAATTTTAATGCCACACAAACACAGCCTTATGCCCAGCAAGGTCCTTTAGTATTTCGGCCCTATCAACTAGATGAAAATGTTAGCTTTAAGCCCATACAGCCTTCAGAGGAGAGTGAAGATTCGTTAGATTATGTCAGGGAGTATGTGGGTACGGTAGAGAAGTTTCTGAAAGACGAAGAAAAGTACATGGATTCGGGCGACTTTACGAACTTGACGCAACGTCTGAAACAGCAGCAGGATTTTCTGCAGTCCCACAATACGCCCAGCAGCGAAAGATCGCGCTTAGCTGGAAATTTATATGACAGTGGCAGTTTTGCTAAAGCCACTGCAGCAAATCCGCTATACGAAGATTTGGCCTCTAAACACGACCATGACTGTTCAGCTAAAGGCTTGACTGAGCCGCCAGAAAAGCCCCATCATTCGTCTCGAGCCCTTAATTTGTTGCGCACGGTTGTAGAGAGTGACAACTTTCAAATTGAGGAGGACTTAGAAATGGAGGCGGAGAGATCGCCTGCGCGTAGTGTGCCAATAAACTCTCCGAAAGCTGGCACTTGGCAAAGCACACCGGCCCGTAAACAGCATGAGTACAACAGCCCCCCCGCAGCTTCTAAACTCTCCGCTGTTCAAAGTAGTTGTAGCCCTGAATCGCCTTACAAAAAAGCGCATTTCAATAAATTGCCCAACTCTCCACAGGTCTTTTCTTTATTAAAGGCGCCTGATAGTGAAAATAATTTTCTACAAAATAGGGATGACGACTATAGAAACTTGATTAAGTCTCCAAAAGTCTCCGCTTCGAGCCCACGTTACATACAACATATAAATCATGATCTAGACGATACTAACTCGGCCATAGTCTCCAGGTTAGCCAAACGTTTTGAACAGCACGAAATTAGTGCTGAGCAAATCGAGGCAAAAGATTTTCCCCATTCTCCAAAAGTTGTTACTTTATGCCAGCACTTGTTGGATAATGAAAAAGCTGCAACCCCAAGTAGACCAGATCAAAGAAAAGACCTTGGCCAGTATCCCAACTCTGCGAAAGGCTGCATTTCACAACCACAATTTTCAAGCAACAATAATCCCAGAGATGGTTTTGATGCTTTGAACTCCACAAAAGTCTACACTTTAGCCAAATGGCCTGTGGATGGTGAAAACAATTTGGCCTGTGACGGCAGGGCCAGTTCCACTCTCAACAAAACGCCACAAAAAGAAAAGAGTGAAACGAAATTTGCCCACATAGACCCTAATACTTTAGACATTTATAGTTCTCGGACCAGTAGTAATAATTCCCTAAAAACTTGGCGAACAGCTCAACCTTCTGAGGGCTCCCATGTGTCAGCTAAGAAATCGTTGAAATTTTCCCTAGACAATAACAGGGCCGGCGAAAGAAATTCACAGGTACCTGGCGATAGTGTTTTGAGGGAAAAAGATTTAGCAAAAGCTTGCAAACTTCTCCAACAGCCGCCAGAGGGCGGCTCAAGTGCTTTAAACCCTGCTGCTTCTTTAGAAGCCTTAGAAATGCTAACCAAATCCAATCCGGAATTGTGGACCAGCAATCAGGCTGGCAGTAGACACAATTTACACCAACTAGAACTTTTTCATACTTTACAACAACAACAACAACATCACGACACCAAAACGACTCAGTCCCAAGACGAGGACGAAGATTTAGGCTATTCTTACTGTGAGGATGAAAATTACGAGGAGGAAGAGGAACAGGCCGAAGAGGAGGAGGAGGAGGAGGGCGAGAAACAGTCAAGGCCGCCCAACTCCCCTCATGTAACAGTTATAATGTCACCCCATAGTCCCGCCAGCACACAAGTAAAATACATTTTGACCCAAAATCATGGTGAGGTAAACATTTAATGGACACCGAAATATCTGAATGATCATTTGTAAATAGAATTTAGTCCTTAAACCCAAAAGCAAAAACCAAACTAGCCTGGACTAAAAACAACAACAAACACACAAACCACATTTTTTGTTCTTTCTCAAAAACCAAGACACAAAAGTAATACATTTCTTTTGTTAATACACCGTAAGAAAATATGCATATAATTAAAATGAGAGTAAATAAATGACTGTAAGTTTTATGTTTCTTTTTTTTAATATAATTTCTTTTTTGGTTTTCTTTTGTTAAATATTAAGCTGTAAAACAAAGAATTTTCAAACAAAAAAAAAAAAAAAACAAACCAAAAACGGAGAAAACAAAAATTAAAACATAAATACAAAAAGTTTAGAAAATAGTATTTAGTAAGAAGAAAAAAAAAACTATAAATAGTTTTTCTTTTTCTAAGTTATAGCCTTAAGATTTAGCCGGTAGTCTAACAAAAACCAACCACAAAACGTTTATTACTAAAATTATGAGAAATTAAACAAAACAAAACAAACAAAAAAGTATTAATTATAGAAACGAAAAAAGTCTATGTGTATGTTAAAAACATTTCTCCTTATGTCTGTGTATTATATGTGTATATTTCTGCGCGAAAATTTCTAATGATTTTATTTTAGGTTGAAAGTTTTCATAATTTCGTAAAATCACAATTAAGTTTGTCGTAAGTTTATTTTTTTGTAAGAAAACCCCTGCTCACCAAAAGCTGTTTAAAATCCTTAAAACAGCAACTCTCAAGCTTCAAAATGAGTAAAAAAGGCAAATGTTTAGGCCCGGTTGCCAGACTAAAGACTAAGCTTTTAGACGATTTGTGTGACACAACCAAATTTTCCAGCTATTAAGTGATAGAAACTTAGGCGTTTTTAAAAATTAATTTAGTAGAAGTCGAACATCGAAACGGATCGATTGCGGCGCTATTTCCTAAGAAATCGTGACCTTTTATGGTGGACTAGTACAGCTGATGATGAGCAAATTCAATGGGGACATACTAGAGTTGCAGCATTTAAAACACTGCCAATTAAGTCGAAAACATGAAAAATTGGGCGCTAAACTTTAGCTTTAAAAACTTTCACATCTCAGCTGAAGCATGAAGCTGGCGGATCATTTTCCCTTGGCTGGATCATTCAAGGAAATGGAAAAACATTTATTTGGGGAAACATCTTTAGCTTTTCAAAATCCTTTTTAAAATTTTCAATATATTTTGTTTAATATTGAAAGTTGGCACTTTAAGAAAAATAATTTTTCTATGCAACTTTTGCCAGCACTAAAATTGATCTCAAAAAATTCGCCAGAATACTTTTTGAATTTTCTGCAGCAGAATTTTCCAACAATATGCCGCTGTTATATTATATATTAACATTTTAGTTTCTTTACTTTTACATCGCCAATTTTTTTTGGCGATATTTTTAACCGATTTTTTTAGGCGATATTTCAGCCACATTTTTTTAACAAGTTTTCTAAACATTTCAAACCAAATTAATCCTTAACAAGTTTTTGTGTTTGCTTAACAACAACAACAACAATAAACCGAAAGTGTTCATAATTTGTAACAGGACGGCATAAAATTTGCAATCGGAAAACTCTATTGGGACCATAAGCCAGAACATCGAGTGATAGAATAGATAGAGCTTCAATTGGCAAAGGCCAATGAAGGCGCTTTCATGAGCACTCAGTAATATAGATATAAATGATCTTTAATTGCCAGCAGGACTTGCTAAATCGGCTTCAATTGATGGCGGTCAAATTAGGGCTTGTGACAGTCATACGGGTGGCAAATTCTTGTCATATCTCACAACAGAATTCTTGCGGAAGAATCTGGTCTTTTCATTTCTTAACACCAAAGAAATTTCCTGTATAGTTCAGAAAGTAAATTGTTTAATTGAAGTCCATTAAGGACATCCATCCTTTACCAAATTCTCTCTACCCTTCATCATTCAGTTGTTCACTTATTCAGATGTGTTTTAAAGCCCTATTTCGCTACCCTTCCAAAAACTAAATTACTTGGAACCCCAGCAACGCAAAGAGGTTAGAAAAGTTTTCTTTGGCCATCTTCATCGCTTCTGGAGGGAAATACTGGTACAATTGTATATTTTGTTGTGTTGGTTGGTGTTCTGGACTAAAATGTCAACTGCGATGCTGCATTTTAGACTTGCGAAAACTGGCCAATGACAAAGAAATTCTGCTGTTGTTTCATTCTCTACTTCATTTAGAGCAATTTTTGCAACAATCCTTAAAATATATCCTTAAGCTTGACGTACCAATTATGGCAGAACTAAATGAAATCTTAGACGAATTGTATATCATGACTGTTTCCGGCTAACAATTTTAAGAAAGACCGTTTGTTCTCTTTAATGACTTGGCGATTTTTGTTTAATATTATCTGGCAACTTCAGGTTTTAGGAAAGTTTGCGGAAAATTAGTTGCACCTCCCAAAAACATCTTTGTTTGTAATTTCCTTAAAAACCAAAAAAGAACTAGATTTTCTATAACAAAAAATTCCTGGAAAATTATTTTTTTATCAAATACTCTTTTAAAATTAATACAAAGAAAAAGACTTATTTATTTTTAGGTAAAAAAATGTGTATTTAATTATTTATGTATTTATATTTTATTGATTTAATTAAGTATTTATTGATTTATTTATTTAGGTATTTATTTATTTATTTATTTATTTGTGTTGGTAAGTTTAAGCATTAGATTAAATTTCTAGAAACCAAAAACAAAAATAACAACAAAACAACATCAAATAAAGGCTTATAAATCCTTAATAAACCAAAAAAAAAAATATAATGATTAAAAAATGGCAAAAATATAATCAACTGAAGCATTTTATTTATTAATTTTTTTTTTTTTTTTTTTTTTTTTTTTTTTTTTTTTGAGGGCAAAACATGTTTTCCTTTACGAAGAGTTAAAGTAATTTTTATACATTTTTAGCAAAAGTGATATGAATGAATCATTAAGAGGTTTAATGAACAAAACGGAAATAATGCAGTCTTGAAAAAAACATGCTTAAGGAAATTTTGAAACAGATTGTTTGAGAAATTTTCTGCGCAGACATTTGATTTGAAAAAGAAATACAAAACAAGTTTTTAAACTGGGAGAAAAGTTTATCAATCGATCGATTCCTGGCATTAAAAGTTGTTCTCTGACAGCGGGGAAAACATCAATTAAGGAAAATGCAAACCACAACTATTTTTATAGTTGGTCTGACGACTTTAAGCGCGATCTCATCGCAAAGTGTTGGATCATGGAATTTGTGGGATTGAAAAACTACGGCCAACATATACCTGATACCGGTCAGGTGCAAACACCATCATAAGTGAAATTATTGAATAATTTTAAATACAATATTATGACAGCCAAATATTAGTTAACCCCTTAAAGCCTGAACTATGATTTCTTTAATATATAATGACGAAACTGTTGAAACTTTATTGTTTAGGGCTAAATATGAAGGAAAACTATTTTGAGACCAATCGTAACGGTTACAGGCCAGATATTCCAGGCACTTAATGGGTTAAACTCTATTCGTTTAAAATTAAATTAAAATTTGCCGTCAAACACATCGTTCTGTAGCTTTTCGGCAAGAACAAACAACGAAAATAATGAAAACAGCCGACTTGAGGAGAATGTATAAAAAACACGTTACAATTGTTTGATCCCTTAATATTTTGCCTAATTGTGGCAAAATATGGATTACACGCCAATTGAAATGATCATCCTGGGAGGTTAAAAACGAATCAAGCCAATAACGGATATGCTGCTCTGAACTAAAAGTTAGGCGTAGATAGAAAGAAATAGCATAAAAAGATATCCTGCTCCGAATTGAAACTTATTAGAAAGAGATAGAGATGAGAAAAAGTGAGAGTGTTTTGCATCGAACGAAACCAATAGTAGTATGACAGAGGCAGGCCCAAATCACATCTTTTGCAAGCTTCGTAATGGAATATCATTGATTTCAGAACTGGCTAAATGTTCTAGTCATTATTCCTTTCAAACGAATCAGTGTCGTTTGGCACAAGTTCGGTGCAATGATTTGGCTAGATTTCAGCAGGGCATCCAGTTCTTATGGCCACATGGAACGACCACTCGGTGCCAAAAGCATTTTAGCATTTTAATCATCTTTCAAGTTGCCTTGGCCTCAATTTGTACGGTAGCCAATTCGCTGTTGCTGTAAAAAAAAACTCCTGTGCACAAATGACTTTGTGTTTGGGTAGCGTCCAAGCAGCATTGGGGCTATTCAAGCTTATCTTTCAAGGACTTTTGACTTCGATTTATATAGTACACAATTTTCTGGCTTTTGCACGAAACTGATGTCAATCATTTCCTAATTGCTGGTTGAATATGACAACAATCTCCAGAAAGTAACGCCTTCAGTTCTTGGTCTTCAAATTAATAGTATTTGGCTTAGAAGCCCCACTTCTAAAACGCTCAACCTGATGGAACATTTTCACCATAAGCTGCGCTTAGTAATCCCCGTACTTTAGTGGTCAGGGAAAAATTTGCGGAGTGAGAGAAATTTGGTGTTTTGTTGGTGAAAAATTCCACATGTTCGTTTTTCCAACATCTTAATGTTCAAAATTTTAATGAGAATAAGTAAAAAAAAATCCAGCCTCTCAAATGTGGCATACGTACATATTTATTAGTTAGCAAAGACACCAACCGTATTCAATATCTATGTACATAGCATCTGCTGGGCAGGCTGCATTTCGAACTTTTGCGCCCAATACTTTGACAAGGAACTAGTCTTGGATAAAAGGCAAAAAACAGTTTCGCTTCGCGGGCCCGCAAGAAGCCCATGGGTCATAGCGAGAAGCTTTAAACGACCCTTTCAATTACAGTTGAATGGTCTAGGAAATAGGAAGAACAATTTCCAATTTTGGCAGATGTAATTAAGAAAATCGCCAAAAACCAATTTTCCGCAATAGTCTCCTCAGCTTTTATTCATATCACTAAGTGCCTGCTGCAAATACACTTAGAAAAAAAAACTTTCCTTTTTCTTTGACACCTTTTTTTAACACAATTCATTTATATTTTTTTTCAATTTTTCTTAGCAAGATTTTGTGGATCCGTACAAGGGCAGTAATACCTACATATTTTAATTCCTATTACTTTTAAAATTGACTCAAAAAAGAAAAAAAAAAAACTTATAATTACAACAATACACAAATTCTTTTTAATAAAAATTGATAAAAACCAAAGCAAGGCAAAAAGGTAATTTTTAAATATTTCTTTTATACAAAATAAATTTCTTTTTTGCACCGTAAACGTAAAAAAAAAGTTAATAATTTATAAACTGTCGTTTGGAAGCAAACGAATTTTTACAACCTCTGCCGCCAAAAATCAAATTCTTGTCCACCTCCGTTTTTCTTTTCTTTTTTTTTTTTTTTTTTTTTTTGCTGTCAAGTTTCAAACGAAAAATTTTGAAAAACCCGTTCAAGTGGTTGCTGCTCATTTCATTTCATGTTTATCGCTGCTCGTGTCATGCTGTTTAATGGTTTGTTGTTCTAACATGTCTGTCTATCTGTTTTGTTGTTGTTCTATCAAAAGAAAATTTGTTGGCTGTTTAACTTGATGCACGACAGTTAAATAAATTATTAACTTTTGCATGTTGTTGGGCAATCGAATCATACAAAAACATCCAACTGCTGAAAAATAGTCTAACAATTTAATTAACAACTTGCACGGGATTATTACTAAAAATACGTATAAGAAACAGGTAAGTCGCAGTGGCCAACTAATAAAGCAATTCTTTATTAATTTCTGTCTGTCTGCTTAATGAGCGAATTTTTTTCTTCAAAGTTCAGTTTTTTTTTTTGGATTTTGTAAGCAAATCATTAAAATGATGGCAACTGGATTCTTTCAAAAAAAAAAAAAAAAACTTATTACTGGTGATAATATATTTTCAGAAAACTCCATCACTAACAGTAATTTCAAATATTTATTTAGAAATAATACTTTGGGCTTCTTTATTTTTAAAAAGAGGTTCAGCTGCTTTTCATTTCTGGCTTCCAAATGTTATTGAAGATTTATCATGATTCAACCGCTTTGAAGAAATGACAAATTTTCTAAACGTTTTGGTCTTCGTATGGCAAATTATTCATTAAACCTCTTTCTTTTGTTGTTGGCAACTGTCATTTGAATGGATTCTAACAACTGTCTAATAACAATATTATAACAATCTACTAATAGTCTAATAATAATCGTTCTCATCCAATTTCATTGTCCTGTTCTCTTACCCTCAAATTCAAGTATTTTAATAATTATTTTTCACTCTTTGTTAATGTAATTTTTGCTCTTCAATGTATGATTTAGCCGCTCAATGCCTTGCACTTCGATGATGAGTTAATTTATGCCGATTTGGAAAGCCAACATTATGGACCGATTGATTACAAAGCAGCTTCTATTTATGCTCAGGTCAAGAAGAATAAGCAGGGAGCTTTAAAAGAACTCAAGTCATAAAGGAGGTGGAAAGCGTTTGAAACCAAAACTAATTAAATAAGTGCATTTGTTAAACAGTTTATATGTAACAATAAATTTGTTTTTGTAAGGATTATTTAGTAAATAAATAATATTGTTTTATATATTCATCAGATTCCGATTATGTTGGACAATTTTTATATTGTTTTTGTTTTAAATTATTTTTATACAGTAAAAAAAAAAAATAAGAACAGGTGTAAGTTTCTGTCGTTGTTTTGTTTTTATTATATTTTTTAATGTAATTTTTTTAAGTGTATTTTAAATGTTCTTGTAAAGCTGTTGTTATATCTAAATAAATTTTAATGTGTCAGTTCCTTTTGTTTTTTCAAAATTCAAATAAAATTTGATTAAAAATTAACTTTTAAAAAGATTATTGAATGCTATTTATTTCATATAAAATTACAATGAAAAAATTTACTTTTATAATATATCATAATTATGGAAAATTTAAAACTTTCAAACAATTTTTATCATTTAGTTTGCAAAAAAAAATTGTATGTTTTTGTAAAGTTTTGTTGAAAAATATATAAATCAAAATAAAAATTAAATATTGTCGTTTTAACTAGTGAACAACAAAAAGCGTTTAGGTGAGTATATAAATATGAATAAATATAAAATAATTCTCATATTCTTTTTGCTTATGTTGTTTGTCCAGCGTTTGGTTTAATCAACGCAGTTTTTGTGTGGAAAATATTTCGCAAACATGTTGTTTTAGAAAACGTTTTGTACTTAAAGTTTTAGAAAGGCACTTTTGTACTAAAATACATATACTGATATATATAGAAATAAATTTGTACTAAAACTTGTTCAAAAAAAAAAACATATTTTAGAAGCAAATTTTATTTTTTACCGAGAGAGTATTTGTGCAAAAATATTAAAGAAAACAATTTTGTACTAAAAAATACTTGTGCTCTATGTTTCTGTAGAAAATAATATCTACTACTAGTCTATATAAAAAATATGTCTGTACTTTGTAGTATAAATAATTTAATTTCTTTTTTTTACACAAAAGTTTTTTTACATTAATGGTTTTTTTGCATAAAAAATAATTGTAATACATTTTCGGCAAGTCTTTGCTATAGAAAGTTTTTGAAAAAAATGTTATCACATTTTCAAAAAAAAATGTTTGTACTAAAATTTCGAGGAAGATAAATTTGTACTAAGAAATGTTTTCGTAGAAAATAATTTTAAAATACCAATTTTTTTTTTAAATTTTTTATTGCATGCTAAATTTAAATTATTGTGTGCTAAAATTTTTGTCTACATAATTTTTTATGGCAAATTTGTTGTTCTAAAATTTTTAGACCGCAATTAAGTTGTAAAAATTACTTTTGCTAAAGTTTTCTGTAAAATAGTAGTTTAAAGAAAATAATTTTTACCAATTAAAAAAAATATTTGTACTAAAATCTTATTTCCGATAAATATTTTTTTTATTTATAATTAGTTTCTTTACTACAGAAAATATTCAAAAAATATTTTGTAATAAAAGGTTTTGAATTGTGTACTAAAATTCTTAGATATACTTGTGCCAAATTTTTCTGTTATTTACGCTGAAACTTAAAAAAATGTATGTAACATTTTTTCTTAGTTCAGTTGTCTGTACTAAAGAAATTATTTATGCCAGATTTATTTTATTTTTTTTTTTTTTGTCATATAATTTCTATATTAAAAAAAATTCTGTGTTCCTCAATGCTAAGTTCTGCACATTAAATGTGTTCTTTAGAACATGTTCTGTACTAAAAATTTCTTCTAACCCATATTTTTGTATGAAAAGCTATTAATATTAATATTTTTCTATAAAAAATTTTATGTAAATTTATTTACATGAATTTTTGCCTTAAATTTTTTGTATAGGAAGTATTTTGATTCAAAAATTTTCCTTTCTGTATTTCCATTACGCTGCGAAGAAGAAAAAATTGTTATACAGACTGATTAGAAAACAAATCTGAGATAAAGTGTAAACTTTGCTTTTCAATTCTCTGTTCTGTGTTAATTTATTATATATAAAAACAGATTGAGAGATGCAAATAGCCCAGGGCAGTCTGTAGCACTGACACTTTGATTACCTGTGAATGGAATAAGGCGCAATATCGGAAATGATTAGCGTTGCCAAAGACGAAATAGAAACAAAACTCTGATCAAAGTTTATTGATTTTGTGTAGTTCTCTATACGACAGATGAGGGTTGTTACTTCTTGGACTATTCGATATAGACATTTCATTCGACGTTGAAATGAAAACCTCCTTTTAATTTGGCTCAACATCGCATGTGGTCATTAAACCGCGGTCTTCTTGTGCTTTTTCTTGTTCTACTTCAAACTAAATATTTTACATTTTCTAACTTGTAAAATAAATTTTAATTTAAACCCGCCTTAATGCTTTAAACATAAATTAAGCTTAAACAAGCTTTTAATTTTGCCGACTTAAAACACTTCAATAAAAACATAAATATAAAAAAGGTGGTATTAAAATTGCCCCACTTAAACTGCAGTAAATAACGATAAAATTTCTTCCTCTTTTTCATAAAAAAAAACAATAATAATAATAATAATAATATAGAAACTTTAACCACTTGGTCATGTATTTATATTTCAATTGAAAAACTTTCTTTTTTTTCGGATTCAATAACAAAACCAGCACAATAAATATAAATAAATTATATGCTTTTAGTATCATAAAATATTTCAACAATTAAACTTTTTGGATTAATTATGAAAATGTTAATAAATAAAGATTATGTTGCATAAAAATTAACAACTTCAATAGCTGGAATATACAAAAGCCCAAAGCACTTGACACTAACAACAAAATATGTCTGAGAAAATAACAAAAACAAAGAAAAAAAGAAATTAATACAAATGGTAATTATTTATAATAGTGATTTAAATCTATAGAAATGAAAATATTTATTTAAAACTATTTTAATGGTTCAAAGTTTTAAAGTTGAAAAGAAAAACAAAAATTTTAAACGGGGATAGTGAAATTTTTATACTAAAACACATTCAAAGTTTGAAATTGTAGAACAATAAAACTGCCAAAACAATATTTGAAACAGGGATACTGAACTTTGATGTTTACAAAATGTTTAAGACTTTTCCACCATTTGCGCTGATGTACATAAAAATCAGTACTGGCGGGCCAAAGCAAGATGACCGTCTTTCGCTAACAGACATTGTATTTTATAAATTACGATCAATTTAAAATTTGCTGAGTGGAACAGAACTTAGATTTCATATATTCTAATTTAGCAAATGGCAGTTAATTGAATTGCTTTCAATTTTGATGTAATTGGCATATATATATATATATATTTAATTTCTTTTGTTACTTATTATTTCATGACAATTTAAATATATAGTGATATTGAGCCTGTACTCGCTTTTGTTCGTCACTGCAGGCTTTCAAGTGTGTACGACTGAAATAATTCTGTCACATAAAAAATATAAACAAATAAAAAAACAGGAAAACAGGAAATCATCATCAGCATTAAAATAATGAGAAACAATTAATGAATATTGGTCAAAGATTAAAAATGTTTTGAGTATCAATTAGTTAAAGCCAGGAACTGGGTAATGAAGATCGAAAAATTAACATCATCATTATACATATTTTTTGAAGCTTCAAAACCCCCAGCAGTTGTAGGTCTGTCTTCTGGATGCTTATAATGATCTCTAAGACTTTGTTGCCTACAAATTAGATATTTTTTTTTAATTGAACACCGTATAAAGCGTTTAATTAAACTTTTAATTAATTGTGTTGTGAGGAAAAAACTTAAAATTTTAGTTTTATTTTGTAATAACAATAACAACGAACATGTTCTCAAAACTGGCCATCAAATTGCCAACAATAACTTAAGGGGGCTGGAGAACCAACGTTGGCGTATGAGTAATATTTACATAATTTCTCGCTAACAATATATCACTTATACGCCCCGTACAGTCTCTATACTGTTTGTTTATTAGCACATATCCACACACACATGTGTGTGTGCACATCTCTATACATGTATCATCAGGCTACATGCCTGCAAAAAACAAACAAAAGGTGTAAAATTTTTATATTTTGTTAATCTTTCTTTTTTTTTATTATTATTATTATAAAAGTGAAACTATTTGAGAAGAGCTGAACAACGTGTATGATACGGGTGCCCACAAAAATGCATCAATTTAATGTTATTACGGCGAACACAATTAAATTTAAAGTAGTTTCTTTTGCTAACTAAGTCTTTATGAGTTTAGGTGGAACTTAATAAAGTTTTGTATCAAGGTTTTTTTTTATCAATATAATGACACAGAGACAAAGAGAGCGGATAGAGTTTTTGATAGATGCCACATTTTTTCTGTTTGAACAGTACTCAGGGAGTGGCCTTTACCTCTGCAGTGCATTTGTACCAGTGCTGGATTATGGAGAGGAGGATATGTTTAGCATTTTCCTTTTATGCTAAAGGGCGCTCCAACCATAACGCACGATGTTCATTGCGAGTTACGCCTTAACGTCAAGCTTTTTCCCCAACTTAATTTCACATTTCTTTGTTTTAGTGTCTGATAAATTCCGCCATCAACAGATACACAACTGAGCAGCGCGTTAAGATTGATTAAAATGCATTTGCCGAACTTTGTGATTTTTTTGGTCAGCCTAATCGAGCAAATGTGTGTGTAATTGTCCACAACTTTCAGCAAGCCGAGCCTGCACATGATCGTCCAGTTTGTTCTGCAGCAAAAATTTATGTTTGTAGCAATAGTGTGGCAGAATAGCGACTCGACTCATCGTGATGCTTAACAATTGAACATCTCATGAATATCACTGATGTGAAATTTGTATAAAGATTTGAAATACCTCCAGATTCAAATCTTTATTCTTAGATCATTTTATTATAATAAAAAAAAGATTAAAAATAATTCCGTGAAAACTTTTTGTTTTATTTGCAATTAACATCGTGCATTTTGGACGGACCATACAGGCTGATTGCAGACATAAGCATGTCAACATTTGACTGATAATTGCCTGCCTGCATTGCTTTTTTAATGTTCTATTTTATAATAATATGGATTTGTTTGCTGGGCTATTTAGTACTGGTATTTAGGTCCGTATATCATTGTGTATTGCGTGGTTATTTTTTTCATTGTTTCGTTGAATGATAAGAATCTAGTTTTTCGTAGGAATTGAACGTACGACCTGCGGCCGATTACTGCAGCAACTCAATAATCTATTTCGAACCATCGGTTGGAGTGCAAAAAATTTATTCCTTAGATCACAATTTTTTTTATTATTCGTAATATTTCTTATTGTAATTCTTTTACTTTTAAACTAAAGAAATTTTATTACATTTTCTATAGTCAAAAGAAATTGTCATAAACAATAAGACTTTTATTTGCTTTTCTAAACAACTGCTTTAAATACATGTATAAACTTTAGATATATGGACATATTTTTGTTTTGTATTATTTTAAGTTGTGTTTATAATCAAATTTTCTTTTTGTGCCAGAATATTTTTACTATTGACTTCTAAACAAGTTTGTACACATTTTTATTAACTAAGTTTTTGTTACTTAATAAGAATGTCTAAAGAGTTATTAAAAAAAAAGGATACAAATTGGAAATATAAATATGTTGGCTTTTACTATTTTTTCGTACCATTTAAAAATGTGTTCATTGATATTTAAACCTTAAAAATATGGTTTAAAAGTTTCATATCGTGAGAGCACTAAAGATGTATTAATGCATTTGCTGTATTTGATAACTTTTGAACAGTTTTAGAATGTTAAAGGGGACACAAAATCCCCATTTGAAACCTCAGCATGGCATCAGCTGTTGTTTCTCTTTTAAAGATTTCAACACTAAAAACCTTTTTAATTTTTAAGCTTTTGCTGGCTAGACTTTGGTTTTTTGTTCTTGTGATTTTTATAAGTTACAATTTCTAATTCTTTTCAATTCCGGGCTGCTTGAAATTGATTTCTCCTAAATTCACAGGATTAAAAAAGAATATTTGCACAAGGGCTCTTTGACACTGATTCTATACGTGTGAATTTCCAAAGGCTGAACAGTTGGCCAGCTAAGAATTACAGTGTACAGTACAGAGCTTTTGAGGTTCCTGGGTTTTTTTTTATTTTGTGGCGGAAAAAGTCGGAAATGTTTTACTGACACCAATTCTCCTGTTGCACAATTGCCAGAACTGCAACTTCTTAAACAGTTCAAGCAATTCAACACTCTGTACAAATTAAATTCAATCAAAGACAATGCGATGCCATGCAAAACTTGTTGATAAACAAGACGTTGTTATATTCACAACTTTTAGCAGCAGATTTTTGATTTTGTTTCCTTTTTTTGTTTTTGTTAAAAAAAAACACCTTCTAAATCTTTATATCAACTTCAGGTACTTGGCGAAGCACTCCATGTGAGCTGTTCATTGTTAATGTTAATTCGCATGGCATTCATGGGCTGCCTTTACCCCTGACTTTCCTTCATAAACAGCACATTAACGCTATGGCCAAGATATTTGCTGGAGTTGAAGGCCGCGCCAGCCTCACGCCGCCATATCCGAAACACACTCAATTGTTGGCTTTGCTTTGGTTTTGTTTATTGCGTGTGTCCTTGCGTGCTTATCTGTATGTTGGTCAACAGCTGTTGCTTTTTGAAATGTAGTTTCCTATTCGTTTTTTGTTGCTGTTGTTTCTGTGTTTGTTTATTCCTCTGTTTGGTCACTGTCCTTGTAGTTAATAGAACCGGCCATTCAATTTCACTTAACTGCTGCTAAGATGTATGTATGTCTGTGATATGTTACGCTTCTGTTGCACTTGTGATCAAATTCAGGGAGTTGTTAGAACATTTAATGTGTTCAGCTCTTGCTTCAATTTACTCTGTTGCTTGTAAATTTCCTGTTTCTGTTTGTGCTTTCGTTTTCGCTTTCATTTTGTTGCCGGTATTATTGTACAGCTGGGCAACTTAATGACTTAAGTTGGTCTTTAAGCTTAAGGATTTCGTTGCTGTTTTGCCTGAAAATCGTTTTGTGCTGTAATTTGGTAATGTTTTGTTTTCAGTTATTTTTTTTTCGTTTTCTTCGTGCAGAAACTAAAAACTGTGTTAATGGTGTACAATATTTTAGAAACTGGGGTACTTAAAAGTTTTTATTACGTAAAATCTAAATCTGTAAAAACAAAAAATTCATTGTGCAAAAATTGAATTTTAATTTTGCCACAAGTATCAGGGAAAAAGGCAAAATGTAAAAGATTTCATTAGAGTTGAGGTTAAGAACAGCGTATATGCTTGACAAACATGTTTGATGAACATGCTTGACAGTGTATTTCACCAAAACTCAAGCAGATCCCATTCTTTAAACACTATTGC
This sequence comes from Epicampocera succincta, assembly GCA_932526305.1. Lineage (NCBI taxonomy): Eukaryota > Metazoa > Arthropoda > Insecta > Diptera > Tachinidae > Epicampocera > Epicampocera succincta. The sequence goes on along the minus strand of OW052035.1, from coordinate 10,151,948 downwards.
AGTGCCTTTTTACGGATTTGTTAAAAAAAGTGTTGGGTTATCAGTATAACCAACCCCATAACGATTATTCAACAAAATGTATGTTTATCACCAGCTCATAATATAGAACACCCTTTTGGCAACTGCACAGCTTTAGCGTTTTACATGAGATCCTTTGCACTTCGGCTTTTCGTAATGGGTTTCCATTTCCTTTTGCTGCCACTAAAGATTCAGTGCAAAACTGATTTTCTGTTATAGCGTCCTTTCGACTTTAATTCGTATAATAAACAGTTTTCCTGTTATGACAACATAACAATAACATTATATATATAATGTTATACAGTTTGGCGAAAAATATCCTTGAAATAAGTCTTTAGTGTATCAGATGTTCTGCAAACGTTTTTGGCTGGTCCAGGGGCCATCCTCATCACTTCTGAACCACAAAAATCATCTCTCACACGTTGAAAGCGATGGATGCCACTCAATCTCAGCTTTACTGATGGACAAGAGCTTCAAGAATTATCTTCAGATGCTCAATATCTATCCCCTCAATATCTAATCCCAACAGCTATTGGGTTTTTATATAATTATAAATATAAATTTTTCTGCCAACACGAAATTGCTTTTATATGAAAATCTACTTCAAAGTCATATGAATTACTTGAGCAGTGATTTATGTAAAAAAAACTACCGAGTTAAAATCTCGGCAAAGACGTGAAAACAAAGTCCTGAAATCAGTGGGAAATTTTTGCGCAATAAAAATGTCCACATGATATGGGGCATCATACGGTGCGCTTCATACAAAATCAAAACGCTTTTAATAATCGCAACAATGAGCAACTTACGAATAGCATTTTGCCGTACCGAGACAACAACGTAACGAGTAGAACACTCAGGACTTGAAAAATTCAACAACTTACAAAAATACAAGATTTAAAAAAATTAAAGAAAATAGTCACTGGCACTTTTTGCTAACAAACTGTGTTTTGTCTGGATTAGAATCTGAGTAGCCCCCTATTACAAGAGTCGACCAAAACAGATTATCGATGGTATTTTCGTGGCCGCTAAAAATATAATGTTTTGACAGTTTTTATATATTTATATGGCCTTCGATTTAGAAAATCTCAAGTATCGCTTAAGATGAGAAAACGTTTGTCAATGTCGAGTGTAAAAAAGCAAGAATTCATTGAACTATTTAAAAAATTTATTTTTAAAAATTTTTAGCACTCAACTATAAACTTTAGTAAACAAATATCTTAAAGCCCAGCTCTTAACTTGAACTGATTTTATCAGCAGCAGATCTCATGTGGTGAGAAGTTGTGATTTGCACAGTTTTGCCGTTTCCAATCCATTAATTTCTTGTATAGAAAATAAAAATTATTAATTGAAAAAAAAAGAATTTTTTATTTTATTTTTTTTTGGCAAATTAATGATATTAACAAAAAAGTGTTGTTGCTTTCATGATTGTGCTCATCTCAGATAATATATCTTCCCCACCCCTCCTCACAACAAAAAAAATTACTCTTCTTTTTCAGTTCCTTTATTCCGTTAATGGGGTATATTTTTTTTTTGGTTCCTTTTCTTTGTTAATGGTGCTGTTCTCAAGAATCATTAGTAAAGAAAATTCTAAGTGTCAAAATCATTTAAACAATTCATTCATCATTGAAATGTTTTATGTTGTTTTGTTATGTAACGCCAAACACTTGTGAAGCCAAAGAACAATGAGAATGTGTTTTATTTAAATGTTAAATAGGCTGGCAAATAAATACTAAGTGAGCGCTACACGAGCGAGAAGACATTTTTCCCATTTCACATTCTATACGGTGAGCGGCTCAATCCTTTTGCTGTGGCTTGAAAAGGAAATTATTATTTATATTATTATAGAAATTATAGATATTTCCAAGAAATAGCTCAAGCTTTAGGCATCCAAATGTAGGAGACATTTGCATGAGTTTCAAAAAGGTGGACAAAGCTGCTTTCATCGCACTCAACGTGACAGCTTTTACCCAAATCATTGTCAGGTAGGCCCAGCCGTTTCTTATGGTGTCCAAAAACACAGTGACCAGGGATTACTAGTACTTTGATGTTTCTACTTCTATGAGCATCGTATTGAGGGTGATGTCCAGCCACTGGGCTGAGGAGTTTCAAGACCTTTGGCTGGCACTCATAGATTCCTCAAGCTGAGACATGAGAGCTGCGAAAACTATCTGTCCTAGACCCTTTTTCTTGTGCGTTGTTTACACTATTTATCCTTAGCCTTATCCTTAGTCTTGTGCCAGCTTAAAATTTCATCAGAAAACCGGCCAACAATGAATGATTAGATCTTTAAAAAGTTTTCTTTATATAATTTTTGTTCTTAGCACCAGCACAAGGCATTTGAAAAGCATATTTGCCCGCCTCCCTTTCAGAATGTGGTATAATTTTCGAACAAATGACAGGAGCACATGTTCACGTTTCCAAAGTCCTAAAGAAAAAAACACACAAAAATTGATTAACAGCACGAACAATTAAAAGTTTCATATACAATAAATTTTCCAGCCTTAAAAATTATAATTTTATTATAATATCCATTTTTAATGGACAACTTCCGCTGCAAAGTTCAAAACAAAAACGAACAACAACAAAACAAATTCAACATAAATTTCAGTTTTACATTTTCATATCCGTTTATATTTAATTACTCGCACTAACCCAATAAAATGCAATAAATAAATTAAGTAAGATTTTCAATTTTTAACAATAACGCCCAAAAATTCTTTCTAACAATTATTTGAACTTGTGTAAAATATGATTGAAAATGCGAGAATACATTCAGCAGGATTTATATCAATTATATACTTTATCAAATGATTGCAAATTCTTTTTGTCAAAACAAGCCTTTGTCCTTTGTACGAGCTTGACAGTTACCAAGTAAAATTTTAAACAAATATTTCATCTATTTTATTGAATAACTTTTCCATTGGGCTACTTCTGTGGCTGGGCCTCGTATCTGTGTTGTGTTGTTGTTGTTGTTGGTGTTGGTGTTGTATGGCTTTTATAATAATCAAAACACATACAAGTTTTCAATCATAAAGTTTCAACCGCATTTATATCCGCCATTATTTACAATTTGAATTCTAATTGTTTAATAAACTGAATGTTTTTGCGTTCAATTTGCATGAACGCTTGTGTGCCCGAAAAACACCAAAAATATGGTTCTTATTTCACTTCCAAAACAGTCAGCATAAATTAATCAATATTTTGAAGCTTAAATATTATGGTTGCTATTAAAAAAAAAATTGTTTTAAATATTGGCTACTTTGGCGTTTAAGTTCAGTCCAGTAAATTATATTTATCATGCAGAAATATTTTTCTAATTGAAAGTTTTAGATAAAAAACAAAAACACTCAAAAAAAAATTCATCAGTTAAAATCTGGGAAAATTTAAAGTGGAAAATTTGTTGCTGGAACTTTCGAAGAAACAAAATATATCTTTTGGCCTTTAGTTTGTTAACCCAAAAAGCTCTAAAATTAAATAAATATTGTTTTTTTTTCGTACAATATCCATTCATCACTAGTTTTCTCTAAATCAATTTTACATTTCTCAAATTGTGCAAAAATCGTTTTCAAACAGGCCCACCAACCACCCAAGCCCTGATACCAACAAACATAGAAAAACATTTACATAAATATTTTTGGGGAACAGTCGCCAACATAAATTATGAAGTATCGTTGTTGTAGTTGTCAAAAAGTGTCATCATTCATTGTCTTTTCATACTGATGATGGTCTAACTGACTGAATGTGATTTAAAATGTTCGCATTTCTTTGGCTGTTTTCACAAAAACACAGAAATATTGTGGTGGGGGAATATGAGTGTTTTCCAAATTGTCATGCGAGCATGAAATGTCATATAAGTTATAGAGAACTGTACAAATGACTGCAGACGAGAGCAATAAAATCAAATGGATTTGTAAGAGATTTTAAAAATTTAGAAACTTTTAGAAACCATTTTGTTTTTTATTCAAATGCAACAAACAGTCAGATGTGAGTGTTGGCCAAGTTAAAGTTATTTTTGTGTTTAGTTTTTTTTTTTTTTGTCTAAGAAATATTTCATAAAAAGCATTTTATACAATAGTTTTATAGCAGCACATAGAAATCGATTCGTGGGGATGTATTTGAGACATTTTTATTGATATAGTCCAGCCCTGCACAACAGAACTTCAGATGTTGTCATAACATCAAAAGCAATAAGAGTTGAGCCAGATTCAATATATATTGAAATGCTTAACCTGTTTTAACATAATCGCAGCCATTTATCAAAAAACTACAACCCAAAAGCGCATAAACCGGCCATCATACAGTCATTAGGTCAAGTCAATGAAATTCTGAGATCATAAAATCCTGACCATTTATTATAATATAGCGATATAAATTTGTTACAGGCTTTTCTTTTTAGAGCTGCACACCTTTAAGTTGGCAGCACTGCTTTAATTGGCAATCCATTGAACAGCTGATGGTTGTTGTCTATTCAGTTTGGCTGGCCATATCATTATGGATAAATTTAGAATATCGCACAGCAACACTTTGAAATAATGGTTCAGTTCGTCAGACTTATGCCACACAGTGCGCCCTACAATTGATTTACTCTAAACAAGTTTTGCTGAACAAATAATTTCACTTAATGAACCAATTAATTGGCCACCAAGATGCTGGGATTGAAAGCAATGGGATTAATTTCTTTGGGGTTCTGAAAAGGCACTAGTCTAAGTCAATAACAAATAGAGACAACTGAACAGCTAGAAAACAATATTCAAGGAGCGAATTCACGAATGGAAATTTGTCGTTTCAAATTGCGCCGGGAACTGGCTGCTCCCAATTAATATGCGTGTATTTAAGGACTTTGATTTATGCGAAAAAAATCTATATTGTATAATAGTTCAATATTATTTTTTTTTAAATTATTTGGCCTTTATAATTTTGGACATGTCAGTGTCCGATTTCATATCCTGACACTTCCTTTTTTTTTTCTAAATTCATTTATTTTTTTAATACCGATGACCATAATTAACAAGACACTTTTCAATTTCCTGTTGGTTAATTACACGTTCACACCTGCCACATTTCTACTCACTTTCTTGAACCTGGCGTTAATAACAACCTTATTTAAGTTAAGCTGTTATTTAGTATCATGTGGTCGGTTGTGAAAAAAGGAGAAAAAAAAGTTTAAAATATTTCAAAAAATTTAGTCTTCTTTATTTGGTGCTGTAAAAACTGCTGCTGATGTTCATGAACAAAATTTAATGATGACTACGAAAATTGTTGGTACCTTTTTTTTTTTGGTGTTTTGTTCTAAAGTCAGATGGTAACTAGAGGCGGCATCAAGTCGGGCAAGTGGAGGACTGTAAGAGTAGATTAAACAGCACTTAATTCGTAGCCTTATGAAATACGAAAAGTTTATAAATGTGACCAGTCCAATGTGAAACATTTTAGGCCAAGCAGAAGAAATACAAGACTTTTGAAAACATGCTTACAAAACAACAAATACCTGGAAAAAACAATTTATAATACAGAAACCAAAACACAAACACACTGACTCGGGCACAAGGACAGGAGGACGCAAGGACACAAGGACACATGTACCAATGGGCGCATGTACGCCTGGCATTTTGACAGCTCAGCTTTTTAACACATTTAGTAGGTATGAATTCGAACGCACAGGAAAATCTTAAATGTCACTAACATTTTTGTGAACACTTAACTGCACACACACACACACACACACGCACACACACACATACACACACACACATGAAGACGATGTGTAGGCTGCCCATACATACATATCGTACATATGGGCTTTGGTAAGTACTGAGAGTTTGGGCTTCAACGTGTGTTCGGTTTAGTTTTGTCAGGACTTTTATTTGCTGAACTGGAAGTGATGGCTGTTACTGTTTGACAACCAAAATTTATTTTGTTTTTTGTTTTTTTTTTTTTTTCTTTTCACTGCCATTAAAAATGTGAGGTGCCAGATAACAGTGCGTTTAAGAACTTGAACAACACTGCGGATTTTTTACATATCAAGGCAACGCTTTCGAATAATCGTGTTTCCCCTAAAAGCAAAAGAATTCTCGAAATTTGTTAGACAAAAATTTATTTCAAAATTAAATAGGAATTCGTTTTGAATTATAATTTTTGCTATAGTGTTTAAGGTTTTTCTTTTTATATATATAAAAATAAAATTATATCATATTTCATTTTCTTTCGTTGATATTTTTAGAGCAAAAACTATAACGAAACACATCGTGCACTTAGAAGGATATTGCAAAAACTAATAAATTTTTAGCCACCAAAAGTGGTTTCGGATTTGGACCCCATAGTATTTTGCACATTATTTTGCTACCAATTAATAAAAAATAAGTGGTTTCGAATTGAGGGGGATTTGGTTTTGATATTTGGTTTTTTTAAGGGCCAACCAAATAAACTAAATTTATTTACTTAATTAAGTTTTAAGTTTAATTAAGTTTTATATATAATTTTAGATCAGAAGAAAATTTCTTTAGTCAATATTTTTGTTTTCTTCTCCTACAGCCGGTACAAAATATTGTGCCAAAAATTTATTTCTGATTTTTATATTAATTTTAATGACGTTAAAATAGCGAAAAAAAATTTTACAAGATTTTCGGTAAAATTTGTCAAGCATTTTTTGTCAAAAACTCTAAATATTATATATTATTTATTTCTTAGTTTTGTTAACACTGACTGTTTTTTTACAATTTGCCTTTTTTTATGTGACACTGCCCGCGAAACCCGGCCCAGTTTGTCAAATTTCATGAATTCACTTTTGTTTGTTGTATTCGTATATGAAAACCCCTCCATTTTCATATGGAACCGTTCGTTAGTCTCGAAAACGTCTGAAAATATTGCAGAAATGCAATTATACAAAACAGTAAAGAAAAACCCACTTAGTTGTGGAAATTTAAATTGCGTTTTGCCGCGTCATGGCCCCAAACTATTCTCCAAAATATTTTTTGTTCATTGACACGAATTTCCTAAGGAATTATTTAATATTACAAAAACTGTGCCAGAATTGTTTGGCCGAAAAACATGTACCAATTTCTGTCACAACTATTTTAACAATTATTTTTTATAAAAAAAAAAAAAAATACTTTCTTCGCTCCCTTCATGCAACTTTTTCCAACCCTGTACCTGCAGTTGAATATCCCACATCTTTGCAGGTGCTTGTTAAATTGTATCACTTTTAAACGTGATTTAGACACACTTGAGATGCAATTGTCTTGGCTTTAAAAATCCATTGCCTGTGTGCAAACTTTTATTACCCACTGTGCTGTTTAGTCAAAGAAACTTACCTGTATTTGCCTTTTGAACTTTTTTCTCAAACTCAGTTACTGTGTGTGTATTTCATTTATTAGTTCAGCACAATTGAAGGTTCATTTGCATTTAGATTTTTACGCACAGATTTTTCAAATTTTCCAGCTCTAAACTAAAACACCAACTACATGTTTAAACGTGCAGAAAAGAGATTTGCTTGTTTGTACTTGTGTTTTTGTTTTTGCTGTTGCTTTTGCTCAGTAACATCTCTCGTACATGAAACGCCTTTAGAGCTTTTTTCCACTTAACAGAACGGAACAGAACAACACCAGCCACAACTTAATGTTATGGCTGTTCAAGCACTTGCGTGCCAATGTGTGTGCACGTGTGCAGGTGCCGCTGTGTGCGTGTGCGTGTGCAATGCGTGCACTTTGTGAAACGCTTGTGTTAAGTATGTATTGAAATATTTATAGACTTGCTGCTTTTGTTGCCATCTCAATTGAAGTTTGTCCTTTTTTTGTTGTTGTTGTCGTTACTGCTACCAAATCGTATGCTTCAGTTGTGGGGTGAAATAATTGAAAGTTTTGAGTTGCCTGTTGTTGCAAGTGCCGTTTTGTTATTATGAAACATGTTGACTCTAATAACTGCAGCATTCAGTTTTAATGCTGTTCTAAACATCAAGACACACACACGCAGCCCCACATGCCTCAAAAACAAAGACATGCAATATTTTGTTTTCTTTTTTTTTGTTTTTTTTGTACTTACACAAAACTGTAGCAAGTTTAAAGTTGCATGCGGCAGATTTAGCGGCCTGTGCTGGCGAACTCCTCTGTGTGTGTATTTATTTGGCCCAGTTTGAGGCAAAATTGTGCATAAATTGGAATGTATGAGTTTTTAGTTGAAGCCTCGCAGATATTGTCCTTGTTGGCAGCAGCCTAAAATGAGTCTATTGTAAGTTTTAGTTAAATTTTTTTTGTAAGATGTCAAGAGACTGGTAACTCAGGTAAGTATGTATGTAGAATTGTTTACCTAAAAATTTCCTGAAAGTTTCTTAATTTTGCTAAATTTCTTAGCCTATAGAAATAACATTAAGTATTCTTTTATTTTGGGTTTTACTGCAATCGCTTGTCCCAACCCAAAACTGATTTGGAATTTTTTTTATTCTCTTTTTTTTTTGCTAATTGCTTTTGTAAGTAATAAGATTCATAAAAATTTGTTCTCTATTTTAAATTTTGTTTTAAAATAAATCACTTCCACTATAGATTCTGTTAATTATAAATATATTAAATTCTTGTCCTCAGGAAAAAATATTGTGGGCTTTTGTTAAATGTAGCATAAATCCAGGCGTTTTTAGCTCTTGGTTCCTAAAAATTAAGAACTGGAACTCTGTAAATTGAAAATATATTAAATCCTTGTCCCCGGAAAAAATTATTGTGGGCTTTTGTTAAATGTGGCATAAATCCAACTCTGCGTTCCTAAAAATTAGTTAATTGGAAAACATATGGAAATTTTGTTAAATGTAGCATAAATCCAGGCGTTTTCATAACATGTGTTATTGAAAGCATAATTGATTAGTTTCATTAACTGGGGTTCAAAAAGGAATATTTTTATTTAAAACCTTTCACGAATATTTCACACAAAGAAAATAAATTTTAAGTCTCTTAAAGCGACAGACTTGTTCTTCACTTTCAAAACTATTTAAAATATATGAGAAAGCTGCGAAAAATAATAGTTTCTTGAACTAAATGTTTGTTCCAAACTTTGTCGCTGCAGAGGTTACAACCTTTTACAGAATTTACAACAAAAAAAACATATTCGAAAATCTTAAACGCTTTTCTGGCAAACGAGAAAAAAGCCACTGAAAATATTGTTCCAAAATCGAGTGTCTGTTGCCTTATATCGAATATTAATGTTCTCTAAAGTTTGTTGAGCCAAAACCTGATGCAGTGGCTTCTTGTCACGGTGGCTAATGATGACCAATCTATGAATTTGGAGAGGATTTCATGAACCTGATGAGTGGTTTATGAACCTGGCGAGCGACTTATGCTCTTACACGAAATGTTTCACATAAAAATTCTTATCACTTTAAATCCTTTTTTTTGAAATAAAAGCTTATAATTTTTGCTAGTTGTTTTAATTGTTGTTCTAAGGACTGTGAGGCTTAATTTCTGCCAGTAAAGTAGGAAAGCGTTTAAATATTTTTTTTAATTCTTTAAAACTCCTTTCCACTACAACCATCTATTACGATTATTTTCTTGCAAAATATGGTGCGAGCATCACTCAATGGTGTTTATTATTAAGCTGAAATATTTTAGTGCCAGCAAATGTCTTTGTAAAAAATTTGTGTACGTGATTGTCTTTGGTTTCGTGACCACCACTAATTGTCTAAACTACATAAAGAAAGACACATATAGAATAAACACGTTCTTCAAGCTTCTTCTTTTGTTTGATGCGAAAATCATGTTTAGCCATTTTAAGTCTCCAGGGTAAATAACGTTATTCCTCAATATCGTTAGAAAAAAGAAAGAAACCGATACAAAAGAAAATGCTAATACGTCGGTATTATAGATTAAATAACTTTTAAGGCATTTAGTTATTTATTGTATAAAAATTTCTGGCAAACATTTTGTTATTTTGTTTTTTGTCTTAGTATCGACTAAAAAACTGCATTTAATGCTATAAAAAATAATTCAAATGAAACTTTCTTTTTCCCACCTTTTCTATTGCCTACTTTAGGGGCTTATTATAAGTCTTTTGAGGCTTAAAATATTCCCCGTTTATTAAAAGAAAAACTAAATACTCTCAAGTCTGTCATATTTATTGTCAAAACTTTGCCGCCCTTTTTGTAAATTTCTCAGCATTAGTTAAGGGACTTGATAAACAGAATTGATTTGATAATACGTTTCAGTTCAAAGGCTCTAAAGTAAAACAAAATATGCCAGAAGTGTTCAAAATTATATAACCGCAAGTTGCTCCTTTTTTTAATTTTGTCCTTTGCGCTTATGAGATGCTTTTTCAGTCAATGATTTTCAATTTCAATTTATCAAAACCCCATAAAAGTCAAGTCATTTGTTAGTGAGTTAGAAATAATCAATATTTGTTAACAGGAATATTCTTTTATTGAAATTCCCGGCATTATTTGCGGTTTATGTCAGGCAGAAAAGTGTCAATTTAATAACTCGAAAAAAAAACGCAAAAATATTCAGATCGACTTGACTTTAAGATGGTATTTTCTTGTGGACAGCCTGAGCATTCATCAGAACTGGCAGTATATCCTTTTTTTTTTTGTTTGCCATAATTGATTGATGTTTGTTTCGTAATACTCAGCAACATATTTTGTTTCATTCGAATTGGGCAAATTTAAAAGATTTTGTTAAATAGATTTTCACCGGCACATAAAGTTGCCGGTCTCGGGGAAATATTTAAAAATGTTAAAGCTAAAAATTAATAATAAATTAGTTTTCTGTTAAAGATGTGTCACAGCCGACCTGCATGTCATGCTTTGCACTCAAATTACAAGTTTCTTGAGTTATGCCATTTTTATGTCACTTATAAAAAATAATTATACGTTTCTGTGTTATTGGTTCGAGATGTTGAAAAAAAATAACCAGCCAAAGTTTATGAAATTTGGTAACTATTGTGCTAAAAACCCAACTAGCCAACAGTACCGCCAAACCCATTACACGTATACTTAATATTTAATTAAAAAAATATTTATCATACGCAGCCAAGGCTGCACACAGATGCTTTAGATGAATGTTTATTTGTGCCAATATCTGAAACCAGCAGATTGTTTTCATTTTCCACCATTTTCACCTCTTTTGTTTAGAGCAAAAACAGCAACAAAAACAGCAACAACAACAACAACAACAAAGAAAAAAGGCCATTAAATTTGGTTCATTATAAAATGCAGTTTTCTTAAGCGGAAACTCATTAAACATTAACCACAAATGCTCTCAACCATTAAGCAAAACATAATTAATAGCAATAATTTATTTTCTAACAAACAAAATTTCATAATAAAAGCTGAAAAACAAAATCTAAAATTATGTATTTGTGTCTTAAACTGATTATCCAACCGCCAACTGGTGGGCTGGAAGAAGAGCATGAAAGCGGTCTAGTTTTCTTGTGCTATTTTATAAAGTCCAAAAAAAAAATAGGCCAAACAAGCGGTTGTAAAATGTAAAAACCTTTCATTTAAAAAAAAATCAATACTAAAAAAAGTGCTTTAGAAAATCTATCTCATGCAATTGTCGTGTAGTTCAGTAGGGCCAGCAATTTTCAGTGAAAAATCTTTAGTTTTTTGAAGTTATTTCATTATTGCAGATGTCAAGAAAGAATTCATATTTTATTATTTTAACATTAAATTTTAATTTCAAGATTGTAGTTGAGCTCCTCGTCTGCTCATAGACGAAACAAAACAAAATCTTATTTGCAAAAAAAATATCTGAAAATCTTATTGTGCTTAAAAAAAATCTTCAAAATGATGCTTAAATTTTCATTCTGGCATCCGTGGTGTAGATTTTGCCCTGTCTAGGATCGATTTATCCCACTCTTATTCTCTAAATTTCTCTCTCCCTCTCTCTCTCTCTCTGACTTACGCTTCAGTTGAGAACAAGGTATGGGTAAATGACTTGATTCTTTATTGGCTCCACTGGCTTCAACAGATGATCAGTATACCTTGATATGGATGCCAAGTGTTGGCAAAAGGATGTAAACAGGACATAGACATTATCTCGTCTACTCTATCTCTCTCTCTCTCTCTCTCTCTGGGATACGCTTTACGTGAGAGCAAAACATTCGTAATTGGTTTTAAGGCTTTCTCAACCTGCAAAAACTGAGCAGTTCCCTGATTGCAAATGCCATAAATAGTCAAAAGGATGGCAAAAGATCATACACTTTTTAAAACATATTATATTCCAGCCTTTAAGATATGCCAGCCTTTATCTTTTACAGATTCAATGAATAGTACCGGTGGAAAAAATGGGTGTATGTATATTTTATTAATAATAATTTTATAAATAATAATTGCAGTTGGTCTCAGTTGGTGCATGTCTCGACCACATTTGCCATTTTTGTTCCAGCCATATTCTAAAATGCTAGAAATTTCCTTAACCTAAATCTTACCATGACAACCTAAATTTGACAACCTAAATAACGATTGAACTAGTAACATATATAAAGCTATTAATTGAGTGTATTACAGCTGTCTATAAGTCAAAAATTCGTGAGCCCTGCTACCCTACTCATCACCGGATTTGATAAACTTTGAAAAATATGTTCAAACATTATCTGTCAAAGGACAATGTTGAAAAAAAGTATGTTGTAATAATATTTTGCAATAGAACAGAGTAGACCTTTTTTGATGTTTTACTTTTCTTAGCAACTGTTACATAACAATTATAAATAATATATAAAAATAAACATATAAATATAAAACAATAAAAAATATAAAACAATAAAAAAGCCATGAACTTTTTAAAGAAAATTGTATAACAAATTGTTGAGTGTTTTTATTTTGCAAGGCTTTTCCAGTCTACTGGTGGGTACAATAGTAACTACGATATGTTTTCATATAGACAGCTGGAAAATAGCCAAAAACATATTTTTATAATTCATCGATGTGATCAGTTACAATTTTACCTTTTCCAGTCCGAAATTAAAATAACTTTTGTTTTCACTGCAAAACAAACTTGAAATTTTCTAACATCTGAAAATTTTTACTTAAATTTCACAGCAAAAACCTCAACTCCGACGTCTTGATACGGAGCCCAAACTATTCTAGACTATTTAAGGACTGTAGAGATGCAAACACTACAGTTTGCACGAAGAAAATTTAATAGAAAGAAAACAAAATAAAAATAATGCTTCAAGTATTTTATTAAAGCTTGAGGCTTTTTATAGAAAGAATATATTTATTTTTTGTTTTGTTTGCAAGAAATACATGTTCTAGTCTGTTTTAGGTGTTCACCACAAATAGGTTTTAGGCAGTCTTTTCTGCTCTTAAGGTGTGAATGTTTCTCAAAACGGCACAATATAACAGCCGCCAACTACACGAAATGTTCCGCATTTTCCATAAGATAATTTACAACCTGTTTCTGGGCTTAATTCTATTGCTGCTATAAATATTTATGTAACTAAATTAATTTAATTTTTGCATTCTTTTTTAATGAAATTTGTATATTTTGAATAACTAATTATTTTATTATTATATTGAAAGGTGGGTAAGTGCCAGGCAACAGTCCTCCCTGGCTATTATAGTATGAGGGTGGGGGGAAGGGGGAAATTATTTTATATCGGTTGTTTCTCTTTTTTTCCAATCTTTAATAGAGCCTTAAGAACATTAATTAGCCCCATTTGAGTGATTAAAATGAGTTTATTTTTTAAAATTCCGGTCAAGCCGATAGCCATTATTTGCCAGTGCTTTTCTTTCTCTTAGTTTCTTATAATTCTAATTGTAATAAATATGAATAAAGTAAAATAAAATAAAATAAAATAAATAAATAAAATTTCTGGTCCTTAAACCTTTTCAATCTCTTTTTTTTATTTTTTAAGGTTTTTCCAACTTTGAATAACTAAATTGTATCGAACTCTATAGCTTTGAGCACAATTAATTTATTGTGGTGGCAAAAACGTTAATTGTGATTAAAGTTGTTGGCCAATAAACTCGTTTAGCTGCATTTACTAACGCCAACTTGTTTATATTAACTCTTTGCTGTCTGCTGTGCTATTTTTTATGAGTGTTTTTTTTTTTTTGTTTGTTTCGTTTTGTTTGTTTTTCTTTCCCACATTTAATAAGATTTTCAGGCACGCTGGAGTATCTTGAAGTGTCGTGCCCAGTCGCGGGTGGTGGCTGTTGCTGGCATAATAAAGACTTTCATAAATTTTTCCATCAAACACTTAAAGAGCATTCACTCTGCTCACATTCACGTCAGGTTGCGTTCACTTTTTTTATTATTTCATTTTCGTTTTGTTCGTTTTCTGGCGTGTTTTTTTTCGCCGCATAAGAGAATTTGTTATTACTGTTGTGGTGTTATTAAGTTTTTAAGCTGCCGCTGGCTGTAACGCCAAACAAACAAACCTGCCTTTAGAAATGGCTGCAGTCGTTCTAAGACTAGACAATTGTTTGTTGACACTTGGAGTCATTTTGCACTTTCAGAACAGTTTGCTTAGCATTTAATAGCATTCTTGTTATTTCTACGTCTCTCTCATTCAATCTCTCTTTCTTACTCTCTCTCTCTCTCTCTGTCTTTAGCTATTTGAATTGTGTTTATTTATACTAAAGATTTTATGACAAACTCATAAAATTTACTGAGACAGGTGTTAAGGCTAATAAGATATACAGATTTACGATTAATATGGTTTTTATTGCCACGAGTGTATGCGTTTTTCTTTATGTGCATGCAGATAAATTTGTAGAGCATTTTTATAGCAGCAATTTTCCTTTTAATATTAATATTAAGTGGTGTTTATGGCGCATATAAAAAAGCAGGCGAAACTAAATGAACAATTTTGAAAATTAAAAAAATGACTCTAGAAATTCAGCATGGCCGGGGAATTAAGCAAGAAATTTGTCTTACAAATACTTAAGCAAGACGAGTTCGAAGCAGTTAAAGTCTTCAAGTCTTTAATAAAACTCAGTGAATTCTGTTATATGTATTTTATTTTTATGAAATTTTCGTGAAATGTCAAAAAGGAAAAAATTTACTGCTGAAGGGCAGATTAACCAGCGATGGCCAGTTGTAGGGGAATACCTGTAAACACAATATTTTCATTTATATTATTTATTTTATTTATATAATTTATATATATTTTTTATTTATTGTGTTTTTTATTAAATATTGCCAATATTTTTTTTTATTTTATATTTATATATCTCTTTTTTTAATTTTATTTGTAATTTATTTTAATTTTATTTATGTTATTTATTTTTTTTTTTATTTTTTTTTATATATTTAATTTTTTTATTTATGTATGTTTAATTTTTTTTTGTTATTATGTTATTTTTATTGAAGATTTCATATATTTTTTATTTGCTTTTATTTATTTTATTTTTTCTTTTTTTATTTGTTATTTATTTTAATTTTATTAATGTTGTTAATTTTTATTTTTTTATTTATTTTTTATTTATTTAATTTTTTTTATATTATTTTTTTATATATATTTTATTTTTTTAATAATCTTATTTTTTATATAATTTTTTAGTTTATTTTTTTTAATTTGTTTTATTTATTTTCCTTTTTTTATTTTACTTTTTTAATTTTATTTATCTCTTTTTTATTTTATTTGTTATTTATTTTAATTTTATTTATGTTATTTCTTTTTTACTTTTTTATTTATTTAATTTTTTTTATATTATTTTTTTAAATACATATATTTTATTTTTTTTAATAATTTAATTTTTTTAATTTAATTTTTTAATTTATTTTTTTATTTTTCTACTTTATTTACGTCGTTTTATTTATTTGCTATCATGTAGTTAGACGATCAAATAAATGATAAGGATACAGACGACTTGTGCATAGTGATGATTTGAGGTTGTCTTTTACAGAGTAGAGTTTTTCTGAAAGAGTCTACTGAAGTTGCAAGTATCTGCAATAAACTGTATTCAGGCCATCATCTTAACATTAACATAAACGAGGCCTAAAATTAAGTATCCTGTTCCGAAACTTGTGTTTTTCACAGCCAGTGAGTCAACTGTTCCACTTTATTTTTCACGCGCCAACATTTATTTTTGTACAGGCCAACTATTTCAATGAATTCATGAAGCTGTTTTTCTGCTTTAACGTTTAGAAAAACATGCCCACGAATATTGATATACAAACACTGTAGTTTCTGTGGATACTAATTGAAACCAGTGAAAATCCATTAATATATTGAGTGAAGCTTAATTTTATGATTAAAAAAACGCATTATTTCTTATGTCTGTATCTCTTAAAGCGATTGGTAGTTTCTTTTCTTGTCTTTAATGTATTACTTTATTGTAGGGGGTAAAATAAAACCAAACACATTTAAAACAAACAGATTCGCAAGGACTGTATTTAGTGTCTCAAAAACGCAGCAAATCAGCACCTTTTTAGGCAACTTCGTGCGGGTTTCAATAAACGGCATTTATCGTTAAGCGAAATCACAATGAACATGTTGACTTTGAAAATGTTTTCCATTATATTCTTACAGAAATATTTGACATTTTTCTTTAATGTCACAAATATTTTGTGAAAAATACCAGGCACATTTCAATTCCCGGCAGGACTATTGTCAGTGCAAGTATTTATGTGATTTTTTGATCAGTGTCCAACTTGATTTATTGCTTTAATTTGCCAGCAGCTGCGCTTGTTTCTCTTTATCTCTGGTTCTTGTGGCTGCGTGTCAAACTCTTTAAATTTGATTAAAAATTTGTAATTCTTCTCTCTCTCGCCCCCCCAAAAGAATATGTTTTATTTATGAGTTTCTTTTGTTTTTATCTGTTCCAAAGTCAATTTAAAATTTTTGGTTGTTAGTTTTTATACTTCTTCTAGTGCTACTTTTTTGCTGCTGTATTTAAGGCCAAACAAGGACGAAAGCAAGAAACATAGAAAAAAAAAAAACACGCACTTAAATCTAATCTCTAAAACTATGTAAATTTTCTTTATACAATTTTGCCAAAAAAGAAAAATAACAGCAGCTACACAACGAGTAGTAGTTATTTTATTTGGGAGCAGGAAAAAGATAGACTGACTGAATGTAGAGAACAAACTTAACAAAATACTTTATTCCATTTAGTGTAACCACAAAACAATAGTGTTGATGATATTTAAATAAAGTTTCCAAAGTAACCAACCAGCTCCCCTGGCAAAGAAAGCACACAACTAAAAAATAAAAACACTTTGGCAAAACCTTGAAGAAGTAGGAGGATTAAGCCAGGCAGGAGAGTTAATAATTAACCTTGACAGGATTGTGTGAGATATAACGACTTTTTAGGAACAAAAAGTATAGAAGGGAATTAACTTAAGGAAGTCAAGCATTGGTAAAATGTTGTAGAATGTCCTTCAAAAAAAAAAAAAACCTTTGATCCATCCTCGCATCTTTGTTTTTTTTTCTTTAATATAAGAAAAGCAACAAATTCATGCAGTTTAAAGAAAAACAAAGCACCAACAAATTCCTTTGCAGCTTTTTATATTGTTTGCAAAGGAAAGAAATTTAAATAATAATAAATGGAAATTAAAAGAAGAAGCCCCTGCCTGCTTAAGCTGGGCAGAATTACTAAAAAAAAGCACTGCCTCAACTTTGTTTTACTTTAAAAGCAGCAGTTTTGTTTTTGCCAATAATGCGGCTGCCATAGTAGTCGTAGTAGTAAAAGTAGTAGTAGTAGTAGTAGTAGTAGTAGTAGCCGTAGTAGTAGCAGTGCCATTGTTTACCCAAGGGCTAAAAACATGTCAAAACAATACAGAAATTAAAGGAACATAGGAAACAGCTGTATAAACTATTTGCCGTTTTTAAAACATTTTTGTTTTTCCATTTAACAGGACACTACAGCAGCCAAGATATAAATGCGAGTATCCAAGAAAAAACAAAACTGAATTATACACAAAACACCAACGAACCGAACAATAGCAAAAGTTTTTAAGTTTAACAGCTTAAAACTAGAACTAGAGAAGAGCACAAAAAAATCATACAGCACTAGAATTCTATGGCAAAAACTCATTATATAAATAATAAAAAATGCCGCGTTTCCTTTTGCAATAGAACTCTGCTAGAGGGACTCAATTTTCTTTATTACTGGCAGTATTTGTAAGAATTCAATGTTTATTTTTTTCTCTCTTTATTTTTTTTTTTTTTTGGAAAAATAATAATTTTGTTTTTCTCCTGCAGGTGCCGCACCCTACAGCCAGGCAGATGCCGACAGTGACAGTGGTCAAGAACTTGACAAATACAAGGCTTGTGAAGGTGGCAAATCATCAGTTCACGGGCGGTTCAAACTGTTATACACATTTAATGTTAATAATTGTCAAAAATTCAAATAATGGGTGCGAATATTGCAATAAAAAACTTAAGTTGTGAAATTCTTCTAGACGCTCATACTTTTCATCTGATCGAAGTTCTCAAGGCGACTGTTCTGCCGGCGATGGCAGCTCTTCGGTTTCGGCATTTTTCCTTTTCACATGCAGCCTCAAAATTTCGTCTAGAATTATATGTATGTGTTTCATTAGTTTCAATATTATTTATTTAATTTATATCCTTTAAATTTAATTAAATTAAATTCCTTTAACTGGTGAATATTGCCAAGAGCCGGCACCTTTAGCGTCCACATAAAACCGCTCTGCTGCCCCCATTCCACCATTAATATGTCTGCCTTGATTCTGAGCATTTGTTTGTTTTGTATTAGTATTTTCATTTTATTGGAGATGGAATGGTGTGAACACAAAATGTCAATTTTACGTTCAGTTTTTTGACAGTTACAACAAATGGCTTTAGGTGCCATTTTTTCGTATTTTAAAATGTGATGAAAGTCTTAATACTTGTCCAATATAATATTGTGAAAGGCCCTTAAATACATCACAGATATAAGTGCCACATAATGGAAAGACCTGAAATCGTCAAAACCGCAAATAACCTCGACACAAAAAATAAGTTTCTTTTCTTGCCTTTTTTGCACCGAAAAAAATGTCAAAACATTTTTAGTGGGCAGCAAAAACTAAACTTTTTCGTTCGACTTATTATCACTTTTTCTTTAAGAACGACTTCCTTTTGCATAATTTTATATATGACAATTGAAAATAGTTGCTTTGTATTTTGCAAGGCACAGCACAGTGCCTGGCTTCTATAGAACAAACGGGCAAATTCAAGAAAGAACCATTTAAAAAGAAAAAAAACTCCAGGTTAAATCTGAAGAATAGGGCGTTTAAGGGAGTCCCATTCATGGCCTTATGCCATGGATGGTGCACATGTCACAGGGTTGCATTTGTGACAAAGCCGTCTCATACCCCAGTGAGATGCCTATCGCTTGCACAATCTCTCTCACTTCCAATCTACGATCGCCTAAAAGCATACCCTAAAATTTTTTTCAAACTGTTTCGCATGTAAAAAGGTCAACTGGGCGCTCAGAACGTTCGGCATCTGCCGTAATTGTACGGCCACATACAAATTTATTAAACCATTCCTTTGCCATGGAATTGAATGCTGCAGAGTTGCCATAATATATATCAAGCTGAGCTTTGGTTGGAGGCGTGATGGTTTTGTTGCACAAAAAATAACACGAAATTCACATTTTTCCAGTTTCTTCTCAAAGCGCGCGTTAGCCTGCTTTTAACGGCTGACAAACACAAACTAAATGACGCAGCTTGTTCAAATTTAGACAACAGTCAATTGGCATTTGCCTGTTGGTGGCAGCAGTGTTGGCATTTCCATTTAGAGGCGGTAAATTCACAAAGTCACGGACTTATTGGCTTGAAAGTCACAAAATAAAATAAAATTTTTGTAGCAGAAAAAGTCCTGTGGAATCTAAATACTTAATTTCAAACTATATATTTTAAATAAAATAAACAATTGCCCAAACAAATTAATAAGCCACCTATTGAGTAATTTATTTAATTGGTTTATTATAGTAAAAAAGTGCTAAAATAAAATATATGTTTTGGAAAAAATTGTTGTCGTTTTGAAATCACAAAATTGTTGGACACAAAACACTTTTCTTGTGAACATTAAAAGTCCCAGATATGGAGCACGAAATCCTGCATAGTCCTGGCCTTAAGACAGACGTTCTACTATTAGTTGTAAATTCATTTACCTGTTGCTGAAGAGGAAAAGTCTAATAACATTGTCACAGGGCGGAATAGGCACATCCAATACAGACACTTGCCGATTGTGGGGTGAAGAGGAGCAACCAATGGAACATTTCACTGCCAACTGTGTGGCACCAGGCCACAAACCATAGAAACTATATCGTGCCTGCGGGTATATATGTACATATATGCGGGGCAAACGGGGCGAAGCAGCTGCTATAGTTCCTTGACGTAATAATTCGTAGTTGGGCAGGAGAAACAAAATATATGTTGCAGTGCGAAAGGCTGTTTTGAGCCAGATCTCAGTCCTCTTTGTACCTGCATTCCTTTCAATTCATTTAAAATATATTATGTGCAATTTTTACTATAATTTTTTTTTTATTAAAGAACACGAAATGTATTCAAATCTCAGAAACACACTGTATTCAGCAAAACACTGTGCGCCAGCTTCTCAAGCCGAAGCACACGGAGTGTGCAACAAATGAACTGTCTTCTGCTGCTTGACATTGGGCCCGCTTGTTGTTGGGCTTTGCCTTTGTTTAACTTACACCAGCTGGTGTTGCTGCTAAAAGGTGGCCTTCTTTCTGTGAATGTTTTTTTTTTTTCTCTCTTCCTCTTTTTGTTTCTTTAATTTTATGTTTTGTCTGTTCCGTATTAATTTGGTTCATACATTCATTGTTTATTTATTAATATTAAAAACAAACAAAATATAAAAGAAAGCAAAACAGAAAAGTCAAAGGACTATATACATACATACATTCATACATACATACATACATTCATACGTACATATTTTTCTTCAAACAAAAACTTGATTTTGCTTAACAAAAGATGGTGAAAGGATGGATGGCAGCAGTGCTTTTATTTGGGAAATTGTTGTAACAGGAAGGCTTAAAAACAATTGCTGGCAATAATGAAAACGGACTTTCAGAACACAGAAAAAACATAAAGTTTTTTTATTTTTTTTTTTTTTTTTTTTTTGTATATTTTAATTTTAAAAAACAAAGAAAGTTTGGCAAAAAGAAAAGCAGACTTGTAGTCAAAAACAAAAACTTAAACTTCAACTCACAGCAAAATAGAAAAGTATCCTGTTTAAGGTTTAAATAAACTGCTTCAAGGATTTGGCAAATTCTTCAAGTAAATCACAAAAATTCCATTGACAAACATAATCGAAATCAGCTTAATAGTGTTTTTTTTTAGCAGCAATTTAATCCTTAGCAACAAGTTTTAAACTTGTTATATAGAAATTAATGCAAAAATGAGCAGCATCCACAATATTTGCAATATTTCTATTGAAAATTTTTCCTTCTTGGTCATAACATAAGAAAATCCCTAATGCCGGAAAAACATAAAAGAGAAAGCGATAGATGAAGTACAATGAAAAAAAAATAGATGGATAAACGATTATCTGCAAATGTGCAACTTCGAATTTGATACACTCAACAGCAAAATTTATGTTACAGTTCATTCAGTTGTATCGAATTAACTGGCTGACAATTAAGTTGGTGTTAAGAATATCAAAAGTTTTCAACAGCATTTTCGAAACTGTCTGCAACTAAAAATTACAGCTTAACGGGTAACTTTTCCAGAGCTTGTGAACTTAAATTGTTATGACTAGAGCTGGTAGATAATTTCATGCCGCATCTACAAGTTGCCTGGTTCATGCGATCAGTCCGATTTTCAATTACAGGGTGGGCCAAAACTCAGCATTTGGCCTGTAATAAAATTTAATAACTTTTAAAGAATAAATAATGAATATTAAAAATGAATTAAAAATTGAAGTAGCAGCGGGAGCAGCGGACATGCCAATCAATATTTTTTTTTTTTTAAATCATCATCTCATGGCCGGTGGCCTTGATTTGTGGTCTCTATATGATTTATATGCTTCATTTATTGCTTATTGCGTTTGTAACGGCTGGAGCATCGCAAGAACTGTATCTAATTTGTGACATTTTCGTTGTCTGTACCAGAAATTTTTGTATCAATTCGCTTCAAACATTGTACTTTTCCGACGCTAATTGTACTAAGAAATATATTTTTGTTTAAATTTATGATGACAGGGCTCGGCCATATGTTGCCAGGCCGGTCAATTGTGCCCGAAAGAAAAAGCATTGATGCCAGGTAGAAGAAGCTGTTGTCATTTTCTACCCATATTTTTTTCATTCAGGACCAGGTACACTCAGGCGATGATCTCTACTCATGTGTGGTGTTGCGCACTGTGACGGAACGTTGAGGACGAAAGAGGTCGTAGTGTTTATATACATGCGACCTGAATCTTCCCACTAGGGCTAGTGTTAATCTTTTTCCCGTTGACAGTGCGGCTGAAGAAAGAATTTTCCCTTTAATGGGCTGTGTTCTAGCAGGTTTCGCTATCCAAATGCCACTAGGACACTTGCCACAGCAACAACATTTTCCTCTTGCCTAATTAATTAACTTGCTGAGATATCGGAAACAAACTGCCAAGACAGCCTGTACGATGTGAAGCAGGTGAATGCTGCTTAACCGAAGAATCTTAAGGGTTCAGCATAAAAAGAAAATTGGCCTAAAATTATGTAACCAATTGGTTTTTCCTGATTAAAGGGATACAGTAGCCATTCGCCCGTCCACACAAGTTAAAGAGCTTTTGCATATTTTAATACGCCAATAACACACTGAACAGTCCTCATCACTTGTTTTTGCTGGTTTGTTTTTGTATAAATTTTCACACACTTAAACATCAGCGTGATGAAAACAGGACTTTTGTTTACATCATTTTCTCCAATTTATTAACACTACGAAATACACATCTTTTTCAAATCGTTTATTTCGCTGAGGTTATGAACGCGTTTCCTGCCAAGAATGGAATGGAAATGCAAGATTCATTTCATTTTTAATTATATGCTGCTTTATATAGAGTGATTAAATGAAATTCTTTTCATCCGACCTGTACATATTGTTGCATACTTTGGGGCTGTACATAAGATGATGTGCAATTAGAATATTGCTGCATATGCTTAAGGTGTCTGCTGCTCTGGAAAGTTCTCAAAGCTGACATTATTCTATAGTTTCATAAGCATGTTTTTGTTTTTGTTTTTGTTTTCCTTTTCATTCTTTTTCAGTTCGTTTTATTTTTAATTTTTTTTTATATATTTTCTGCGTTTAAGAAAATTAAAAAAGGATGCTTTTTATTTTTTGTGCGCCAAGAAAACAACAAACAACTAAAGCAGTGAACTAATATAATAAATATGCTTTCTTAAAATGTTTTTCTTTTAACCCCCTCCCCTCCCCACCCCTCCCCACGCCCTTCATCGTTGTTAGTTTTTTCTTTGCTATTTTAATTTATACTGGCATATTATAGTTAAGTAGCTTTTTGATGATAGAATATGGAATTTTGCTTTTATTTTCTGTGCTCTTTTGCTGACTGCAATGCAAAAGAATCTATAAAAACAACTTCATAGAAGATGTATAATAAAATATGCATAAAAAGGTAAACATATTTGAGAATATTATAATAACATTAAAATGATGCATTATGTTGAAAGAAACTGAATTCTATTCAAGTTGAAATAAGAAAACTGCAACAAAAATGTACCATCTACAAAACAAAAATAAAAATACAAGAAAAGAAATTTATAATTCAAAGCCTTGTGATGGCAAAACAAGTTTAAAAGGCTTTTGCCAGCAAAACTGCCAACCGGCAAGAAAAAGACTAACAAATGAGCTGTTATGGATTCTTTAATTAAACAAATGCCAGAGCAGATGAAGAAATTATGCCGAAATTTTATCCAGTGGATACAATAAAAATTAAAAAAATTTGGGCTTTAGGGGCAAAACGAGGCAGACACCCAAAAAAAAAATAGTAGTTTGTGCCGAATAAACGTTAAATTTTGTTTATTCATTTGTCATCTTAATTGCCTGCACAAATGCCCAGAGTCCTTAACAGCAATCGATGATCTGCAAGCTGTGGACAATCCAACTGATCACTCTGGGGCCAATAGAATTTTTCAACTGGCAACTCCGCTAAAAATAAATAAATTTGGCGAACTTTTAATGTACGCTGAGTACTGGACAAGCCGGCTACGACTACATCTCGTATTTGTCAAACGAATGTAAAGAGAAATTAAACATGACTCATCTTATTCAAACGACTGAGTCCCCTTTTTTCCGATTCCGAACCTGTGGGAAAACGCATTAGAGGACGCCCACGGAACCGATGGGGCACACAAATGGAGAGGGACCGCAACCAACTTGATGTGCACAATTGGAGAACGCTGGCTAAAGACCGTGCCAGCTGGAAAACTTTGTTGGTTGAGGCCCAAGTTCACCACGGACTGTAGCGCCAAAAGAAGAAGAAGAAGAGTCTCCTTTCTTTCGTGAATAGATCACATGGGAATAAAATTATGTCTAGAATTCCCGATAATTACCGATTAGTCAAGGGGAAACAAATTAACTAGACGGCAAACCGGCAACAATTACACATTTTACCGGTTAATTGAATCACCGATAATCCAGCTCCCTCTGTAAAAGTATCAGAAAATAATTATAAAAAATCGGCCTAAATTTTGGAACTTTTTAAAACTATTTCTATGAAATTCTGGCCATTTTTAAATACATACATACAATTCTTTAGGGATATTTGGAATTTCATATTCTCACCAAAAGCAACTTTAATATTTTTTGTAAAAATAGTTCTTGGCCAAAATATCCTTTAATAGTAAAAGGGAATTGTAAATGAGGAAAAACAAAACTATTACTTTTAGTTGGAACATTTAATTTATCAACTTAAATTTATTTAATGTTACTTTAAGCCATAAACTGCAACTACAACTTAATACTTTTACGTTTGTGAATATCACGTTTTCTTGGGAAATTTTACTTAAATTGATTATATGAAATTATTTACAATATGATGCTGTTACATAAATATTTTCATATTGAACAGCAGCCAGTTTACATTAAAAGTTTAATTAAAAATAAAGCCTTGTTTGTTTTGTCTAAAACAAATCAATTTTAAAAAGAAATTAAATTTTCTCCCCCAAAAAAAAAAAAGAAAACAATAGCAAAAATAATCAAATCGGCGCACTTAAACCCTTTATCAAGAGGCTTCATGTTAAATAACAAATTGTGGTATTATTTCGTTGCAAAAGCAACAAAAACTTGTTCCCTCAATTTGACTCACACTCTCACACGCCCTGATACAAACCTTTCCCACATCACACTGTGCACTGTGCACTGTGCACTGGGCAAAAAGTAGTCCTTCTTTGAGTTGTAAATAACTTTGACAGCATTTCTGCAGCTTCCCGTCTGCTGCTGGACCAATAACGAATGCAATTTGTTAAAAAATTGAACTTCTGCTCACAACTTACTTAACAATTTAGTTTTGTAGATATTTTTATTATAATACATTTTTCGTTTGCTGCTGCATTTTCCTACAATAAATCACTAAAAGCAAACAAAAGGCAAAAAAAAAACTCGTTGCAAAAATCAAGAAACTTAATATTGTTGCAAACGAAATTGAAGTTTATTTATAAATCGAATTTCATATATTTGCAACAACTAGACAAGTGATGAAGACAAATAAGTCGCTTGAAAACAGTTAAAGTTCTAATTGCTGGAAAAATATATTTTAAAAATTTGGGTTTTTTGCCAAAAATATATTTAACAAATTTTCATTCCGAATAATACATAAATTTGTTACCATTCTAAGTTACAAACAAATCTGAAATTTATTTCTGTCCTCTGCAATCATGCAAACATGTAATTTGTCTAGTCTATTCAATTGTTTTGTGAAATATTCGCTAAATAGTTTCGCCAAACTTATTGAATTAACTTTTCCATCACTGAATCTGCCAAATATATTTAAAATTAGAAAATGACAACAAACATAAACCAATAAAGGCCAACGAAATTTTTACAAAATGTGACTGTAAGATGATATGAATAAATTAACAACGACATTGAAGGTTGAGGCGGAAAGTGGCAAAAGGACTAAAATGTCTTTAAATCCTGTATGAAAAATAAAATCATAAAATTGGTAACAGTATTGGAGAAACAATATTTGACTTAAGATTGCGGATAATCCCAAGACCCAGGAGTCATATGACTTGTATTTATTGAAAAATGTCGCTGTTATGAAGGGGGGGTTACAGAAAACAGGTTTCTATTTATTATTTCATAACAATATTTATTGACCATAAACAGAATACAACATTAGGAGAATACAACTAAACATTTGTTAATTGTAAAAATATATTTGTACATGTGTCCATTAAATAAAGATATAAGATATAAGACGGTATAATTCTAAGATTTGATTTTGTAACTTAAGTACAACAACATGACTTTAAGACTTTATAACTATATGAGAAGATAAAAATATTATATATTATGACTATTTAGCAAACAAACAGCTGGAATTTGCAACTAAAGACGTACTAACCAGTCGATTAAAAGTAGTTGTAATAATATGACTTTATGACTATATGACAGGACTTAACAAACAACTTAATTATGTAACTAAAGCATGTAAAACCATCTTTTAAAGTGTTAAAATATGACAATATGACAACAGCAGACAAACAACTTAATTATGTACGTAAAACAATCTTTTAAAAAAAACAATAAGACTATACAATTAAATAACTTTTAACAACACGTTAAGGCTAAATTATTTTAGTATCTGTTAATTTATATAATAATATTTAATAGGGTAACGTTTGGCAATAAAGCAATACCGATTTAGGTTGATAAGACTATAACACAATATGACTGTTATATAATAATACCACGGCGTTATAACCTCATGCAACAATCTACCACGCTAATTGTATTCTAGTAGAACTATAACCATCTATAACGTTTAATCAGTGTATAATGACATGACTATACAATTACATGACAGTACAACGATACAACTGGCTGACAATGCTATTGAACTCAGGGTTGTTAATAAAGTGTTTATATGCATATTTATGACAATATGTCCTATATAACTGTACAAATATATGACAATTACTGAGCCATGCACGTCTTTGTCCTATACGATGATATGACAGCCCTACGACATTATGACTTCATGATATTACCACGAATAGTTTTGGGATTTTATCTAATATACTTATATTTTATCTAATAAACTTGTCCATTTACAAGTTTGCTGATCGCAAAATGCCAGCCTTAGAATAATGGTTGCATAAAAATCTGTAGTTCAATATAATGCGGCTCTGAAAATAGGGCCGCGCCCCTCACCCGCATCATCAGAAACTCTCAAAGTCACTTTTGTAACTTGAGGTTTAAACTACTATTCCCGCCTTTGTCAGCTAATCCTTCTGCACTAATTTACCAACACCAGGACACCTACTTCAAGACTTACCAGGGTACAAGGCGCCGGCAGGCGTTTTTGCCAGAGGTTTCAGCAGTTTCTGACAACGACAGCCGGAAATTTTTAGGGGTCTTTGTGTTGATGGCCCTTTCCTTTGTCATCCACACCGCCCCAGCTTGGAATATGCAAAAGCAAAATCTGCTACAGGAGGGATCTCAATCCAGACTATAACTATTAATAGCTGGCACAAACGTTATAGTTGAAACATGTTTTTGTCACAGACAGAACTTTTTCTTATCTTACATTTATACAAAGAAGTGACCAATTTTGGAGTTTAATTTTAAAAAATTAATAAACTTTAAATTACAAAATGTTTGCCAACATTTTCTTTAATTACAATGAAAACTGATTGATAAATTAATCGCTACCGCTCAAGTTAATCTGCCGGCATAATAATAGATATTTCGTTCTACAACAATATCACAACTCCTTTAACTTTGTCAACCAAAAATTAACAATCGTTGCAATTCGTTTGGCGTGCCTCAAAATAAAGTCTATAAACTAAAACAAAAAAGATAAAAACAACCGCAGGCAAATAACGATGGAAAACATAAATTTATGGTAAAATTGTTTCAAATATTCCGAGCCAGACCCAAGAACGAAAACAAGATTCATTTATTTATTGTTTGTTTTTCTTATTTTTCTTATTTTTTTCCGCCCCTTATTTTATTATCGATGACTACTAACTTGTCGTTTATAGTTATTTACAATCAATCATAAAAGTATTCATACACACACGGCGCATGGCTGACTGTGTAATGGCTTGCCGAGTTGTACAATTTTCTTCTTTTTTTTTTTTTTTGTGCATTCCCATGACTTTGTTTCTGCTTTTCTTGACAACAGCGGCTGGTTTCTTTCATGCTTTTATGCAGCAACAGTTTCAGTGTCTTGTTTTTCCGTTGACTACATTTTAACACAGTGCTGGCACAACTGAAGGCAGGATAAGGGTCGTAAAAAGACAAAGTTGCAACAAAATACCCATCAAATTATGATGACTACCGCCATTATGAATGACATTAAAAAGCACATGCATATTGGTTTCTGTTGGCCCTCCACTTTCCAAATAGGAAAATGTTAAGGATCGCCAACCAACAATCCAAAAAAAAAAAAAAATAATAAAACACGCGTTGGGTTTGCTTTAGGTTTCTATAGTAGCACTTTGATAATGTCTGTATTTCAATTTCACTGGGGAGCTAAAATCACATGAACGTTTCCCAGCCCAGCGGTTACCTTCCCTTCTTCATCCAGTGAAAGAATACTTCTACCAGGACTCAACATGCCGCCGTGTGAGTCCTTGTTATTGTTCATCATACATAGTTGTAAATGTCATAAAGTAAATGCAATAAAATTTGTGGCAAACCTTGTTGCGGTTAAATGTTTGTAAAAATTCTATATGAATAACTACAATGACAATGTCAGTCGTTCAACTGAAGCCTGTTAAACACAAACAAATTAATGACATTTACTCAAAGTGCTAATGCCGGCAGATAAACCTGGCGTGAATTTAACTATATTGTACAGTTTCTTGAAAACAATTTTAAATCGAAAAAATATACATAAATTTAAGCTTAAAAATTTTTAACAAACGCAGGGAAACTTGTCTGTCACAAAATTTGTTTTATAGAAAAACTTGTTTGGCAAAACATTTTTTTATACAAAAACTTGTCTGCCATAAGTTTTACTATAGAAAAACTTGTCTGTCATAAATTTGTTTATAGAAAAATTCTCTGCCGCAAAATTTTTGTATAGAAAAACTTGTCTAGCACAAGTTTGTCTGTATAAAAACTTGTCCATAAATTTTTCTATAAAAAAACTTCTCTGCCATTAATTTTTCTATAGAAAAATTCTCTGCCTCAACAAAAACTTGTCGGCCATTAATTTTGCTATAGCAAAAATTCAAAATTATTTTATAGAAAAACTGATTTGCCATAAATTTTGCTGTAGAAAAACTTGTCCGCCACAAAGTTTTCTATAAAAAAAACTTCTCTGCTTCAAGAAAAACTTGTCGGCCATTAATTTTGCTATAGCAAAAATTTAAAATTTTTTTATAGAAAAACTGATTTGCCATAAATTTTGCTGTAGAAAAACTTGTTCGCCACAAAGTTTTCTATATAAAAACTTATCTGCCTTAAATTTTACTATAGAAAAACTTCTCTGCCATTAATTTTTCTATATGAAAATTCTCTGCCTCAAAATTTTTTTTATAGAAAAACTTATCTGCCATAAATTTTGCTATAGAAAAATTCTCTAGCGCAAAATTTTTTTTATAGAAAAACTTATCTGTCATAAATTTTTCTATAGAAAAACTTGTCTATCACAAATTTGTCTATAGGAAAAATTCTCTAGCGCAAAACTTTTTTGTTAAAAAAACTTATCTGCAATAAATTTTGCTATAAAAAATCTGGTCTGCCACAAAATTTTCTATATAAAAAATTGTCTGCCATAAATTTGTCTTTAAAAAAACTTCTCTGCCATAAATTTTCTACAGAAAAATTCTCTAGCGCAAAATTTTTTTTATAAAAAAAACTTGTCTGCCATAAATTTTTCTATAGAAAAATTCTCTGCCTCAAAATTTTTTTATAGTAAAACTTCTCTGCCATAAATTTTGCTATAGAAAAACTTGTCTGCACCAAATTTTTCCATATAAAAACTTATCTGCCTTAAGTTCTACTATAGTAAAACTTTTCTAGCACTAATTTTTCTCCAAAAAAACGCACGTCTCCCATGTTTATTCCATTAATGTTAAATTCGCAACTTAATGTTGTTGAAATATTTCAAGCAAAGAAATGACTCCACGCACCGAAAACTTCATATACACAAATACACGTGTTCCGCATTATAAAATGTTTTCTCAATTCTGAATCTAATTTGAAAACAATCACTAAGCTGAAGAAAACCGACGAGTAACTCGGCAGACATTTAAGCGGCATAAGAAAATTGCATAGAGCAGGAGCAAAATTTACATAATTGCAATGAAACGCCAAAGAAACAGAAAACAATAAACATAAAGAAAATGTGTTCTCTCTCGTAAACAATGCAATTAAAAGTCATACAATTTCACATACAATCAGACACAGAAGTGTTCAACATACATCTACTTATGAACTGGCTCAAGCACACCGAAAACACATTTGTGCCAGAATTTTTCGGTTAATTGTAAGAGATGGTAATAATAACTACAATAACGAAAACTCAAACTTAACAAAAAAAAAAAAGAAAAGACTGGAAGTATCCTTAAAAAAAAAAAGGAGCAGTTCATACACACATGCACTAAAGCGAACTCATGCATAAACGATCATACGCTTAAGCTTAAGTGGCAGAAATCCAACCTTTAAAGGAAAACTAAAATATACTGTAAATTCACATATATATTTCAAGCATGTGTGCGCATTCATAAGAAAAACAAACACAAAACCTTCGTTATAGAAATGTGCCAACAAAAAAAAATAAAAAAAAGAGAAAGAGAAAAGAACTGCACAAAATAAATTTACAAGGCAAATGCTGCAGCTGCTGCAAATGTGACTTCTGCTGCTGCCAGCAGTTGTTTATAAAACAAACAAACAAAAAAAAAAAACAAAAATTATATATAACACACATTTGAATATATAAATTTAGAAAATTGTTGAAAATTACACGCCCACTTATAAGCGCATAATAATACACATCAACAGAAATAAGAAAAATGGCAGCAAGAAAATCTTAATTTAAAGAGTATTAAAAGTTAATAGTGATACAAAAAACAGCACCAAAATATGTCAGACAGGAAGAGAACATGCGACCGCTGGCTGTCTTCTAAAGGAAATTTCCATAAAAATATTTGTTTTAAATTTTTCCCCCCCTAAACTTAAAACTACTGCTAAACACAAACTGGTTTTGCCTAAATTATTCTACAGAAAATTCTACAAAACCGTTTCCCAACGAAAATCATCTAAATTTCCACAATATCTGCCGATAATCAACTCGTTTTCCGCTATTTTTTTTTTGCCGTATTATTTTGCATAAAAAATTGCCCATTTCAGATTTTATAACTTATCTTGAACAAACACCGGCTTTAGGCCATAATTGCTATAGAAAAACTTTACATCCATAATCTTATTTACGGCACAACTTGCTTTCCACAAACTCAGCCTGGTTAACATTTAACCATTTAAATAACATTTTTTTTTCTTTTATAGAAAAACGAGTCGACTACTTTTTTTTCAACAAAAACATGTAATAAAACTAAAGTCGTTGATAATTTTTTTTCGGAGAAAAATTTGCTTTGCACAACTTTTTCTATGGAAAAACTTGTTAGCCAAAGACTTTTATGGGAAATCCTGTATCCTACATTATTTTGCATAGGAACACTTTAATTTCTCAGTTATTTTATAGAAAAACTTGTCTTTCAATTTTCAAAGTTTTCCACTGAATTCTGAAATTTTTTCTTTGCATTCCACAATTTTTCCAATATAAAAAATTTCCTTCAACAATTTATTTTTGGCAAAATCATTTGTTTCTAACGATTAAATTGCTTTCTTTAAAGGTAAACAATTTCCATCTACATGATTTTTGTTTTTTAAAAATCATTTTTAAAAATTTATTTACAAATCTAAATCTGAATATAAGAAATGGCCTTCTTTAATTCTTTTATTTTAGAAATTTATTTTTTTTCTAAAGATTCTGTCTACAATTATTCTGCAGAATAAATTTCTTAACACATTTTTTTCAAAACAAAAATTATTGCAGTTGCTACAATATTTTTTTAGAAAAACGATTATTTGTTTTCTATAATTATTGTATAAAATAAAATGCATTCCATAATTTTTCTTTCCGCAAAAACCTGCTGCTGACATTTTTGACTGCGGAAAATATTGTTGAAGACAATTTTCAATATTTTCATTTTTTTATAAAATATTTTCATTTTTTTTATATCTCTATAAAACTCCCTATCAAATGTTAGCGATAACAAAAGCTATACAACTGATTAAGAAAATTGATTTCACGTATGAAATATCGGCTAAAATAAATATAATACAATAAATAACTAAATAGAGTTACACACATATTTTTGGTATTTAAACAAAAAACAATAGAAAAACCGTTTATTCAAAAAATAATCGCACAAATCATAAAACTTAAAACTATTGTTTCTGATAATTGCATTCGTTTACGAAAGACATCACTTTCATATCGCTAGAAATACTTTCGAAATCCTGAAATCACCATCAGTTGGTTGGTGGTGATGGATGGTTCAGTGATTTTGTTTTAAACTTCTTCAAATCCAGTGTTAACAAGAGTTTTTCTCATCAAAATACACACTTTTACAGATGGCGTTGAATCAAATCAAGTCCCCTAAAAATAGAATAAGACAATTATTTGGATAACAAATTCTTGTGCAAAAAATTCGCGTAAAAATAGAACTGTATCTACTATCGGTATTTTCATATTTTTGGTTTTTTTGGAATATATCTGGAGAGGCAGAAGGGTGTGCAACATCAATCACAATAGTCACAGGAGACTTCGAGACATAATGATGCCGAAAACAATGAGAAAAGTACACTGTCGAAAACTACACTGTACACCAGCAATCTGTGGGAGAAATATGCTAAACTGCCGGGGATCGTGTAAGGAAACTATTAAGTAATTTTTTTATATATAGACAGGATGCACCAAACCAAAGACTCGCCAGATGGCGTTATTTATGATGTTTTATTAATCTTCTTTGGCGATATGTCCTATTCTTTGGACTTTATCATGACATTAAGATGACTTAAAGCAGGAAACAGCAGGCAGCTTTCTCTTCCTTTTCCGGGCTTTCCCTGCAGCTCTCCCCTTGGATGTACCAACAACCTTCCCTTAGCCAAAAAAAAAAAAAACCAACTGCTTCTATGTTTTTACTCTCTAATGTGCTCAAAACATATCTTCTTGCCATTTAAGTAAGAATTAAATAAGAAGGTAAATAAGAAAATATGAGCAAAAAACCAAAAAACAAAAACAAACATTTGTTTGTTGAAAAACTTGAAGCAAGAAAAAAACACCGAAGTTAAAACAAAAAGTCTATCCAAAAAGTTGATGGCAACAAACTGCCTGACAAACATGACAATTGTGTTGAAATGGCTGAGAACAGAAAAAACAACAAATATCCAAAAAAAAAAAACAAATTCAAAGAAACAAAAACAAAAACAAAACCAACAACAGGAATAATGTTAAAAGGCATAATGTTAGTAGTAGAAAGGATCATCAAGCCATATGGCAATTTTCGAACAGACAAAACTGTGCAGGCAGGAAAGAAACTTAAATTTTGTAGTCAATGTTCAGCATAGTGGATGCATAAAAATTCTATTTGGCATAAAACAAAAGTAAACTTATTAGACAGTGGCCTGCGATTGGAAAACGCAACAGAGAAAAGTGAAGCACGAGGAGCCCTAAAAAAAACTTTCATGCAGGATATGCATCGACAATTGAGGGTTTCTCAAACACTTCAGACTTTTCTTACTGTGATTTAGAGCTAAAATGCTGTGATTCGAAAAATACTTCTGCTCCACTGTAACTATATGATAGAAATTCTTAGCGACTGAACACGATTTGCATCAACATATGCAATTAAGTTTAAGCATGTACCGACAATATGGTCAGCTGAAAGGCAAAATGAAATCGATTGTTTGATCGTTTACAATGG
Organism: Epicampocera succincta; assembly: GCA_932526305.1. Lineage (NCBI taxonomy): Eukaryota > Metazoa > Arthropoda > Insecta > Diptera > Tachinidae > Epicampocera > Epicampocera succincta. The sequence goes on along the minus strand of OW052035.1, from coordinate 10,117,882 downwards.
ATTTCAGCAACATGCAGGTCCCCGCCAGGTTTTCAATACTTAACATAATATGTTATAATATATCGGCTGAGGTCAAGATAAAACGAAAATAAAGTTTTGGCACAAATTTTCAACAAAAAACTGCATTGAATAATAAATGTTATTAAAACAATATTATCACGAAAATTTATTGAGAAAATTTATTAAGAAAAGGACTTTTGCCAAGCCAAAAAAAAAAAACATGATACACTTATCGCAATGTTAAAGCTTGACTTAAGCTGTTGTGGTAAAATGCCACAGATATGTTTATAAAAAATTCTAAAATAAAAGTAATAAAAATGGTTTTGCTTTGCAGCTGACGATATCAAATATCTGCAAAATATGAGGAAAAACTGCATACATAACAGTCAATATATTTACAATATTGTGTCTAAAAGAATATAGAAATGTCTGCATATCGTTAACGTAATCTGGAAAAGTCCTAACTCTGTTCTTTTTCCAAATCCGGCATTTTTTTTTTTTTTTTTTTTTGCAGACTTCCTTTAATTTATGAAAATTTGCCAAAACACCAAATAATTGTTTTGGAAAGAACAACATAAGCTACAGCTTTTCTATGTTAAGATAACGATACGAATCGGTTTTTCTTCTTACCATGACAACAACAAAAGCTGTCGATAAAATGTTAAAGCCTAAGCCCTGATGTTCACAACAAGTCACCAGATCTTTTTGTGCCAGCCAAACTGCTGACTAGATTTTGTTAAACAGGATCTGCCACTTTCGATTTCAATTCGACATCAAACATTTAAGGCGACTGCGCCTTCCTCACGCCTGGTATATACCAATTCCTTCCACAATATCATCACTCATCATCGTCATGATTTTGTTCACTTACAACCACTGGGTTATTGCATCTATTCCAGCAGAATATATTTCAAAATTCATGCAATATAACAAACTGGCATAAGTATAGGGTATAGCTGGCGTAGGTACATGTACCTTGTAAAAAATATTTATGAATATTTGTAGCAATTTTGCTGGTTTTTCTTATTTCTTTCTACTGTTGCTACTGTACGAGTCTGTGCATAACCATCAACATCAACATACGGTCGAGAGAGAGGGGGGAGGCTTTAGTTCACATCAGTTAAAGTTTGAGTTGAGTTGAGTTTGTCGTCTGATTTATGCGCATACTTTTGCAGTAGAAACGTGCCAAAACATTAACGGAAATAATGCGATTTTCATGAACTATAAACTTACACTCATACATGTACAAACATATATAAAAATTCTACATGTTTGTGTGTGTCGCTGTTGAGATGAAATCGAACATTTTTTTCTTTCGATTTTTCAATTCAATGATATTGTGTTTAACACTGGCGTATGTGTTGGCTGGAGTGTGGAAAAACACTATTTTTTATGGGTTTTTTTTCCAGCTTATTTTCTTTTAAGTTTTCTTCGTTGGTTTCTAAAGGATTTTTAAATTGCTCTATAATTTTTATTTTTTTCTTTAGTTTTTTATCTTTTTATGGCTTTTGTTTTAAGCAGTTTTTATAACATAAACATTTATACATGTTTTTAAAAAATTTATATAAAGAATTGTATCTTATCAGTGATTTCAAAAATGATTAGAAACATTTAATTTGGAAATCTTGTTAAAGTAAATAAACGCTCTGCCAGCTTAATTCACTAGATATTGCATTTTATGCACCCTGAACTACTCCAGCAATGATTTTAAATGCACTCTGTTTTTGGAATTTCAAATAGAAAGAAAAAGGATATATGAAAAGATTTCTCATTTTTACTATAATGGAGCTGAAACTCGCCACAATGTTAAAGGATATTATACTACAAATTGTTATGTACTTGCTATGTACTTGTTATGTACCTTCACACAATTATAATGGTTGCCTTAATTTACATTTTGTATTAAAAAACATATTTGATAGCAAATTAAAACTAATCTTGGCCAAATTCTTTCTAAAAGTGTTGGAAATAATTTTTTGTTTACGCAATGTGATCATTTTTAAAGAAAACATATATTTTACAAATAAAGGATATATGAGAGGTAGACGCATCTTTAACTTGATAGGCCTGAAATTTTACTCACAGCTAAAGGCTTTATTACTACAAATAGTAATCAACTTTGCAAACATTCCCATAAGTTTTGTAGAAGTAAATTTAAAATTTCTTAAATGATAACATAGAACTTTGCTTTCTATGTCTAATGTAAAATTTTAAGTTTTCTTGTACTCAAAACCTAATAAATATTAGTTTCAATTACTTTTGGATTAGTTTTGTTAAACATTTTTTTTTAAGAAGAAAAAAAGGATATATGGGAAACAGAACTATTCTTACACTGTATGAGCTGAAATTTTGTACATAACTTCGAATCATATAACGGCAAATAGTAAACATATTTTGATTGCTTGTAATATTATTTAAGTTTTTGCGTTAAAAGGATTATTGTGAAAACTTCTTTAAAATGTAACAAATGCATTTAAATAATCTTAATGCACAGAAAAAATAAAGAACACTTGGCATTTGCCCATATCCTTATTTTAATGCAGCTTAAATTTCAGGCTTTTTACCTAAAACTTGAACATAAATGCTTTTAACTTTATTCTGAAATATTTGTGAAATATTTTCATTTTTTCGAAAAAAAAGGATATATGAAAGCCAGACTTATCTCTACTCAGATTAAGCTGAAAAGGAACACCCGACTTAGGTTGGTGATAATACAAATTGTAATCATTGTTTTAAAGCATTTTAATAGGCTACATTTTTGTTATTCTAAAATTTTTAAAAAAGGACATTTGTAAAAAAATTGCTGGAAAAATTTCATGCTACTAAAACAAATTTCTCTAAACTGCTCTGGATGGAATACTTAAAGCAACAGTATCCTTTTTGTATTCTTTTCTCCTGAGTTGTGACTGTGTTCGCAGTTGGAGTCTTAAAGCCATGAGTAACAGCCACCTGCTACCGCCACATTTGCTCTCATTTAAGGACAGTTGGCTGCAAGTCATAACGTTACGCTGATTGCGAAAAATTAGTTTATGCTACAGCAACAGAAAAAAAATCTTAACGAACAAATGAAAATCTAAATAAAATTACAAAATACCTCAGCTTTTATGGCTGGCACAACTCTTGCCAATTAAAAATTACAAACAGAATAAAACGGGGAAAATCTGCCTTATTTGTTGCTTTCTTTTTTTTCCGTGAAGTCGGCGTATGTTTTCAAATAGTGCAACAACCGCATTTAACGAACACTGTGTTTATTGACAAAACGTATTTGCATTGATGTTACAAAGCAGCGTGTGGTAGTAGTAATTCAATAGTAGATATTTGTATGTTTAAATGCTTTTAAAAGAAGCCTGCACAGGGTGTTTTTTTTAATTGAATGGCTGGCCCAAGAAAGAAACCAAATGCCTAAGATTTTAGTTTCATTATTACATAAAATCTTTAAAACACTCCAGTTAAGTTTAATAAGTTAAGTTTGATTTTGTTGGATGGACTTATAAAACCAGTCGTTAAAGTTATCCTCCTGTGTGGATGCAGTTTAATGGCATCACAGGTTGTTGTTTATTTACTCTCCATATCAACTTGCATGTGTTTAGGTTTTTTTTCTTTTTATAATTGTGTTTTTTTCTTTGTAATTGTAACAAATTGCATTGTAGTTTTAATAGATTGCACTTGTATTTTAAACCATTTGTTACATTTACAACTGTTTTGTTGTTGTTCTTTTTGTTGCTGCTGCCATTGCTGCTGCTGTTGTTGTTTCGTGTAGGCCGTATTGTTGTAGTTGGTGCTATTGCTCGTCTATTTTATTATGCACAATTGTCGATTTGCCATGCAAGTGATTCTAATTTCATTGGTTATGCATGATAGAAATTGAGGCAGGCATTTAGGCATGGCAATGGATACTGTATACATTTATTGTTACTCCGGCTCTTACAACTACAGCAATGGACGGCAATAGAATAAATAAAGTTGAAAATAGTTAAAAGAAGAAAAAAAAAAACAGCCATCTGGAAAAAAATCACTTTAATTAAATGACTACAAATAGTTACAAAAATAAACAAGGATATTTAAGGTACATCAACCAAGTGCACTATCTGACAGCTCAAAATATGACAACAACTTGTTAAGTGACGTCCCGAAACAGTATATCGAATTTCAGTAGAATGAATTCAAGGATAAGGTTTGCCTTCATATATCCTTTATTCGGAATTAGGTATTTAAAGCATAAAATAATAAATAAATTATTACAAAAAAATTATTGTTGGACCAAACAACCAAAGTCTGTTGAAAATTCGCTTCAAAGTACATCAAACAAATGCACTATTTGATAGCTTAAAATATGACAACAACTTGTTAAGTGACGTCCCGAAACAGTATATCGAATTTCAGTAAAATGAATTCAAGGATAAGGTTTCCTGTCATATATCCTTTATTCGGAGTTAGGTATTTAAAGCGTAAAATAATAAATAAATTATTGCAAAAAATTATTGTTGGACCAAACAACCAAAGTCTGTTGAAAATTCGCTTCAAAGTACATCAAACAAATGCACTATTTGATAGCTTAAAATATGACAACAACTTGTTAAGTGACGTCCCGAAACAGTATATCGAATTTCAGTAAAATGAATTCAAGGATAAGGTTTCCTGCGATATATCCTTTATTGGGAATTAGGTATATAAAGCGTAAAATAATAAATAAATTATTGCAAAAAATTATTGTTGGACCAAACAACCAAAGTCTGTTGAAAATTCGCTTCAAAGTACATCAAACAAGTGCACTATCTGACAGCTCAAAATATGACAACAACTTGTTAAGTGACGTCCCGAAACAGTATATCGAATTTCAGTAAAATGAATTCAAGGATAAGGTTTCCTGCCATATATCCTTTATTGGGAATTACTGCAAAAAATATTTGTTGGAGCAAAGAACTAAGGTCTGTTGAAAATGCGTTTCAAAGGATATGTGCATAGTTCATATATCCTTAAAAAAACCCTAAAAAAACAGAACTAAATATTAATCCCAAATTTCACAAAACATAAACCATAAGTTCTGACCAAAAAATTATAGTTTTTATAAAAATTTGTTGTAATTAAAAACATGGTTATTCTATCAAGGATATATTCGACCTTTCAGACACTTTATAAAAACCATTATAATAATGATATTAACAATTTGTAAATCATTTTTTTCAAGCCGAACATAAATTTTATTCTCAGCCTCTACAAGATCTTGTGTAATGCCCATATATCCTTAATACTTAAACTAAGAACTGGGCAGTTTTTGTATATAAAATAACTGCAGAATAATAGTATAAAATCGTTTTATCAATCTCAGATCAATTACTTAAAAATTAAGTGTAGTTTCCATATATCCTTTATATATAAAATGCTGTATAAGCCTGGCTGTTGGCCAGAAATTAATGAAAATTTATTTATATTTGTAAAATTATATTCTTAAGCTATGCTATAAATTTCATGTCAATTGCTGCAAGGCCACGACTAACTGCCATATATCCTTTTTTTTCAAAAAAAAAAAAATATTTTTAAATAAAAATATTAATACTCACAAATATTTGTGGTATAATATTTAAGCTTTGAAATAAATTTTAGTGTTAAAAATGAAATAAACATGTCATAGTCCTTCGTGTCCTTGCTGAAAATGATCTTTACTACTTCTGCTGGAAGGAATATAATTATATAGCATAATTATTAATTGAAAAAAATACTCTTACTCTTTGCTGTATACATTTATACCCACCCAATTAGTATTTATGTTTTATTATTGTAAATAAATAAAAATAAACATACAACAATACTATGAAAGTTGGAGAAAACTTCTTATATAATATAATGAAGCTACCTGATAAAAATTGCGTCAATTGGTGAAGGTTGACGCAAAGCTTCCATATATCCTTTTTACATTTAATAATAAATTTACTTAATAAAAAACTACACTTTATTTATAAAGAATCAATGACAATTTGCGGGGGGTGGTGGCATATTTTACACCAAGTCTGGTTTTAATATTAAGTTTATTGCCCTCCAATTCTACTCATTTTCCATACATCCTTTCTTGTTATGAATATTTTTTAATAATAGATGTAGGATGTCCAACGCCTAGAGTAGGGTGTCACAAAAACAGATAAAAAAAAGAGAAATTTCTAATTGTTTTTAATGACAATTGCAATTAGATATTCAATACATTTCAAATATTGAGCGCGCTAATGCATGATTGACATGATTTGGCAATATAAATTGAAGGGTTTAACAACATTAAATAACAGCCGAAAACAAACAACCATGAATCAGCTTAAAAAAAATTTATTCATTTTAAAGCCAGGCAATAAACTAACCAAAAATATATAAAATATATAATTTTCTTCGTCGCATAAAAGAGTTGATATTAAAATATTCATTAGTTTTATATAATTTAAATGAAGTTTAACCAATTTTATGCAAATAATGCATTTAAAAGGACATAGATTTACATTAGACAGAAAAAAAGAGAATGCGGCCAATAATGACAATTATTTTTATTGGCAAATGTCCTGGGTTCGCCAAAATAGTGTGCTTCAGTTTTGCATATTTTACAGCAGCCTAAAAATATGCTAAGCTTGTCATATAAATTTTATATTTAATTGCGTTCAATGGTTTAGTTTACAAATTCTGATAATGAAGTTTTATTTTCATTACATGCCCAAATAAACGTCTATCATGTGCCAGGGGAATTGTTGGCAATTAAAAATATATATAAAAATTTGTCGTAGAAATGGCTTTTAAAATTCCTATAACTACAATAAAATTTACAAGTTCCATACAGCAGATTACAACTTATTATATAACAAAATACAAATCTTTCTGAAGTCTTGCAAAATTTCGGGGAGAAAAAAAATTCATTAAAAATCCTAATCCAAAGGAAGATTTTTCAACATTAAGTTTCAAATATTCGAAAGCAAATTTTCGACAGTGGGAAACTTAAGCATTTTATCTGAAATCTGTTAAAGTAACGGTTTCTTCGTTACCTATCAGAATAATTTTACACTAAAATATACATTTGTAAATACTCGCCCTGTTATTTAAGTATTTAGCAGTTTGCAAATGTTGTTCGATTTTTCGATATTCTAAATACTAAAACCAAGATCTCCAAATCGCCAACGAAAACATTAACTTAATTTAAAAATTTTAATTCAATATTTATTTAAAGCTCTAGATTATTATAAATATGATGTTCGAATTTTTGAAAATTAAATTCGAATTTTCGAACATTTGAACATGTTATAACAGAGATGTGTACACTCAAGGGTAATAAAAGAATTTGAAGTCACTGGTATTTCGTTTTTATTTTCGAAGTTACGAAAGTTTCGAACATTCGCGACTAAGCTGCGAAAATTTTACCCCAACTTTTGGAAAATATCAAAAAGTTTTTAACAAAGAACATTTTCCTAATTGAAAGACATTAATCCTTAAACTGTAAATTCGCCAAAAGACTTTCAAATGGAAAAACAAAAATTTGGATTATGATAAATTTATAGAAATTTTAAACAAAATTTATGGAAATTTTAAATAAAATTCATAAAAATTTCTAATAAAATTTATAGAAATTTTAAATAAAAATTATAGAAATTTAAAATAAAATTTATAGAAATTTTAAATAAAATATATAGAAATTTTAAATAAAAATTATAGAAATATTAAATAAAGTTTATTAAAATTTAAAAAAAAATGTAAATAAAATTTATAGAAATTTTAAATAAATAATGTAGAAATTTCATATAAAATTTATAGAAATATTAAATAAATATTTTAGAAATTATATATAAAATTTATAGAAATATTAAATAAATATTATAGAAATTTTATATAAAATTTATTAAAATTTAAAAAAAAAATTGAAATAAAATTTATAGAAATTTTAAATAAAATTTATAGAAATTTTAAATACAATTTATAGAAATTTTAAATAAAGTTTATTAAAATTTAAAAAAAAAATTTAAATAAAATTTATAGAAATTTTAAATAAATATTATAGAAATTTTAAATAAAATTTAAAGAAATTTTAAATAAATATTATAGAAATTTTATATAAAATTTATAGAATTTTAAATAAAATTTATAGAAATTTTAAGTACAATTTATAGAAATTTTAAATAAAGTTTTTTAAAATTTAAAAAAAAAATTGAAATAAAATTTATAGAAATTTTAAATAAATATTATAGAAATTTTAAATAAAATTTAAAGAAACTTTAAATAAATATTATAGAAATTTTATATAAAATTTATAAAAATATTATATAATAACTATAGAAATTTTTAATATATTTTATATAGAAATTTTAAATAAAATTATATAAAATTAAAAAAAAAAAATTCAAACTAAACAGAAAAAACAACTACTAAAATCAAATTTTAAGTTCATATAAAATATATGAAACTCAAAATTAAATATTTGATAAAAAAAACAACTTCGAATAATCAATCGGCAAAACAAAACTCAAGGACATTAAAACTTGAGCTTAAGACAAGCATAAGAATCTTAAAATAAAATATGGGAATTAAAGTTCAAATTAGAGGAAAAATATCTATGTTTTAATTAAATGGCTTAAATTGAGCTAAAAAGAAATTTGAGAACATAATTTTGCCTTAAAGAAAACTTTCGGAAATTTCACCTCAAAACTCGAAGTAAATATTTTTCTAAAAAACCCCCCTGTTTTTGAATAAGTAAAATATGTAAAATAAGGATTTTTATTTAATAACTTTAACTTCAATTTGCTAAAAATGGACGGCTTTCAACATCTTTAAAAACACACTTATAAAAATGTACTGACAGGATGTAGGCGTCACTTGAACTTATTGCACTTGCACGATACTAAAATGAATGTTTTTTTACACTTTATAAAATTAATATCAGATTTCTGCTTAGATTTTTAACACAATTTTATACATAGATATATATATTTTTTTTTAATTTGAAATGAAATACATCGTCAGCTGATCGTCAGATAGATCAAGTGACATTCCTGTCACTGTTGTTGGTTTGATGGATTGAAACATACAAATTTTAGGCAGACATTTATAATTTGCTTGGATAAAAAATGTTCATTATTAAAATTGAATAGTTCTTTTCGAAATAATTTCATATATAAAATTTGCTGCACGTTCAGGCCATCGAAAAAAAATGTCCTCAACGTGACCAAAAATTTAATTCCTTTTATTCGAAGTTTACATTCACTCATTTTTAGCTTAACACACTATTTTCAACTGCTTTCCCTCATAAATTTAATTTACTATATTACGGTTTTTTCTAACTAAATTAGGCTGACTTGTCATGGCCACAAGGGGACACAGTATGACTGTAAAAAAACAACCTGCCAACAACTATAACTATAACTTAATTAAAACAAAAAGTTATGAAAAATGCACAGGCCAAAATAAAATGAAACACACAGAGTGAGATAGAACGAGAGAGAGAGAGAAGGAAAAAGAACAAACTAAAATTAAATGGAAAAAACTTATAATCAGCAAATTAAATGTTTTTGAGTAAATAAGACAACATGGTTTTTATTTCGTAAAACATGTTTTATACGCATCATAAAAATAAACCCTAAAAACGCAAAACTTAAAGTGTTATTTGTAACTGACGTTTATGGGCCACAAAGTTTTGAGACGCCTTTCAAAAAACGACAGGAATACAAAAATACTATAACAGTTGCCAGATAAATAAACATTTTTATAAAATTATATGACTGGTTTTAGCACTAATTCAGTAACAAATAAACTTATTTATGGGAGAATAAACGAGCTCAAATTTACAAGCATACTTTTAGGGGATATGGAAAAGATTTGCTTATTAAAGAGTCTAATGGCAAACGAACATACGATTTGGAAACTAAAAAAATTGAAAAGAAATTAATTGAAAAAAAAATAGTTGGTTGGCTAAATTTATTGATAAATATATTTTTTTTTCTTTGGATATCACCGATCCCAGATCGAGTGAATTGATTCCACTACACATCTTCTTGTAAGCTTTCTCCGTTGATAAGTCCAGAACAATCAACAAGAAAGCCAACATAAAACACACCACTGTACAAATATGGCTGGCAGATACACCAAATTTAATCACGTAACTCTCGGCCACTGTAAGAAGCTGCGGCAGACACTGGCATAATTTTATATGTCATGCTTTAGCACGTGCCTGTATTTTTATAAATAATATATATAACTAAATATAACTATATATGTATATATAACTAAAGTTGAGTTTTGTTAATATTTTACACACGTTTTTTTTATTTTAAGTCTTTATTTACACCTCGTTATTGCACAAACTTCTATTAAATAATAATATCGGTTTCAAGTTGCATTAAAACTGTTTATATAGCGCTTAAGAGTGACAGAAACGGTCTGCCGGAGAGTCCACTTTTGCAAAGACACTTCAGGCGTTTTTTGTTTTACTACAATAAATGTTTCTTTTAAATTTTCAAAATGTTTTTTTTTATTTTACATAAAAACTTGTCATGGAAAATGTGAAAAAAACGAATACAAAATATTAAAAATAAAATGTGTAAATCCTTCCTGTGCCTTGCAAAATAAATACGCCACAATTTAATTTAATGCCATTCCAAACCTAAACAAAAATGTTAAACATTCACATAACATGAATAAATAAAACATCATTTGCAATTGTTATTGTCTCTGGAAATATGCAACATTTAAATAATAAAAGCACCTCAAAAGTATGCAATGAATTTTTATATAACTCATCTGGATGTGCCAAAGAGTACATTAAACAAATGTTACGGATAAAATATCCGGCAAGCAAAATCATATGTAAAGGGCACAAGACCTTTAAAGGGGGTAAAATTAAATTCGTATGCAAAACGAACAAAATGTCTAATGCTCTGCTCCATGTAAACGCAGCTCTTGAAGTAAAACTAAATATTGCAATATATATATATTTTATTTTAATTCTCTGTTACAAAACTTGAGAGCAAACTGGAAACCGTAGGTTTGGTGTGCCTGTATACGGCTTGCTGGCAAAATAGAAACAATGGTTAGAAAAACACACAAGTGCAAGATATTGGCAAAGGACAATGACTACGAACAAGGGCGGAGCAAAATGCAAAAACAAAAAAAAAAAAGTCAAGACATAAAGAAACCCAAATGACAAACCGACATTTGGAATGTGAAAAATACAAGTTAAATGCTCTTTGAGCGTTATTTTTCAGCTGTCCAAGGTGTATTTAAGTGACCAAGGACATGACATAATAGTCGGTCTTCTTATATGTAAATGATTTGTTTGCAGTGCCAAGAAAACTAAATTTGAGGGAAAAATAACATTTTATGTAAATGGAATGTAAGATTTTTTACGCTCTTAATAAATGTTTAAGTCAGATTTTGGTTAGAATTCTACTCTTGTTCGTTTGTAACATTGTGACCTATTTTAGGGCGCTCCTAAAACTATACTCTTATTAACTTTTACAGATTTGTGGATTTTAAATAGTGGGAATATAATTAGAACCGGAGTCTGAAAATCACATCACGGCACGAAAATCGTCACAGTAATTGTTACTTTATGTATTTCTTAAGGTTTTTTTTAGGAATAAAATATCATGTGAAACGACGTGAAGGAAAATTTTCTTAGAGTGTTTATAAAAGATTTAAAAGAAACTGCATTAAAAGCTTAAACAAGTTTTTGGCGATGTCGAAAAATGCTAAAGCGTCCGAAAAAAATAAAACCAATTCTGACTCAACATATTTTTTACTATTAAGCCTCAATGTAGCAAGCAGGACACGCAGAAGTGGCAACAACAATGACGAACTGATTTAATCGAGAACCTGGACTATCTAATCCTTTCTGCCAGCACCTACCTGGACATTTGAGCAACTTAAGGCACTTGAGTTCGTACACCGAATTCCCTAAGAAATGTCAAACCTTAAACCGGATTTTTCGATGACTTGACCCAACATCCGGTTTCTTAGCAAAAATGCGAACTGGTTGACAGGCAACTGTACCCACGAAGACTTTTATTCATGCACTGCACCACACCGCTGTCATCAGGGTTTTCCATGACCCCTTCGGTTCCTTCACTTTGGTGAAGATTTCGTCGAAAGAACCTGCATAAATGAAGTCATGTACGAACTTGTTCAGTTTTAAAAGAGAACACAAAGCAAACATCTGATCCCCCCAGGACAACAAAATGACAGCTGTCACTATTTTTATAAATACGACAAAAGTGAACAAAAACGCATATAACGAATCCAAATAAAGCCAAATAAATCGTTCTACATATTTCAAGTTATCGCCAACAAATATTTAGCTTTATGTCTAGTATTGAAGCCAGCCAGAAATTCCTTTAGTCTAGGTAAGTCCTTGCTGAAAACATGTGTGTATCGAACATGATTTAGAGATGGCAACAAGAATTATGTGCAAATTCGTGGCAAAAGGAGAAATTTTCAGCTTCTGTTGGCCACCCTAGAAAGACTATCAGATTTGCTCGCTACAGGATTTTACGCGCAAAAAATCACAGTCAAATCTCAAACCTATAATGCCAACCGCGAAAAAGCGAAGCGGAACTTGAGTTGAAGATCAGACTTTCACATCAACTTGAAATCGAAGCAGCCAAAACCCCGATCCGATAATTGAAATACCTCAGACGGCATAATAGTGACGAAGTGACTAGTGAAATGTATGTCAATCAAAGTGGCTGTGAATATTTCTCTGTGTTTGTGATTCACACGACGGACTGCGTCTATCACAAGCAAATGACGTAATTTTGATAATCAGTCTCTTCGTTTTAATGGTTTAAAAACGTAACACTAGTATGATATTGAATCTCCTTTTTGTTGCGAATGCAACAATTTTTGTAAGAAAGTTGGCACACATTTTGTCATTCATTTAATTTTTTTATTTACTTAAAGACGATTCCTTTAATGTGTATTAGGAAATTTAGAAATAAAATATATAGTTTTTTTTTTAAGGCGCTGCAAATTGATTTCAATACTAAAACAATAAACATATGAGCGTGGCGCATTGCCTACTTTTAGGTGTTTTCAAAATATTTTATTAACAGGATTTTTTGCGAAGCTGCTGTTTTAGCCAACATTTTAACATTTATATAAATTTTTTTAACACTTTTGTTCCAGCACATCAATCTTTTAATTGATAGTATAGTAAACAGCAATATATTTTGTTGGTTGTTGGTTTTTTATTTTCAGTTTGCTGTTGGTGTTGGTGTTGTTGTTTGCTTTTGCAGGATATTGCTTTGCTTAATTGGATTGCATGTTAGATTTAATACCAGCAGCTTTCAATGTCTAAAAGTAAATGCTTTTTTTATGTCTGTATTAAAATGAAAGAAAAAAAAAACTAGATGAAATTGTTTGTTTAGATGTGTTGTGAACAAAAATTCGTCCGTACATGTGTCGAGGTATCGAGTTATTTGGTTGCTTGTTTTGGTTTAAAAAAAAATTTTTTTTTTCCAGTTCCATTTGGCCGTAGCTGATGCTGATGATGAAAAGCTTATGTTAACAAAAACTAAAATCAATTGTTCTGGAGTACAAAGTTGATGTCATCGGCAAAAAACACAAAATAAAGTCGTATTAAAAACATATGGGATTTTGTATGTTAACGGGCTTAACTAAAAAAAAAACCAAAAAAATAGAGATTAGCAGCAGAAAAGCAACATAATTTCCAAACTGTAGGCAACCGTAAATTCAATATTTTGCCAGTATAAGTGCTAGGAAGTCAGCAAGAGATCAAGAAGTTGTATGTTCTGATGAGTTTATAAAATAAAATTTAAAAAAGACATCACCAGACTTTGCACAGCCCTTTGACGAATTATTCAATTAGGAAAAAAGAAATAATAGAATGAATTTAAATTATTCAATTAGTATTTCAATCATGCAAATGATGTGAAAACTTTTAATATATTCCATATCATACGAATATTTTTCGAAACATTCAATTAAAACTCGAATCATTCGTATGATTCGAAGAGAATTTCTTTAGATTCGATATCATATGAATACTTTTGGAAACATTCAATTAAAATTTGAATCATTCGTATGATTCGAAAAGAATTTCTTTAGATTCGATATCATACGAATATTTTTCGAACAATTCAATTAAAATTTGAATAAAAATTTCGAACTATTCAATTAAAAACGAAAATATTCCCATGATTTGAAAACAATTTCAATAGATTCTTTTTGATTCTAGTCTTTTTCGAATCATTCATTGCCAGCAAAAAATATTTGTTACACAATTTTTCAATAAGGAACATTATTTTTTAACAAATTTATTGTTTACAAAAAATTTAAAAAAAATATCAATAACTTGAATTTTTTTATGCAAATTCATCGCCAGCAAAAAATATTTTCTACACAATTTTTCAATTAGGAATATTTTTTTAATAAATTTATTGATTAAAACAAATTTTTAAAAATATATTTTTAATAACTAGAATTTTTTGCTGCAAATTTCAATAAAAATTTCGAACTATTCAATTAAAAACCAAAATATTCCCATGATTTGAAAACAATTTCAATAGATTCTTTTTGATTCTAGTCTTTTTCGAATCATTCGTTTAGTATTCCAATCCAAACTGAGTTATTGGAATATAATTCAAAACAATATTATTAAAACAAGCAACTTTTTATATTCCACATATTTGAATTGAAGCACAAAAAATACAAAAACTTACAATAGAATTGTGCCAATCAAACGTTTTACCACCCATAAATTGTGGCTCTTGCCAATTAACAATCAAACCCTCAAATTATAATCAAAAACTTCCTTTGGCTGGTGGCGGCAACAACAACAACCTTCTCAATTTTTCATTAAACGTGTGTAGCCTTTCATTATGACTTGCTTTTATCGTTTTCAGCCTGATGAGTCTTTGGAAATTCTATTGTATGATACCAAAAAAATGCCAGTTTGAAATCATTTTACTTTGTTATTATTTACTTTAAAATGTCTGGATTTTTTCACACACCTCAAACTAAAAATGTGCAGCCACAACGGAAAAAAACCCCTCTCAAACAATTTATCTAACGTTTGTGTCCTGTTCGCCTCCATATCCAGGCAAAACAATTGTAGTGAGAAAAAAACGAAACCGCTTTTATTACAAAAACACACACCGAACACAGAAAGAGAAAAGACAACATCATCGTTATTATTGCCATCAACACAGCCATCAAAATTCCAAAGCTATCGAAATACATACAATATATATGTATGTGTATGTGTGTATGTATGTATGTAGGTATACATGTGTATTGCAAAGTGTTTGTTAAACTCATTTCTTTATTTAATTTTTTTTTTTTTGTTTTAATTGGCACCCTTCAACCAAAAACTCAAAAGAACGTCAATGAGGGGCCTGCACTTTAGCACCGCCAGCACTAATTTTATTGTTGTCTACAAGTGCTAACATTAAATTTTAGATCAATTATTTTTATAGAGGATTAATGTGCAGAAAACTTATCGATCACAAAAAATTTTCTACTACAAATTTATTTTTTGCAGCAAATTCATTGCCAGCAAAAAATATTTTCTACACAATTTTTCAACAACGAAAATTTATTTTACCAAAATTTATCGATTACAAAAAAAATTTTTAAAAAATTATTAAAAATATTGAATTTTTTGCAGCAAATTCATTGCCAGCAAAAAATATTTTCTACACAATTTTTCAACAACGAAAATTTATTTTACCAAAATTTATCGATTACAAAAAAAATTTTTAAAAAATTATTAAAAATATTGAATTTTTTTGCAGCAAATTCATCGCCAGCAAAAAATATTTTCTACACAATTTTTCAATAAGGAACATTCTTTTTTAACAAATTTATTGTTTACAAAAAATTTTCAAAAAATATCAATAACTTGAATTTTTTTTATGCAAATTCATCGCCAGCAAAAAATATTTTCTACACAATTTTTCAATTAGGAATATTTTTTTAATAAATTTATTGATTAAAACAAATTTTTAAAAATATATTTTTAATAACTAGAATTTTTTGCTGCAAATTCATCGATAGCAAAAATATTTTATATAAAATTTTTGTTTCTTCAACGTTGTTATTATCGACATCGACAATATGTTTAATTTTATACATTGATTTCAAAATTAATAACATAAAATGATATCATATTATTTTTGCTCAGATTTACAATCCTTTTAAACTCTGTGTCAATTCTGGCCACCACGTACTGTATTCTTTTTTTTTGCTTTCTTTCTTTGGTTCTACTATTAAAATAAAAGGAACAAAAAATTCCTAAAAAATATCAAACAGTCTTTTGTTTGGCAATGAATTTAATTGATGTTGGCATGTGATGTTTTGTTGTTATTATTTTTGCTTTGTGTTCGAGTTGTACTTCCTTTTCAGTGTTTACCCCCTTTTTTTTGGGTGGGGAAAAACAGCGAAAAAACGAGCGCAATGCTGACGTTGCAGTAAAAGGTGGGTGCATTCATGACTAACAGGATGTGAGTTTTAAATGATTATGCTGTAATGTTTTATTGAATGGAAGCCTTTGAACGGGGCTCTGGATGAAATTTAACAAATCAAGTTGTTGTTACGAATGTGGCAGGCGGACATATAACATTTTTGTGGAGTGTTTTACAAATGGTGGCGGTAGCTGGGAAGCCAAGTGAGAGTAAACACAAGCGCTGCAAAGGAATAGAATTCATCAATTTTATAAACAAGGTATTATTAATAATTTTTGTTTGTTGAAATTCGTAACTCTGACGAAACAAAATTTTAATTTTATATGTTTAAAAAGATATAAAGCATTTCAGCTTAAAACAGCTTCATGTTTTGAAGAGTTGCTGGAAAAACTATATTTATATGGTGCATAAATTTGCTGTTCATAACTCTTAAATTGTAAAATAAGTTAAACAAAACTTCAAAACAATAGTCTATTTTAAATATGTGTACGCTGGCAGGCAAACACTGCATCAGTCTTAAACATGTCTTTACTGGAATTATTTCAATTATTTTCAAAGCCTTGAAAATATTCCGGCAAAAGTAGCATCTTGTGTTGCAAAACGAAAATGTAAAAACATGTTTTATTCATCAACTCTTCTGCTGTGTGAGTTAGTGACGGCACAGGGCAGTCAAAATATTTAAAGATGCTCAAAAGTTAAAAACAAAACTTGAAAAATAAAGAACCACACGAACATTATAGAAACTTTAAATATGCCGCGTTATGTTGCTGCTAAGGCAACAACAGCTACAACAAGGAAGGCAACATCATGATACGCACAGGCGCACACACACACACACACACACACACACACACACACACACACACATGCACTTAAGTGGAAACGTACTTTAATTTAAGAACACATACTGCCAAGTTTAAAATAAAATTACAGATGTGACTACTGCAGTGTACATTGCAGCAGCCAGGACAATTCAGCCAGTAGCATTTTGGGCATCTTATATTATGCTCTAAGGAGTACAAAACTTTGCTTTAATGCATCTTTTACTCACAGATTTTAAATCAGTACTTAAATCTGTTATTAAATTGACTTGAATAGAGGAATTTGCAGGAAAAAGTGAAAATTCTGAACTTAAAATATGTTCATCAGATCTCTAATTTTGCAAAATCTTAAACAATTTAGAAAAACAATTAATTTTAGCATAAAACAATATCGAAAATATTTTGTGCTTTTAATATCGTCCAATTTTCAAAACTACGCACTTATTTGTTACCAGGCATTATATTTCAGGCACTGTGATCACTATTGTATCGAAAATATTTTTTTCACAAATAAAGGATATATGGAGCGATATCATGTTCTGGTGCCAATCTTTGTGAAATTTACAACAAAGCTCTAACTGATTAGTCTACAAGTTGTAGGCAAGTTTTGCCTCAATTTGGACGAAATATAGTCTGTTAATTTAATTGAAAATATAAGAAAAGTGGCCAAATCCTGAACCAAGCGAAAACCATTGATATTGCCCGTATTGCTTGTTTCTTTTCTTTTCGCTTAAAGCACATTTGCTGGGTTATTATGTATTATAAGTTTTTAGTACGTTTTTTTAAATTTAAAATAAAGGATATATGAGAGACATTAGTATCCTTTTATTGATTTCACTGAAATTCACCACACATCTTCATGATACAATTAGCAATATTGTGAGCTACATTTTTTTATCATTTTCACGGTTTCTTATATAAAATCATATGAGAGGCAGGCATATCCTGGCAGCAAATTTCATGAATTTGCCTAACAAGCACATATCAAATTGTATTGCCCTCTTTCTCTCATTGCTAGTATAGGAATATGATTTTAAGTTTAATAAATAGAAAAATATGTAAAAAATTATGAAAATATAGAACAATTTCATTCATAATTTCCTAAAATGTGCTTTTATATATATATAGAAAGGCACTAACATCTTCCATGTATCCTTTTTTTTAGAATTTGGCTACAATAGGGATTTTTTAGTTCGGGCCATAGAGTTTCCTGTACTTTTGCATATCACAGCCATTTGAATTTAGGAAATGCACCGCAAGTTGTGCTCACGGGCCAACCATCACAGCGACTATAAAGAAGCATTCGTAATTTTGTCCGAATAGATCAGCCATGATCATAACCGAATATTCTCGGTTATCAGTGATTTTGGCAAATCGCTCTTTAATGCTTTTTTATTTCTTGAAGTTGAAATTTCTGATTTTGATTTCGTAAATTAGATATAAGCCAATATTTACAGTATTCAAGTTTCAAAATCGCCACAATGGCACTTTGTTTCAATCAAAATTGTAGTCCAAATAAAAAAAAAACTTATTTTTTATATATGTACTTGGAACTACATTATCAACTTAATAACGAACAAGAATCGCATGGCTTAACTTAAACTCTAAAAGGACTATCAACTAAATAGCAAATTATTATCATATCGATAGTTTGAGTGAATATAGTTTAACATTAAGTTGATTTCACTTGATGTTATTAATTTATAAATTTAAAATTACAAAATACTGAATAATAATAAATAATATGGCGTCCAATTACATTCAGCTGAAATCATGTTAAATTGACATGAACTGCTGCTAAATTAATGTTAAATGGTGATAAATTAACATGAAATTTATGCAAAACCCGGAGCTAATTTGACAGATATAAACTTTAAAAAATTATAATGGAATGAATAAAGTTTCTTAAAAAGATTTTTCAATCAATTGATTTTATAAAATTGTTTAGAAAATTTTTAAATAAACTTCTTAAAATTCTTTTCATTAACTGCTAAAAAATTATAATGGAATGTATACAGTTTTTTTAAAATAGATTTTTTAATAAAATACAATATTAAATAAAATATTTTTTTTTTTAATTTTTAATAAAATTTTTAAAATTCTTTTCTTTAATAAAATTTGTTAAAACAATTTTTTTAAAAAATTTTTCAAATTCTTTTCTTGAATAAAATTCTTTAATAAAACTTTTTAATATAGTAAAATTTAATGATTTTTAAAATTCTTGGTTAAAGTTTTTCCAAATTTCTGCTTTTGGAGCTGCAAGAACACAAATTTTATTCCATTACGGAACTGAATTGCTTTATGTTAAACAATTAAATAAAATAATTAAATCAAATTAATATATATATATATATATATATATATATATATATATATTGTTTTTGCTGGTCATTGCAGCTTTCGGAAATTCAGCTTCAATACTTCAGCTTGTCTGAAGATGTGCCCTCCAAGTTCTTACATTCTCTCATCAGGATATAAAAACTTTATTAAAGTTTTAAGGTTTTTTTAATGGTAAGTTTAAACACAAATTAAATACATTATAGTACGAGCTGTACTCGCATCTGTAAGTGTCTCAATTCAATCGAAAATCTTTATATATATATATATATATATATATATGAGCTGGGGAATACGTAGGTGCATGTATTTACCAACATAAACTCCGTATTTAAATATGTTTGTATGCAGGGCTGGATGTGTTGCGCGCATGCATTTGGCTGTGTGTTCACGTACATTCGTTTTGGTTTTTAAGTGATTTTTTATCATACACCAAGTAAGTTTTTAATGCCGAGTCAGTAGTTAAAATCATTGATATTATTTGCAGATGTGTTCACTTCAATACACTACTCGCACTTCGTCAGATGCACCAATTCTCCAACAGTCAGGGATTTTTACCTCACCAGCACTCTCGAACACTTGAGCACTCACATTTGTGGGAGTGCGCGGTGGCCGCGACTGGATTGGGGATTGGAGTTTGATGTGGTGCCAAACCCGATCGACATTTGTATGTGTTAAAGTGCATATAAATGACATGACTTCTGTTAATGTTCGTATGTTTGACTCTGTACGTACATTCATATGTACATACACATGTTTGTTAAGAGAATGTGTTCGCTTATAGGCACTCGTACACACATGAACATTTGCTGGCGAAAAAAGTGTGTCTGTGGCAGCTTCATCGTTTCGTTTTTTGTTTTGCTTTTATTACTTCCGTCTCTTGCTTTTATGCTGCCACTACTTCTGAGTTATCGCTGTAGCTTTTTGTTTGATTTAATCTTCTGTTTACTTGACTGTTGTAAATGTTATTTTAACACTTGTAATCGTGTTTGTAGTTTACCATGATTTGTGTATGTTTTTGTGCAAGTGCGCTTTTATTAATGCAACAAAAACAAAAACAAAAAAAAACGAAGTAAATTCTTTATATTTTAGTAATGATTAATTGTTTTTATAATACAATAACATTTAAATTGTTGTTGCCGCTGACTGTCTGTCATTTTAACTTCGTAGCGTTCAAAAAATTTATAACTGAATTTTAAATGACAAAATAAAGGCCTGTAATTGATTTTCTGATATTTGTTGGTCCTTTAAAAAAAAAATTGTTTGGTTTAAAGTTTAATAAAATACTTAAAGTCAATTTTCTTGTTGTCCACCAGGATTTTTAGCTGTTCTAGAGCAAGAGCTGTTTATAAAGTATTAAAAGTCTTTGCAAACGGGCCTTTAGCTGTTCTCTGGCTATTTACTCTACTCTGTTTAACCAGCAAATTGATTAAATTTTTGAAAATGTGTCTTACAAAGAAAAAAAAATATATATATATAAAGTTTTTGTCCCTTTCCGGCAACCAACGATTTCATTTGGTGAATTAAATTAAAGCTTCGAATTATATTTATTTAAGTCTTGTTTAAAGTATTGTTAAACATCTTCCAGTGGCTGCCACTTTCTAAGAATAACAAACCAGAAGTTGATGTAAAAAGCACAACTTAAAACTACAATACAAAAGACAAATTAATTAACTTATTAACAGTGGGCTTAAAAAATTAATTGCTAACAATTATGCCATCAATATGTGTGTAATCTTTTCACTACGCAACAACCTCATATTCTGTTTAGTTGGCCCACATAAAGACTATATTTCTTATAAGATTTTAGGACTAAGCGACAATGCGGCTACTTGAATAAGTGACTGCATATTTAGAATGACTAAAATGGCAATAGCACTATAGTATTATGATGGCATAACTTTATGACTATATAAGTATGTACAGGATACAGGACTATGATGAGAAACAGTGAAACGCCTTATAAAACTCACATTTTGTAATAACGGGACAAGTTTTGTGAATCCCAAATAATGCAGTTATTCGTTCATAACCGAACAAAAATAATCGCTACAGTGAGTGTTATACGTTATTGTGAGGTTTCACTGTATACGACAATATGATTACATTATTCAAGTTTTTAAAGTACATGTAACACACTGATTATGTGGCTAATTTGCAATGATCAGGTAACTTTCTATACGTTTGTCTGTACTGCAACAAAACGTTTCTAAATGTTTTTCAATATTAATTTATTTTTGTTTTTCAACATTTTTCTTCTTGTGTTTATGTACCTTTTTTATCCATTTTTATTTGTATTATTTTCTTAAAACTTTTGCCTCACTGTTGAGTTATTTTCTATATATATTCTACAATAATAAAGTATAATGGATTATAAAATTTTTGCGTTAGAGCAGGAAAGGATACTCCTTCCGGGGAGTTTCTAAGGAATAATTTTTTTGTAATAACTTTTATTACTTAAAATACAAAATAAATGAAAACGCAAACAGTAAGAAATGCAAATAGACCAATGAACGAATAATTTCATCTATCAATCATTGAAATCGAAACAAAATTTATTTCCATACAAAATTTTTTCTTTGTTTGTTTCATATATATGAGAGAGAGTATGAGAGAGTATGAAATGGTATGAGTGTGTGCGTGTGCGTGTGCGTGTGTGTTTATGTAAATTTTCAAATGTTATACAGTGTGGAGTAATAGCTTAAGTATACGACCATTTCTCCAAATTTTGGTTCGCCTTAAAACCCACCATAAAATTTCGTCTTGCGCAAAATTGAATTTCAGACGCCGCGAGAAAACGCAGCCCTTGAATTATTTGCCACACTGTTGCCATAAAGATAATTTTAATAAATCTTAACATACGGTTGAATGAATACAATTTGTGGAAAATTTAATGTATTTTACTTACATCCATTTTTATTTATTTTTCCTACTTGCTGGTACATAAATACAAATGCAAACCCTTAAGCAAACACATACGTTTGTGTGAGAGTGTGTGTGTGCGTGAGTGTGCCGGTGTGTGTTTGTGTGCGTATCGAGAAAGCAATCCTTAAGTTCGTTTGGATTTTGCCATTCGTACTATTTTATATGCTGATATATGTTTTTCCATATTCAATGCGATGACGTTTAGGAATACAAGCACCCCAGGATTGTAGTTGAAGGGGTTTACAACGAAAATATATCAATATAAACATGTACGTGTACAAACTGCTGACTGTAAGAAAATTGCACTCTTTGACACAAAATTTCGGTTATCGTTACAAGCAGCTAGAAAACTAAATATTATTTTTATTTGAGTATATTTTTTTATGGAAATAATATGAAAATATGAATTTTGGTATTTGGGAATGTTATTGTTGGCGTTTGAATATTTGTTTATCAGAAAGTTATGAAATATATTTCGGATTTAGCAATTGAAATATGAAAAAGACACACAAATAGACAGGAATAATGCTATAAAATTTGTTCTGTTTCAAATATAAAAAAAAAAGAAATGGAAAAGTATGAATTAGCCAGTGCGTAAGGATATGCAAAAAGAATTTTCTTTTTTCCTTTAAAACATAAGACTATTTTAATTAAACTTAGAAACAGCATGACTGAGTTGTGCACAAGTCAAACTTGTTTAGACAAGCAAAAGAATATAGAGCAGAAAAACGCCTCCCCCCCCCCCCCCAATTAATTAATTATAAATATAAATATATATTTTAATAGAATTATATATTTTAGTACAAAACTAAAACTGACAAGTAAAAAAATATTCATAAAGATTTATAACATTTAACTCGAACCGTAGCACAGACTTTTCCTACACTGGAAAATATAAATCAAATTAAACATTTTTTTTTAACAAAAGATTTAGTTTTTCACATAATTTGTTTATCCAAAAGTCGTTTCTTTAGGAGGACTTTAATTACAATAGATTTTGCATAACAGCACATTCTGAAGGTCCTTTTTTAGAAAAAAAAGTTTATTAAAAATTACATAATTTCCTATATCTAAAAATATACTTAAAAAAAATATCTAAAAAGCTACTTTTCCTTTTAATCAAAATAAATTTTGTATAAAAATTTGCTGTTTAAAGCCAAAAATTTTCGTTTTACTTCAAAATACTTCTTTTATAAATTTTTTTTTTAACCACAATTGATAAAGAGTACTTTTTTAAAAACAAAGTACTTTTTTTAAAGTGGCTAAGAGTATTTTAAAAAAACATTTAAATAAAAGGTTTCTAATAAATATAAGGTTTTTATGAAAAGGTATTTTTTATATTGTAAAAAGGCACTTTTTTTTAAAGACATTTTTTTACTATATAAAAAGGTACTTTTATAAAAAGGCATTTATTTCTAAAAAGGTATTTTTTAATTAAAGGTACTTTTATAAAAAAGGCATTTATTTCTCAAAAGGTATTTTTTTGTTAAAACGCTCTTCAAAACAGCAGAGCTTCTTTTTTTTATTAAAAGGTAATTTTTATTAAAAGGTACTTTTTATAAAAAGGTACTTTTGTATAAAAAGGTACTTTTTTATAAAAAGTCAATTTTTTATAAAAAGTCACTTTTTTATTAAAAATTTTAAAAAGTACTTTAAAAAAAAAGAGATTTTTATATAAAAAGGTAATTTTACATAAAAAGGCTTTTAGGCTTTTATTTCTAAAGAGGCACTTTTTTTTGTTAAAAGGTACTTCTACATAAACAGGCTCTTTTTCATAAAAAGGCAATTTTTTATCAATAAGGTACTTTATTATTAAAGTATTTTTATTGAAAGGTACTTTTTTATTAAAACGTATTTTTTTATTAAAACATAGTTTTTTATAAAAAGTTACTTTTTTATTAAGAAGTCACTTTTTTATTAAAAGGTACTTTCTTATTCAAATGTACTTTTTTATTAAAAGGTATTTTTTTATTAAAAGTCACTTTTTTTTAAAAAGTTACTTTTTTATTAAAAGGTACTTTCTTATTAAAAGGTACTTTTTTAGTAAGAGGTATTTTTTTTATTAAAGCGTACTTCTTTGTAAAAAGACACATTTTTAATAACGCATTTGTTTATAAAAAGGTACTTTTTTATACAAATTTACCTTTTTATTAAAATATTTTTTTTTTATAATACGGTTGGCAATTTTTATAAAAAGTCTTATGAAACGATACTTTGTAAGTAGGCAATATATTTAGAAAAAGGAAATTTTTTTAAGAAATAAACCCTTGTTGAAAAAATTTACTTTTTTATAAAAGGTACTTAATTTGGAGGAAAAAAATGTATTAAGAAAAATACCTTTTTTTTAATAAATATTTTTAAATAAATTTTTTTAAAAAGCACTTTTTTTAGACATAGGAACTTTTTTGAGAAAGATACTTTTTATAATAACATACATTAACATACTTTTAAGAGACGTTACCAACAACATAACTTGTTTTTGTAAAACGATACTCTCGTCCAAAAGAAACCATATGCATGTGAAGCGACACACAAATGCCGTATGTATGTATGTATTGTATGTAAGTGTTCATCATGTTCAGAGTTGGATGTGTATGTCCAAAATTTATTTGCTTCCATATTCGTTTGTTTTGTTTATTTTTCCACTTGTTTAGTCCATAAATTACATCAACAATAGAATTTGCTGGTGTTATTGTTGCTGGTAATAGATGGCTATTTTTCCGTCTTTTTTTCCCTCTATATATCTGTAAATTATAGTTCATGTGGGAATTTTCGCATCAAGTAGAAACTTAACTATCATTTACACATATTGTATTTCGTGAACTGCCGGTCTATGCGCTACTGCTGTTGTTGTTTTTTTTTTTTGTTGACTTGGTATTTTCGACAAGTGTTGGAAGATTTTGAACAAATTTCGAACAATCGCTTGTATCTATAACAAGGAGAAAACAAATATCCTTTGGTCGCTAAATATGATTAAATACATGCAGGCATACATGCATATGTCTACTAGTAGCAAAAATATAGGGGGAAAAAACTTGATATGTGCTCTCCAGCCGAGCTAATTATGCTTAGAATAACTAGTATTAATAGCCAGAGAAATGAGTAGCAACAAATCGACAAAGAAAATGCTATAGTTTTAAGCCAGTGTGATGTTGCTGGCGAAACAGGATATGGGCGTTAGCGTTAGAGGTTCCATCATTATCAGCAACAGCAATATTATCAACACACGCACACTTACACACATGCACACACACTACATTAGCACAAAAGCATGCAAAATGTGTGATGAGTAGAAATTTACTGCCATTACAAATACGAAATAAACTTAATCTACTGCCGCCACTTGTAGGTTTTAGCTCGACTCAGCGATGGGATGGCAACGGCAAAGTGTGAACAAGAGCCTGTATGTGTGTTTAATTAAAATTGAAACTGCCATTGATTTTGAAAATTGATTTATCGTGATATTAGGACAACAAAAACAACAACAACAACAACAACCAGTTGGTCATAAACTGTGAGTTCAAAAATTTTCAAATATTTTTAATGTTAAAAAGTGTTTCTTTCTTTTTTTTTTTGCTTGCAGAAATTGTATTTTTCTCCAGCATACGAGGGTAGTGTTATAATTCGGTAACGTTTTTTTTTTTTAGGTTTTCAGAGCAGTAACCCAGTCTACTTTGTTTAAATGAATTATTATGTATCTCTTAAAAAACCAGTAGGAAATTATCAAGGATGTGTTTCTATTAGTGGCATATGAAAGAATACAAACTCTTTAGTTTTATAGAGCAGGGATAAAAGTAAATATTATCTTTTACTTAAACAGCTCATTACCGAGACAAAACAGAGACTTGATAATATCTTTTAATATCTAAAAAGTGGTTTCCTGAGTTTCTTGATGTTTTCGTTTAAGGATAAATATTCAGGTTGACCAAAAGACAGACAATCACGTCAAAAGAAATAGTTATTCACAATCACTGCTACGACATGGGGCGATCAGAGGATATATACAGTTGAGTTATAAGACTATGGCTGCATATATCTCAGCCAAGTAAGTCTAATAAATTTTGCACTAGTTTATGGATATGCACTAATCATGGCATTTAGCGAAATTAGCCCATAAAAAACACGTATATGAACGATCCCTTCCAGGCAGTGCTTAGCATGTTCCTGTGGCCAGATCTTTTACAGTAGACTACAGGCAAAAACTGGATCGAAATAGTGGAATTTTTGGTCCAAGGTGCGGCAAAGAAAGCAAACAGAAGGTGAAGGATATGGCCACTCAAGACAATCGCTTTGGAAACAGTAAAATGATTACTCTCTGATAGATTCAGCATGAACAGATTTTGTTTTCATATTAAACAACGGCTTGTGCTAAAACAGCTAATAAATTGTTTGAATTTTAGTGCAACGCTATAAAAGAATTGGCGAATTCTTCAAGAAAGAAAATATGCTATTCAAAATCATTTATTTTCGAATGTATTTTAAAGCATAAAATTTTTTACCATTTCCTTAAACATAAAAGCAGGAAAATCTTTTGAATCAGCAAAAATAGTTATTGAAAAACAAACCTTCAATTTTTATTCCACCTTTTTTTTACATTTTTAAAAGTTTTTTTTTTAGGTTGAGGTCTTCTGTTTTTATAAACAACATAATGATTTTAATTTAATATTTTTTGTTTTCCTGTTGGCAACTTATTTGGTTTAAATTCAGCAGCAGTAAAAGTTATGAAAATGAAATCCAAAGAAAAGGAAATTTTCAACTAAAATAATTAAAGTATTGAATTAAAATCTTTGTATAAAAATGGAAAAACCCTCAACTTTCAATACACTGATTATTAATATAATTATTTAAAAAATTATAAGAAAATGTTGAAAAGGAAATCCAAAAGGAAAGAAAATATTGAATTAAAATGTTTCGCTAAAAATGGAGAAACCTTAATTTTCCAAAAATTAGAATCAAAACAATATTTTTCTTACGATAATTTTCTTTAGTCATTTTGGCCAATATTCTTAAATTTGGCTGAAATATTCTTAAATTTGGCTGAATATTCTTAAATTTGGCTGAACTGAAAACAAAGGACGCGATGGCCAGAGATTTGGAAGAAAAGAAAAGTTTATCATTGAAATAAATGACATCGAAAAACCTTATTATAAAAAGTTGTTTTACTGACTTTCCACGGAGACGCAGAATTATCCAACAGCCCTCCTTATTTTGCTATAACTTTGTTTCTGGTGGTCAAAAATTTTTTATATATAGAGATACTATTTTGTATGAAATCAATTTTTGGTAAATAAAAAATAAAACACAAATTTTTGGCTTAACTTCATCATACATGTTGCGGCTATTCTTTTTTTTTTTTTGCTTATTTAACATTTTATAGAATTTTGTTAAATTGTTGAATTGTTACTCGTGTTGCAGATTCTGTTTTTAATTTGAACTTTAAATCACATAATAATATATAACACATTCAACCAAGTCCCCTCATTTGCTCGCATAAGGTCCACTTTTTTCCATATAAAATAAAATTTAAAACAAATTCATAAATGTATAAATACACACACACATATATATATATATGCCTTCATATGTACAGAAATACTCGAATAATTTGATTTCATATTTGTGGTAAATTTTGCAGCTGATAAAGAAATCAAAATAGGCCTCCGACTGCTGCAACATCAGCCGAGCCAAAAAAGAAAACAGCCATAAATTATATGACAAGTCAAAAAAAAAAAAGAAAAACACGAGCAAATAATAAAAATTCGAGCAAAAGTAGAAAGAAATAAAAACGTAAAATAAATACAGGAAGTTTTATTAGCAAAATTAAATGAATGAAAAACGCAAAAAAGGTCTATAAAATTACACACACAGACACACACACACGCAAGATAATTTATGAAAAAAGTCATGCCGAAGAAGTTTAAGGAGATTGCAAATGTCACACTCACACATGTATAAACTTATAAAGGGTTTTTAATTAAGGGCTTTCTATTTTACATACAATATCTGTGGAGTTTTATTATAAGATTATTAAGTCAAGGTAAGATGAACATAAACTTTTTGACGGATATTTCAATGGAAAACTGCACTTAATAATTTAATAAATATTAAACTAAAATGACAAAAAACCAATTCATCAACAATAACAACAAGAATTTGGCCCAACAAAACATGTACTATTTCCTCAAAGGAACCAAATTAGATGCACTTTTTGCAAATTTAAAATGCGACTTAAGCTGTTATTGTAAAATGCCACAAAAATATAAAATAAATAAAACAAAATTTTTGGAAAAAAGATACCACGAAAATGTTTTATTCGAATATAATAATAATAATAATAATAATAACAATAATGGGAAGAGGAAGGCAGGTGTAATGTTTTGCTGTTTCTGAATTTTATGGTTCTTATGTTGATTGAATCCAGCCAACGAAATTTAAAAACCAAACTGAAAATCTTGCACTCGATAGAAACTCGTTAGAAACAAATGCAAGGCCGCCAAAAACTGGTAACGTCACCCGAATAGATATAGATAATAGAATATGTGTGTCGATTGGCCAAATAGATTGAATAAATAAATGTCAGCCAATTTAAAACAAGCAACTTCTTTAAAACGGCGTTTATCTCTTGGCAAAGTATAAAAGCTGCTATTGAAAAACCCTTTAAAGGTATTCGCTGCAGCTCAGGTTCATATGTCTCACAAAGGTCTCATGTATCATGTCATTTTATGCCGGAAGTGAGTTATAACTTAATGGCTGAGATTACAAACACACCAGGCAAGTCAAACGAAAATTGTGAGATTTAATGAGAAGAAGCAGAAGAAGAAGAAGAATAAAAATTAAATCAGACGTGCAGAAGTACAACGAATGCTGGAATAAATCCGCATTAAACCACAAGTTTTTCTTGTTCTGCATTACAGAAACAAACACATGAGGTAATAAACCAAATATTGATCATTAAAAAAAAAAAAACATATATAGAGTCGCCTTTTAACCCCCGCTGATATCAAATCTATTATTTGAAGACACTTAACAGGAATTAGCAGGCACTACAAACAAAACTTCTTTACGCCACAACAGCCGATAATAAATATTCTATCTGTTCAGTTTGTGATATAAAACTTACACACACACACACACACACACAACCACACACTCAAGTATTGAGCATTCGCCTGCTGAAGATTGTTTCAAGTCAATAGGTTTGCAATCAACTTTCCTTGTTTCTCCTTGAGCCCCACAAAACAATAAATCTCCCAACTGACAATCCATTGTTTATAATATTTATTTATTAACATGAAGCACTAATACAGACACACTAATGGCGCCATATTTCCCTGCTGCTGTATAAATGAGCAGTTGTTATTGAACTGAAGTTATGAACTGCTTACTTCTTACCTGCCACTGAGCAGCTTTAAAGGATATTACAAAAAAAATTTGGTCTTTAATTGTATTTTAGGACAAGAAGTTGTCTGCATCCATTTCAGTCCAAATCTGCACAAATCCTCTCATATGGTCGAAATATTTTGGCCGCCAAATATTCCTTCATAAATATTCTTTGAGCTTCTCTTGACCCGTATCATAGAAAAGCCAGTCTAGAGGAGAAAAAGCAACCGGTACTAAAACTTCACCGTCTAAACGACAAGGAGAAGAATTAAAGCGCCTTAAAACAATTAATAGAGAGGAATTACAAATTCAGTTAAAGCGCAAAACTCTAGATTAAGAATATTTGCATTTCAGCAGCGACAACAAAGCCAAACCCTGCCTTCAAGCATAATCCTTATGACCAGCACGAAATCAATATTTCCTATACCAAAACCTTTAAAATTTTGTTTTGCGTCAGAAAAAATAATTTCAAATCTTATATTAAAGCTCTATTTTCGCTCACAGCACCGCAAGCCGACTGTTTCAGCAACCCCAGATCTCTATTCACTTTTGAATAGATTTTGTTAAAGTTTTTTTTTTTTTTTGATTTTAAACTTAAAAAATTGTGGCTGGCTGTTTTAAGCCTTAAACAATCACATTAGTGGTGATTATTGACACAAAGTTGTGGAAAAGTTAAGAAGTGAAAAGAAGAGAAAAAAACTGTTTAAGAAAATTGAATTAAAATGACAAATTTATTATGCAAATCTTTTGATGTTGCAGCTGTTACAATATTATAATTGCACAAAGTTGAAAAGTTTTCATAAGTGAATTTCTTCTTGTTTATAGGAAAAACATCATCTCTTTCTTCTGTTTAAAGTTCAAGTAAATAATTTCGTTGTCAAAGACAATAAAAAAGAAATCAAAAATTATAAACAAAAAATTGAAAAGAAACATGTGTTTAAATACATATTTACATACTTGTCTGCACACTGAAGCGAAAATAAACTGGCATTTTAGACTAAAGGATGAGTCAAAGATTTTATGTCAAAATTCTTCTTTTTCGATAAAATTTGTTGCTGATTTTAATGATTCATTTAAACCAATTTTACTGAAATGGTTAAAACTTATTTATGGGTCAGCAAGCTTTTGTTTTAATTTATTTTAAAGCTGAAAAAATAATCTAATGGAAATTTGCTTTTGCACAATTATTGTTTGAACTCGCCCCTTCCTTAGCAGTTCCCTATTCCAACTATTTATTAACTGATTTAGAGATTTATTTATTTTTTTGAATATTCCCAAAAAAAAAAAAACTTACGTAGAAAAACTATGACAAAAATACAAGAGAAAAATATGAAAGAATGGTAGAAAAATATAAGAGAATAATGGAAATATATAAAAGAAGCAGAGAAGAATGCAAGACAACAAGAGAAAAATATATAAAAGAATAAAAGAAAAATTTTGTATTACGATTTATTAGCTGATGCAGAGAAGTTTTTTATTTAATATAAAAAAATTAAATTAAAAAAATAATATAAAATAACAAAATCAAAATAGAAGAGAACCAGAGAAAAATATAATAAGAGCCAAAATAAATATAAGAGCCAAAAATGGGAAATATGAGGCAACAAAAGAAACATATAAGAGGAACATTTAATAACTAATTCAAAGAATTATTTTATTTAAAATGCCAAAAAAAATGACTACGTAGCAAAATACAATAAAAAAAATAAGAAAAAAATATAGGAGACCAAAAAGGTATGAGGAAAAAAGACAATAAGAGAAAAAAATAAGAGAACTATTTATAAGAGAATTCTTTTATAAAATATGACTACGTACAAAAAATAATACAAGAAAAAACGAGAAAAATATAAAAGAACAGAGAAAATATTTAAAGGAACAGAACAAAACAAAAGTATAAGAAAAAAATACGAAACTACAACTAAACCATAAATTAACTGATTCAAAGAATTCTGTTATTGAATGGGAAGCAAAGAAAAAGAGCAAAAGAAATATATAAGAGAACTCAAGCAAAATATAATAGAGTAATAGAAAAGTATGAGAACGGTGTTGTAAAACTAAAACCACCCTTTTCTTCAAAATAGGAATAAAAAATTTATTCTAGATCATTATTTTTATGCTCCTGGAGGCTATAAGAGACATATTTGATAATTCAACATTTCATATTATACATGAAGATTTTTACCAGAATCTTTTAAGCTTGTGAATAATTTTAGGCCGACAAGTGCTGTTGCAACCTAAATTTAGTTTAATTGTAAAAACACTACAACCCGTGACACTTAACGATACATTTTCCATACCCGAATTATATTGGACACTTCAAGCTTAACCCTTTATTCACTTCGGCAGCTCTTAATAATATCAATCTAATGTCATTAATTACACTTCTGCTGTTTCAACTACTCATTCCAGCAGCAGAAAGTTCTTCTGATACCTAAACGATACACAACAACCAGTATCATGAATCACAATAAATTAAAATAAACTTCTAATGTCCTAAAATTATTTTAATGTGAAAATTTCAAACAGATATTTTCTTTTTTCAAACGGCAAAAATTTAAAAAAAAATAAGTCAAACAAAATAAAATAAAAAACAGGAATAAATTATACTACACTCAGCAAAGTTAATAATACAAATTAAAGGAAGAAGAGAAAAATACAAACCAAATTATTTATTCATTATTTAAGCATTTCATGTGTACAAAATGCTTAATTAACTACGCATAACTAATTAGTTTCCTTATCAGTACTAAGCACTGAATCTATAGTATTCCATGAAGTCTTCGTGAGCCGACCAAACAACACTACAAGTCAGGAATTGAATAGGATAGAATAGAATAGAATAGAATAGAATGGAATGGAATGGCATAAAATTGAATTCAATTGAACGGCACTGAGCTGAGCGAATGAATAATATAATAAAGAGTTTCATTAAATATTATGGCATAACTTTAGGCTAAAATAAAATTCTTAGACATAAGGAGGAAATTTTATGCAAATAGACTTATACAAAATGAAGCAGTTTGTTATTCTAAGGATATTTTTTCTCATTCGTGTTGTGAAACAAGTGCATGAATGTGAAAGTGTTTTCAGGTTGGCAGAAGAATACAAAAATAATTATGAATAAGTTATTAAAAGAAAGAAGAAGAAAATCAAACAATATGTTAACAATGAACGAGTGGTTACCGGCAATGGCTAGAATGTTCGCATAGTTGAGGAAATCTTAAATTAAAGTTACTTTGTTCCAATTTCTATTATTTAAACATTTATTTTTTTCTTATTTTTTTTTTATTAATCTATTTATATATATTTATTTATTTATGCGTTAATTTATTAATTCATTTACTTACTTTATTTTTTTTTCATTCATTTGTTTACTTATTTATTTTGTTATTTATACATTTGTTTATATATTTACTTAATTATTTAATTATTTATTTTTGATACAACTATTTATTTGCTTTTGCATTCGTTTATATATATATTAATTTATTTATTAGTTTTTTTAATTGTTTATTTAGTTGTTTATTTATTTTATATATATTTTCATTTATTTCTTTAGTTTTTTATCTATTTTTATTTATTTATTTGCTTATTTATGCATTTATTTAAATAGTTATTTTTTATATAATTATTTACTTGCTTATTCATTCATTTATTTATATATTAATTTAGTTATTAGTTTTTTTAATTGTTTATTTAGTTGTTTATTTATTTTATTTATATTTTCATTTATTTCTTTAGTTTTTTATCTATTTTTATTCATTTATTTGCTTATTTATGCATTTATTTATATATTTATTTGTTTTTTTAATGTTTATTTATTTATTTTTTCATTTATTTGTTTACTTATTTATTTAGTTATTTTTTATTATTTTTTATTTATTTATTTATTTGCTTTTTCATTCGTTTATTTATATATCTACTTATTTATTTTTTATATTATTATTTATTTTTTTATTTATTCTGTTATTTATATATTTATTTATTTGTTTATTTAGTTATTTATTTATTTTTTCATTTATTTGTTTACTTATTTATTTAGTTATATTTTATTATTTTTTATTTATTTATTTACTTATTTATTCATTTATTTATATATCTACTTATTTATTTTTTATATAATTATTTATTTGCTTATTTATTCTTTTATTTATATATTTATATAATTTTTTATTTGTTTATTTAGGTATTTATTTATTTTTCATTTATTTGTTTACTTATTTCTTTAGTTTTTTATTATTTTTTAGTTATTTATTTACTTATTTATCCAATTATTTATATATGTACTTATTTATTTTTTATATAATTATTTATTTGCTTATTTATTCATTTATATATTTATTTTTTTAATTTTATTTATTTTAATTTTTAAATTTATTTATTTCAATTATTTTTTCATTTAATTACTTATTTATTTACATTTAATACTTTATTTATATATATAAATATATATATAAATAAATAAGTAATTAAATGAAAAAATAATTGAAATAAATAAATTTAAAAATTAAAATAAATAAAATTAAAAAAATAAATATATAAATGAATAAATTAAGCATATAATTATATATATATATTTATATTATTATTATTATTTATTTATCGTGTGGGAAAAAAAATGTTGGCAACAAGAACTAATATTTCCTTCATTCATTTTAATATGAATTTATTTTTTTGTTTTGTATTTCTTAGTTTTTTATATATAACATTTACATTCAAACTAACACACCTTAATTTTATTATTAACTAGTCGTACGAAAATTATATATTCGGTAATTGAAACAGAGTAACATGATAATTGTTATACTCGAAACTAACCAACGCAAAAGATCTACTATGTTTGTCTAGTTTAAGTAGGAGATTTTTTCCAACTTGTTATAAAATTAGCAAAAGATCGTTAAATATAAAAAAAATTGTATATAAGTGGTGGGAAATAAATGTTTTAATTAAAACTTATAGTATTTTTCCTACCCACAAACCGACAGTTGATTTTCATCGGAAATTTCATGTTTGGATTTGTATATAAAATTTATTTATTTTAATTTTGTAACATCCATTTCATATATCAATTAGTTTCGGCAACCGCCTTCATTCGGTAAGTGGAACGCGGTCATATGATGGTTGTTACAGCCAACAGACTTCATTTGCCACAAAGGATGTGTTTTTTTTTTTTTTTTTTTTTGTATAAGAAATTTTTTTAAAAATTGTCCAACAATTTGCTGAAAATATGTCCAATATTTTTATTTGTTTATTTATTTATGTTACTGATGACAAATTTTTTGGGTCCTTCGCCTGACACAATCAAACAATCAATAGACGAGAAACCATTTTAAAATTCTCATTCATTTTGAGCTTAACTTTTCAAAACAGCCACTTTATGACACTTCTACTTGTTTGTTAATGGCTTTGTTTTATATATTGTACATTATTTAAATTTTATTAAACAATCGCCAAGTATCCTTTTTTATATTTATACTTTCTACTGCTA
Organism: Epicampocera succincta; assembly: GCA_932526305.1. Taxonomy (NCBI): domain Eukaryota; kingdom Metazoa; phylum Arthropoda; class Insecta; order Diptera; family Tachinidae; genus Epicampocera; species Epicampocera succincta. Next base: position 10,082,495 of record OW052035.1, on the reverse strand, counting down.
TTAAAAATATATATATATCTATATAAAAAAAATTAAAGCTGTTTCGTAAGCTGGCGTTTAACAATAAAACGTTAAAATAACAGCTAGAAAAATAATATAAAAAAACAATAATAATAACAAAAAAGAAAACCAAGAAGAAACCATTAAGGCTGCTTGCTCTACACCATAAAAGATGCGCTTCATTGATGCATAAGCAACAGTAGAGCAGGGCAAAATTTTGCTGCATAGCGCCGCTGCTGCTGCTGCTCATACATTTAACTCAGTGATGTTGGAGTCTATAAAATTGAAAATACTGTCAGCTAAAATTCAATTTAAAATAGTTCTTTATTTTTTTTCCCTGAGCAAATAAAAATAGGGCAACTTTTTGGTTTATTATTTATTTCCAGTGTTTGTGTGAGTTTTCGTTTCGTGTCGTTTCGTTTCATTTGATTTGGTTTAGGGGGCTCTCCTGCAGCGCCACTACTGAACAATTTAATAAATATAGCGAAATGACAATATGAGCTGGAAAAAATATGTAATTGAGTTGAGATAAAAATTTTCTTAAATGTGCGCTAAAGAGGGAAAAAATTAAAAAAAAACCTTTAAAAGTGCAGCAACAACAATTTACATATAATATATAAAAACGTTTTAATAAGTCCCTATACTAGAGTCCTGGCTGTATTGGTCAGTATTGGCTTTGCGTGTTTGGAAAAATGTTTTATCGAGTCCTTACTGTAATATTTCATATCACATGACACGCCAACAGAGTCTATTATTGTTATACATTTAAACCGAATTCCACAATATTATTGCTTTTTGCCTCAGAGTTGTACTAATTTTAACCTTTTGCTCATTTTATAAATTGCATCTCATTAAGTTCATCATATTAAAATTTTGTACAACTTATTGTGTTCAATTGTAGCCTACACCATTCTGCCTTGAAGTGCATTAGGACACACAGGGACACACAGACAGACAGACCCAACCACAATACAAATTCATAAACAAAATGTATTGAACTACACACACACACACACACACACACACACAAAATTGTTATTGAACTTGCTGGCAACAATATCGAGTTTCGAGGAAGTGCATGTAGAAAAAAAAAAATAGAGGGGCAGAATCTGCCGCACAAAGTAATATTATTAATACTATTATTATGTTGAAGATGTCTAGTTTAACTGTACAGCATGACATATGACATGTATTGTTAAATTACTTTATGTTTAGCTAAATAATTATTGTATGGCAAATGTGTGCAGGCTGGAGTAGTGCAAGGACATACGAGCATTTGCTGTTTGTGTGAATCCAAAATTTTGTTATGAGTAGTTGGAGAACAAGGGCAGAGTAGTGGCGGCGTATTAATGTAGGGAAATTTGTCATAACGTGGCTATTATCTTAAAGCATTGGTTTCACTTTTATCCAAAACAGTTTTGGGCCAAAAAGCTTTAACCGGACTTCGTCATCACATGTCATATGAATAATCGTTATTGCACTTTCTTACGTTTGGGCATATTTTTACACAATTTTTTATTTTCTCACGTTTTTCTCACTACGTCCAAAAACTCTTTAACGGGAATCACTAATTCCTAAGCGATAGGACTGATTAAACTTGCGGCCGTCCACTTTCACTCCTGTGTGAAAATGTTCATGCACTCAAACTGGAAATGTGATGTTATATTTTTTGTAGAAAATGAAAAGTGATCTTTCCTCCCGATATAGTGGTATTGCCTGCCTCTGCCCTGATGTTCCACTACTTTTAATATAGTTCGAAGTAATCTCGATACTGGACACACTCCTAGTACTTGCAAAATACTTAAGGTCCTTGTACTCTTATACGGCAAACTGTTATAAACGGGCACAGCTTTACTCTTTTTATATATATTTATGTTGTATTATATTAACATTATACTTGTCTTATACCTTAAGTTTGGGACTATATAATACATCCAAATCTTCTACGTTTTATTATTGTGTTGGAAATGCAGACATATTTCAAGGTTACACTTTAACATTAAAAATAAAGGAATTCCTTGCCGAATACTTGCAATCCTTAAGGCAGTTTTTTTAACATAAAAATTCCAAATAATATAATAATAAAAATTCTCTATGAATAGAATGCAAATTAATTAAATCAAATGATTTCTACGCATTGCAGTCTCATAAACTAATTATGAAATACGAGTATTAAATATTTGCCTTTGGAGTTGCTTCCTTTAAAGTATTGAAGTACAATTTGATAGGATCGAGCTTCAAGCCGAATTCTTGATATCTGCGATGTAAAAGTTCTTTTGTTGCTCCTTTCGATTAATTTCCGTTCGCTTGAAATGCCTACATCCTGGTTGTTATGCCTGGAATATAACAGTGGCCTTTTGGGGACGCAAGAAAGCGTGAATTGGTGTCATCCAGAAACAAATCTTATGGCTGAATATTGTTTTTTTTTTTTTTTTTTTTTTTTTTTTTTTTTTTTTGAAGAATTATGGACAGGTTTCATTGCCTCACCTTCTGCTTGATATACTCTATAGCCGTCTACCTTTAGTTCTGGGTCAATAGCATTTTGTATGGCTACCAGGGCCCAAGTTGTAATACAAAAATTCATCAAATGGCGGTCTGCAAGAGGACGAGTTGTGTGCGATGTGATATCGATTGTTGTAGAGTCTTTTTCATACAGTGCGATGGCGCTGGTTTTCGTCAGATCATACATTTCGTTTACAAGAGAATGTTGATTCGTTACCATCATGTTGCGATTGAAAATTTACCATATTAAGGTCTGCAAAAGCGATTTGGAATCGACAGTCTCGAGTTCTCTAGTGTGTTGACATAGACAGTAGCGATTCACATCGTGTAATGCCGATTAGTTTAAATTTTGCAAAACTAATCGAAACGCATTAACACAATATGCAACGATAATGCAAATGCGATGTAGCAGGATAAACCACGTTACATATTGTGCTAATTGCGACGCTAATGGGATAGTAATTTTACACAACTGCCGTCTTAAGCTCTTACGCTCTATTGTGCTCATATAACTCTTTGAGAACATTACTTGCTTACTCTCGTAACTCTTATACTTGAAGCTGATGGTTTTGAAATCTCTTACTGTTTAACAATATTTTAATTAAATCAATGAAACTCTTTAATTAGCTTTCAAAAAAAAAACTTTTATCAATAATATGATTATTGTTTTTTTTTTTTTTTGAGAGCTGTTGAAACTTTTTGCCAAAAAAGAAAATAATGATTTTGTTAACGAAAAAGCGATTTTGCTTTCACTCCAACAGAACGTCGTCCATAATTTTACCCTTGCAACAGCCTTGCATGAACGTATTTCGTTCTTGCTTCATTAATCATTCCAAAAAGCAAAATCATTAAAACTGAATGCGTTGTTTGGCTTTCAGTTCGTTTCCTTTATTTATGATGGAATTATTTGCGTTTATCACAGTTTGTTCTTTTTTCCAAAAATCATCGTTTAATGATTTATTTTTCTTATTAATTTCCTTTATGACTGTAATTTAATTTCCTTTTGGCGCATTTGTTTATATGTTTATGACAGTTTATGATTGCTTAAGCGTTAGTGGGGTTATAACTTTCGCACACATCAGCACACATTTCCATATGCACTTGTATGTGGCTGGAGACACTCGTGCCGCGCTTAAGCGCTTGGTCATTTCGATTATAATCCGGCTAAAAATATAAATTCATCAGTACGCACCAACACATGCAACATTCGTTAGAGTATGAAATATATAAAACGAATCGAAACGAAACGAAACGTAAAGAGCACGCATCCACTTTCAACTAAATAACAACAACAGCAAAAACACTCTCAAGTGAAATATAAATGTTGCAAACCACTTTAGATGATTTGATGCGATTAGTTCGCTGCAACACGATACATGAATAGTTTTTATGTAGACTCATAAACTTACAATACATTTAACACGCCACACTTCAAATCAAGAAATATATAAATGAAAAGAATAGCTGTTGCTTTTATAACTTGCAAACGCTTTAACTATAATTTTAGATTATACAATAAAAAAAGCGATTTTTCTAAGACATATGACATTTAAAGTTGGCAACACAGTCAGCTGTGATGTGTTATGTGATTTGGTTTGTATATTTCTTGTCAAATAGCCACCTAGATCAGCCACAACCGCTTTAGCTTTACAATTGTGCACCAGACCAACACTAAAAGGCATTTCTTGTTTCTTCTCCAGAAAAACCTAAAACTTAAAGTTGGCAACACAACCAGCTGTTATTGTTTACTTTTAAGTTTAATTAACACATTTTATGCCAAATAGACATACAGCTTAGCCGCACCTGCTTTCAATATTCATGGAGGGTTTTTAGTGACACTAGTAGAGTTTATAGTTGGCAATACAGCCAGCTGTTACATGCCAGCTTTAATGTATTTTTCACCAAGTTTACTTTGCTTTCATAACGAATAGAAATACATAAGCAGCGCCTACTTTAGTTTTATCGCCGTACATACACAGCATCTGTTTTCGTTATTCAAGGCTCGTATTGGCGTCATTTAATCGCTATAAATAATGATTTTTCCAAAAGCTACAGAACTTAAAGTTGCGCAATACAACCAGCTGTTGAGTAACAGCTGTTATATGCTTTCGACTAGACCAGCAGGCTGCAGTTAAGCTCTGTAGAGGATGATTTTTCTAAAAGCCTTAAAACTTAAAGTTGGCACAGTCATTTGTTGCGTGACAGCTGTTATAGGTTATTTATTGAGTTTGGTTTGCAAAATTTTATGTTTTATTTCAAAAAGAGATGAATTTTGCAAAAGCTTAGCAACTTAAAGTTGGCAACACAGCCAGCTGCTATATGTTATTTACTAACTTTGATTTACAGATTTCGTATCAAATAGGGCCACAGATTGGGAATACCTACTGAAAAGGCATAAACTTGCACCAAATTAGCCTATTTCAGTATTCAGGGAAGGAACTTGTTGGTGCCTTTAAATCTCAGTGTAGGACGAGAACTTAAAGTTGGCAATGCTAAATGACAGCTATTATGTATTGTTCACTAAGTTCGATTTTCACATAAAATAGACATATGCACAAGCCACTCCTGCCTAATTTTCATTGCCACAAACTTATAAACATTAAATTTCTTCTTTCGTTTTTTGTTCTGCCATTTTACATAAAATCCAAAACGTTGAAATAGCCCCGACATACAAACCATCTTGATCGAAATGAATTCAAACGGCCTGTTCAAACGTTTCTAAGTAAATATAATCGTTATTAGTTTTGCTGCTAAAATGTCGTACGGCAAAAGCATGTGAATTGGGTAATAATCATTTAAGATAAACTAAAACATTTTATTGGTAATAGTAAACACGTAATACCAAAAACATCTTCATTTTGCCAAATAGCCAAAAGCAAAAGAGAGAAACAAACTTCTCATAGATTTTCTTAGGCGGATGCAGTAGATTTGTGCCGATTTGCTATTGGCAGGATATTTTTAGTTATTCACCAAGAATATATAGAAATAATATTGATTAGATACAACATGCAGAACGGATTGAGGCAAAAGAGGATTTTTTTCTTTTAATGTATTTATGAAAACTCTTTGAAAGGCATCTACTCGCAAAAGGAGAAATATTTGCTGTGCTGCTGGAATGGACAGTGAAATGATTATAATTTAATTTCTATAAAGGATTCTGTTAATGTTCGATATTAAATTGTCATCAATGATGGAGAAAAGTTACTTTTGGCCGAAAATAAGCTGAAAAATATATATTTTGTAGCAAAACTTAACTGGCCATAAGAACAGCCGCAGGAAAGAGCACTCATTTGTGTCATGCAGCCATTTAGATGTATAAAAATGCGGTCAAATATTTTTTAAATCAAAGAGATATAAAATGGTAGTCATTAAGTTTTCTTACAAGTTCGACTATACATATTTAAGCCATATATATAACGGTATCTACACTGTAGTTCATCAGGATGGAACCAAGACATTTTGCAGTAAAAATACTGTAAAAAAAAATACATGGAATAAAAAAACTTTGTTTTGTAGGAAAATAATTGATATTTCGAATATGAATTTAAATACAAAAAATATTATGAAAATCGATTAAAATGGTACTTTTTTTTTCTTTATAAAAAACAGTAGAAACTTGTTCAGAACAGAACCATTTTATTAATTGTTCGATAAATCAAACGTACACAAGCGGACAAGTCATTATCTATACAGTGAAAATTCGAGCATTTATAATGCAACACAGTCATACAATAGCACTGTAGTATTGGCATATAATAATATATTGTCATATTAAAAAAGTCACATTGCCATAGAGTCATACGAAATAAAATAAAATCACATACGCCAGTCATGTCATATAGTGCAATTGCCATACAGTTATAGTTTAAAAAAATTGTATTTTCATATAATTCATTTTATCGCCAAGTCATATTATCATATAGTGATATTATCATATAGTTACATTACCAGAAATTGGTATTGTCATACTGTAATGTTGTAATATGTGCGCATTATTAAAAAGTAAACATTTTCCTAGAGACATGTTAGCGGGTAAAGGGTGTTTTTTATAGGGGCATAAAACCTTAAGTTCACAACACGTTTGTAGCTGGCGGCCATTTTGTGAGCCGTCAAGTGATTTATGTATGTTTAGTTGGGTTTGGCATTTCAACATGAATAGAGTGACGCCTGAACAACGCTTCCAAATTGTGCAAATTTATTTAGAAAATCATGGTACTGTTGGAAATACTTATCGCGCACTACCTCCCATTTACGATCAATATGAACGATTATATCAGAGTAATTAATTTGATGTACTGTGAAAGGCTTTCGCACCACGTTTACTCTAAATGACAAAACACATCCACAGAGACTGTACGTCGTCTCGGAGAGATGAAGTCCTTGCTGCTGTAGAGCTTAGCGTAGACGAAGACCCATAGTTTAATATAGTCATATTATTATAACAGTTTATTATCTTGTAGCGATATTAGCATATAAGAAAAAATAGCACTGTCGTGTGACACAATACAATATTGTCATATTGCTCTAAAGTGATGTTATCAAAACGTCATACAAGAGTCATATAGTCATATTGTTATATATTCATATTATCATACAGTCATATTGTCATATAGTCATATTGTCATATAGTCATATTTTCCTAAAACAATTAACCAAAAGTTATATTGTCTCAGCAGCCTGCAATCATATTTACATATAATCATACTGTCATATAGTCATATTGTTATATATTCATATTGTCATATAGTCATATTGTCATATAGTCATATTTTCCTAAAACAATTAACCAAAAGTTATATTGTCTTAGCAGCCATATTGTCTTAGCAATCATATAATCCTCTGTTGCTAAAGTCATATCATCTTAAGCTCATATCATTATATAGTCGTATAATTATACAGTCATATTTTTCTAAAGTCACATTACCACAAAGTCATATTATCATATTTAAATAATATTAAATAATAAACCACAATAATTGTATAGTCATGTTAACAATATATATTACCATATATTCTTATATTAACTGTAATTATATTATCATATTGTTATAACTTTCTAGTCTCTCTATCAAAAAGTAAATATATTGTCAGATATTTAAATTTTCCCACAACCTCATCATAAACAACCATATTGTCATATAGGCCTAATTTTCCTAAAGTTGTGTTATCAAAAACCCTTAACGAGAGATAGTCCTATAACTATAAAATATTTTTTCAGCTAAAGTCACACTATCATATAAAAATATGATTGTATTTTGCAGTCATATTATGATGTGTAGTCATGTTGTCATTAACTCATATTACAATATAGTTATTAATACTTATATGACATTATAGTGATGTGGGCATATGATCGATTTATTTTATAGTCATATGATGTGTTAAATACATTGTTATAAAGTTATTACTATGTAGTCCTAGTTGCTGATAATTATCCAGCTCTAAATTTAAATAATTAAAAATTCAGTGATATAGTTTTTGGCAATACACATCTCTTTATTGGCATATTATCACATCAACATAAAATCGTATTTTCATTTAATATATATAATCCAACTGTAACCAATTTTATATAATGAGTTTCTGGGATAACTATTAAAGCATATAGTCATCATATAGACACTTTTATTTTTATATATAGTGCTGTAGTCATAACTGAAGCCAGTCATATCGTCTTAAAGTCTTATTTGTATATATATTATCAATATTTTTAAAGAAACCCCTCCTTTTTTTATATTGTATCATTTATTGATTGTTTTACTACAAAAAAAAAAGTATTTGAAATTTTATACTATTGTATTGTAGTATTTTCATATCAATTGTTACCACCACAATTGCCTTTCATTAAAAAATTTCTGCTAAAAATGCAGAAATCATTGTTATAATTTGATCCTTTTCTGGCTACTTGAACAATAAATTTTTTAGCACTTCCTTTATACCTTTTTTTTTTGTTATTTTGTTAATCTTTTCTAAACTGAGCCAAGCACAAACGCACACAATAACTGGCTCCATTCAACAATAGCATGTTAAAGTGTGTCCTTAACTACAGAATAATGCATACATCTGTGATATATATATATATATATATATATATATAATTATACTATATAAAAGTTTAATACTAGTCTGTTCGTAAGTTTGCTATTTTGTTTGCTGTGGAATCAGTCACTATTTAGCGGTTGTAACCATCAAATTATGAGCTGCTGTTTGGAATGAATCACTATACAATTCTTTTTCTTTCTTGTTTTTTCTTCAAGCTCAAGTGGGCGTAACAGCTCCCACATTGGCCATTGTATATTCATATCGGATCCTTTTCTTTTGCAAATAAAAACATGTTACTAATTTCTTTTTAATTAATCGATTGATAAGACAAACGTGGAGGACCTCCTGTATAGAAAAATATTATCATAAATTTAGGATTACAAAAATACTGGGTAATTCCATTTAACTACAATGATTCAAACTAAAACTGTACCCAGTTTTGTAAAAGTCTGTTCTAAATTCATCAAATTTGCGTGACAGAAAAATAAGAAAAATTTTATATAAATTTTTTTTTTATATGATATAAAAAGTTTCGCCCAGGAAAAATTGGAAATTTCTGCTTCCATATTTAAATATATATATATAACGCCCGTGACTATATTTAGAATATAGGTAGTCTGACATGTAATCAAAAATGCGTCCATTTATGGTAAAAAATTGTTCAAACTTCACCGACTAAAAAACTAGACCCTTCTTGAAAGTAGCATGTCCTTTAGAATAATTCCAGCACTTAAAAGTTCGCTTGAAACCAACAACTGGCCATGCCGGGCACAGCCACAAATTTTGCACAATTTTTCCACTTTATATGTTCTGCTGTTCATGTTTATGACATTTATGTAATGAGTTTTATTTAATTTTATTATCAAACGTTCAATAAAGAATCATCCTTTATTTGCCGTTTCGAAACCAACAAACACATACACACATGTCTACCATCATTTGTGCACAAATACGGAAAAAGGGTAATAGAAATTGAAACTGAAATCGAAATACAAATAAGAATGAAAATTATAAGTTGTGAAAAATCATTTTTTTTTATTTTTACAGCATAACAATTAAATGAAACTGTTTGAAAAATGTGCTGCAAGTGACATCGAATGCGGCAACTGAAACATAAAATATTTAATTTATATGATGAACCCTTAAGAGCTTTTTTTTTATTAATAAAAATCAGCGATTAAGCAAGACATTTCAAAAATAAATTGTTATATTTTTTTAACAAATTTGATACTTTTTTATTGTAGGCTTTAGGTTTCTTTCTAATATCACTTCTTTTTCAGTTAAGCCTGGGCCTGGCAAAACCGGCCAAAATTAAGCCCCACAATAATATTTAATGTAGTTTTACTTAAATAAATGTCTTTAAAAGCGTTACACTTACACCCTTAGCCTGCAAATCTTTCTTTTCAACACTCTGGGCAATTAAAAGTCCTGGCAACAATCAACACACCGACAAAACTTCTTAACTTTTCTTAATAACAATTATTCTTCTGAAATTTTCCTCTTCTACAATTGGACATAAATTTCAAATGTTTGCAAAATAATTGAACAAAAAAAAACGAAAAAGAAGACAACAAATTAAAATGAAAATAAAAAAGCAATTCCAAAAGAAAATATGATAATCAAATTTGAATCCTTGTAAGAAAACTTTATGTTTTTAAGACAAAAGAACGAAAAAGCCACTCGTGAAGCTGTCAATGATTGCGTTTTTCGTTTTTTGTGTGTTGAGGGGGGGATAAACCGGCGGTGTCGTAGAAAATGCTAAGATTTATGAATGCAATGTTATAAATTTACAACCGCACTGTAAATTGTGCAAAAGGTCCTTAATTATATTATAAGAAGTTGTGCGGTTGGCAAAACTTTTGCTGTTGAGGCTGTGTAACAGAACAGCACAACAAAAGCCTGAAAATTTCGTTTCAGTTGTAGCTGTAGTTGTTGTTTATTTTATGCCCTTGTTTTTTTGTCGGTGATAGTTTTAAAAGAGATTGATTAAATTTCAGTTTAGGGCTTGGAAAGTTCAGCTCTATTGCAAAATGATGGCCTCATTTACTGCTATACAATAGGTGGCCTAATAAACTTATCTTGGCTTTCGTGATGTGGAAAACCAACCCCCTGCCCCGCCACCACCCCTTTTGACCAACACTTTTCCTTTGGCTTTGCACACGCATCATAATTATGATGTCGTATTTTTCTGTTTTCCCCCTTTTAAACGTCTCTTTAACAAAAATCTGCAAAACTTATTGTTTGTTTTTTTTTTTTTCTACACAAAATCACAACCCTTGTCCTTTGGCATATTGATAACGCAGACATTTTAAAGTTTTTAGCTTTCGTTTTTTTTTTTTCTTTCTTTTGCCTTAAAGAACACTTGACTTTTAGCAATTAATCATTTTGACTTTTAATCTTCCATTTTGTCGTTTATTTATTTACAAGAGTTAAAACTCTGGTCTTGTTAAAGTTGTTAATTTTTATGACCGCTAAATTCTTTAACGAAAAACTTTCGATTTGCAAAGCTGCCAGATGTTTTAAGTATTTAGTCATAAAGTAATACAAGGGTGTATTAGCATAAAAAAGTATCATAAAAAATTTAGTTCTTAAAAAATATAACGTTAAGGCACAAAGTAGTAAAATGATAAAGTTCTTAATGATAAAATTCTTATTAAAATCATATTTACAAGCCGATAACCATTAGCTGCTAATGCTTGTCTTTTTCTTAGTTTATTATAATTTTAACTGTAATAAATATGAATAAAATGTATAAATAAATAAATATATTTAACAATTGGCAACGCAAAAGTATGTTTAATATTTAAACAAATATAGTGAAACCTCTAGTTTTCTTTCACTAATTGCAATACATTAATTGATAGAAGGAGAGAACAAGCGATAGAAAAAAGTAAGTTGACAGCACTTAACTGTTCGTTTATAAGAAACCACAAAACCGAACAGAAAAATAGCGGCAAATCGCCCAACTTTTAGTGTTTCAAGCTGGGAAATCTTATTTAAAATTTTTTTTTTTTTTAAACTTTAGTAAGTTTTTGACAGTTTGCTATTTTTCTTATTGATGTATCTGAACTCTTTGCACCTGCTTAATTTTCCCATTATTCTCTATATATTTGTGCTGTTTGCAAGAAAATTCAACAATGAACAAAAACTGTAGGATCATAAGGGCGTAAAGCAAGTATTCCTTCTTTCGATCATTTAGATGAGAAAAACTCCATGTGTTTTATAATTTTTTTTTTCTTTAGTCTGGCATCTCTTATTCTAGTTTTTTCTACTTAAAATCTGATCTTTTAAATCCCTTGTCTCGTGTTTATCAAGTTGTTGCTGGCGCATCAGTTCATCATGCTGGTGGCTACTGTGTTCTTATTGTTGTCTAGTTGCAGTTCATGGGACACTGAAGGCAATGGGTTTGTATGCATCAGTAACTGTGTGGGTGTGTGTGTGCGTGTGTAGGTGGGTGTGTGTGTGTGTAGGTGGGTGTGTGTAAGTGGTTTTGTCTTCCAAACCAAAGACATTTGTAAAAGAACACTTAAGTAAAAATTAAGTAAACTTAATCGTCTTATTACTTTGGATTAAGGAAGAAAAAAATTACACAAACAACAACAACAACAGAAACAGCAACAAAGCACAGACATGTAAGCTGCTTGTTTATACATAAGCAAATAAAACAATGGAGCCAGAAAAAAGGACATTTTGTGGGACAATAGCAGCTGGGTAATTAATTAAAAAATTGTCTGGCCTTGTTATAGCCAGATTTAAATATGTACAATCTAAGAACGGCTGACAAGGATGCAATATTGCAGCAAATTATTAACAATACCCAGAAAACTCCAACTAACAAACATTCAATCATACTTTCAATAATTTACTGACAGTTGCTCTAAAATCCATACACATAAAAAAACAGCTACCAATTTAGTTTTTATGCATTTTAAATTAAACAATAAATATTTTTTGTGCCAATTTTTCTGCCTTCTTTTTTTAGTTTTTTGCATAAATTTTAGGTGTGAACAATATAGATATAAATCCTCGCTCAAAATCCCTGACACATAAAAATTTCGAGGTTCAACGCTTTACACACCAGGCGTGCGATAAAAAAAAATACACAAAAAAAATTCTAAGTTTTAAAGCTTTAAGGCTACCAAACCAATAACAACAAACGTTCTGTGATTAATTTATACATTTTTAATGTATATATTTGTACGTTCGTACGTACTTTTTGCCCCGAAAACTCCAAACAAACTAAATAAATATTCACGGCAATTGGAAAAATAAAAACTTGTTTTTTTTTTTTTGTTTTTTCATGGCAGCCAGTTTTTGTGTTTTTGTGCTTTTGTTGGCCAAAATATAAATATGCCAATAACATCAAAAGCAATTTATATAAAAACGGAAGTTAAAGTTCAGTGTGGAAGACTTTTTTGTGTTTTTAATTTGAACACCAACAAGCAAACATTTGTACTTGTTGGCGTTACTACTTCAATAAACACAAATCCGGGCTAATTGATGGAAATATTGAAAAAGTTTATTTTTAAAAGGGGGGGGGGGGGCTGGGGGGGCGTAGTGTTAGTTTCTGTTTGTTTATAAACTTATGACCTAGAATTCTGCTATGGCCTGGCAACAAATGGCAGTTCAATTTTAAAATAGTTTCTATCAGCAGAATTCTAATGAAAATAAAGAGTTTGCCAAAGCTGTTATTGGTTGGTTTGTCGGTGGGACTATATGAGTGATTATGTTCACCAATTACTATTTATATAACGAAATTTGTGACACATGTGTGCGGCTTTAAGACTGTTGTATACAACTGTTATACTAATTGGGATGTCACTATGAATATATAACACTAACACACTAAGATTACATAAATACCCCTAAATATACTTTTATTTTATGGTCGTATTCTTATATTATGATATAATTTTACGACAATATTTTGTTATGCCGGTGTTAACCCATATAACACCACAATTTCATCATTTCATATATACAATTAACATGATAAGAACTATTTATTAATATGACTGTGTCATATAAGACTATAAATCTATACAGTTGCATAATTACATACATATATGATGATATGACTGAATGCAAAGAAAAATGTTGAAGACAACATGATTTTAATTATCAATTTATTAACTAGACAGTCTATATGTTAAACAGTCTATATGTTAGACGGTTTAGTTAATATATTGTATGATTACAGAACTATATGACTTTCTAGGATCTGCTGCCTGGATATCTAATTATTTGAATTATTTATGACGATGTGGCAATATGACTATAAGATAAATAAATGTCTATACAACTCAATACACTAGAATACAATGATCAAGAAAACAATTTAAAGGCTTTATCGCTTCGCAGCTAAATGACAACATCATCAACCTGTATCTAAATGACTTTAAGATTTTATAATTATATATCGACTTAATGGTGTTAACATGAATAATTTTATATCCGTATAGTTTTATGATAATGTCTACAATGGCCCTATAATTCTAGGATCATAATCGTATGCATAAATTGTTAAACTTTATTTTATTTTAATATCATCGATTATATGGCCATATGACTTTATGATTATGCGTCTATACGAATATACTTGTATGACTACAACCCTATAATACTATAATATCATATGACTATATACAACTACTTGAATATATGACGAAAGTACTATATAGCTATTGAACTATACAACAATCTGAGCTATAGACTTTAACAATGATATGACAAACTAACTTTATAGCAATATTTCTATATGTGACTAGTCTTATTATCGTATGAATATATGCTAAAGTTCTTACACAACTATTTTACTTACAGACTATAGTACATGACTATAATATTTTTAAACCAAATGTTACTACATATCATTATTCATATGATTATAAGCAAATTTTGTATACGATAATTTGACTGTATGAGTACATGCACACTAGTGTACCGTATAGTGTACAGTCTAGTATACAGTATGATACACGAGTGTACAGTATAGTGTACACATCTGTACTGGCGGATTATGCAACGTTGACGCTGGTTGAAAAATAAAGTTCAAAAATTCCTCCGAAGTAGGAATAAAACGAAAAGAAAAATAATTCTTTATGTTGCAAAATTTAAAACCATTCAAAAAATCTAGCGGTGTGAAATGTGTCTCTTCGCTGGCCTAGTTTGTTTCTTAATAATTTCAAATATTTAATTTATAAAAATAATTACATTTTCTAAATATTTTCTAACGAAATTTCAATGTTAAACGAATCTGGAATGATTTAATGCCTCTACCCTGCCCCGCAGTTTTATTGCCCTATAATAAAATATTTAAGGTTGTGAATGTCAACATAAAACCCTTTTAACAAAAAGTATCTACTCCGGCCATTTTTAAAAAAAACTATTTGGAACAATTGCAAACGATCTTTAATTGCTTATCAATAAAATATTCTCAGTTATATAGAAATATTTAATGGCGTTTCGCTTTAAAAATAAAACATTTGTGAGTAGTAAAACAAATTCAAAGCCAATGTTATTATTATTTGCCTGGTTAAAGTCTCTTCCCTGGTCGCTTTAGAAATAAAGCATTTAAAGCTTAAGTTACTATTTCCCCGATATTAAAGTATCTTTCTGGTTGGATTGCAAATGGTTTAATAGTGATTTATAATAAACAAATTTTAGTTTATAGTGAAATATTTAAGATTCATGTTATTTCTCTGGCCACTTTGAAAAAACCATCTGGAAAAATTATCAACATACTACAGCTGCTTTATAACATAATGTTTTCATTCATAAAAATATTCAAAATTAATGCTATTAAAGTATCTACCCTGGCTGCTTAAAAAAAAACCATCTGCAATGACTCAATAAATGAACAAAATAACAATTTTATTAAGTTACAAGATTTCTCTCGAAAATGATCAAAATCGTGTTTGCAAAAAAAAAAAACAAAATCAGATGGTGTCAAATATGCAATTATATGTTTTTAATTAAACTTTTGACATTAATGATTTCATGGGGATTTGCACAAACAAATTGATGTTGTTGTTGTATTAAAGCCAAAGTTTTAAAAGCAAATCATGTTAATGTGCAAGTTGTTAATTTAATTTGGCATTCAATAAACATGTGAATAACAGCTAAAAAATCTATAATTGGTGGCACCAACACCAGACTACAAACATACAACTGGGGTAGGTAGGCCGTCGCAAAAGACACCAATTGTTTTAAATAATAGTTTTTAAAGAGAACACAGCAAACAAAACTTCTTTAACAACAAGTGTCTTAAAAATATAATTTTTGCCTCACAAGGTATGAAATGTGAGCGAGAGGGGAGGCTACAGAAGTTTTAAGCAAATAAAAAAAATCTTCCAAAACAACCGCTGAAAACTGCAGCATAAACCTTTTTAAGCTTATCAAGTAATAATAACACATGCAGGCTCGCAACTACATACAACCAGCCATTTAACTCTATTTTTGCATATAACTATCAGTGCACATCTTCGGATCGATATTATGAAGCTAACAACAACAACAACAACTACTACTACTACTAATACAAACATGGAGCACAAAACTACACTAAATTTAACAGAAAATAACATTATAAGTGAATCAATGTGCAAAAATCAAATTACATTTTGCAATTCGTAAATGGAAATGAATCAGAATTAAACGAGTAAAATAATATTAGCGTATAAAATATACAAACACTTCAACGCACACACACACACACACACACACACACACACACACACACACACACTTACACACACGCTCAGTTATTAGCAGTTAAATTCGCAAAACTAAATGAACACACAAAAATCCGCTTTCATATTCCAACTCACACCTCTTACTTGCAAATAACGCATTTTTGCATGTTGGCTGTCTCTGTAACTAACTTGGCCCACCCCATTGGCCAAAATATATTCAGTTGGAAAAAACAACAAAAAGTATTTCCAATCTGCACCCCCCCCACACACACACACACACACTCGTACATGAAAATATGCCATAAACATTTGAAATACCCAAATAAACAACAAAAAATTGAAATACCAAATAAAAACAATCGTGTATTTAGAATTTATCACGTCAGCGCCGACGTTTTTCTTATTTCGACAAAGAGACCAAAAATCATTGCGTCAAAAGTGTATGACAACATGTTGTCGTCATTAAGCCTTACAGCAGGTTATTCTGCAATAGATTTCTATCATTGCAACAGATTCATTGCCTTCAGTGTACAGTCATATAGTCATATAGTGGTATTGTGATATAAGTACATATCGAGCCTTTGGTGCTATACCGTAGTAATTCAAAAAATCGCGAACTGAGAAAAATGCATTTCATTTCATTGCTGCAAATAAATATTGTTGGAAATAGCTAGAGGCAATAAATACATTTTTAGCTGTAGAATCTGAACAGTTAGAGATGGAACCATAATCTTTTTTTTCTCTGGATAGATATTTCCCCAAAGATCATTTCTGCATACCCAGCTCAAAAAATTCAAATTTTGAGTTACTACGGTATTGCAGCAAAGGCTCGATATACGTTGGGGAACAGGTGGACTTCGAAATTGATTTTATGCCAGGCGTGAACTGGGTGACATTTCCATAGCGCCCTACGCCATAAACCCCTTGCTGAAGAGCTCGTTTCACACAAATCCTTAGATGGCGAGAAAAAAACAAGGCCCGAAATCCACAAGCAACATCAGGCCTGTACATTCCTCTCAATCTAGTTTTTTTTTGCATAGAAACAGACCTGTCGCAAGACAACAACACCTCGAAGAAATTTCTTAAGGTTTAAACCACAACCAGAACATTTCAGTCAAGTTTAGCAGCTGTTCAACCAATGACCGAGTCACAGCGCCAAAAGTCATTCTAGGGGCGGCTCGGTCCCATTTCTGCCAATTGACCTTTGGTCATACATGAACCTCCTAAAGTTTTGGTTGCCGTGCCAACCAAGGCAGCCCCCTACTCTCTATTCCCCGGAAATCAGAGTGCGCTGATCGGTTGTAAGTCATCAAAGCCAAAACTGCCCCCAGGGGGAGTTTGGGAGCAGCCAGTCAAATAGTCATAAACTATAATCTTAGTCTCAGTTGGGAAATATAGTCACATAATCATAATGCTATACAGTCACACCATTATATTGTGCTCAAATTATATAAAGAAAAGGTCATTTCTAAACGAAATCAAAAATATTTAAAATATTATAATTATTTTTATAAATTAAATATATGAAATTATTAAGAAACAAAGCAGGGCCAGGGAAGAGACACATTTTACGCCGAAAGAGCATATATTTTTTTTTTAATTGCCTCGCTAAAAGCTTCTAATTCTAATTCTGTGACACCTTAAGACACACAAGTTTGTTATACATAATCAATAATGTAATTTGCTGAATCAATTAACAATTTGCTTGAATAACTTACTTAAGCGACTTAAACAGGAACGCGTGGATTCAAGCAATAACAATTTAGCATAAGCAGCTTTTGAGCATAAGCCCTCAATTTTTGCAACAAAGAACATATAATATGTTTCTTTTTCATAACAATTTATTTTCAAACAAAAAAAAATTCCTGAATCAAATACATTTTTTTATAAAACTTTCCCTCTGTTTTTTTTTTTTGGTGTTTGAATCAATAAAATTCAAAAATTGTTCATTCAAAACAATTAGTTTCACAAACAAACAGATTACAGATTATTTTGTTATAATAATTTCTTTCTGTGTAAATTTATCATTTTTCTATTGCCATTTAAGTAAAATCTACTTACGTGGGGCTTTTGTGCTCAATCTAATTTCTGGGAAAAATCTTCCTTGAACAACAACAAAAAAAACGCCTTTTGTTCAACCTTATTTTATTTAATTAAAACAATGTAAACGTTAACAGGACAAGGAAAAAAATCGTAACAGGTTACTTAACAAATCTTGTTCTATATGCCAGCACTCGTATACTCGTAGCTGTCCATATTCGAGCCAATATTAGAGCTCACGTTTGTATGCGAAACATGTTGTTTATTTTCTGCTTTCTTTGTTTCATATCCAACTTAATACTTGACAAGATATTCGTGTCTATTATGTTATGACATGACTTAACATTTTGCGCATAAATCATGAGGTGAGTACTAACACACACACACACACACACACTGGCACACACAAACATTCTAGACAAGAAAATTGTATTTAAAAATAGCAACAACAAACATAGCAAAACAAACAAGAAACACCAGAAATCTGCAAAAATCAGGGAAATAAAACGGCAAACCAAGACAAAGCAAAAGGAGGAGAAAAAGAGGGATTTAGCAACAAAATAATTGAAAGTGAAAACAATAAAAATGTATGGTAAATAATATGAGCAAATATACTACATACATACACCTTCATAATAACGTAATCAAGCAGCAGAGCATGCATAAGCATGCTCGAATGCTAAAAATTATTTCGAGAAAGTGTTAAGCGTATTTGCAGGTAAACATTAAGGCAGTTCGGATACAAACATTGTATTAGAATTTAAGTGAAAATTTAGCTAGTGATGTGGCAAGATGGTGGCAACACTTTTTTTTATTAATAAAAAAAAATACAA
The DNA here is from genome assembly GCA_932526305.1 of Epicampocera succincta. Taxonomy (NCBI): domain Eukaryota; kingdom Metazoa; phylum Arthropoda; class Insecta; order Diptera; family Tachinidae; genus Epicampocera; species Epicampocera succincta. The sequence goes on along the minus strand of OW052035.1, from coordinate 10,063,384 downwards.
AATTTCTTTCACATTTTTTGCTTTTAAGCCATTAACACGTTGCTGGAAATCCTTGACTTAAGCCCTTAAGCACGTTGTTTTCAGTCTCTTACACACTAATTACGCTCTATAAATGAAAATTTATTTGATGAAAAAATCCGACAAAGGATTTGGATTTTAAACACATGCCACACATATTTACACACACACATATTTATATACATATATCTGTATATAGATCACAGCAAATGAATTAAGGATGGCAAGAGGAGTAAAATTTTAGATTAGTTTTGCCGGTGACAAACACTTTGTTGGCATATTTGCAGCACATTAAGTTTTGATTAAAGCCCAACCAGGCGGAACATAAATTTATGCTTGACTTTGAGAACTTTTGCCAAAGGATTAAATTTGCTGAAGAAATATACGAATCTTACATTAAGTTTAAGTTTGCCAACATTTTTTCATAATTTTGCTAATTTGACTTGAACGCAAAAGAAACACATTTGCCTGCTATTCTTATTGTTTTGGGAAAAGGGAAATAGAAGTTTCAAGCAGAATCCTCACAAAAACCAGCTAAAAAATGTTTTCACTTCTTTTCTCTCCCTCTTAAACTGCAACTGAATAGGAATGAAAAAGAGCTGCTATAAAATAAATAATGATTGTAATGAATGAAAAGTTCAGTATACAAAAAAAAAAAAAAAAAATTCTAGAAAAGCGACACTTCCTTTCAAATAAAGTTATACAAAAAAATGTTCAAATGTCTCATACACACACACACACGCACACACTTCCCCTGAAACTGCCTTTTACTGCGTTTTTTTCTTTTCTTCTTTTTTGTGTTGCAATTTTTCTGTTCACACAAAAAAACATTTAAAGTTTATAACAGACATGGTGTTTGCAAAGAATAAATGTATTTTTTTTTTCTGTTTAATGAAAACTTGTTTTCAGCGCTCAAAAGTTGTTAAAAGAGTCTTAAATTGTATTTTTAAATGTGGCGTTCAATCAAACTGTAAGAGAAGCGAACGATGACACAAAAGAAATTACATTTGCCAGGACACTTGACCAGACACCCAAGAAAGTTTTCTATTTAAAAGAGTTCCATAATTGTTCCAAAAAAAAAAAGATTATTAAAGGAGAAATTAATAAAGTTTTGGGGTAGAAAATGCATTTTTGTTGTTTCAGCAAAAAAAATATATAATTTTATGTTCGATGAAAAATCCATAAAATTTTTTCCTCAACTATATTTTGATGTTTTTCATAAATATTTTGGCTGAATTGAAGTAAAAAAAAATATATAATTTTATGTTTGATAAAAAATTCACAAAATTTTAATTTAAAAAATGATGATATTTTCGCTAAATATTTTTAAGGAATTGAAGTAAAGAAATTCAGTTTCTGAAATATAATTAAGTTTTTGGTTCAGAAAAAATTATGATGTTTTAAATAAAGATTTTGCTGAATTGAAGTAAAAAAATGTAATTTTATGTTGGATGAAATATCTTGAAATTTTGCTTTTAAAAACTACCATGTTTTCAATAAATATTTTTGCTGAATTGATGCAAAAAATATTTAATTATATGGGTCTATTAAAAATCTACAAAATTTTAATATAAAAAATTATAGTGTTTTTAATAAAGAAATTTGTTGAGCCAGTGAAAAAATAGAATTTTCTATTTGATGGAAAATGAATAAATTTTAGGTGTATATTTTTTGTTTTCGTTGACTTGAGAAAAACAAAAAGGATTTTAACGTTTGTTGGTATTTAATATAATAATAAAAAATGTTAAAAAAAATTTTCATGTCAAATTTTCTTTCTTCTTTCTTAGTGCGAACTATATGAACTAAAAGCAGGTGTGATGGTTTTTTGCACTCTATTTTTCAACGTTTAGTGGCCAAATTCAAAACGACTGGTTCGGTACGTAATAAGTCAACAATCGTACCCCAAAGCAAGCCCAGATCAGGCGAGAACATGGCCACGATTTGCAAAAATAGGCAGAAGATTTCCAGAATTGCCGTTTGTAAGAACTTGCCCTTTTGCAGACTTGAATTTGGCGAGTTTTGCATTGGGACTGCGCCCAAAACTTAGAAATATCCAATTAAACCAGAAGTTTAATATGTATGATCAGAGACAGGGCCTTATATTCGCTGATTGACCTTCGAAGCGCTTGGGAGAGGTCTCCAGTTTTGTGTGAAAAATCGTGTTTAACCGCGAGGCCCATATTTGGATGACGACATAACTGTCACATAACGGCACCCGGCCAATCTATTAAGACTTGCCAAGTGCCAATGTATCCACCAAAAATTACAGCTTGAGGCAGATTCTGCGCTGGTGGTGTCAGCGGCCCAATAAGCGAGAATCAATGAATATCCTTAAAGTCAACATTACCAAGACTATTGCTCTTATTATGCCAGAGTCATTGATAATTCCAGGATGTCTGTCATCTAAGGACGTGGCCATTAGAACGATGTTATAATTCATACATAATGACAAGCCTGATTAAATAAAAGAATAATTTGCTTAAAGCCTGATAAATAGTTTTTTTGATGCCCTTCTTTATAATACAACTTAAATTAAAGCTTAAATTTATAAAAAAAAAAAATTATTTAATAAATGTATTTTAATATTTTCCTAAACACTGAATATTGTCCTGTTGTGCTCCTCAAAACAAATCATTAAAGCAAGCGAGGCCATTGTAAGAGAAAAACAAATCTAATGACAGCCATTACTCAAGATTTAAACAAAGTGAACATTAGAATTGTAAATAACTTGGGAATAGTAACAAGTGTTTGTTTTAATTAATACCTGATGCGAATACAACGTAAAATTTCATTGTCTAAACCCATTTCCGTATGTGTTCGTTCAACCTGCAGTCTTTCTTCGAAACAAAAGTGTCGTTGTATGAAAGCAGGCGACAACAATTAAAGAGCATGAGAATTTTATTGATAATAACAAACAATTATTGAAAATAAATTGGTTTTTGGCCCAAGCACTTAATTAAGAATATATAATTCTGTACACAGAAGCTGGAGAATTTCAGGTTTGAATTTAAGAATTCGACAACAATAATATTGGGCCACCTTCAGCAAGTGCTGATTAGAATTTTCATTTACACTTAAACAAATGTCCAGTTATAAGCATTTAAATTAAATTTCTAGCTTAATCTGTCCTTCAATGTCTTGCACCGTAGTCAAGTGTGACATAAGTGTGTGTGGGTGTGTGTGTGTGTTGTTTGGCATATTTGTATTAGTTCTTATTTCTATTGTTGCCATTGTTGGCTTAAAAGCGTAATAAATCACTTTCATCAATGTGTCAGAAGTGGGCACAGTTGTGTGTGTGTGTGTGTGTGTGTGTAAAAATCTACAAATTGCATTCAAATGTTAATTAACTCTCTTGGAGGTTTAAAGCCTACATTAGCCATTTAACTGAGTTAGACAGAAAAACAGGAGAAATAAAAAGAAGAACTCAGCTGAAGAGAGGACTAAAGAAAAATAGTGAGAGAGAGGATAAAGCAAAAAAAAAGAAACGTGAAACCTGAAGAAATGCAGAGAGAAGTTTTGTGAGGAGTTGGATGGCGAGTGTAGTGGTATGGAATAGTGTGGAAAGGTGAGAGGACTAGTGGCTAGGAGAGAAATAGCCAGGGAAAGGGAAGGAAGGCAATGGAAACAAAACATATGGACAAGAGTGGAGTGCAATGAAGTGATAAAGAGGAAAAGTAATATGAATAGAAAAGAAATTGAAAATAGAAGAGAAAAGGAGAGAGAAGAAGACAAGACAAGAGAAGAGAAGACAAGAGAAGACAAGACAAGACCGGACAAGACAAGACAAGACAAGACAAGACAAGACAAGAGAAGACAAGACAAGACAAGACAAGACAAGACAAGACAAGAGAAAAGAAGAGAAGAGAAGGCCAGATCAGATCAGATCAAATCAGATCCGACAAGATAAGATCAGATGGGACGAAATGAGATGAGATGAAAGCGGAGCAGGTGGACAGTATAGAAGAGGATAGCAGATCAGAAGAGCGCCGAGCAAAGGAAATCAGAGCAAAAGAGAGAAGAATAAAGTAGAAAAACATAAGAAAAAATTAATATAAAAAAAGATGAGCAAAGAATAGAAAGGAATTTAGGTAAAGAGATGAGATAAGACGAGTTGGGATGGCATAAGATAGAACAACATGAGATAAAATTGGATACGACAGGATGATATGGGATAAGATGATTTGAGGTGAGATGAGATAAAAAAACTGAATATTAGAATAAAAATTAAAGTTATTTTCTATAGAAACTTAGACTAGAAGTTTTTTGTAAAAAATAGTTTTTATTAATTTTTTTTAATGAAAAATTTTTAAAACTAAAAGTTTTTATAGGTAATTTCTGGCACTAAAATTTTTTCTTTAGAAAATAAAGTGTTAAAAAAATGTTTAGTACCAGAATTGAGTTTAAAATCCCTTTAGCCCTTAAAGGGTTACTCACTGTGCCATACGAACATATGATTTATTTACTTTTTTACAGCACTCTCTGCCTACCAGCTGCATGTGTGTGTGTAAGTCTATACATTTTTAATTAACACCTAAACATGTTAATTTCCTTGTGTTAACAAAAATAGACAGACATTTGGATATTGAAAGCTGTTCGAAGAATTAAGGAAATTAAATAATGTCTTTGTCAATAAGCAGAGATAACACAACTTTCGAGTGAAGCAATAGTTTTTGAATGCAAATTTTATATGATTATAGAATAAAAGTGGTCAAGGTCTCTAAAGGACCTTCAATGCATGCACAAGGATAATTGCAAATGACACAACAATGTTCGACATTCGAGCGAAAGCTATTGGCCAGAGTTTCTTGTTCGAATGATTTTGTTGCATAATTTTATTTGCTTCAGTAAAAAACAGTCATAAGATTTAAAAAAATAATAAATATTTTATGCTTCTAAAAACCATTGATTTCATCATTTTAACAATGTAATTCGTGTTAAACCATGAATATGTAAAAAAAAAGGTATTTTTTAACAAATAAACATAAAAATGTCACTTATAACATATTATATGACATTTTGTTTAAACATTTTGACTTATGAACTTTCCGACTAAAATATTGAGCGGCAACAAAATGAAAATTGATGCATAAAATATTTTTTAACCTTTTTTCCCAAAAAGAAAGCCTTAAAAAGTAACACCACTAAAATATTTAATATGTAAATTTAGTGAAAAAAATTTCTTTAGAAAAATTTAAGTACAAAAAACTTATTTCTTCAGAATATTTTAGAATCAAATTATTCCCCTTAGAAAAACATTAAGGCAAACATTTTTTCTAGATAAATGTTTGTCAAAAATCAAATTCTATAGAAATACAAGTAAATTTGGATAGAAACGTCTACAAACAGAATATTTTTTGCAAAAAAACCTTTTGTGTAAAAAAACATTAATACCAAATTTAGTGCAAAAAATTTTAGTACAATATATTTCCTTGCAAAAAATATTTAAAAGAAAAATATTTTCTATGTAGAGATTTTTCTAATGGAATGTAACTTCTATTAAAATCTTCACCCCAAAAACTTTTTTAAATACCAAAATTTATTTATATAAAAATTTTAGTACAAACATAAAATTATTACAAAATTTTTACCATAGGAAACTTTTAGTACAAAATATTGTCAATATAAAAATTTAACTCATTTTTTTCTGTGTTTTTTTTTTTTGTACAAAATCACGTGTATAAAAATTTTAGTACAAAACATTTTGTATTAGAAGTTTTTAAAACAAAGTATTTTTCATGACAAAGTTTCGGTATGAATATTTTTTTTATTTTTCGTAAAAACTTCTTTAAACTACACAAGAAAATTAAAAAAATTACTACAAAAAAATTTTAGTACAAAAAATGTTCTCTTAAAAATATTTAGTGCAAAATTTTCTCATAGAAAACTTTTAGTTTATTATTTTTTAATCAATATTATAGCATAAATATTTTTTAGTATATTTAATTGCACAAATAAAAATTTTAGTACAAAACTCTTTTTAAAGAGAAATTTCAACAAAACTAATTTTCTATAGAACAACTTGGCAGAACTATTATGCTTAATGAAAAATTGCCCCTCACAAATTTTTAGTACAATAAATTTTACACATTTCCCATAGAGAAATTACAATAAAAGAATATTTTCTACACAAAAACTCATCAGTACTATCTTTAGCACAAAAAATGAATTGAGTTATAAAAATGTAGCAAAAATAACTTCTTTAGTACAAAAAACTGTGTGCATAATAATTTTAGTACAATGAAATTTTTATTAAAAATATAAATAAATATTTGCTGCAAAAACCACATTGAAAAACATTTTAATAAAAAAAATTATACAGAAATGTTCAAATGAAATATTTTGAAAAAAATTACATTAAAAAATCTTTATAAAAAAGTATTTTCATTAAGAAAAAGACCTCGTAAAATATATTTTTTTATTCAGGAAATTAACTACAAGCAAATGTCTGTGTAATAATTTTTTAACATTAAAATCCTGAGAAAATTTGTTAATTTCAATTTTGAAATTTTTGAAAGTTAAATTTGGAATTCATGATCATTCATGAATTGATAAAGTTTATCTTTTTTATAAATAAAAAAAGTTTTTGATAGATAAAAAAAAACAATTTATTGGCTGCTTCAAGGTATAAGTTGTTTCCGAACTTTCTATACCGATGAAGTTAAGAAATAAGTAGAATTTTATGTACTAAAATATCTCAGCACATTGAATGTCAATTTACTTTTAAAGAAATAAAATACCTATTTACATTTTCCTACAGAGCTCTTAATTAAAAGTTATCATTTTACTAAGATTGTTATTAGATCTAATTCCAAATTAAATTTGCCCAAATTTGTGGTTAAGTTGTCTTTTTAAGTTGGCTTCAGTGCGGCGAAAGGAAAAGCCGATAACATGTGAATGTGTTTGCAAGCCGGTTCTGGCTCACATACACTTTAATTACGGATTTGAAGCAATATTATCAATTACAATATAAATTTGAATTTTAATACATTTACTATTTATTTATTTAATAACTGAAAATAAACATAAGATTAATAAATCAAGGGAGGTATACGCAAAGGCTGGTTCAGCTTCTAAAGAAGATCTAATTGAACACGAAATCACTTTTGTTTCGAACGATAAATTAATGCGAGAGACTGGAAGTTTTTTTTTATTGTTTTTGGAAAAAAACTTATTCTGTTTTTCTATAATTTTCTATATTGCAGTTTTGAAGTAGAGAAATTTTAGTACAAATATTTTCCATAGACAAATTTTTTTCCAAAAAATTTTATATGAACAACTTCATTATAGAAAACTTTGAATACAAAATTGTTTTTCAAATATTTTAATATATTTTTTTTTTTTATTTAATGACATATTCTTTTGAAGAATTATGAAATTTTTTTCATATTTGTAATATTCCTTAAACTCGAGCTCGTTTTGTTTTGTTTTTAATAAAAAATTTAATAATATTTATTCAATATTCAGGAAATATATTAATAATTTTTATATTACAAACATAATAACTAAAAAGTATTATGGATTAGGAATCAAGACAATTTGATAAACGATTTTTTTAGACTTTAGTATTTTTGTTTGGCTTGTTTAATTTTAATATTAAAATGACTAAAATAAATTTTGGGAAAAAATATTTAAAAAAAATTAAATTAAATATTTGTTTTTTAGTTATTAACTACAAAAAACTTTAGCGCTAATAAATTGCTATAGCAAAATATCAATAAAAACATTTTGCTATAGGAAAATTTAGCACAAAAAAGTTTTTAACGGAAAAATTTTCTTTAAAGAAATTTTAATACCAAAAACATTTAATCTAATATTTTATCTAAAAAAAAATGTTACGTGTTAAAATTTTACAAATTTTACTTACAAAAGATCGTTTATGAAAAGATTTTAGTACAAAAAATTTTTATTAAAAAAATATATAAGAATTTTTTGTAAAACAAAAATTTTAGCTCAAAAATAATACTAAATTTTTTATATAAAAAAAGGTATAAAAGTTTTTTAAAACGTTTCACTATCTACAAAAGATCGTTTATGAAAAGATTTTAGTACAAAAAATGTTTATTAAAAATAAGTATAAAAATTTTTAGTAAAACAAAAATTTTAGTTCAAAAATAATACTAGATTTTTTTTATAAAAATTTTTATGCAGAAAAATTTAAGTAGAAATAAATTTTCTACAGCAAAATTTAGTACCAAATAGTAGCCACAGAAAACTTATATGAGAGTCAAAAATCTTTCCGGTAGAAAAATTTTAAAACGCAGACTTTTCTGTAGATTAATTTTAAACTAAAAATATGGACTTCTTAATTTTGTGAAAACAAAAAACTTTCATAAAATATTATACATTTTAAAAATAAAATTTAATACGGAGAAGATATTATAACTCCGTTTGTGTTTCTTTGGACATTCAAGTATATAAATGATGATTTCTATACTAGATCTCTTATGATATTCGATATTTTAAGGTAACCTTCCCCCAAAACATTTTGCCTTCGACTTCATTATGGTTGTATTTTGTTGAATGCATGTTTTTGCCAAGAGGAGGGTTTATTAAAAAGATTTATTTATTCGAGGGTTTAAAATTTGTTCGTATAACTCCAACAATAATTTGCTGATATATGTACATATATATATAGAAGTATGTATGTTTTTTGATATGAGTTGAATATTAAGCGCCTACACATATGTACATACATCTACAAAACATATGTGGGTATGTGTAAGTGTGTACACACACACACACACATACATAAGTGTGATTGTATAAATATTTAGTGGTTATTTGCATTAATGTTTTGTTTATTTGATCCAACTACAGAAATATTCGTATGCACAAATACATACATACATACATACACACATACATACACACATACATACATACACACATACATGCACAAACACTTCGTTCATTCATTCGTAAATGAATTCAATTGCAGTTATCTACAAAACAAACATTGTTTAAGCGCTCACACATACGCAGACAATACAACAACACCACATATGTACGTATGTATATGGATACATACATATTTGTATTAATATGCCCACAGTATGTACACATGTATGTGTTAGTGTTGGCATAAATGTGCATATGGAGGGAAAGCGTATTATTATTAATATTATTGTAGGCATTTAATTGAATTTTGTTTTCAATACAATTGCATTGTGTGTTGTATTTGTATTATTTTATTATTCCATTCATATGCTTTGATTCCATCGAGGAGATGTTGTTGTTATAGTGGCTGGTAATGTTTTGTTTTTGTAGACATGTTGTCAAAAATAATTACAAAATGGTGTGGCCATAGACTATTCATTTCCATGCACTATAAGAACGAGAATAGTTCGAGGCTCACCAACAGCACTATTTTAAATAATTAATTATAAAAAATTTATAAACTAAATAACTTTTAAGCTTTTCATTACTTTGGCATCATATAACTTGTGCTGTAAAGTTTAAAGCCTCTGCTTTATGATTCTAATAAAATTATTTGCTTATAACTGCATATAAGAGAAATTTTTGCATAAGGAAATAACTTTATTTTTATATAAAAAGCCCTCATCGGCACTTTTATTTATTCAATTTATTATTAGATTCTTTAGCCAAAAGCATAATAATTTAATCCAGTTTTGCTTTTACATGCAGATAAGAAAATTTATTTCATAAAAGGAAAAAATTTTTCCATTTCGTATCAAACAAATTTGTAATATTTTTGTGGAACAACCTTGGCCAGACCAGCAGCCGCAAAGGTGGGCATAAAGTTAGGCAACTTCAGTCGATACGAGTTGTATAATAAGGACACCAAGGATATACATATTATATATATGCAGAAGCAATTTGAAGGCTCAATAATCTCACGTGATAGAAACTGCACCCCCCCCCCCCCCCTAATTAATGAAATTTGTCGCAGCCTTATGACTTTCCTTATGCGTTTTTTTAAGTCACGGCTGTATATTAACAAGTCAGAAGACTTAGTGGCGCTGACAGTTAATACAACCCCTGCCTCTGCTAAAATTCAGCCTAAATTTTGCACCGAAGTCGTCGGTGGCTTACAATGAATTAGCAGTCGAATTGGTCCATCATCACATTAACTCATAATCGTATGTTATTTAATGTAAATCAGTTTCACAATGTAAAACGGAAAAGGGTTTTCTAGGCTGACACTAGAACGCAAAACTCTAGGAAACTTCTTTGTCACTTCTTTGTACGGGTTTTTCTAAAACCGCCATGAAAATTAAATGGGCAAAAAAAAAAGGGGGGGGGGGCAGCAGAAGAGGAACCCTGATAGCCTACCTTCATCAAAACGTTCTTGTAGTTTAAGCCTAAAATCTTTGGATTTTAGTAGTTCCTGGTGCCAGAGATGAGGTGCATTTGCTTATATATATGGGGTTGCATACATTTCGGGTATGCTGTTCTCTGGCAGCTGATTGCTATTTCTCGTAAGAAACTGTCTGGTTGCGTTATAAGCCTCGTTTATATATCACAAGAAGTTGGCAACAATTTGTCCAACAGTTGTATGCCTGGTAGGCTACATAGAAGCGATGCCATCTATTTGTGCCTGGTAAACCATCAGCGGTGTTGGGCCACTGTTAAGTCTAGCCGTGAATTAAATCCACCATCAGATTGGCAGATGCTGATGATCTACATTAATTTCACAGTCTTACCAATCGGCTCAATATCATCGTTAGGCGTTTTAAGCGCTTAAGAAAATTTTTATAATTTAAAAATGATTTTAAAGGATAGAAAACACCAATTAAAATTTAAAAAAAGTGCATCTAAACTTTCTTAATATTAATATTCCTGCCGAGATTATAACATATAACATACATATATGACATACAATAAAAAAACATTAAAACCTTAATTATTGTACTTAGTTTTTGTGTCGCAGCCGTCCTTCAGGTCGTATGAGTGTGATAAAAGTTTTGATGAAATAAAAACCATACGTGTGTTTGAAAGCGTATCTTTTCTAAGCACAAACCAGATAAGCAAATATTTAATTACTTAAATCTTGTTTGTACAATCCGGTTAGAAAAAAAAACAAGAACAACACTTTACATTAAATTAAAACAACTAAGACTACAAATGATAATAGTAGTAACGTGCGAGTAGTTACGGGGCAACACAAACACAACTACATACACATGCCGATGCCGATGCCGATGTACGTAAAGCTTAAGACTACATACATATTTGTTGTGAACACTTCCAGCATTCATTTCCCTTTAAATCTTTGACATAAAAACAGCAAACTGCCATCAACAACATTATTAAGACTGTAAACACTTTTTAGAACGAGCACGAAACAACAGCAAAAGCGAGCGAGAGTTATAGAGCGGGGCAGAAGAAATAAACTCATAAAGAAAAACAAAACAACAGGCTGGAAGTTACATACGCATACATGTGCCCAGAAGCGGAACAAAAAAAAACAAAAGAAATAGTTAAACAGGAAGACCTGTATGCAACAATGCTGGCAACGTTGCTACTCTTGTTGATTTTGTTGCTTAAACGTTTTTGTTATTTTTGCTGCGTGTGTTTGAGTTTTCGCCAAGCAGTGCTTAAGTAGGTGGCCAGGGGAATAATTTTAAGAAATTTCATATAGTATAAAGGGTGGGCCAACCATAATGCACGATATTAATGAAGAGTCACACCTTAACGTGAAGTTAATTTTTTTTTTGCTTAACCTGTAGCAGAGAATTCAGGTATTTGACAATTTCAATCATGCCGCTGAGACTATTGAAGTTCTATTACGAAAATGCCCATTCATATCAAAATGTATTTATAGCACTTCGTAATTTGGCGCCACACATTCAATGGCCGCGTTATCTCGTATCGTGGCGATGTAAATTGCCTGCCACGAACATGTGACTTGTCAGCGTTGGACTTCGTTCTTTGAGCATATTTAAAGGAAAAAGTGTACGTCAATTAGCCAAGAACAATTCAAGAGCTAAAGCAGTGAAACAATTTGTCACATTAACGACATTCAACCTCAATTATGTCTCAGAGTTACTGCCAAGCCGTGACGAGCGTTTGGCCGATATTTTGTTTCACGCATAATTGTCATACATTTTTCTAGCATTATAAAAAATATTAAAATAATTTCCTGAAAACATTTTGTTTTATTTACAATCAATATGGTGGGTTTAGTTGTCGTCACTGACAACACCATTTACAGAGAGATTTCCGTTTAATTTGGAAACGTATTTTTGACTTTACAGACAACAACGAACCCCTAAAAACTTTTCTGTCACTGAAATTATTGTATTTTTCATTTTTAAAATTATATTAACAATTCTTAAACTGTAAAGAGATTTCACTTTGAAGAACCATTTAATTTTCACATTTCCACGGAAACCAAATACCTAAAGAATTCTGAAAACTGCGTAACCCTGCCCCGCTGTCTACATGTCTATATTCCGGATGCCTCAAATAAAATCATAAAAAAAAATTTCAAATATTTGAACTTCAAAGAAATGTTTTTCCAGAATCCAAAAGTTTTATCAGCTTCGACAACGACACATGAACTTATTTCTCAATTTCATCGCTGTTATTTTTCCTCACTTCCGTTATTGAAATTTCATTGTCAATATCAGCGTCAATATCATTCTCATGATATTGACGCTTAACGTTTAGCATTATTTTGAACAATAAAAGACCGACTAAAATCAAACTAAACAAATAACAAAATGTGGGAAATTGTTAAGGTGAAGGAGCCATAAACTGGACTAAATAAAGTCAAATCAATAGTCTGCAAATGATTTCCGCGCCCTGCAGAACACTGGCAAACCTTAACGTCAAATAACGGCGGCACAGGAATTATGACTTTTTTTCAACGCCAAATTTTATCTACATATATAATTAAATTCCGCCATTCATGTACGAGTATATTTAAGCTGCCCGCCTATCAATCAAACTATTCAAAAGGAAGAAAAGGACTAACGGCGAAACCAGCTTCAGCAAAACTTCAACCAGATTAAATTTTAAATGCTAGGAAACTTCTTTATCAATGTACTAATTTGCTGTGAGCCCTATACAAAGTTTTACAGTTTCTAAAGATGCTCTAATATGCCCTTAAACATTTAAAATTCATTTTAAGCATTTTCTGTGTTGCTGTATATAATTGTTGTAGTCAACAGCTTCACCAGCAAAATAATTTGATTACTTCTTCTCTCGAGATGAATTTACACGCCACACAAAAGCAACAGCACAAACTTCGTTTTACTTAAATAACACATCAGCACGCGTTCGCAAATACAGATGAAGATAAAACTTTCAGTTTAACCACAGGAACACTGGCACAAATACATCAATGAAGATTTGTTTTTTTTTTTCTGTTGTCTTTTTGTTGTTGTTGCTGTTGCTGTTGCTGTTATCCTGTAAGAATTCAGTTATAAGAACAGCAACAACAATATAACATTAAATGCCTTTGAGCATCGTAAATAACACATCAGTGTACATAAATTTACAGAGAATTATGAATGCACTCTGCAACTGAGATCTAGTCAAATAACAAGCATGAAAAACACAAGCACACCGACGTGTATAGCGCGCACATACAAAACGTTCTCCGTCTCTAGGAACGTCTCACACAAACGTTCCAACACTCAGGCGTTTTCATACACCAGCACAAAAACATTCATTATTCTTAACAGCACCGACAGCCGAACACTTACATACGTTTTTTTTAAGTACGTTAACAAAGAAGAAAAAAAAGCGAAACAACGCCAGACTCGTTCGTACTCTCAGACTCTGCCGGAAGTTTCATAATTCCCATAAAATACTTATTGCTTGACCAGGCCCCAAGAATATGCCATTGCCGTTTAGTTGGACGTACAAATAGACATGCCGCACTTTTGCAAATGAAAAGTTTAATTTAAAGATAAAATATTTAATTTGAACAAATACTGGTGGACCACAAATATGACATTGTTTTAACAAAGTATTTTGCTTAAAGAGAGAAAAGCCCCCACACACACACACACAAATCTTACAATACTTGACGTGGTGTGGGAATCGATCAAAACGAAAATGTTTTATCTGGCAAGAAGTTTATGTCGGAGGAATAATATTATTATTATAGTTTGGAAGATGTCTAGACATGGATAAGGGTAAAACACAAAAATGGATAAAGAAGCGGAAGCGGAGGACACATGCATGAAAGACAGACAGTATAGACATACATGCAGATATATACTTAGACAAAGGAATGGGCACAGAGAATCATGGCTTAAGACTTAGATATAGATATAGATATAGATATAGATATAGATATAGATATAGATATAGATATAGCTATAGATATAGATATAGATATAGATATAGATATAGATATAGATATAGATATAGATATAGATATAGATATAGATATAGATATAGATATAGATATAGATATAGATATAGATATAGATATAGATATAGATATAGATATAGATATAGATATAGATATAGATATAGATATAGATATAGATATAGATATAGATATAGATATAGATATAGATATAGATATAGATATAGATATAGATATAGATATAGATATAGATATAGATATAGATATAGATATAGATATAGATATAGATATAGATATAGATATAGATATAGATATAGATATAGATATAGATATAGATATAGATATAGATATAGATATAGATATAGATATAGATATAGATATAGATATAGATATAGATATAGATATAGATATAGATATAGATATAGATATAGATATAGATATAGATATAGATATAGATATAGATATAGATATAGATATAGATATAGATATAGATATAGATATAGATATAGATATAGATATAGATATAGATATAGATATAGATATAGATATAGATATAGATATAGATATAGATATAGATATAGATATAGATATAGATATAGATATAGATATAGATATAGATATAGATATAGATATAGATATAGATATAGATATAGATATAGATATAGATATAGATATAGATATAGATATAGATATAGATATAGATATAGATATAGATATAGATATAGATATAGATATAGATATAGATATAGATATAGATATAGATATAGATATAGATATAGATATAGATATAGATATAGATATAGATATAGATATAGATATAGATATAGATATAGATATAGATATAGATATAGATATAGATATAGATATAGATATAGATATAGATATAGATATAGATATAGATATAGATATAGATATAGATATAGATATAGATATAGATATAGATATAGATATAGATATAGATATAGATATAGATATAGATATAGATATAGATATAGATATAGATATAGATATAGATATAGATATAGATATAGATATAGATATAGATATAGATATAGATATAGATATAGATATAGATATAGATATAGATATAGATATAGATATAGATATAGATATAGATATAGATATAGATATAGATATAGATATAGATATAGATATAGATATAGATATAGATATAGATATAGATATAGATATAGATATAGATATAGATATAGATATAGATATAGATATAGATATAGATATAGATATAGATATAGATATAGATATAGATATAGATATAGATATAGATATAGATATAGATATAGATATAGATATAGATATAGATATAGATATAGATATAGATATAGATATAGATATAGATATAGATATAGATATAGATATAGATATAGATATAGATATAGATATAGATATAGATATAGATATAGATATAGATATAGATATAGATATAGATATAGATATAGATATAGATATAGATATAGATATAGATATAGATATAGATATAGATATAGATATAGATATAGATATAGATATAGATATAGATATAGATATAGATATAGATATAGATATAGATATAGATATAGATATAGATATAGATATAGATATAGATATAGATATAGATATAGATATAGATATAGATATAGATATAGATATAGATATAGATATAGATATAGATATAGATATAGATATAGATATAGATATAGATATAGATATAGATATAGATATAGATATAGATATAGATATAGATATAGATATAGATATAGATATAGATATAGATATAGATATAGATATAGATATAGATATAGATATAGATATAGATATAGATATAGATATAGATATAGATATAGATATAGATATAGATATAGATATAGATATAGATATAGATATAGATATAGATATAGATATAGATATAGATATAGATATAGATATAGATATAGATATAGATATAGATATAGATATAGATATAGATATAGATATAGATATAGATATAGATATAGATATAGATATAGATATAGATATAGATATAGATATAGATATAGATATAGATATAGATATAGATATAGATATAGATATAGATATAGATATAGATATAGATATAGATATAGATATAGATATAGATATAGATATAGATATAGATATAGATATAGATATAGATATAGATATAGATATAGATATAGATATAGATATAGATATAGATATAGATATAGATATAGATATAGATATAGATATAGATATAGATATAGATATAGATATAGATATAGATATAGATATAGATATAGATATAGATATAGATATAGATATAGATATAGATATAGATATAGATATAGATATAGATATAGATATAGATATAGATATAGATATAGATATAGATATAGATATAGATATAGATATAGATATAGATATAGATATAGATATAGATATAGATATAGATATAGATATAGATATAGATATAGATATAGATATAGATATAGATATAGATATAGATATAGATATAGATATAGATATAGATATAGATATAGATATAGATATAGATATAGATATAGATATAGATATAGATATAGATATAGATATAGATATAGATATAGATATAGATATAGATATAGATATAGATATAGATATAGATATAGATATAGATATAGATATAGATATAGATATAGATATAGATATAGATATAGATATAGATATAGATATAGATATAGATATAGATATAGATATAGATATAGATATAGATATAGATATAGATATAGATATAGATATAGATATAGATATAGATATAGATATAGATATAGATATAGATATAGATATAGATATAGATATAGATATAGATATAGATATAGATATAGATATAGATATAGATATAGATATAGATATAGATATAGATATAGATATAGATATAGATATAGATATAGATATAGATATAGATATAGATATAGATATAGATATAGATATAGATATAGATATAGATATAGATATAGATATAGATATAGATATAGATATAGATATAGATATAGATATAGATATAGATATAGATATAGATATAGATATAGATATAGATATAGATATAGATATAGATATAGATATAGATATAGATATAGATATAGATATAGATATAGATATAGATATAGATATAGATATAGATATAGATATAGATATAGATATAGATATAGATATAGATATAGATATAGATATAGATATAGATATAGATATAGATATAGATATAGATATAGATATAGATATAGATATAGATATAGATATAGATATAGATATAGATATAGATATAGATATAGATATAGATATAGATATAGATATAGATATAGATATAGATATAGATATAGATATAGATATAGATATAGATATAGATATAGATATAGATATAGATATAGATATAGATATAGATATAGATATAGATATAGATATAGATATAGATATAGATATAGATATAGATATAGATATAGATATAGATATAGATATAGATATAGATATAGATATAGATATAGATATAGATATAGATATAGATATAGATATGGACATCAATTATGTCGCTAAAATCTAAGTTCAAGTTACATTTTACTTAGACCCTCAAACACGATTAACTACTGTTAGTTTTAATACATTTCACCAATTTCATCCTACAGCAACAGCCAGTAAACTAGAAATTATAAACTTTCTATTGTAACAGAAATTTGCAGCTTTTGATAAAGAAATACTCGTAAATAAAACGACTTAGAAATAAAAGGAAAACTTAACACTCAAGTTAGTTTCCTAAACTAAGCAATTTTTCATCAACTATATGAACAAAAACTTTATTAAAAAGGATGAAGGCAGAAGGCCGAAAGCCTAGAAAATAAGAGAAAAAAAATATATGTAATAAAAGTTTTCTTTTAACGTTTTTACGAAACTAGGAATCGAGAAGGACTTACATAAATGTTCGTTTTTTTATTTTGGAATACACAAATTGAACGAACTTTTGCAAAAAAGAATAAAACATGATTTAAAATACTTTTGGTATTTTAATATTGTTTGTAACTATTATTTGCTATATATAAAAAGTATTTTGTTATTTCGTCTGGCAGAAATATGTAATAAATTGAAAGAAAAAAAGCTTTTACTTAAGCGAAATAATTTCTTTCAGGACGAACAAATTCGTAGAAAATTCTTGTTCAGTCCTTTCTATAAAAATATTTTTAATATTTGGCGAAGCTAAAAATTTTTGAAAAATATTTCATTTGCATTAAAACTGGAACATCACATGATTTGGTGTATTACGTTTTAGCTATATGTTGCCTACGTCATGTCGGTATCATGTTTATGTTTTGTCTGTGCTTTGTCCTTATCTTCTTTGTTTCTTTTGCACATTTTCTTCACATTATGCGGATGGACAGCTCATCCGTGTCTATGGGATGGCCATGTCTTATTTGTTCTCTGTTTCTTATGATTTATGTGTTGTGTACGTCTTGTCTGTGTTTTGCCTAAGGATGTTTTATGTCTTTTATATATCTCGTCTATGCTTGTCTATATTGTGTCTATGTCTTGTCTATGTCTTGTCTATGTCTTGTCTATGTCTTGTCTATGTCTTGTCTATGTCTTGTCTATGTCTTGTCTATGTCTTGTCTATGTCTTGTCTATGTCTTGTCTATGTCTTGTCTATGTCTTGTCTATGTCTTGTCTATGTCTTGTCTATGTCTTGTCTATGTCTTGTCTATGTCTTGTCTATGTCTTGTCTATGTCTTGTCTATGTCTTGTCTATGTCTTGTCTATGTCTTGTCTATGTCTTGTCTATGTCTTGTCTATGTCTTGTCTATGTCTTGTCTATGTCTTGTCTATGTCTTGTCTATGTCTTGTCTATGTCTTGTCTATGTCTTGTCTATGTCTTGTCTATGTCTTGTCTATGTCTTGTCTATGTCTTGTCTATGTCTTGTCTATGTCTTGTCTATGCCTTGTCTATGTCTTGTGTATGTCTTGTCTATATGTTCTCTAAGCCTTGTCTATGTCTTGATCATGGCATGTTTATGGCCTGTTAATGTCATAACAATTGGGTAGAAACATATAATATAAAACAATCAAAACAGGCCAAGATCTTAATTTCAAAGTCAAACTTCAAACATCTTCAAATTAGTTATATAGACGTTCAATTGTGGATTTTTTTACTTTAACAAAATCTCTACTTTAACATTTCAAAGCGAAAAAATATTAACTGCCCATAAGCGCAATTGCTTATTAACCAAATAACGAGGTTTTTTGCCATCTTAAGATTTCCGGCTTAAAACAAATATTTACTATTTTTTTGCCGCTCCTGAGTTATTTTCCAAACCAATTTCTTTTTACACACTCCCAATACTCTTCGGCTTGAGTGGGTAATAAAAGATATTATTTTGCATTTGATTGCAACAGATAATAAAACGTATTTGATTGCACCATTAAAACGTGCTACTTATTAAATGTGTACTCAATGTTGTACGATCTCCGCTGCATAAATTTCAACGTTCAGCAGTTTAATGCTCGTGCATGCTCTTTCCATATTCGTAGGAATAAAAATGTTTAATATTTCTTATATTTTGGCAATAAATTTGTTTTGAAATAAGATGAGAAGGAAATTTATTTGGCCAAGATTTTTAAAAGCAAAACGTTTAAAAGCATTAAGAAGTGAAAAAAAGCAAAATATCTAAATGAAAAATTTAATTGTGTAAAACTAAAACAAACACATTAGCGAAATTGAAAAGTAAGTGCTGGCAGAAGTTTTAAAATAGAAAATTACACTCCACAAAAATGTTATGTAAAATTTTAAATACTTAAATGTTTGTTAAAAATTACTTTACTTTTCTCTGCCATCTTAAATATTTAATAATAAACTAAACAATGCAAGTATTCATATCCATAGAAGAATATGTTTCACATACTATTTTGAACTTCCGCTTTAAGTAAATAAAGACGGAGTTTTTTAAACATCTTATTTGTTCCAACTTACTTATCTCTATATACGAGTAAGAATTCCTTTTTATTAAACTTGTTTTTGTACATCTTTTTTTCAATAATAACTACTTATTCTTACAAACGTATGCTTGTACTCGAGAAGCTGGCAAGGACTGACTGACTATACATTATTAATTTAATATACAGCATTGCATACTTAGAGGCTGAAGGGAGTACGCACACACACACACACACACACACACACACACACACACACACACACACACACACACACACGCTCTCACACTCACACCCATTTCAATTCATACGAATGTGCATGAAAGAACGTATAAAACAAATAAAATAAATACCAACGAAAGAGAAAAAAAAACACATAAAATTGTAAGTAAATTTTAAATACGACTTAAATCAAATGAAATGCTAAGATTTACTCAACTATAAAAAATATACAGCAAAAAAATTTATAGATAAGTTTGTGCTAAAAAAAATAGGAGTAAGTTATACACAAGTAAAAATACAAAAATCAATTTGAATAAAGACTAAAAAGGAACTGTTAAATATTTTTAAGTCTCACTTCTAGGATTTATGACAAGTCCACAAATAAAAAAGAGAGATGATCACAATGTAGAAAGAACTAGAAGTGGTACAATCTACAAAAATGCGAGACATATGTAAGTAAAACATAGAAAGGACGAGGCATAAACAGTACCTAAAAATATAGAGAAATGCTA
The DNA here is from genome assembly GCA_932526305.1 of Epicampocera succincta. Classification (NCBI taxonomy): domain Eukaryota; kingdom Metazoa; phylum Arthropoda; class Insecta; order Diptera; family Tachinidae; genus Epicampocera; species Epicampocera succincta. The sequence continues at coordinate 10,042,423 of OW052035.1, read as the reverse complement.
TGAAGATAGGTGGATGTGACGTTGGAAAGATATAGACAGGAAATGTACAATATATAGACAAAACTTAGACTAAATAAGATAGGAAAGAATAGAATAGCTAAACAGAGTGCATACATGAGATAAGACATTAGCGACACACAGGCAAAACATAAAAAGGCAGCGGACAAGATAAAGGTATGGACAAATGTATAGACAAGACACCACATATACAAGACAAAGTGCAAAGATATTATATACTAATAGAAAACTTAAGCAAAACATGGACAAGACATAGACAAGATATAGACAAGACATAGACAAGACATAGACAAAACATGGACAAGATATAGATAAGACATAGACAAGACATAGACAAGCCATAGACAAGACATAGACAAGACATAGACAAGACATAGACAAGACATAGACAAGACATAGACAAGCCATAGACAAGACATAGACAAGACATAGACAAGACATAGACAAGACACAGACAAGACACAGACTAGACACAGACAAGACACAGACAATACACAGACAAGACATAGACAAGACATAGACAAGACATAGACAAGACATAGACAAGACATAGACAAGACATAGACAAGACATAGACAAGATATAGATAAGACACAGACGAGACACAGACAAGACACAGACTAGACACAGACAAGACATAGACAAGACAGAGACAAAACATAGACAAGACATAGACAAGACATAGACAAGACAGAGACAAAACATAGACAAGACATAGACAAGACATAGACATAGACAAGACATAGACAAAACATATAAAACACATAGACGAGATAAAGACAAGCTATAGGAAAGACATAGACAAGACACAGACAAGACACAGACAACACATAGACAACACATAGACAAGACATAAACAAGACATAGACAAGACATAGACAAGATATAGACAAAACATAGACAAGACATAGACAAGACATAGACAAGACATAGACATAGACAAGACATAGACAAGACACAGACAAGACACAGACAAGACACAGACAAGACACAGACAAGACACAGACAAGACACAGACAAGACACAGACAAGACACAGACAAGACACAGACAATACATAGAATATGTCTATGCCTTGACAAACGACATAGACAAGATACAGACAACACATAGACAAGACATAGAATATGTCTATGCCTTGACAAACGACATAGGCATGATATAGGAAAGTAGAAATTATATAGCGAACATATGCTGTACATTGAAAAAGAAGCGACAAGAATATATGCTTAGTCTTGGATTGTCCTCGTGAATAAGTTTGTTTGATTGGGCAAAGGAAAGACACAGAAAAGTCATATAAACGACATGTGCTCGTTGGCTGTCATTGCGAATACTATATTTCTAATTACGCTGTTCCAAGGACTTGCAGTGTTTCAAATATACTCGTACACATGACTTAAGATGAGCATATCAATTACATAAATTTGATCATATTTAACTTAGTTTATTACATTTTTCTAGACTTATGACTTTGCTACCCTATAGTCTGCTTTTCAGATTTGAATAATAATTAAATCAAAAATATTTTATATTGTCTTAGTTAAAGTCTGGCAAATAAACAGAGAATAAAAAGTTTTTTATTGCATCATACAAAGTAGGGATTTGGTTGTGTGAAGGACAGGGCAGGACTCATTATCTGCAGCTTTAGCATACCATGCAGCACAGTCAGCTTATTGCTGTCGTTATTGAATCTAATGGCAGTTGAAGTTAAAAGAAAAATTCTACATATGAAAATAATGATAAACTTTCTAAAACTCATCATAAAAAATACTTTGCAGCCAGACACAGTAAAACATTCTCGGCAACTTATTCTCAAACGGCTGGATTTTGGTTTGGATTTTAAGTTTTACTTCAAAAAGTTTTTATGGTAATGAAAATTCAACATTAAGATGAAAGTAAAAAAAGGCAAATATTTAAAAAAAATAACAAAATAAAATATTTATTTTATATGCAAACTTTTAATTGTAATAAGTGATACTTTAAGGAATGTGCATTTTTTAAATAATTTTTTTTAACCATAAATAAATTATTTAATAAATAAAAATTCTTAAATGTCTGCTATTCAAATTGAGAGGAAAATACCAAAAAAAAATCGGCACAGTGTTACAGAGATTTTTCTTTTTTTTTTTCTTGAAAAAGGGATATATCTTAGACTTCGACTTAACTAAGAACTTTCTTTGCATCTTGTATTAGAGCCAAAAAAAATGTATTACAAATCGTGACAAACACTATTTTTCAACTTTTGTTGTATTGAAATTTTGCCAAAATTTAATATTTTTTAACAAATATAACTACAAAAAAGCTTTGCTTTTAAAATAAAGAATCTATAAATAGAAATCATATCCTGACTGTAATTGCAATAAACCTGACACGGAGTAAAAAGGCGTTATGAAAGAAATATATGGATCATAAATTCTAGTGCGTTAAAATATCAATTGATATGTCCTTGCACTGACGGTAATGAAAGAAAGATGCACATACACTTCTTGAACTGTACGACTTGCAATAGCCCAATTCTTCACACAAAGAATCCTTTAACAGACTAAACTGAAGGCTATTTATCCCAGACAGATATATACTTTCATACTCAAACACTGATTTAATCACAACAAAAACTGTCGTGGGATTTTTCGGCTTTTTATTACTCAGCTAAGCAGTAAATTTTCAAGCATAATTTGTAATTTTAACTGTATTCAGAACAAAAGTTTGTTCCTATTTCGCTTGAAAAAAAGGATATAAAGGTAGATACACCATTCCTATGCTAATTGAAATTAAATGTATAAACTTTTACGGTCATTGTGATAATAACGACAATGTTTATTTTCCTACGAAAATAACGGATATATTAAAGGACACAATATCCTTTTGCTAATTGACACGAAATTTATAACAAAGTTGGAAAATGAAATTCTACGTTCATTCTGATCATAAGTGTTACACTGATGGCAGAGCTAAAGAATACAATTCTACGTTCATTCTGATAATAAGTGTTATTTTTATTATATATAAAAATAAAGGACATACGGTTCAATGTGTTATGCTCGAGCTGATTGAAGCGAAATTAATAACGGAGGTAAATCATGAAATTCTACGTCCATTCTGATAACAAATGTTGCATGTATTTCAATTAAAAATAAATAAAGGATATATGGAAGGATGCAATATCCTTAGGCTGATTTACGCGAAATTGATAATCTATGTGCAAAAGAAAATGTTACGTCCTTTCTCATTACAATTAAAACAATTATTTCATTTTAAAAATAAAGGATATATGGCCAAATATTATATACTTGTGCCAACTGACACGATATTTATAACTGAGCTAGAGGCTAAAAGTCTATAACCCTTTGGATAATAAATTTTCTTTTACCATTACTCAAAAATAAAGGATATATGGCGGAGTGCAACATCCTAGTACTAATTGAAACGACATTTATAGTGGGCCTAGACAATGAAATTTTACGACTATTTATAAAATTTGGCTGCAAAAGGCGAACATGTGTTTGGTTTGGTAACTAGAGAATAAGTCGTGCTATGGATTATTATTCCTTTATTTATTATTGAATACTGATTTAATTTTCGAAACTTATAATTCATTTAAATACGTTAAGAAACAAGTACGAGTAATTTGTTTACAACAAAACACTCCTGAAAGTCAGACTGCATTTGAAATTTAAACTACCACCGAACAAATGCAACACATGTGAGCAAAATGATTTATTACACAGACATTAAGACGGCCGCAGTGAAAACCTAAACCATTGTGTGTGTGTGCTTTCTTTACCTGAACCTGCTTGAGATGAAGGGAAATAAAACGCCCGGAGTAAAACCACGTTTGTGGTTGAAATTTTCTACACAACTTATTTGTTTTTAAAATTTCTTCATCGTTTTGTCACAAAAACTTTCCCAGAAGAAGGTGGTAAACTCCCAACCAATAAACGCTTAAGGAGATCCAACAAAGCAAAGGATTATTTGCCAACACCACGGATGATGATACCCACAGTTTTAAAGAAGTGGCAACAACAACAAAAACTTGAACATGTGTTCCTCTTAGAATAAATGTTTAAATATTTTTGTCATAGCCAGTGTAAGTTTAAAAACTTTGCCAGAGTAGGCGGATAATATTTAATGTTTTCTAATGGAAAAACTTTGTCACAAAAAAAGAGTTTATATTTGTTTTGAAAGAGTACGAAAAAAAAGAACTTTTTCAAATGTGTGCGCATGAAATGATTATTTCCTTCATTCTTTTTGGTTGTAACTTTTGCATTTAACACATGCACTGAGACATTTATAAACCGATTTGAACAGAAACTTCAAATATAACCCCAAAAACATTTCTGTTTTGTTGCGTCTATTTTCATCTTCTTAACTTTGTTTTTCAATTTTTTTTTTTTTTAATTTCTTATATATATATTTTTTTTTTTTTTGTATTACTTCAAACGGTTTAACAATAACAGAAAATTTTAAGTTGTTCTAAGAAGTTTCTTGCTGTATGTTTAGTACTTATTTCTTGGTTCTTTCTGTTACTGCTGCATTTCCAGGCTTTTAAAGCAATCGTCAATATAATGATGTTTAAGCAAATAGTACTTAAGAAGCAGGAAAATAAAAGTCCTGGAAATAAAATTCGACAAGTGGCCTGTTATAAGAAAAATTGAAACAATTGAAAAGAGTTGAATATTTCTAAAGGGTTAAGGTGAATTTCAAATGCCCTGCAGGCAAGCAAAATAATTTTAAGACCACAAAAGATTTCTGCAGGAATATAAATAATCTGGCAAATGTAAGCAAATGTTTGTGTAAGAATATAAGTGTTTCCAAAAGAATAGCATATATGATATATTATATTATTGTATAGCTAAACAGATCTTATAAATGTGTGATAGCAAAAGAAAGATAAGATGTTGGCAACGCAAAACAACAAAACTTTATAGATCATGTGACGGCACTACTTTCTGAATTTTAATATTTATATGATTACATTTATTTACATACAACTATATGATAATATCACCTTAACTAAATAGCTATATAATTACAACACTATTACCAATATTTATATACATACATGTATAAAAAGTATTGGCAGTATATTTTCTGTTATATGACTATACGATTATATGATTGTTTGATTACATATATGAAAATAGGGCTATACAACTTTACAACAATAAAACTTAATGTATGTATCTGTGAGCATATATGACGTTTCGCTACATTGATAGTTTGATTATACAACAACATGGCTATACAACTTTAGAACTATAGGACTAAATGCGTAATACTTAAACGTATTTCTTTCGGCATATATGACTATTTGCTATATGTTTATAGGACGACCTGATTGTATGACTATATAATTATAGGCGTATTAAATTATGGGTACATATTATTAGTCTTATAATTATGACGTTAAAGTTAACTTGTATTAATCATATACTCGAGGAATATGAGTGCTGAAGTCTTTTATCTATGATAAGTGGAAGAATCTCCTCTGTCACATCAAGGTGACAACAAAAAATGTCTACATCTTATACTCCTAATTCACAAATATGATAAGAACTTGTCATATACATACTAGACTTAAGACAATAGGCCAATATCTTTCAATTGTTGTCCACAACGAATAAAGGAGCGGCATTTTTTTTTACCAACGAGTTAATGTGACCATGACGACCTGTATGACTTTATTTTCAGGTCACTATAAGAACTGATTCTATTAAAACTTATTCATCAAGACTTAGTAGCTTAATTACTACAACTCTTTATCACGTCACAACAATAATATTATATAATTACCTGCCTTAATGTTGATAATGCTGTGTTTTTGTTTCAGATAAGTGGAATAGAATGACTAAACTTTCATGTCACTATAAGATCTTATTACTATTACTACATCATTTTAAAACCATACGAATATATAATTATATGTCTTTAGGTTCATAAAGTTCATTTAAAACTCATGTCTCATTTTGTGATTTTGTGTGTGTAAGATTCATTCGTGTGACACTCTCTTTCAATGTAAAATCCTGTATACTTTTGGCCCCACTTGTAAATTCGCAACTCCTTTTCGCTTTAAGCCTAAGCTAAGCTGCAAATGAAATTTATATTATCTGATAATAATTTATGTTCCAGTTGTCATCTTAATACTGACACAAAATAAGTGACATCAGCTGTAGCTCTGAAAGGGTTTAAGTACGAACTTAAATCGGTGATTCTTTGTCTCTTTCTTTTTTTTGTCCTTCTTCACAAATACTTTACGTTTGCTGTCATTTCCAATTTCTCATTCTCATTTCACTTATGTTTGTTTTAAATTTTGAAGTTTAGTTTCGTTTTTTTTTTTGTTTTTTTTTTTTTACTTTTTATCTCAAAGAAGCCCAACATTTCTTTGGAAATCACAGCGAAAGCAGGCAAAAAGAAACTTTACGTTGTTCAAGTATTTTAAGTGGTTTTAAAGTTTTTTGTGTATTTGCTGCTTTTCTTCTTCGGCAAATCGTATTTTCAGCTGCTCGATATTGAAGTATTTGTGCTTGTTTAAATGCTTTTAAATGCCAAAACCCTTGTAGCAGGTTTTGCTTTCATCGAAGGCTTAATACTGTTGGAACAAATCAAAGTTGAGACATTTACTTCGTTCCTTTTAGTTTTTAATTTTCTTCGGGAGCAAAAATTTTCTTTGTAATTGTTAAACTTAACAAAGCCTAAATAAGAAATGGCGACTGTGATGAAACATTATTGGAAATTGCACAGCACAAAGTATTTGCCTAAATGTGAAATGTTATTAAGCACTTTGGGCTTGAAATGCCTTAAACTATTTGTGTTCGAATTAATCTAATAAGATTGCTGAGCAGCAGTCAAATTCAATTGCAATTATTTTCACAGACTTAAGAGATTTCCTTGGAGTATAAAACTACATGTTTCAATACAATATTTAAAGTATAAAGGATCAAGAGATCCTTTATTTAAATTCCCTTAACTCTTATTCCATTTAGTATCCCAGCCATTGCGAGAACTCTGAGTTGAATTTAAATGGAGCTTTGGAACTTGTTATTTTTATAAATACTTCTGTATTTAACAAACTTAAGCATACAAATAAAGTAATATCCTTGCAGGATATAAAAGCAAAGTACTTTATTTTAATGCTGTTATAAAAATCCCTACGCTTTCTAAAACTTGGATTTCATATGCGCTACAGAACTCGCTTTTTTTATTATCAGATAAATTATTTTAAAATAAAATCTTATTTATGGGTGCAGACTCTTGATTATATGACATCTCGTTCTCGAAGGACAGGCCAAATGAAAAATATAAATTTACATTTCCTTTTATCTTTAACTTTAAGCCAACGTATAAATATGTTAAAAAGCTGCTACCTGCTCCAACACCATTTAATTGCATCAATGTAATAGAAAATGACTTTTAGGTATTAAGAATTACAAAAAATTTGAATTCAACTTTTGCCCTAATATTTCTTGGGAATATTCCAGATGTCCTTCCTTTAAATGTGACCAAAACAATAACTACTACGCCAAATTCTTAAGCGATAGCAGCGTAGTATTACGGATCCCTTTGCTGCATTAATCGCATTTAAAACAACCACTTTGTGAACATTTCCAACAAAACTTTTTAGTTCAATCTGTGTTTCACTCTGTACAAAATTATTATTTAAAAAAAAAGGTGTAAAAAAAAGGACATCCGGTTGGAATTGGTTATCGACTTAAAACGTGGTATATAAAAAATATTTACCAAGTTTTACTGCATTTTCATAGTTTCTACAAAATTACAAAAAAGGATATATGGTAATGAAATGTATGCTGCCACCAACCACGATAAAATTACTCACAGCACTAAAGCATATATTTTAACAAGTAATATGGGGAAATTTGCTGCCATTTGAGCATTTCCAAAACATACTATACAGATAATCTTATCCTGGTTCCATCCATAATCAAATTTTTATTTAAGAAGTTGTGAAGTTGTAAATGTTGCATTTTGCTGCTTATTAATACAATATTAAAAAAGGACATTTGGTAAGAGGACCTATTTCGAAATCGATGTCAATTTAATTGTACCTAGACGTCAATGGTATTATATGTTGAGTTTCAAGTGACTAATGCTGCTTGCAAGTGATTTTTTTATATTTTCAATCGTGCATCGATCACGATAAAATTGTTACCACAAATAAATTATATATATATAAACAATTCGAAATGAACATAAATGCTGCATTTATTTAGTGTAGCACAATTATGATATTAAAAAGGACATTTAACAGGTGGGCTTATCTTTGGGCCGATCACGACGAAATTGGCCATATGAGTCCTGAAGGTTATTCGCCAAGTTTTATATGGCTCATGTTAAGTTCTGTTAACTTTAAAATTAGAAATGGACATATACAAGTAAAAAGGACATACGTATCCTTGAACCTATCAAAAAATAAATAAAAACAAATAAAAACAGTTTATTTGAAAACTGGTTTTCACATAAAAATTATTACATATAAAAAAGGACATTCGACAACTAGATTTATCCTGGCACCAATCGTACTGAAATCGATACCAGAGCTTAAAGATAGCATTTCACAAGTTGTAATCCAATATGTTCTGCATTCCAAATATTTTTGCAGCTCAGGAGAGAGTTTCGGAATAAAGGACCTTAAGAATTTAGCTGGCAAAACGTGCCAATTGTGCTGAAAATGATTACGCTCTTTACTTTAATTATAATTGGCGCGTACATATTATTTTTTGCAGTAAAATATATGTATATAAGAACTACAAATAATAAAGTCATTTATTTTGATACTATTAAAACAAGTGTCAGGTGTACTTTTATTTTATTAACATTTTTATTTACCTTTTCATTTATAATGCACATGTCCTGCCATAAAATTTATAATAATCGCATGTATACCACAAATAAATGAAAAACTCGTATGTGAATAATAAAATACAAAATAAAATTAAAAAAATAAAACAGAAAAAAAAATTTCAAAGAAATACACTAAAACTAAAGAGATATAAGAGTTTATCCTTTTGAAACCGTAAATTCCATACTTATTTAATGTGCAAGCAGCAGTAAAAATATACAAGATAAACTCGGAACTAAAAATATTTTTATTAACAATTCACGTGTTAGAAAATACTTTACAATTTTTATGTTGGCAGGATTCTGTTTAAACAACAACAAGCTGGTCTTGTAATCAAATAGCAACAGCACAGTTGGTTGGGATGAAAACAAACGAACAGAAAAATATATATGTATATATAAAACTCAAAATAAAAGACCACTGGAAATTGGTCAATAGAAAAATAAACAAAATAACCACGCACACACACACACACACACACACACACACACACACGCAAACAAAAACAATCCAAAAAGGTGCAAATATTAAATTGTTTGTTTGTGTGCTGGTGCGCTGGTGCTTGTGCAAGTGATTTTCTTTGCTCAAAATGAAAATTTCAATTACGCATTTAGTCACACAAATATGCATACACCAATTAATGCTTAACTGGTGTGGCGATGTATGTGTGTGTGTGTGTGTGTGTGTTTGCATTCGAAATAGAGTGCCAGCCCAACATTTATGCACTTGAACCCACATTATTTTAGCAGTGAGATTGTTTGCCTGGCCTTTTTAATTTTTGCAATTTCATTCGGTCCTGTAAAACTTTAGCACAACAATATAATTTTCTTGTGCAATTTTAATTTGGCAACACTTTGCAAAACCACTTTTGGACACGCACACTGAAATAATTCGAAATGTCCGGATATCTGAATGTTATTTCAAATCTATTTAATTGAAATATAAGCAAAAATATTTGGAAAGGATTCTTTTTATTTGTTCTTGAAACTTAAAGTATTAACAGTTAACAATAATTTAATCAATATTTTGCTCTCATGACGAAAACTTTCATTAAAAAAGATTATTCTTATATATTCTTGGAACTTATGATACTTTTGGGGATTTTTCTAATTAGTTAATAATAATTATAAAAAATATTTTGCTCTCATCAGGAATACTTGCTTTCAAAAGGACCCTTCTTATTTAATTTGCAGACTTAAAATACTTTTAGTAATTTTTTTAAATAGTTAATACAAATTTGAGCAATATTTAGTTTTCATTAGGAAAACTTTCATTGAAAAGGATTATTCGTAATAATTTTTTCTTAAGACTTGAAATACTTTTGGGGAATTATTCAATTAGTTAAATGTAATTTAATCAATATTTTTATATATTCATCAGGAAAATATATTTAGGAAATAATTTTTATAGCTGATTATTTGCAAAAAAAAAAACGTAATTTCCTGAAGAAACTTTCCCTAAGAAAACGAAATATTTTGAATAAAATATTAATGATTTTTTAAAAAAAACCCCCAAAGGACTTTAACCTAGAAGAAAATTCAATTTAAATAATTCGAATAAAAAGCCAAGAAATTAGAATCAAGTTGATGTGAAAAACATTCTCAATTTCTTGTCACTAAAACCAAAACCAGAAACCTGCACAGATTTTCTATTTAAGGACCTCAGTAAAACCAAATTATCACTTAAAATATCTTAAGCTGTCAGAGAATGTTTCAAAACTAAAATCTTTTTGAGTTGTCTACATTTTGCCAATTAATTTTCATTAGGAAAAAAAGTCATGGCCTAATTTTCCACTATTTCATATGTGGTCCAGGCATATACTTTTTGTTAATTAATTTTCGTTAGGAAACTAAGACCTGCCATAATTTTCGAACACTATTCGAAATGTGTTCGGTCTAGACGTCTACTTTTTGCTAATTAATTTCCATCAGAAAAAATTGTCCAGCCCTAATTTTCGTCTATTTCAGTTTATAAAAGCCTCATTTGAGAAAATTAATTTCAAATTCAACTACTTAATTTATTTATAAAACTTTTGCAACCTTTAGTTTTGAAATTCATTATTCGAAGCCACTAAAATATCACCAACACACACATACACGCACTCATTCAGCCACACACTCACTTTACACTTATTTGGCACACACTTTCAAATAGCATTTCGTATTTCCTTTACAACACTTTATCTTTGGACCCTTTTGAAAATGATGTTAACACCCCAACACGTACAACTACATTTTTGGTAATAGAAAACGAACAACGTAGGAAACAAAAAAAAACAAAAAAATAAAAAGGAAAAATATTCAAGAACAATTAAGTGAAACATGCACAATTAGATTTTTTGTACCTCCAGGGCTCAGCAGGGAAACAAACAACCGACAAAACTAACACAAACTGGTAGGAACCGGACGGCAACATAAACAATCCAAAGATTAGAAATCACTAATTGCAGGGGTGAGAGTGCAGGCAGAGCTGGTGAGCTTTGCCCTCTCTCTCTCTCCCAACGTAAACGTGTTCATGTGCGAGTAAATTTTAACAATAGCAAAAGCAGAACGGTAGGAGCACATGTTGAGCCTCATGCACATACTCATGCAGGGACTGCGTCAGCTTAAGGGGCAAGAAAGTAATAAAAACAGCTAAAAGTTCGGTAATCGATAATCCTACTACACCGAAAAAAATTCTCACAAAATATGTCTCCTGAGCAGAAAAAAAATATTAACTGAAAAATGTTTTCTCATTCCACGATTAATGCCAGCAAAAAGTTGATGATATGTTTGCAATCAACTGAGAAATAGCGAATAATTAGGAAGCCCTAGATAAGGCGCCAGATGACAGGGGTGTGGTGCGCATCCTTAGGAAGTACTAAAGCTCCTTCTGGTCGTTTCAAGCTTAAGCTGCAACCACAACGTTTAAGTTAAAGACAGGCCTCTCAACCAAATGAACATCACCAGGAGTCATAATGCTGGCCGTGCTGCCACAACTCCTCGGGAAACCCTTTCTCTTTATGCTATATAATTATAACTTCATCAAAGTTATAACTTCATCAAAGTTGACATGTTTATCTTATATATTATATAATTTCGCGGAATGGACCTGTCAATTGGCCACCAAGATCGTGTGATTTGACACCATTGGATTATTTTCTTTGGGGATATGTGAAGTCGCTCGTCTACGCCAACAAACCAGAAACGTTAGGGGACTTGGAAGCCAACATTCGTGGCGTTATTGCCAACATACGGCCCCATATGCTCGAAAAAGTGGTTGAAAATTGGACCTGTAGAATTGGCTTTATTCGAGCCAGCCGCGGCGGCCACATGCCCGAAATCATATTTAAACATTAATGGCATAAAATTATCCTTCCAATAAAGCCAAATTGATGGACATTAAAACGATTTTCTTGTGTTTTATTTCAATTCGAAGTTCTATACCTCAATAAAAAACACCCAATATATAAAAGTGTAAGAGAGTAAAATTTATGCTGTTATAATCCTGCACTCTTGTGCTAGATGCGTATAACAGAATACGCCCCAAACGTCTGAGTCCGGAATTATAAGACAACCAAAACTTAAGATCAAACTTTTTATCCTTCTCCTGTTATATTATATTTCTTTAATTTGCTTAAGTACTTATGACTGACTCGATTAAACTGCTGTCTGGTATATGTAAATTATAGTAATCCCGTTCTTATTATAGTGAAAAATTCTCCCCTGCAGGATATCTCTACTCCAGAGAATAAATTTAATCAAAAAATTCACCTTCTTTTTGACTTAAAGGTTTCATATATCTTGGAAAAAAGGATTACTTCTGAAAAGCCTCAATTTTCTTTAAGGATTTCTTTTTTTTTTGCCTTTTCTTCTTCTTCTTATGCTGCTATCTGGCATGACGACGGGCAACATGAGTATCATTTGCATTTATAGTAAAATTTTAATAACATTTTTTAAACTGTTCCGTTTTTTATTGTCATAACATCAAGAGCAAATAAAAACCGACACAATCAACCGCCTAGTGATTTTCTGCCGCTTGAAATAACAAAAGTAGCACCAGTGAGACCCATTCGCGGTATTAGCTGGTGAAACAGAATTGCAAAAGAATGCGCTCTTCACAAGTTGTTAGATTTTGAAATGTAATTGAAAACAGTTTCTTTTTTTAGTTCAAAACTGCCATGAAGTTTTTTTTAGTTAAACTAAATAGTATAAGTACCGGGAAACCTTTTTAATCACGCAAAATTTAAGCAAAAGAATATAGACCCCCCCGCCCCCCCCCCCAGTCTCTTAAAAATAGTACAAAAATGCTGTGACCCTGAGTAACCGCTTATGAGAGGTTTCTCTGTCTAGCCAATTGCAGTGAAATCCTTTGAAAAGTGGAAGGCTTATTTTCATATAAAACTTGAACTCATCTTTGGAAGCCTAAAGTTTGGGAATTAAACAAAATTTGTTTTGTTTGTTTTCAAGGCCTTGTGAAGAATTTTATAAATCATTTTCTAAATGCCAGCCATAAAGGAAAAATCAAACACTTCTTAAACTAATCCCTCAATGTCCTTGATACATCAAGTTTGTAAGATTGCAATAAAACTCTTTACAACTCCCAGCCCAGAGAGAAAAAGAAACACTTGTACAAGTAGATTCCTTCAATAGCTGAAGTAATAAAAGAAAAAACCAAACAAGTCCGTAAATACTTTTACATCCTGTTTAGCAAATAAGCAGGAAAAAACCACCAAAAAAATATTTAAAAACCACCCCATTTAAATGAGAGTAACAAATATGTACATACGTAGTGGAATTAAAATATAATTTTAAATATATTAAAACATGTCTGGGCATGTTCAAATGTGTGTTTGTGTGTTGAATAATATAAATGAGTAAATACTTGTTTTTTGGCATAATACTGAATAATTACGTTATTTAAATAATAATAACAATTCAACAACCACAGCAACACTTGCGACTACTTATACAAACATCAAGCGAATAGGCTCAGCACATATACCCCCACCCCCCACTCCCGGCCCCACAAACTCTCCTCCCATTAATCTCACCCACATTCTGAGACTAGTCCAATTACACAGAACAACAATTGCAGCTGGCAGACAAAAGTTTCAGCTATAAAAACATGCCAGCCGACATACGAGCGTACGTAAGGACACACACACACACACACTCTCGTATTTATGTAGACCTCAAGTTTTAAGTTTAAAAATATATATATATGATAAATATTTAAACATCAAAAATATCCTTTAATTACACAAACGCATAAATAGCTTAGGGCGAGACAGGGCTATTTGGTAAAAAAAAAGTAAATAAAAACACAATATCTCAAGGCTAGCACTTTTTTTCTGATGCTGTTGTTGTTGTTGTTGTTGTTGTTGTTGTTATTGTAGCGTCAGAAGTGGATTGTCCAAAAAATAAACGATTCATTTTAATACATAATTTCATGTCATGAAATAAGTTTGAAGTGTTTCAGCAAAAAATAAATAAATGCAAACGAAATGTTAAAGGTGTGATATTAAACCATTGCCAAATTTAAAACAGTTCTTGACAGTGTTGTCAACTTTGAATTCAAAACGCCACCAACTAGAAAAAAACACGCCTTTAAAAAAAATACGCTTTGTTTAGAATTTCTGATGTTTATTGAAGAAATTTTGCGCACCAACTAGGAAATTTTTCCCACAAAGAATTTTAAAGCGCACCGACAACGCTGGTATTTGGTGCTTACAAAATGTTGGTGCCAAGAAAGATATCAAGTACAAGAGTTCAGATTATGCGATTTGACAGCATAAAAATTTGCAAAGTATAAGAGTTGAAAATATAAGAGTTGGGAGTATAAGAGTTGAAAGTATAAGAGTTGGAAATATAAGAGTTGAGTAAATACGAGCTGAGAGTATAAAATTTCCGAGTATAATAATTTAGAGTATAAAAGTTGAGAGTATAAAAACTGAGAATATAAGAGTTGAGAGTATAAGAGTTTAAAATATAAGAGTTTCAGGTATAAAAGTTGAAGGTATAAGATCTGAGAGTATAAAAGTTATGAGTATAACAGTTAAATATAGAATATATATTTTGAGAAGAAAACTTCTTAAGCAGGACAGAAAAATTAAATTAATTAATTATTTTAAAAATTATTTACAAACATGTAGCTTGTTTCTGCTGCTTAAAACACTATGGCCTGCAAACATTAAAAACTACAACATCTATAATCGCCCAGATTAAATTAAGACTGAAAAATATATAGACCATAAGACACATTAAACTTCCTTATAAATTTTCTTTTTGTTTGTTTTTCAACTGCAATAAATAAAATAAAATCATGTGAACATACAAAATGGTGCCCAGTACTTATTAAATCGAAGTGCCATGGTGCCATTTTAATTATTTCTTATTAAAAAATTTTATTCTGTTGCAGTTATAAATAATACAATGAATAAATGTTCTTTATATAAATCTCATTAAATTTTAAATAAAAGTCTGCAGACAGTTTGTTTTTTTTCAGGAGAATCTTGCCGGTTGGCTGACTGTGCAAACAACGTATCCGTGTTTTCTCAGAGCTGGGGATCCAGACAACGTTAAAAACAAAAATATTTATTAAACTAAAGCAATCCTGGATTTCTTTGGTAACATTTAATATAAAAGCAACTACTTTTGTGAAATTGTTTTTAAATTGTTTCAAACCAAAAAGCAAAATATGGAAAATTTTAGTCAAATTTTGTTATTTTTTTACGACAACCCCAAAAAAAAGAGCTTAAAAATTTATTAAATTTTAATGCTTTAATTCTCACTTTCGCAGGCGTTCTCTGGCCCAGCAGTTGAGTTACTCGTGTTCTCACTTCAGCCATTGTTGCCATACAGGTAATCGTAACAACAATTTAAAAGCCTGTGTACTTATAGAAGTCAGCAGTACACTGGGAAAATTTCTTTAGCCTTTAATGCAAATGCACTTTTAAATCAACTTAAATGAAAATATTTCTTAAAAATATAACTTAAGGTTATTGAAAATTTCACTTAAGAATATATTTATGTTTATATTTTTTTTTTTTTTTTTTTGATTTCATATTGCAAATTTCTCTCACTATTTATTTATAAACCTGGTCGCCAAAAGGCTGTGTAAATACAAATAAATTACTTCGCATTAATTGCCAGTAGATGAGTGTAATTAAAAAGAAGGAAATGCTTAAAAAAACAACAACCTCGTGGAATGAAAGAGAAAAGCAGTTTGTCTACGCTGCAGGCATTATGCACAAAATATCAAAAGGAAACTCCAACAGCTTTGAAAAGGACTCTTTCTTTTTATTTTATAAGCTAAAGGACAATAATTTGCATTTAAATATAAAATATGGTCTTGAAACTTACACACATACGTATTTTTTTTTAACATAAAATTAGAAAAGAAAATTAAACAATTACTGCAGAAAATGGAGAGGCTGCCGGCCACCGTAAGAGATTTCACCAGTTCCTTCGAAACATCGAAATATGATAAGCCAATTTCCTAATTTAAGACAAATTTATGCAATTTCTATATTTAAATATTATTTTTGTATAATTTGTTCTGTCTGTCTTCAAGTTTTATACAATTCACTCCAACTATTTTGTCTCAAAATATTTGTCTCTTTCCAATTACGATATCACAGTATTTGACGTGTGTAAATTCTGTCATAATTCATTTTTCATTGTTTGCAACATTTTACTTTATTTCCTTTTCTAAAGACCCCTTAAAAACTAGATACTCGTACAAGTGTTTGCCGGTCTTCCTTTTCGTTTCAAATAAAAACTAAAACATTTAATACACACGCACTAACACACACACACACTATTCGGAAGATAAAGTCTTTTGAGTCACCTCTTCATGGCTTTTAACTTGGGAACAGGGATTATGATTACAATAATGGCGACAACAATAAAGATTATAATGATCTCGATGATGATGATACATTGTGATTTATATGCAGGAATCTGATACCCTACAAAATAATTTCGAATTCTGGATTCTACAATAACACAATTTTTACAAACTAAAAATTTTCTTTAGAAAATTTCTGTAACAGAAAATATGGAAAATTTTGTGCCGAAAATCCCTTTTATCGAAATACTTTCTATAGAAAATTTGCAGTATTTGAAAAAGTTTTTTATAGAAAAATTCTGTTAATCGATGAATATTCTATAAAAAATTTATTATCAATAAGTTTTCTATAGAAAATTTCAAGAAAATGTCAGCGGCAAATTATGTATAGAAAATGTCTGTTATCGAAATATTTTTATTGAAAGAAAATTTTTATAAAAAATTTTTACATTCTATAGAAAATTTATATAAACGAAAACCTCAATAAATAAAATCAGAAAAAAATTCAGTTTTCGAAAAAATTATTTATATATTATCTTTAGAAAAGATTTCATAGCAAAAATTACGTTACCAGAAATTTTTCTGTAAAACACTTAAATTTTTGAAAAATGTTTCATAGAAAATTCCAAAAAAAAGCCCAAAGAAAATTGCTATTAACGGAAAATGATTGACAGAAAATTTGGTTTGTGCAAAAATTTTCTATTGGCTGTAGAAAATTTCTGCAAAAAATAAATTCCAGAAAAATGTTGGTCCTAAAAAACTATTTTCCATTTTTCTAAAGAAAAATTTCTTACAAAAAATTTTGTTATCAAAAACTTTGGCATCAAAAATGTTTCCACTTTTTTTTTAAATTTTCTTATCAAGAAACTTTTTTTAAATTTTTATTCTAGTATTTTCCACAAAATTTTGTTACTAAAAATATTTTGCTGAAACTTCTGCTATCGAAAAATTTTGTTTCAACTAATTTCTTTCATATTGAAAGAAATATTTCAATATTTTTTTAACAAAAATCTTTTTTAAAATATTTTCCTATCGAAAATGCTTTTCTATAAAACTTTGTTATTGAAAAATTATTTCCTAAAAATGTTGCCAAATTTTTTGTTATCGAAAAAAAATTTTCGTATTTCTTTATTGAATTGTTTTTTTAACGAAAAATTTTCTTAAAAAAATTCTTTTTTATAAAATTTTGTTATTGAAAAATGATATCCTAAAAATTTTGCTAAAATTTCTGTTAACGAAAAATGTTGTTCTAAAAAGTTTTGCTATCGAAATGCTTTCTGTAAAATTCTGTTATCGAAACATGTTTTCTTGAAAATTCTGCTACCGAAACTGGCTTCTACTTAAGTTTGTTGGCAAAATATTTTGTATAGGAAAACTTTTCTAAAATTAGAAATATAAAAAATATTATTATTGAAGATATCGAAATATGTTTTATGTAAAGTGGGTCCAAAAAATTTTTATATTTAAAAATTATAGAAAATTTTAAGATTTTAAAAAAAGTATTTATATGTGAAAAATTTTAATGGCTGAAAAGTTCTGTTGCTGAAAATTTGTTCTTGTTTCTTGTTCTTTTGTTGAAAATTTGTATTACCGATAAATTTTCTACCTAAAATTTATACCATCAAAGAATTTTTCTAGAGAAAATTTATATCAGCGTGAAATTTGTTCATAGATTGTTTATTGCTGGCGAAAAACTCTTAAACAAAATACGAGTTGTGGTGCGACATATCAGTTGTCATGTGAATGTTGCCGTAACCCTTTTCTTTTATTTAACCTTTAACACTTCGACAATTTTGTTTTGCGAAATTTTTGTCTGCATAATCACAAAATGTACAATCGAATGTCTGAGCGTTGCCGAACAATGTGAGTCTGCAATAAACAATCAAAGCAAAAGTAAAGGACAAGAATTTTCAGAGTGCATCGAATTCAAAGAAATTGATTAATCGTCTGGAAATAATGTTTATGCATTTTGTCATAGTTAACACTTTTGCTGTTTAAAACATTTCTAAACGATGGTAGAAACGAAAATGATTTTGTGCAAAAACATGTTCTTTGCGATAATAAAAACTATTAAATTTGGCCAATAAATGCAGTCGCATTTGCAAATATTTCTTCAGTGCTTTTAGTAAGAACACAAATTTTTCATACATTTCTTGAATTCTTGAATTTGTTGCGGGCGGTGGGGGGAGGGAGAGACCGTTTAATTGAAAATGAAAGAGAAACATAAAATTTATTTACCAACATTTACAAATGATTACAAAATTTGTTTAATTATACACCTCAAATTAATTAATTAAACATGAGAGCAACTAAAAATATCTGTCACGTATGCCTGCTGTCGCTTGACGTGTGTGAGTGGGGGGGAGTATGTTTTCGTATTGCTGTTGCTTTCACAAGTACTTGAGTGTGTTAGAAAATACATTTTTGGGTTCAAGAGAGTGTAAAAACCAGGTCGTAGTTTTTGACTTTGTGTTAACTGTGTAACAACAACAAAAACAACAACAACAGGTTTGGTTAACAGTTTTGGGTGTCATGACACGTTTTTCTTTTTATTTATTTTTGCATTTTATTGCCACTCTACTTTTCTTTTTTTCTTTTTGAACGCAAAGCAATCCTCAATGTCATCAATTAGTTGCCTTTAATAAAATTTTAGCAAATTATTATACCTGCCATCTTTTTGCTCTTACCTTTACACCAGCCCAGCCAGCCAGCCAGCAATTACAAAAACAGTGGTGTCAATATTTCATGGCATTTCTTCATTCTATTGCAAATTAATATTATGTAAAAAAAATGTTCAGTTTTTGTCTATAACAAATAAGAAAATATTTTAACTACAATTAATAAAAGAGACTGTAAGACGAAATTTTTATTGGAAATTGTCGCCTTTTAGGTCACTGTCTTGAGTTCTGTTGCTGGTTCATTTTAACGTTTCATACGTTTCGTTAAACAATAAATTTGCGGTTGAATGCAATTCACCTGATATGTTCATATTTTTTATGTTTCCTGTTAAGTTGTTCATCTCCGTTTTTGCCATCTCAGTTTTGCTGTAGAATATTCTTCAAAACCACAAGTTGGTTGTTGGCAACCTGTACCAGGCTTACGCTCCTGCCACCAGCATCGTACCTTGACTTGTAAAGTTTCGTGTTGATGGTAAGGTTAACATTTTTACTGTTGCTGCACTTCATTCACTTTGGCACACATACGCGCTCACTGCCAAACACCCAATCACACACACACACGCACACACACACACACACACACACACACACACACACAATAACTTTAATTACTGGCAGGCTTTTCCGAAGGTTATTTTGTGGTTTTATTCTTAACGCGAACAACAAAAGAACAGAAAATGCCTGCTGCGGGTTGTTGTGTTTTAAACTTTAAGCTTAATTTTAGTAAACCCTGCCGCGAAGTGGCCGGCTGCCGCTGCCAGCACTTTCAAGTGTAACCAACATATGAAAATCCCAAAGATAAAGGCTCCAAGCGCTTGACGTACGTTCAAGCACGACACAAAATGTGATGCAACAAGAAAACCAAAGGAAAATTTAACAAAAAAAAAAAACTCAAACAAAGGCCTGCGTTATGGCACAAACGATTACAGAAATTTCTTAAAATCTTACTCCAATCTCTTTGTGATCCAAAGTTTTGTACAGAAAATTCTTCACTCATCTGAGTTTTCTATAAAAATTTAACATTTTATTCTAAATTTAACGCAAATCTATATAGAAATCTATTGGGAGCCATAAATATTTCCAAAGAAAATCACAAGAACAACAAATAACAAATTTCGATTACAAAAATTTTCCATATAAAATTATACGCCTACAAAAATATTCTTTTTGATAAAAAAAAAAAAAAAAAAAAATTCATTAAATAAAATTTTTTGCTAACAAAAAAAAAATTTATAGAAAATTATATGGAAAAATGTTTACTACATAATTTAACATACGGAAATGTTATATATATAAACATGAGATTTTTATAATTACACTCAAACGTCCTTTAAGACTGCCCTTTGATTATTGTGTGTTTGTGCGTCACTATTGCAAGTTCATGTTTCAACTTTGTTGCCAATTAAGAGATTAATTCCGTCAAGTTTTTACTACGACTCGCATTTTTCACTGCTGCATAAGTTCACACATTCGTACGCACATAAAAATTAACTTTACAAAATTGTTGAAAACTAAATGTCATACTCGTACATTTGACAGCAGCACCAGGCAACAAACATGTCAAACATTTCTGCTTTTACGAGCGGCCAACAAACTAAAAGAATAAAAAACCGATCCATAAAAACTGACATGAAAAAAACGAAAATAATTAAGTATTTTTTCGTTTTTGATAGAAATAAAAGTTCTGTAATGAAACATTTAGGACTTCAATGTCTTACATTCCTTTCCTTTCCAAAAAACGCACTACTGTTTGTATGTGTGACAGGAAATTTGTTGATACGTCTTTAAAATTTTATGAATGTTTACACTCTTTTATTTGAGTATTTTCTTTCCATTTTATTTTTGTCATCTGTTCATTCGTTTTATAGTTTCTAATTTGTCACACCCTTTTTTTTTTGAGTGAATAAGAAAAATTCTGAATAGGTTTTACAATTTTCTTTGCAAAAATGTCTCATTTATTCGGCACAAAGGACTCAACTATTTAAGAAAGGAACGAACTGAAAACAGTTAATGAAATTTACAGATTGTAAATTTTTTTTTTTTCAGCACGTCAACACACTTTAGTTCGCTCTTTTCAGGGAAATTGAATGCAAAAGAAAACTATAAATCTAACTTGTTCAAATGCTTAATGTGTAATAAACTTAATATGTAAAAATGTGCGTTGGTAGCGGATTCCGGATTTTCATAAAGAAACAATCAGGCAATTTTTTTTTTTTTTTTTAGCACAAATTTTGTGTCATGAGAAAATTTGCCGAAATAAAATTTTGCCATCCATAAAATTTCTATAGAAAATTGATGTCAGCGAAATATAATTAGTGTCCTCGAAGAGTTTTCTGTAGCAAATTTATGTCGGTGACACATTTTCATTACAAATTGATGTCACATAAAACAATTTATGTCATGGAAAAATTTTCTATACAAAAATTATGTCCTGCCAAAAATTTAAAAAAAAAATTTATATCCGCGGAAAATATTCCACAAAAAATTTATATCACTGAATGAAACTCTATAGAAAAAAATGTATGCTTTCCAAAAAACTTCAATAACATATTTTTTTGACATTTAAATATTTTCATTGGGAAATTTATGTCATCCAAAGTTTTGCTTTTTGCATTAAAGAGTTTTTTGTTTAAAAAAAATTATGGCTTTCAAAAGTTTGCTTAAGAAAATTGAGGTCACCAAAAAAATTTTCAACAAAAACTTGATGTCATCGAAAATTTGTCTATAAAAAATGTATGTCATTGAAGAATTTTTTAGTGAAGGTTTATGTCATGCGAAAATTTTGTTATAACAAATTTATGACATTTAATTATCTTGTGTTGGAAAATATTTTCGTCAAACGAAATTCTTTAAAGAATTTATATAATGGAAGAATATTTTGCAGAACAAATTTTGTCATTGAAAAATTTTGCACAGAAAACTTATTTTATGGAAATTTTTTCATAGAAAATTTATGGCAAATTTATGTCACTGAAAAAATTTCCGTTTGAAATTTGTGTCAGCAAAGAATTGTTAAAAAAAATAAAAAAAAATTATGTCATCCAATAATTTTTTGAAAAACTTAATGTCAGTGACAAATTATCTACACAAAATTTTTGTTATCGATAAGTTTTTTATTAAAATTTTTGTGTTGGCAAGAAAATTTCTGGAGAAAATTTCTGACACATGGCAACTTTCCTAAAGAAAATATATATTATATGACAAATTTCCTGTAGAAAATTGATGTCACCTATAATTTTTATGTAAGTTTTATAAATTTTATATATATTTAATAAGTTGTATAAACTGTTGTTTATAAACTTTATAAATATTTTATAAATTTCATATATCACTGAAAAATGTAGGTCACAAAATAATATATCAGAGCAACTTAATGTCATGGTAAGATTTTTAAGGAAACTTGTGTCAATGGAAAATTGTTTTTTTAAATCTGATTTTGAATGATTTTTTTTTTTTTTTTTTGTTAAATGTTTTATAGCACATTCCGCTGTTATAAACATTTTGGCGTGCATTTTTCTCGCCCACTGTTGAATGAATGAATGTTCTGTATGGTAATTGAATTAAAATTCAGAATATATTACGATTTTAAGTGACACTCGAAATTCATTTTAAATTCAAATTGTTTTTTAAACAACTCGCATAAAATGAAAATAAATTATTATCCAAATATTTGTTGATTGGCAAATTTAAAAATTAGTTCAAATATTTCAACTGCAATTGAATCTTTAATAAAAAAAATGATTTATCCTTAAAAAAAAACAACAAAAATAATATATTATTACAATTTTCGCACATTTGATTTTATTCGCTAAAAATGAGGGGGAGGAAGGGAAAAAATGTATTAATAAAAGCCTCAGTTGGAAACAAGAACAGCGAATAGCCGGCTAGTGAGAACAATTGTTGAATAAAAGAGAAAAATTGTCCCGAAGGAGAAATTTCATATGGAACTGTCATACAAGAAATATATGTAAATATGTATTTTCCGTGAATACTTTATTTTGATGGCCAGTCACAGCCACAACTTATCATTTTATCTTGATTTAGTTGCGCTTTTTTGCCAGACAGAATGGACAATTTTCCTAACAGCCCTTTCATGGATAATTTTTTCATTAAAACGATATTAAACGAATCAAAAATAATTGTTTGTGTACGTCTGCACCGCAGTATATTGACCAAAAATATAAATTAAACTAATTTACTTTATAAATGTCTGCATGAATACGTACTTGTATGCATATGTTTTTGAAAACCGTATTTGTTTGAGCTGCCACTCCCTGCCGGCTGCTCATACACACACAGCCACACGCATCTACATGTTTTAAATATTTACACAAACTCCGGCACATACAATAACATAATTTGAGCTTTATTTAACGAAAATTAAACTAATTATAAGAAGAAAAAAACAGCAACTATTAAATTCATTTGTTTAAAAGGAAAAAATACAAATATTAATGGCCATAAGAGTTTCCACATGTGTGTTTGTGTGTGTGTGTGTTTAATTGTGTTTTAACACAAGCACTTGGGAAACTGAATTTGTTTGTAGAAATCTTTAATTATATGATATATTCAAAATTGATATAAAATTTTTGTTTGATTTTATATTGCGCAATTAACTGGCTAAAATGATAGTCTATCAATCAAGAAAGATGCCAGAATTATGGTGGCTTCAGATGGTGAGATATAAATTTTGAAAAACTACTAATCTGTTCTGAAAATCACGCGATTTCCAAGCACATGTCTTTTCAAAAACATACTAGTGTTTTTCTACTTTTTTGTAAATCACAACTGTTTTGTGCTTATTTTGAAAAATTAAAGTCTGTTTTGAAAATCACACGATTTCAAAGCACAGCTGCTTTCAAAAACACACATGTTATTTTTTACTTTTCTGTAAATCACAAGTTTTTTGTATTTGTTTTAAAAAATTAACGTCTGTTTTGAAAATCACGTGATTTCAAAGCGCATGTCTTTTCAAAAACATACTAGTGTTTTTCTACTTTTCTGTAAATCACAACTGTTTTGTGCTTATTTTGAAAAATTAAAGTCTGTTTTGAAAATCACGCGATTTCAAAGCACATGTGTTTTCTACAACACACATGTTATTTTCTACTTTTCTGTAAATTACAAGTTTTTTGTATTTGTTTTAAAAAATTAACGTCTGTTTTGAAAATCACGTGATTACAAAGCGCATGTCTTTTCAAAAACATACTAGTCTTTTTCTACTTTTCTGTAAATCACAACTGTTTTGTGCTTATTTTGAAAAATTAAAGTCTGTTTTGAAAATCACGCGATTTCAAAGCACATGTGTTTTCTACAACACACGTGTTATTTTCTACTTTTCTGTAAATCACAAGTTTTTTGTATTTGTTTTGAAAAATGCAAGCCAGTTTTTAAAATCCCATAATTTCAAAGCACAAGTGCTTTCAAAAACGCTCGTGTGATTTTCTACTTTTTTGCCAACCACGCCACTTTGGTGTTTTTTTTGAAAATTATACGCTTGTTTTTTAAATCAGACGATTTCAAGCCACAAGTGCTTTCGAAAACACACATGTGATTTTCTTCTTTTCTGTAAACCATATTCATATTGTTTGTCTTAAAAAATACACACTTGTTGTGAAAATCATATGATACCAAACCACAAGTGCTTTCAAATTTTGAATAAATCACATCGGCTTTGTGTTTTTCGGTGGGATTTTCGGTTGCCGAAAACACAGCTCAAAGTTTGTTCGACGGCATAATTTTTGAAAACAATTTTGAAGAGGTCATCCAATTCAGGATACAATATTCACCAAACTGAGTCTTTTTTGTAGATGCAAAATTTGCTGCTTAAATAGAATATCTTTTTTGATCAAAAAAAAATATTTTATTATGGGCACGTGTTGTTGAAGGCCGGACAGATCGGACATGTGACAGTCACTTTGATGGACATAGATTCAATAATATGGCTTCCCATTTACTGACTGAATAGTTCCCTTATGGGAAGAACTCTCAATTTGCCATTGAAAGGAGGTTTTTTTTTTTTGGAACATGGAAAATTAATGTTATAAATAATGTCTATGGCAAACAATTCTTAATGGTTAATTTTTTTGCCCCAACTTTAACTTTATGAAAATGTTCGTTACACTCGGTACTCGTTGCATTTTCAAATAATTAATATATACGATTTATTTCCGACTTTCAAACAGTGGTAAGTGTTTGTTTGCTTAAACGGTGGCCTGGGTTTATGGAACGATTTGTAGCCAATTAATTCCACTCTGTTGCATGTATTTGCAGTTGCTTTTGCTTTTAATTGTGCAAAAAGTTCATGTATTGCGTTGTAAGCAAATGTGCAACAATTCATAACAGCAACAACAACAAATAAGCGCAGTCAACTCGTTCGTAAAAATCATTTACACCCTCTCATATTGCTGTGCAAAATATCCCGCTCCATATAAATGCAAATAGTAGTACGATTTAAAAAAGCTGCACACACACACACTCACACATATAGAAATACTCATGCTATTCAAGAATGAGTCCTGGAAGATATATTTCTAAACTACAACTACAATTTAAAGTTGTTGCAGAAAATTAAAACAATAATATTATTTCTAAGTTAATCCTTAGAGAAAAAATCATTTAAACTTAATGTTAAGCAAAACTGGTTTTATCAAGGATTTTGTATCATTCACTTTTTAATTTTTAAATAAAAAAAACTGTGTGTCGTGTTAAAACAACTGCATTTCGTTTTCAATTATAGGCTCGTATTATTTAAATCAAGAGAAATTTCGGAAAAATAATTAAAAAGAAGAAGCAGCGGAAAACAACATGAATGCAATTCTTGCTATTTTCTGTTCCATTAATGAATTGGTATCATTCGCTTTTGAATTGAAATTAACAAGATTTCTGTAAGAACTGCAAGAGAAAAAAGTCTAAGTCATATCATATATCATTCAGAATTTTCATATAGAATAAATATTAAAACCACAGGGATGCAAATTTATCCATTTTATACTTTATCAAAAATATAACTTAATTCGTTTCTAATTTTAAATTAATAAAATTTTTGTAATATTTATATGCAAGAGAAGAAAATCTGGACCCTATTTAAACAATTGGGTTTCATTTTGATATATAAACATTGACATGAGTGCAGCAGAATTTTCATGTAGTTCTAATATTGAAACAGTTTAAAACAATATAGGATGCCAATATTTCCAATTTATGTTACATCTACCATTTTACTGCATTCGTTTTTAGTTTAATTTTGTATATAAGGAGGCAAAATTCCGTATTAATTAAATTTTTTTTTTTAATTTCGTAATTTATCAATAATTTTATAAAAAATTAAGCTTGTAAGAAATATCAAGTTACAAACTCTGCTTTATATTAAAACAAATAGATTTCATTTTGAATTAAACACTATTTGTATTAATAGAATTTTCATGTTGTATTAATATTGAAATAGGTCACAACCACATGAATACAAGTTTTTTTTATGTAATCAATTTTAGCATTTAATTATCCTGGTCTTATAAAAAATAAAAAGGAAGTGAAAAATTCTACGCAATTTTAATTTCATTTAAGAAGTATCATTTAAATCTAGAGAATTTCAACATAGAATTCAAATCTAAAGAACTCAAAACAACCTGAATTAAAGCTTTTCCATGTTTTAGTTTTGCTTCATTACCTTTTTCTTTTAAATTAACATGATTTTGCTTTTTATATCAATTACATTAGATGTTGTTTTCAATTAAGTATCATTTAAATTTATAGAATTTTTTTTTTGCTAAATATTACAAAAAAATATTATTCTCCACTTATTTTTTAATAGCATAAAATTCCTTTTGTTAAGTTCTTTAAAGTATTGGAAAAACTAAATTCCTTTCCTAACATAAAGTCTATACATTCACAAAACAAATGCCCCCCGCCTGTGAACAAACATTATTTAGTGTAAATTAAAGTTGTCAAAGATTTTCAAACAACTTCTTTCTGTACTAAACAAGCAAAAACAGTACAATTGACCCATAATTTATATGATTTACAAAATGACAAGAGACCATGAAAGAAACATCCATGTAAATTCAAACAGAGTCACACAGTCACAGAAAAAGAACAGGACTTGTTGGCAAGAAAATATATGTGTAAATCAGAAAATAAACTTCACACAAACTCACGCACGTACAAGGACTGAATGAAAGCAGAAACTACTCGTAGTTTTTCCCCTCCGTTTCCTGTTAAAGTGGATGTTTTGTCTGTTTGAGCTCTTAATGTTTTTTGTCTCTTTTGAAACAGGCATGACATTTCTTTTATTACAACTCCATTGCAAAATACATAAATAAAATTTATTAGAAGCTTTAGAAACAATCTTCATTCATTGTTTAAGAAACATTCGAGTTAGTCTCTTTTTCGTTACAGGTGTCCGTGATTATTCATGTTTAAGAAATTTTGTGACACATTTTTAGCACAAAAGGGTGACAAGAAACAAGACGTACAACCGTTTCATGACCAGGAAAAATTTGTAAACACAACACCTTTTCATGGAAACTTTTTCTTAAAAAAAAAAATTCTACTAAACTACTGCACTATATAAGAGTTTTTAGCAAAATTGTTGGATAACAAATATTATTTAAAGAAAATCTATCAATAATAAAGATTTAATTTACAACCTTTATCGATAACAAAAAGTTGCTAAAGAATTTTAATGGATAACAAAAATGTCCTGTAGAAAATTTGGCGGTAACAAAATATTTTTTATAATTTTTTTTCAAATATTTTTTCAAATTGTTAAAGGAAATTTATCGATATTGTGTATAAAATATTGATCGATAACAAAAGTTTGATATTGAAAATTTATTACGAAACATTTGTATAAGAAATTAATTAATAACAAGAATTTTTTATAGAAAACTTATTAATAACAAAAAATTTGTATCAGAAATTTATTAACAGCAAGAATTTTTAATAGAAAATTTTTCAATAACAAACAAAAAAAGTTTTTATAAAACGCTTATCAATAAACAGAATTTTCTGTAAAAAGTTAATCAATAACAAACATTTTCTTCAAAAAAGTTATCGCTTTTCTTGCAAAAAATTAAACAATAAAAGAAATTGTCTGTATTAATGTATTCATAACAGATATATTTTTATAGAAAATTTATCTTTATTTACAAAAACATTTATCGATAACAGAAAATCATTATGAAAAATTTATCGATAACAAAAATTTTCCATAGAAACTTTATCGACAGCAAAATCAAAAATCTACTTTAAAAAATTCATTGATATTAAAAATATTCCATAGAAAATTTATCAGAAAATTTTGAATTAAACATTTTTTTATATTAAAACTATTCCATAAAAGATTTGTCAATAATAAAAAATTTTTATTGAAAATTTATCAATAATAATAATTTTCTATACATTATTTAGGTTTTCTGTACAAAATTTATAAATTAATTATAACAATAACACAAAAAAGTAATAAAAATTTATCGATAAAATAAATTTTCTGCCAAATATTTATCGATCAGAAGAAATTTTAGCACAAAATGTTGCCATAAAATGTTAAACGTAAAAGAAAATGTTCTGTAAATAATTGGATCAATAACAAAAGAAAAGTTTTTAGTAAAAAAAATTTTTATAAAAAATTTTTCAATGAGCAAAATCTTGGCAAATGTATCTTTTACATGTATCTTTGTTTATATAATTATCAATACACTTCTCCGAACAATGATATATTTTTTGATTACACTGATTTCCGTGATAAAACTTTGAAACTTTTTTCAGAAATTGTGTCACAGCTTTTCTATATTTCTGTTTGTTTCTTTCGGTTTTATATATTGTAGAAAGTTTTGTTCACACTGTAAAATGCTTTATGCTCCAGCTGCCTGCCATGTATTTCTGCCTCTAAATATGCTACAACATATGACTAACAATGCATGCAGCTGTTTAGTGTACGTGATTTTGTCATTTATCTACTGCTGTATAAACAAAAGAAACTGTCCTACCAGGAGCAGTTCCATCTAAGCAAAGCGAGCAAAAACCTAGAAAAACGTATACAAATCAATTTAATACAAAATAGAAAAGTATAAAATATAGAAACAAGTGAACGCAAACACCCAATCAAACATAAACAGACCCCAAAACACACATGCCCGCTTGGAGTCACACATGCAGCTTCTTACGAACAGACACACAGACCGACAGACAAACAGACAGACCGTCAGACACCTGCACCTGAGGAGAGAAAGAGAAATATTTATTACTGTAAATTTGCATATGAAAGGATATTGATTTGTTGGTTGTATACAAATGTTTTCTGAAGGGGATACAAAGATGTTCTAGTACAACTATAATTTTTATGTACGAAACCATTCAAATTGTTTTTTATCTCGTTGCCTTTTTTGTTTTTGTTGTTTTTGTTCTCTGTATTCTACGCAGAGTGCATGTGTTTGAAATTTTTATATCACCTGCAAATTCAATTTATTGAAATTTTCTTAATGTTTGGCAATTTTTACTTTTTTTTTCTTCAAATTCAAATCTTGTATGTAATTTGATTTGCATTCAAGGCGTGTTAAACTAGAAAGAATTTGAAGGCAAAGCGTAAAAATGTTTTTCAATAAAAAAAATTTTGTTGGTAGAGAAACCTCTACAAAATATTTTCAATAGCATAAATTTATATTATGGAAAAATTTTCTATAAAAATTTACGTCATCCAAAAATTTTCTGTGCAAAATTGTTGTAATCGAAAGAATATTGTTTGGAAAATTTATGTTATTGAAAAATTTACAACAGAAAAAATTATTCGTTTTGTAAATTTGCTATAGAAAATTTACATTATCAAAAAAATTTTTATATAAAATACTTCGTAATCGAAAAATTTTCTAAAGTAAATTTTTGTTATGGAAAAAATGTTTACAGAAAATTTATGTTATCGGAAAAATTGAAGTTATCAAAAAGATTTCAATAGAATATTATTTATATTAATATGATTTCTATATATAATATTTATGTTATCGAGAAACGTTGTATAGAAATTTATGTTGTTGAACATTTTTCTATATGAAATTTATGTTATACGAAAATTTCTGTTATAAATTTATATTACCAAAAATTTTTTAAGAAACTCAAGTTTTCCGAAAAAAAATCTTTGTATTAAATTAATATTATCAAAAATATTTCTTTAGAAAATTGATGTTATCGAAAAGATTTTTCTATAAATAATTTATGTAATCGAAGAATTTTCTGTACCAAATTTATGTTATCGAAATTTTAGCTATCGCTTTGTTTAACTCATCGAAAACTTTCATTTATGTTACTGAGAAATGTTGTTTATTAATATAAATTTATCGAAAAGAATTTTTATAGAAAATTTACTTTATTGAACAAATTTCTATGGAAAATTTGTATTGCTGAAAAGTTTTCTCCAAAAGATTTGTGATGCATAAAAAACTTTGCTTAGGAAAGTCAAACAAATTTTCTAAACAAGAATTTGTGTTATTGAAAAAATTTCGGCAATAGATTTATTTTATCGAAAGAAAAAATTTGCGATTTCACAAATTTTTCTATAAAAAATTATTGTTTTCAGAATATTTTCTTTGGAGAAAATTTACATTACAGAAACATTTTACACAGTACATTTAACTTGGCAATAAATTTTCTATAAAAAGTTTGTGTTATAAAAGAAAGGTTTTTTTCTTTAAATTTGCTTCGACCAAAAAATTGTCTAGAAAAAATGGGATATTTGTTTACAGAAAAATAAATAATAAATTTTATTAATAAATATACTGTACGAAATTTTTATGTCTGTAGATTTTCTATAAAAATTTTATACAAAATTTATTGTATCTAAACATTATTCTTTCTTATCGATCATTTTGTTTTTAAGAACTTTTTCTTTTAGATTTTTTTTTATCAATTTAGT
Organism: Epicampocera succincta; assembly: GCA_932526305.1. NCBI lineage: Eukaryota > Metazoa > Arthropoda > Insecta > Diptera > Tachinidae > Epicampocera > Epicampocera succincta. The sequence goes on along the minus strand of OW052035.1, from coordinate 10,011,136 downwards.
GTTAGTGATCAATTTTTTATAAAAATATTTGTAAATTTTCCTTATTGATGAATAATCAAGACGAAATGTTGATAAAATTTATTGTAACGATAAATTTTCTATTGAAACTTTTTCTTATTGATAATATTTTGTGTAGACGAAGTTTCTCATCAGTAACTTCTATTCACTTTTATTTGTAATTTTTGTATAGAAAATTTTTGTTTTGAATAAATTTTCTTTAGGATATTTCTATTACCAATATATTTTGTATAGAAAATGTTTTCATTTGTAAGTCTTCAATAGAATATGTTTGTTATCAATAAATTTAATTTTAATAATTTATATTATCCAGCAATTTTCTGTAGAAAATTTATATAACCTAAAATAAAATGTTTCTTAATAAAAATTTGATTTCCTGTAGCAATTTTTTTCTAATCATTTATATTTGTTTATTTGCTTTTTTTGTGTGTTAATTTTTTTTAATGAAAATTGTACTGTTTTATTTAATGGAAATATTTTTTTATTTATTTATATGTCTGGCCTGTCAATTTTATCTATTAAATCACAATTTAAATTGTTGTTAAATTGAAACACAAATATAAATTTGCAAACATGATGGAAAACTTAAAAAATATCAAAAATTGTAAAAATAAAAACAATTCCACTTTATGTGAAACTACAAGAATATGCTTTGAAATAAATTTAAATGGCAATTCGAGCAAAAAACAATAAATGCAGAATAAATTTATGAACCAAAAAAAAAAAAACAATTTTAAATGTGTAAGACTTAGAAATTTGACAAAACTGGAATGTTGAGCCACAGAAACAATCGGTTTAACTTTTTAATTTGCCGGCAAGCAAAAATACTTTGACCTTAAGGATTCAGTAATATGTGGCATCTCAGTTGAACTCAATATCCCATAAATTTCAAAACGCAAACAACCAACTTAACTTACTAACCTCAATTAAGCATCGCCTGAAATCGAATACTCGCACTTATTTTATTGCTCTATTTTAATTTAAAATCCTACCACTTTTATGGCCGATTGCCTTAACATGGCTTACGTCCTTAAGTCTACAGTAATACAAAAATTTATGTGTGGCAGCAAAAGGAAAAAAAAAACTATGCAGAACAACAACAAAACCTTAAACTGTATTCAATGGTTTAGCATTTTAACCACAAAATATGTTAAAACATTGTCATGAACCATACGATATACATACATACATACATACATACATACAGACGTACAACAAAACACACCGTAAGTTACTGACAATGTATGGCATATGCCACACACCGTCACACACACACACATGGAAAACAGCAAAACTAACTCGTATGATTGTATGTTAAAGACGTTGCTAATACATGTGTGTGTGTGTGTGTGTGTGTGTGTTAGCATACAATCGTGGCCTGCCTTGAACTCTTTTACACTCCACACAGACTCCTTTTGTTTGCCTTTTCTGTTCTCTGCCAGCGTCTTTATTGACTTTTGCTCTGTTTCATTTCACAATCTATTGTTTTACTTAAGATTTTTTAAAGATGTTTTAAGCTAAAATTGAGTTGTTTAAGATGGTACAGGGTGGTCTTCCAACGTTTGGCAAATCCAAAACTGCATCAAAATTCGGCTTAAAAAACTCTTTTGCACATCTCCGTGCATTTCAATAAAGGCGATAAAAAGTTATGTTGTTATGAAATTAAGCAAATCATGTGGAAGGTGTGCCACAAACTATTTCTGTGTTTTTTTTTTTCCAATATGTATAATTTTAAATGCCACTTAAAAGTGCAGCGCCGTAGCAAGTAGCCAAGCGGTCTAGTTCTCAATGCCGCTGACGCACACACATCCTGAATGAATTACATTGACATTGAGGGTTGAGCGATAGACTGCGACTTATTGGCCTAGAACTGCTACTTCTGAAAAGCCCACTAGAAAATTTATAGGGCTGTCCCGCCACCTGTTTTGCACAGGCTGTGCACGTCCTCTCTGCCAGAAATAACTTCAACTTCCGAATTCTTTATAGAAAATTGTTATTTATGTTAATTTTTATTTATTTAAAAAATCTGTTATAGTTAAAATCGTAACAAAACCATAGAATAAAAGCACTAGCAACTTAGGCTATTGTCAATTGTTTTGTGGCACTTGGCGTTATCACATGTTGCCCATATCGTAGTCCATATCGTTGAATTTTTGTGTGCTAAGACATCTGTTATCATATTTCTTTAGCGTATCCCTATGGATGGACCAATAATGCCATGGCTGGTCCTAAATCCCTACCACTCAATAAATCTCGTGTGCATTGTCGTCATGCCGTAACGTGACAGTTTTGCTGCTTAATACAAAACTGCAATGGATTGGCCGAAATTGGCACGCTTTTCCTGGTGCCCAGTCAGCGACCAAACGGCCTTGTTTATGTTCATTAACTTTGAGCTTCTGGCTCAATTAAATCCTTACGGTTGTGGTTTTAAGTCTGGACACCAAGCACCGTCCATTTTGAAGTCTACAAAAGGCCCAGTTCTCTGTGTCAACGGCCAGGAATTAATTGTCTTGCGTTCTCCTGACTACTTACACGCCCCGGGTATATCGTATACCCATGCCACCTAGTGATCTTTCAGCACACGGGTGTTGATTTGTTATTTACTGCATCAGTCGTTTCCAATGTAGCCATTAAACGTTCGCAGAACAGACTGTGAAGGGTCACCGTATTGGTCATATAATAGGCGCAAAGCGCCTACAGTTTTGCCATAACGAACACTCATTTAGAGCATAAAATTTCGTGCTTGGGGCGTGCAGGGAGTAACTCAAATATATAGTAGATTAGACAGACGCAATCACAGGTGACCAACTCCTTTTATAACTTTTCAAAAAAGAATTCATACAAGTGGCGATAAATTCCCAAATTTATAAAATTTTCCTTGGACTTGATTGCTAAAGTAAACACCCTTTATATCAATTTTAAAAGTGTTTTTGTTTTTTGTTATATTATTATATTTTAGATATTTTATAATAAATGTCTCTTGTGGGATATTTTGGCCATAAATTCACGGAGAATTGTTCTATCAGCAGCATCTAAACAAACAAGAGGCTTTTCTTAATGGTTTTTTTTCGGTATTTTTTTTTCTTAGATTTGGTTTTCGAGGATGTCCTCCCACTCAGACTTCGACTGAGTTTATTTGCAGTCAAAAGGGAGATTTTAAAATAAACATTTATAATGAGTTAAACATGATAAAATGTATTCATTATGGGAATTTATGTTGAAAGTTATTTATTAATTTCGAAACATAAATTGTGGCATTGTGTAGGAAGATGATGTTGGTTGGTAATATTTAGTTGGCTAACAAAATGTTTAAGAAAATTTCTCGCATCTCCGACAACTGAAACATTTTAAATAACGAAAGGATTTTAAATGGGTTTAATTGTTTCGTTTGAAAGTCTAACCGTAATAGAAAATGGTATCAACTAAAAAAATTTCGTTGGACAAGACTGCAACTGGTATTTTGAAAATGTCTGAAGCACCCACAAAAAAGCAACTTGTTTCTTTCCAAACCGAATAAATAATATTTTCAAATAAATCAAATTCTTTTAAATCCGTTTTTTTTTTTGTTATTTGCTTAAAAGAGTGGGTATAGCTTAAAAAGTTTTTTTTTTCCATTAGCTGCTCACGCTGTGGAAACAAACACAAATCTCCAGAAAGAAGCAGTAAAATCATAAGGACTGCAACGAATCTCAAAGACGCTTCATAGACAGAAGAGTGTAAATAGCACTTTAGTGCTATTGTACTAAATAAAAGTCTAATGGGCAGCAGCACACAGCAACAGGACTTTATAGATAAAAATATATGATTGAATAGCTGTGTGACTATTGGGACCATTTTTGCTTTTTAGCACTTAATAACAAAACACAAAATTTAACTATTTGTGATGCGATTTGGTGTCTTTATTACTACACTCAGGTACACGATTATATGAGTTTATAGGTACATGGTTTTCCTTCCTTTATGATTGCATCCAAATATGGCCGTGTGACTTGCTGGCCATTTTATAATATATAATATTTTGTTAAGACATTTATTTTTCAAGTTTGTTTAAGACTTTGGTGGCCAGGGTTAGCATTTAAAAGGGTAAATTTCAAAAACAAAAACCTCCTCTATAAAAGTGTGATAAGACCAGCAGTAACGTATGCGTGCCCCATCTGGTATACAGCTGCTAAATGTCACTTCAAGAAAATCCAAATCATTCAAAACAAATGCCTAAATATGATCAACAACAAACATTGGAGATACCCAACTTTTCTCCCACATCAAGCAACGGGATATGAAAGAATTATTGATTTCATTGCTAGACTCAATCTTAAATAAATATTTTGACAAAATTGAAAATTCAACTTATCCACTGATAAGCGAATGTAGTGAATTAACTTAAACAACCCAGTATGTCACCAGACTGAAAATCGTAGGTCTATTGAGGGTTATTACGTATAATAATCCTCATATAAACATATACATTTTCTGCAATGTCTGAATATTTGTAATTGTAGTCTTTAAGTTTTCCCTATTTTACCTTTAAAATAATCAAACACAAAGCAAAATTTAATTAATATCATATGATGCCAAATTATTATTTGTTGTAATATCTAGTGATAAGATCTCGAATGTAAATATCATGTAAATATAAATAGTAAATAAAGAAAAAAAACACCATTTAAAAGGACAATAATTATAATAACTTTATATTTATGACTATATGATTATGCGACGACATAAATATAATTAATATATATTAATAGAAATTGCTATCTAATATTGAGTTGTATATCTTAATAATTTTATGTCCTTATAACTAACAAACTACAGGCTGGTATGACTCTATTAATATTATGAAGTAACAATTTTGCTATTTCACTTCTTCTTCCAAAAAAAAAACAAAACCCTATATGAACAGCTGCTTATTTTACTTTACGACTATAAAACTATACGACTGTATGACTAAGAGAGTGCATAACAATACAACTACATACAAAACTATATTTTTATTTAAAACTTCAGCATTATATTACTACAATATCACACATCAAGCATATGATGGCATTATTATACAACTATATAACCATATTAAACTTTATTACTAGGAGAGTATATAACATATATATACACGGCTATACGACTACATGCATATACGATTATATGACGTATTTAGACATTTTTAAGATTAATATTATATTATTATTAATACATTTTTAAATTAACTAATTCTACCGAAGACAATATAGCCCGCTTAGCTATGACTTTATGACTTTCTAATTGTAAAACTCTATGATATAGACATATGGTTTAATATTTATTAAAGAAAATAAAATGCATTTTAAATGTATTGGCAAGAAAAATTTTTTTTTGGAAAAATTTGAATTTAAATGCATTTAAAGTTCTTTATGATTATATGATTTTAGTTTGATATGACTATAACACAACTGCAGTGCATCATAGTATGCATTTGATTTCACAATTAAATGTTCATAACACAATCTTAATTATTAAATCAATGTGTTACGTGTACTATAGCTTTATGCCAGTGCATAACTCTATATGAATACATATTGTAATTATATGACTATATAATTATATGATTGTATGGTGCTATTACTAAATTCTTGGGACTAAATTATAATATATCTGTATGATTATATGACTTTAAAATTATATAACTATATATATGATTATAAGCCCATAGTACTATATGATTATATGGTTATAAGATTATATGAGTTTATAACCATATAACACAATTACTATTTACATATATCTTAAAACATGGTTTTATCAATAAATTGGAGTGACTCGATGGATGAGTTGTTAGAGTATTCGACCAATGGTCCAGTTGTTGTAGGTTCTGTGGCAAAATAATTCTTTCAGCAAAAAACAATAACAAAAAACACTCAACAAACCAACAAGCAGATCCATATAAATACAATCTAGAAGCAAAAAGGCGATATTGAGAGATGTTGGGTTAATTGATGTTCGATTGTACATTGTCGCAGGTACAACAACATCAGCTAAATTCTAAGCAAAAAAAAAGCCACAAAAAATAAACTACTTCCTCTTCTGCTACCAGCCCATGATGTAATTGGTAGTGGTACAATGTACCGGATACTGGCTCAAAAGAAAATTTTATATAAGAAAAACTACACAAAATTGTTCATCTATTAGGCGGGCAAAAGTGATTATTCGTAATGTTTAATTTTATGCTTAAACAAGCAAATGTCAAACTAATAATACCTGCTGAAGGGTGCACATTTCGGGAGACACTTTTTCTTTTTATCTCACACACACACACACACACACACAGCGTTAGCAGCGTATACAAAAAACGGGGTTTATATTTTTACAGCATATTTAATAGGATTTACACTATTTTATTCAAGCGTTTTTCTCCGTAACGTTCACATTCATGCTCGCCAGCAACAGCACCACAATTGCCATAGTTTTAGTGCATAAACAGGAAAAAACAACTGTACAGAATATTTTTTTATTTTTTTTGTTTTGTTCATTGTCCTGGCAAAGAGGTTAAATATTTACCCGCACCCCTATACGGCTACATTGAAAGTATACAGTTTCTTGTTTTTTTTTTGGTTTTACTTCTGCCCGGTGCTTTTTTATGAATACATATTTTTTTATTGCTACTTTGCTAAATAAATGAAAATGAATTTTTCGCAAAATATTTATGACACAAACTACTGCCACTGTTGTTGTTAAGCACCAGCAAATAAATGAAAAACTTTACACAAATGCACAAACATTTTAAGCCTGGCCAGTTGCATGAGTAGTAGTCGTAGTGCAGTGTTGCTGCTGTTGGTGTTTTGTTGCTGGAGTTGGTGTTGGTGTTGGTAATAAGTAAATGTAATTAATTCGGTAGTTATGTTTTTGTTTCTCCGTTTTTACTTTAGAGTGCGTGCGATACTCGTATGGTCATTTGATGGTATTGTCATCACGTTTAGAAGTGATTAAAATGAATTAAGGTTTCTGTGTTTTGTTGTTTTTGTATTTATTTTTATGTAGAAAACTAAAGCAAACTGTTAATAATATTATTGTTAGTGAAAACAAAATTATATCAACAAAAATCTGTTAATAAAATCGCTGTTTTTTTTTTTTTTTGAACAGTTTATTATGTGCAGGAGAATAAATTTTGAAAATTAGTAAATCCAATTGAAAAAAATTTCAAAGCGCAAAAATGCTTAAATTGAAAAAGTTGTAAAAATTTTGCAATTACACATAATCGCTAAAATAAATCAAAGTTTTTAAAAGAATTATCTCAATCAAGGGCAACTTAGGGGCAACAAATAACCGCTAAAATAAATCAAAGTTTCTAAAAAAAATTGTCTCAATCAAGGGGCAACTTAGGGGCAACAAATCAAAGTTTGTAAAAAAATTGTCTCAATTTTTATTATTTACAGTTTTCACCAGATTGTGAACTCCCAACAAGACAAAACTTTTAATTTAGTTTTACAGATATTCATTTGCATGTAGAAATTCCTAATTCAAAACATAATATAGAAGTTATAGTTACCAGGAATACACACTACATACTTTTTAGTGCGAAAACAAAGTGCGAAAATATTATAAAAGCTTTGACGTCCTGGCCGGTCCACTCTTGACAGTGAGTAAAAAAAGTTGTCAGCCGAAAAGAAAAAAAAATGTGTGCCTTTTCTGTTTTAACAGTTGATAAAGTAGTCGGTTAATTTGATTACTTAAGATTTGATAACCACTAATCGACAGGGGCGGTAACAATTACTACACGGCAAGAAATAGTATTTCAATATATTAATGCAGTCGTAAAGCAGCAGCATAATATAGTCCAGCGATTAGTAACACTTGTTTTAATAATATTATAATATATCATGATCATGATACCATCAACCATATACTTTGATTCTTTTCTTACAATATAGTCAGCTCAACCATGTAAATACTTTTTTTTTTTTAAGTGTACCCTGTTTTTTTCGTTTTAAATATTTTATTCAAACTGTTTTACTTAATAAATGGAAGGCAACTTTTCATGTTTATCAAGAATTCTATCATCAAATATGTCTTTTTTGTTGTACCACAAGCCAAAATAGTTGTAAACCGAATTGCTGCTTAAAACTAAGCCGTATGTCTTTTCTTTTTCTCTGAGGAGTCTCGTTGGCTTTGCTGTTGCGACAGATTTCATCACCGTCACCACTGGCACCGCTTGCCACCGTGCACTTTTTTAATTCAATTAGTTGCAGTACAAATTGTTTATAAAATTTCAAAGTTTGCGGTTGTACAAAAGTTTGTTTTCTAAGTCATGGGTTTTAAGACCATTTCACAAATTATCTGGCACCGAGAGCAAAGGATATTGCGCGTTTTGTTATTGGCCATCAACAAAAGGCAACAAAGCAACTATTTGGATGGTGGTTTCAACTTTTCATACAAAGACTTAGTTGCCTTGGCTTAAACAAATTAAATGTAATTTTGCTCAAATTAAATAAAACTTTGTACGAATAATATAAAGTTGTGCTTCTCCAATAGCCAAATGAATGTTGCGTTTGCACATTTCTAATGCTCTTCTTCTTTAACATTTCTTGTACTTTCAATCTGCTTTTAAAACAAACGATTTTTTATATTATAGTAAAGATTTATGATTTTTCAAATTAACTCTAACAACACACACACACACACACACACTTAGCGAAAAAATAAAACTTCCATTTGCTGTAGTTACTCGGCTACGCGCTAATGAATGCATTTACTTCATTAGCTGATTTAACGGCTGGCAAAACTGATAAATTTTTATGATTCTGAAAGGAAAATAAAGGAAATAACAAACATTAATAAATGTAAATAACAAAGCACTCCTTCGGTAATATTTTATTTTTATTGTATGTTTAAAAAACATTTATGACTGCTTGTACTTTTCACCACATACTAAAATAATAATGAAAAAATAAAAACAAAAACAAAAACAAAAAGAAAATGCGTTAAAAATGTTTACATGTGTTTGTATGTCCTGCGAGTACGTCGAACATAAAGGAAATTTAATAAGAATAATGAAGTGCATGCAACGAGTAGCAAAAAATATAGTCGTCGATTTTCAACTGCACAAACATAATTATTATGGCACCCAAAAAGTATGAACAAAAGCCGAACAACAACAAGACTAAAGGGCATCGCATTAAGAGCTGTCCATCTTGCAAATGCAAATAAAACACTATGCAAAAAACTTAATTTATTTATTATTATTATTATTATTATTATTATTATTATTATTATTATTATTATTATTATTATTATTATTATTATTATTATTATTATTATTATTATTATTATTATTATTATTATTATTATTATTATTATTATTATTATTATTATTATTATTATTATTATTATTATTATTATTATTATTATTATTATTATTATTATTATTATTATTATTATTATTATTATTATTATTATTATTATTATTATTATTATTATTATTATTATTATTATTATTATTATTATTATTATTATTATTATTATTATTATTATTATTATTATTATTATTATTATTATTATTATTATTATTATTATTATTATTATTATTATTATTATTATTATTATTATTATTATTATTATTATTATTATTATTATTATTATTATTATTATTATTATTATTATTATTATTATTATTATTATTATTATTATTATTATTATTATTATCGGTTTACAACTAGCAATGCATAAAACGGAGCTTCTACTATTCACCGGACGGCGGATCCCAATCGGAATAGACATGAGAATAGAGGACACTGTACTGTCTACTAAAGCGTCAGTGAACTATCTCGGGATAAGACTGGACCCGAAGCTAACATACTCAGGGCAGATTCAATACGCAGCGCAGAAAGCAGCGAAGATAACAGCGCAGCTCTCAAGATTGATGGCGAACGTTGGGGGGCCGCTCCCAAGCAAACGGAAGCTCCTTATGGAAGCTTGCAATAGCATCCTTTTATACGGGAGCGAAGTTTGGGCGGGAACATTAGTAAATAAAAGCAGAGCTAAAGCGCTACTGTCAGAGCAGAAAAAGGCAGCTCTTCGTGTCACATCAGCGTACCGTACTGTATCTGCATCTGCAGTGATGGTCATTGCCGGAATGAAGCCTATAGATCTGCAGGCTATGGAAAGAATGGAAATATTCAACATTAGACGAAACAATCCCCAACCGGCGGAGGAGATAGAAGTCACAAAGCGGACTACGGTTGAGAAATGGCAAACACGATGGAATAATGATGAACATGGAAGATGGACGCACAAACTCATCCCTGAGATCGCTAAATGGAGTGGGAGAAGGAAGGGCGAAATAAATTATTACCTGACTCAGATGCTAACTGGGCACGGCTATTTCTGCAGCTATTTGCACAGAATGGGCAAATATAACACACCATTCTGTATCTACGAAGGAACAAAAATCGTAGATGACGCTGAGCACACATTTTTTAGATGTTGTCGTTGGCAAGAAAGACGAGCAGAACTCGAAGAGCACACGGGTGAAATCACAACAGAGAACGTCGTAGAATGCATGATCTCCACCGAGGAAGGCTGGAATGCGATCGCAGGTTTCGTCGAGTACGTACTGCGGGCGAAAAAGCGTGATCTGGACGCAACGTTTGGGAGCCGTATGACCGTTGGAAGCAGAGTCAACACGGGATCAATTGGGGCCTAGACGTAGGCAATATGGGCGAAGTGTGGACAAGGGCACACTCTTAGGGGATCCACCTGGAAGTAATGCGAGAGCGGTTCCCAGGTGGACTACACATCCCAAGCGCACTTAAGGTGGGTTTTTAGCCGGTGACCTATCAAGGCAGTCCGGCATACGACATAGACGACGGTCCATGTTAGATGCGAAGAGCATTTTCCCATCTTATACCCAAAAAAAAAAAAAAAAAAAAAAAAAATTATTATTATTATTATTATTATTATTATTATTATTATTATTATTATTATTATTATTATTATTATTATTATTATTAGATAAGACATATAATATTCTAAAAGTAGAGGCGCAGATTTGCTGCGTGACATACTTGCGTCCATTATATGCAATTCTTCGTGACCCTAATAGTGGCTGCACACAAAGCAAAGCATTTCTGATTCGGTTGTCATGTTTCGACACAAACACTGCAACCCACAATGAAACCATAGAGGCAACATCAGCGCTGGGTTTTCATGAGATCATAAACATCGTGAGAGAAATACGGATGTCACAATGAGTCATGAGGTAAGTGAAATAGCAGCAATTATTGTTTTTGATAAATTTTTGTATGTAGAGGTACAACTGGAGATAAGAAAAAAGTGGCCAGAAAGTTTTTTTTTTTTTTTTGTTAAATAGAACAGTTTTCTACTGATATACTTGCAAAAGAGTTGAGTTTTTTGTCGCGTACTTGACTTTTTTAAGCACTTGAGCAAATTTTTGTATGTAGATGCGTACAGCTGGCTGGATGATAAAAACATGAAACCAGGTTACAGACAAGTCCAATCTACATCAATGCAGTCACAATATATAAAAGTATTTTGATGCTGATGAAACCTCGATTGCAACCCGAAATGCAACCATAAACTCGAATACAAAACGATGTCATCTGCAATGAAATTTGATAGATTGCGTTAACGCGTTGCACCGTGTGTAGCCAGTACAATAGTGTCACACAAGGAAATGTCAAATTAAGTGGGGCAAAAACTTTATGGGTTGGACCACGCTTTACGATGACGGACCTCTGTATACACTCACGGGTGGCGGTGATTCGTTGCCGCCAGATTTTATGCTTCTTGCTCTATTGTTTGCTGACTCAATTGGATTTATGCCCCACATGGCAAATCATTTTCCCGGTAAGTTGATCACGATCTGTGTAATACAGACAAATCGCATGCATTTGCTGTTGAACGCTTTGAAACGTTATCCTGCCCACAGATGGCCGCAAGCAATTGTCAAAATTTTTGAGGGCTCTCTCTACAAGACCCTGTCCTTCATGTTGGCTTTTTTGTAATCGTCCTATTCTTTTGTTTCTAATTTTATTTTAGGTTTTTAAAAACCCGCTTTGGCTTTTACTAATTTCCTTCTGGTAGACAGACTTCAGCTCAATAGCAAAAGCTATTAAAAATTGTTTAATAGCTCTAATGACTGGTATTAATATTGATTACAGTTTTTTCCCTTCTGTTGCTTCCTTCTAATAACAGTTATCAGACCTACAGACACAAGTGCTTAACCCATCTGGTAGTTGTTTGAGCTTAAAACCACATCGGAACAGCCACCAAGGAAATGCAACCAGTATTATTACCAGCCAGTCGTAATATTTTTTTTTTTTTTAATGTTCTGTATAAATTAATGTGATTTTCTTTGGCAATAAAAAAATGTTAGAAGAAAAAAAAACAAACCATAATTTTCAAAGTGATAAAAATGTGAAATAAATTCGTAATTTCAATAATTTTTATGAGCCAGTCGAAATAGAACTGCACACTAAAACCAGTGGGTTGGGGAGGGGGAAGGCAAAACGTTTTCACTGCTGCAGCAAAATATAATAAAATAAGAAATAGAAAAATATTTTTGTTGAAAATTTTTATTGTTCAAGTTTATGAGTTATTAAAAATGAAAAGGTGTGGCTGAGAATATACATATAATTGAGATTACATTTGCCTCATCCATATAACTGATGATTTATTTTCAAAACAAAAGTAAAATGATTTAAACATTTTAAATTTTTCATATTTGTCGGCCTGTAGCTGCAATACAAATCAAAGTAGAATTTGTGGCTAAATAATAAAAGACTTATAAAAAGCCGGAGGTAAATAGTCAGCGACAATGATGACAAGCATTTGTTACCAGACTCCAATTTTCATTAAAAAAATTATGCTAAACCTAAAAGAAGACCCATTTCTGACTGAATATATATATATATATTATGCACAAAGAAAAGTGTCGCATTTGGCACTATAACAATTAATATGATATTCAAGGGATTTACTAAAACGATAAGTAGTTTCAGAACTGACGTCAACGTTACCATGATTATGAACTTCTTTTGATGTATATTAAAGGATATGGACCCTAACGTAACATATAGCTTTATAAGCATGACGTTACTTACCGCTCACCTCATGTGACATTATCAGAGAATTATGTTGCTCAAGTCATCACCATCAGTGAGGCGATAATTATCTACTTTTTGTTTGCTTTATATTAAGGCATATTGACACTAACGTGACATATGACTTCAATAGCATGGCGTTATTTTCCGCTCACAGCTTATATGATATGGTTTTAGAATGGTGTTAGCCAAGCTATTACCATAATAGCGTTAATTAGTATTAACTTCTCTCTCATCTTAACACTAACGTGACATATGTCATGGCATTATTTGCTGCGCACAGCTCTTGTGACATTTTATACAGATGTTGTCCAAACAATTACCGTGAACGCAGCATTTGCTTATCTATTTCTGTGGATCTTTATTAAAGGCTATGGACACTAACATGACATATGACATGGCATTATTTGCTGCGCACAGCTCAAGTGATATTTTATATAGATTAATGTTGTCCAAACCATTACCATGAACGCAGCATTTGCTTATCTACGTCTCGGGGTCTGTATTAAAGGCTATGGACACTGACGTGACATATGACTTCAATAACGCATGGCGTTATTCGCTGTGCACAGCTCGTTGGTTTTTTTTGTAAATAAAGGTGACAATAACTAATCACCGAGATCATATTCTTTTATCCTATTATAGATTTTTCTTCGAAAGTTTTCTTAAGCTCCAGCACAATAATACGTGTCACACTATTCGTGCCATATAAGTCATTATGCCCGAGCGAGTTCAGGTTATAATCATTTCATGTGAATGTATTGTGATGACATCGTACGATTTGATTCCATTAGTCTCTTTTCTTTAAGTTGCAAATAAAGCACAAATCACATCGTCTATCAAACACAATCATACTTATAACTTCGGTACAACTTTGCTAGATTTGTGCCCCAAAATCATGAAAACTTGGACATGCCGAATGCTTTCCAATCAGCAAAAGCAGGGCCCAAATTTTGGGGGTTTCTGGGGAGCAGGTTTATTTAAAATCTCATATATCATATTGTACTCATTCATACTCCCTCCAGGGGAACAGTTGTTGACTTAACTTATTCAAATCTGGGCCATTCTGCTTTTCCGGGTATAGCGAGGAAGGTGGCACGCCAATCAAAACTCTAGGAAATTTATATATGTGACTTCTGTTAAGCAGGTTCTTAAAAGTGTCAATTGACAGAAGGGGCACCAACGTGCCACTTGGGATGCTTTTAAAACAGAATCCTGATGTTGGTCTTAGGTTGGCTGTGGCTTGAACCTAAAAACCCAGAAATAGGTAAATATGCTCGACGATCTTAATGTCCTCGAGCTGCTGTTGTCGTGCAACAGATTTCTGTTCTGCATAAGGAACTAGATGGTGAGAAATGTACAGGCGAGTCTGGTTAAGGCTTCAAGTTCTTCTAGGTTTTTTTGTGATATATATTTTTTTTTTGTATTCAATTAGAAAAATATAACTCGAATTGTGTCAGGGTGTTCAGGACATTATTGAGATCTACACGTCCCCAAAAGTGTTGCTGTCTTGCAACACATTGCGGTGTTTCGCAAGAACTAGATAGTGGGGAATTTTTAGGCTTATCTGCTTAAGACCTTATATTTGTAAGAGATTTTGGGCTGCCAACATACTCCACTGTCTGGGGGAATTACTGGCCGGTGCTGCCTTCCCTTATAGCATAAATAGTTGGCCCCTGTGCGTGTCCGAAGGCGCTGCTAAGCCGTTGTTAAGTCCACCAACAGATTATGTCATACTTGTAACATCATGCATATTTTACTTGCATTAAGCCTGACTTATTCCCCACAGTTTTGTCAAACTATTCATATGAGATGTGCACTGCCATTCAAGGCTACAGTGAGCATTTGCCACCTGTCATATTTTATATAGTCATATAATACCATTAATACGCCTTTTATGTGCATAAAACTTAATGAAACGAGTTAAATCTTTGTTGCTATACATTCATCATCACATACTATTTTCTTCGTCTTCATGTCTGCCGATATCTTTAATCATTCTCTGCATCTATCTTCACACAAAAATATTCCAGAGATGAAAAACTACAGCTTTCAAAATGATATATATTTTTCAGGTAACTTTGCTTTGATTTTATAAACTCATTATATTAATATTCCTTGCGAAAACCAGTCCTTATGAAAATCCGTTGCCATTCGTTGATTTCTAATTTTCCCTTTTTATTACTTTCGAACCATAAACTTTTCAAGCGCATGAATGAACTGAATTACAAATAACATGTATGAGAATATTTTCCATTTGATGTTGGTGTGGAGGAATTTGAAAAGGAAAACATACACTTATATTTTCGCATTAAAATATTTGTTTGCCATTATTGCAACAAATTAAAACATGTGCTAACACTTTGTATATGATGGCGCATTCGTTAAATGTTCTGTCATGTACGGGACAATAATGTTGATGGTTGGTGGTTGGTGGTTGATGGTTGATGGTTGATGGCTGGTGGTTGATGGGCTGGTCAATCAGCAACATTGAACAGACCGAACAACGTACAAGCATTAAAAATATTTTATAATCATAACATACTTTTATAACACTTTGTTATGTTTTTAATGATTGAAACAGTAAAAGATAAATTTGTTTATGACACTGAAGGATTTAGAAAAGCAGAAGTAATAAATGATGTGAACAGAATGTTGTGGAGAGGATATTAAACTTTGGTTTTTCTTTTCTTTGGCAAAATTTGCTACAACAAATTATGGCTGGTTACTTAGATCAACTGATGGACTTGGTCAGAAGTGTAGAACAACATATTGAAAGGACCAAGGAAATCAAAGCACTTTATTTTGCATACGAAATAATTTCTACAACAAATTATTGCCGGTTACTTACATCAATTGTTTAGTCTTTATATGAATGATAAATTAGTTTAAGCAGAAGTATAGAAATACGCATTTAGGCCAGCAAGGAAACCAAAGGACTATATTTTGCTGCTATTAAACAGATGAGAGTAAGGATTTTCGCTTAGAGTTTTCAAATGGTGATTTCTTGATTCAGACCATGAGCCAAGAAGGTGAAAACTAATGTCCAGCTTGTCCTTAGCTTGACAATTTCTGCAGTAGCCACTGTAAACTTACTCGAGTCTTATGATTCGATATGTCCTTTGAATCACTAATTTGATTTGTCTACCTTAATCACTATCTGATGGTCACATCTCTGTTCATTATTGACGCTTTACTCTTAGAGATGTAAATAATGGCAGATTCCATACAGGCTGATCACAACTTTTTATTTTCCTAACTTCTAAGGAATTTGTTTTAGACAAGAAAAGGATATAACTGTTAAGCACCTTCTTTTGGCGTTGTCAAGACTCAGCAGATGCCAGTAATGATCGATTAAGATACTTGGCAGTTGTCTTGTCCTCTTGGGATTTTCCCGCCACCATAAGACTTCCAAGGCAAAATATGAGTTTTCGGAAAACCAAAAATGTTTATAAGGAGATGAGATTTAATGTATAAAAATATCTTTGCCATGATTTATGTATGGGCAGTGTTTCATAATTCATCCATCATTTTAATAGTTTTCACTGAAAATAGCACACCTGACAAGAAGGACATGTGAGGGAAGTAGAGTGAAACCCAGCTTGATTAACTTTGTTTAAAATTTCTTATTTTCTAAGCATTAAAATTATATTTTTCGAAGTAATATTTTTCTTAATATTCTTTTATATTTAAAACTATTAGAAACTCATTTATTTTTATAAAAAAAAAATTCTACCGTTGTTTATTTCCCAGGATTCTTGTCCAGTTGCTAGACTTATTTATTGTCCTTTTGATTTTAATTAATAATATATTTATATATACAAAAAAAATTTCTTATCACGGCTGAAGTTTCAATAAAATCTAATATTTAGCATTTTAAATTTCAACAACTTTTACCAAGTAAAAAACACAACAATGTATAATTATTTATTGTCCTGGATGGTAAACACAAATTGTATTTCTAGCTGCCTCCATCACTTCTGTCCTTTTTATTTGAGCTGAAGCCGGCTTTTAATAAAATATAGATAAATATGATTTTTCCAATTAATGCAATCTTTGCGCACATCTTTCACTAACAGCCACCGGCCAAATCAATTGCCATTTAAGATTTTTGTTTATTATGTCCCAAACAAGGACAGGAATTTTTTATGTCTTTCAAAAAAATAATAATAATAATAATATTAAAATGCCTAAAAATCATGTTGTTTTATTGATGCTGCTGTATCGTAAAAACAAATTTTCATTTATGTTTTGTGAGGCGAGCAAACAGGCTCACGAACTGGAAAAATTAATATAACATTTATGGGAAAATTCAAATATTTAATACATTTTTCCTGATGGCCGCTATAAAAAAAAGCATATAAAAGACAAGAACAACAACAGTCGATAATATTTGGTTTTTAAAGTCCACAAAACACAATTTCCTGTCACAACTAACAAATTTCACTTAAGCAATTTGCTTGATATTCAGGCTGGGAAAAGACTCTATTGTACATCCTGAAAATCTTACAATTGCCGTCTCATTATTCGCTTTTCCTTTACCTACCAGGCCCTTCTTTTACAATCTAATCATCATTTTGTCAGAGCCCTCTTTGTCACCATCTCTAATACTCATAAACATATATTTCTTTAAATTGTTGCTTCAAATCTCGCCTCTAATTTGTCTTACTTTAGCGCCAATTCACACGAAGCGACTTACGGACTCGTTCGTCCTAGAGATCTCTCCGACTCCGTTAATTACACAGCACTGGGGTGGACTCCATATATCTCATGTTATTTATGGACAGATCAGAAAATCTTGTTATCCTTATCAGAACTTCTCTAGAATTTGTTACAAAAAAAGAAAATAATGAAATTGCTAAATACCCTCTCCAGCCAATGTCGAGTGTCATTGAGACCAGTTTCTGATTGGGTTCAGTAGCAGCGGCTGAGTCTGAACATTTTAGGTATAATTTTTATTTTTTTTCCAAATTTGGAAACACAATCAAAGCAAAACTCAATGTGAGCGGCCAGAATCTGAGGAGCTCCCAGCCTTTCCATCCTTATTTCTAATGGTGTCTATATCTCTAGATTTTTCTCTCTTTGCGTTTTAGTATAAACTTTTTAATAATTTCTAGTTTATCCCCAGCCCCTATTTCTTCCATATTTTGGCATTTCTTCTTTATAATTTTATTTACTTCAACTGGAAATGGTGTATTTTGTTTTTTTTTTTATGTATTTCAAACGATTAAAAGACCTCTTTAAAAACAATATATTTTATTATTGAACAACCACTCGATCTATTTAAATATTTTCGTTGCTCGCTCAACATTTATGGTCACTAAAACAAAACACAATATTTGTTGTTAAGAACTTTTTCACATGTCGCGTTATGAAAAAATAATATGAAACCATTTTTATGGACGTATTTATGACTATACAAATGTAGCAATTTTATGTTTATAAAATAAGGAAACAAAAGTATAAATATTAAAAGTCATTATGACAGCGCTGATTAGTTTGTATTGTCTCAATCATGAACGTGACATGTTAATGTCTTTTAAATAAGTTGATAAGTACAACAATTTAAAAAAAATGTGAATTTATTAAGCAGCCACAAGTAAAAAAAACCTACTTAATGATATATTAAGCCGAACCAAAGGGATCAAGAATGTGACAAAACTGAATGTACATATATCGTTATTTCGTAAACATAAAGGCATGAAAACCTGTGAATGAAACGTAATAAAATTCATTAGTGTTTTATTCGTTCATTTTTAAGGCAATCAATAATGTTGTTTGTAATTTCAATCACATACGTGACATTTTCGTATCTTTTAAGTAAGTTAGTTATAAAAAAACGTATAAAGCTATTAAGTAATGGGAAAAATAAATATTTTTTAATGATATATAAAATTTAATAATACCAATTTGAAACGTGACAAAAAGTTTATTTAGCCGGAAATATGAAAACATTAAAATCTGTGCTCGGCGTTAATTTAATTTACATTTTTTGAGTTATTTGTTGATCGTTAAGGTATAAAAAAATCATTCCAATCACGAATGTGACACTAAGGCAACATAAAATCTTTTAAGTTTAATTTAAAAGACATAGACGTGAACAGCTAGAATTGAAAAGATCAAATATAACGAAAAACTGTGATCTAGAACGTGACGGAAATATACATATATCGCGTTTTCACACATATAAAAACATAAAAATCTGTTGTCTTATTTCGAGGCTCGTAAATTTTTTTATCATGAACGTGACATTTTTATTTTTTTTTTAAAACATTGAATAACGAGAATTTAGGCTGTTTACTGTCAAATTCACTCATTTTTATTGTTTCTTTAATTTTCTAAGTGGCAGCTTGCGAAGCAACAAGCAAGTCTTAAAAAACTTCTGCACAGAAAGTAAAACCGAAAACTTGACAAACTTCTGCACAGTATTAAATATATTTTCATTACAATTTATATTTAAGTCTTCAAGACTTTTCAAATATCACCTTTAAGTTTTAAATAAAATCCGTTTCAAAGACAATTGTCTCGAAAAAGCCCTAATTTAATTTCATGCATCTTTAAGTAATTGTTTATATTTGTGTCTTTTTATATAATTTAGCAAATAGAATAACAAGAAAAAAAAATCGAACAAAAACCCCAAACAATTGTGTTGGAACACATGTTAATTTAACACCAAAACAACAAATAAACTTACAAAGTTCTAGATAATATTTTTTATTCTTGCCAAAAAACAAATTGACCATGGCCATGTATTAAACTTACGGATGCACAATGGGAAGGAAAAAAACAAAAGTACAAAACTGGAAATAAAAGCAAGAAGCAAAGAATTAAAGTAAATTAAAAAAAGGAAAAAAAAGAAGAAAACAATTTTCAAGTCCAGCGGTTGTAGGTTCTATTTCCGCCAAGTACTCTAGATGTTTCTGCTGCGCAATTTTGTAAAAAAAAAAAAAGATTTCTTCTGATGCTGGTTTTAAGTAGTAAAAAAGGAAAAACTGATCAAAAAGCGGATCAGGCATAAGTTAAAAAGCATTAATAAAAATTAAAAATATTAAAAAAAATTTTAAGGATTATTTTTGTTAAAAATGGGGGAAAAAAATTTTTCCTATTGTGCTGGAACAGAACCGTATACCAGCAAACAAACGCATTTGCACATATAGTGAATAGTAATACAGGAAACAGTTATTTGCTGTTGTTTTTATTTCTTTTCCAATTTTATATATCATTTTTATATCGTGTGTGTTGTTGTTGTTTTTGTTGGTGCTGTTGTTGTTTTGAGAATACAATGAGTTAAGCCAAAATAACATAAAATCAATTTGGAAAATTGCAGTAAAAATAATGTCAGAAACAGGAAATGCAATGCACACACACACACACACACACACACACACATACACAACACATGCACAAAGACTCACACATACAAATGAAACATTTCAGATATCTACACATATTCTTTATATAAAATAAATAACATGCTGCAAGAGCAAATAAACCAAAGCAACAAAACAAAAACAATGCAACGTCCGCACACACTCACACTCACACGTGCACGCACACAATTAAAAGAAAAACTACATTAGAAGTTGGGCTCTGACTTATAAAAGGAGCAAAATTAATGTGTATAAGGTTTTGTTTTGTGTTAAACCAGCCCTTTTTTTTTTTTGGATTGGTGTGGTCGGCATGCCAGCCCGAAAAAGTTTATTTTTTTTTTTTCTACTTTTCTCTTTTGTTGCATGAAGAGAGCGTCCTATACTGGCCGAGTTCATGTGTGTGTATTAGTGTTAGTGTTATAACCACAGCAATTGTTAATGGATGTACATAAGTATTTGTTTTGAAATTTCTTCTGAACTGTTTTGTATCTATTGTATTTGGAAATAAATGTCTTGGTATTAATTAGCCGGTAGTTTGTTTTTTGCTTCGTTTTGTTTTGTTATGTTTCGTCTCCTTCAGGAAGCTGTAATTTCCCTTTCTGTTAAATTAATTTTAACAGGCATATCCTTAAGAACAAACAAAAAAAAAGTAAAAAATCTTTAAGAAAACGGACATAAAACTTAAGATACAACCATAATGTATGAACATTTCCCTAATTTTCTGGGACTTAAATATAAAAAAAAAATGTTAAAGGAATACTTTTTCAAAGGAAAGTTTTTCCAATAAAGAGTTAAATTCAAAGAGCACATTTTTAAGGGATACATTTCAGAAAAATTTTAACTCTTTTAAAAAGTCTGTTTTAAAATCCTTTTTTTTATAAAAAAAAAATTTTTTTAAAAGGTATTTCAGAAAAAGTTACTTTTTTGAAAAACTCCTTTCTTAAATAATCATTTTTAAAAGTACTTTTGTAAATGTTCTTTTGTAACAACCGAATACTCTTGTTAAGATGCCATTTTTTAAATTGCTTTTTTAAATTAACTTTCTTGAAAAGATATATCATTAAATTAATTAAAATTTTGAATAAAAAAACCCTTTTCTAAAAAGTTGTTTTATTCAAAAGGCATTTCTTTAAAAGACCGGTTTCTAAAAAATACTTTTGGAATAAGTTCTCTTTCGACAAAGTTTCTATTATGGAAATGGTATTTTTTGTAAAAGTGCTATTTAAAAATAAACCTTTTTCATATATTTTCAAAAAGCAAATTATTTAAAACCCAGTTTTTTACAAGATACTTTATAAAAGCGTGTTATAAAAATAAAGTACCTATTTAAATAAGTATTTTAAAAAGGCTCTAAAAAGTGCCTACTACTTATTTTTTAGAAAAAAGACTTCTTTTTTCTTAAAGCAACTTTTTTTAAAGGTATTTTTATTCAAAGGTACTTTATGTAAAGGTACTTTTTTAAAGGTATGCTTTTAAATAAGTGGTTCTTTAAATGATACTTGTTTCTGAAGGAACGATTTTAAATCCTCTTTTTAAAAATAATTTTTTTTAATGCTCTTTTTTTAAATACTTTTTTTCAGGTTGCATTTTTTCAAAAGAATTTTTTTGAAATGTACATTTTTTATAAGTGTATTTTTTAAACGTGTAATTTTTAAATTTGCTTATTTTAAATGGTACAGCTTTTTAGTCTTGTTTATAAAGCACTTGTTTTAAAATTCGTTTTTCAAAAAGTTACTTTTTCAAAAAGTTACTTTTTCAATAAGATGCTTTTTTCAAAAACATACTTTTTTAAGAAGGTATTTTTTGAAAAACGTACTTTTTTAAAAACGAGTTTTTTAAAAATTAGCTTTTTTAAAAAGGCATTTGTTTTTTAAAGAATAATTAAAAAAAACGAACTTTTTTATAAAAATTGATTGAAATTTTAAAAAAGTACATACATATGTATGTATATGTTTTAAAAATTCCTTTTTTACTGCACTTTAGCAAAAAGGGTAGTCCTTTTAAAGCTTTTTCTTCTAAATAAAAGGTACTTTCTTAACTAACCTTTTTCTAAAACAGTAAAAGGTAGTTCTAAAAGTTATTGTTTTAAAAGGGCACTTTTCAGCAGGTACTTTTTTAAGTTATTACCTCTTTAAAAGTAATTTTCAAAGTTACATTTATTCACCATATTTTTGGTTCAATTAAAAAATATAGTAAATAAAATTCAAACTCATTGAAAAAAACTATATTAAATAGACACTTTTTCTATATCTAATTTTAATAACCAAAATTATTCATTTTCGCTCGTATATTTTTATTTGAAAAAGTTTACTTACCCAATTAGACTAGATAATATATCCGGTAACAAATTTTTCCGTAATTATTAATTTTTGTTTTTGGCAGAACAAACAAAAACTAAGGAAATTCCGTTTTTCAATTATATTTTAGGTCATTATCCTTCGAAAAAAAAAACATTTTTCACGTTGTCTAAAAAATGTTTTAACTCCATAAATTACTTTGATAGCGACTTGAGGCTGATTTTGTTTCTATAAATGTCTATAAGTATGTATGTATGTATGTATGTGTGAACAACTGAAAATCTTCCCATTCTTTGCGATACACGTTGTCGTATTAGTAATATTAATTCATAAATGAATTTAAGTGTCATTCGCACCCGATAATTAAGCAGTTTTTCAGTAAAATACGAAAAAGCTTTTTATCCAAAATTGATATATTTTAGTTATGTCATTGTTAAAGTAAATAACAGACAGATTCGGTTAAAACCAGGCGTGTGCACCTTTTGCATGCCAGACATGTTGACAACAACAGCAAAATAAATCCCCGCTACCATAACAACAGCCGCAATATATTATATACATTTCTACATACATTTTACAAATGGTTATAAACTAATAAACCTCATATTTTGGCTATTGTAAAACAATGAGCCACAGAAGCTGAACTAAAACAAAAGCGAAAAACAAGATTTTTGTGAATTTTTTTGGTAATCACATGCCGCAATTAATGATATTAAAAATGTTGAGCCAAAAACAGGTAAAATAATGACAGCCTTTTTAACTTTCAAATGGATAGAAAGTTGTTCTTTTTTTTCACAACAAAAAGAGACAGAAAAAGAATGATTTTCTAAAGAAAATTTTTAATATTGAAAAATGTTCTTAATAAAACTTTGATATCGAAAATATTTTTACAAAATATTTATTATATCTAAAAATATTCTTTGGAAAATTTTGTGATATCGAAAAAATTTTATAAGAAATTTATGATGGTGAAAATTTTTCACCAGAAAACATGTTTTAATATAAAAAAACAAATTTTTGAATCCAAAACTTATGGTATCGAAAAATTTTCTCTCAAAAATTGTGATATTAAAAATGTTTCTGTAAAAAATTCTAAACAACATTTTGGTAACGGATAATTTTTTATAGATGATTTGTGACATCGAAAAATGTTCATGATTTTTAAATTTTGTAATATCGAAAATATTTTTATAGAAAAATTATGAAGTTGAAAAATGTTTAATATTAAAATGAAAATTTTTCTGTAGACTTCGAAGAATATTTGTGATATCAAAAAATTCTCTTTAGAAAATGTTTGATGTGGAAAAATTGTCTGTAGAAAATCTGGAACATCAAGAAGTTTTTATAAAAAGTTTATGACATCGAACAAATTTCTATTCACAAATTTTTATATCGAGATTTTTTTTTATAAAAATTTCTACAGCAAATTTCTGTACAATACGTTCGTATTGAACAATTTTTCATATAAAAATTGTGACATTGAAAAACTTTACGCAGAAAATTATAAAATGGTTTTATAGAAAATTTCTTACATTGAAAAATTGTCTAATGAAAATTGTTGAAATTGAAAAATTCTCTGTAGAAAATTTGATATATCAAAATAAAAAGTAATAATAATAATAAAAACATAATTTTTCGTTGGAAAACTTTTCTACTGAAAATTAGTGACATCGAAAAATTCTCTGTGAAAAATTTTAACTATCAATAGAGGTCCTATAGAAAACATTTGATATCACAATAAAAAAGCTATAATAAATAACATAATTTTATATAGAAAAACTTTTTTTTATATAAAACATAATTTTTCCATAAAAAATTTATGTTTTCTTTGCAATTTCTATATAAAATATATTTTGGCGAAAACTTTCCTGCAGAATATACAACATTTTATTAGTCTTAAAAGTATTGTTTTATTATCTTATTTTGTCATTTCACAAATACTGATTTAATGGTGTGACCAACCGCACGATGAACACATTTTTGGCATAAAAAGTAATAACAACAACAATGGCCGGCTTTCAATTGTAAGACCTTTGAAATAAATTATAGCTTCAAAACCAACGTATAAATAAAAACTTTTAGAGGCAAAAACTTAAATCACTTTCTCTCTTTTTATTTCTCACTTTTGTGACGGTGGTCATGTTCTAACAAATACTCTCATACATAAATAAATGTTTGGTTTGAGGTAGAAGCCCACAAAGCAAAAAAACAACAACATCAACAAATGGCGGGCATACAAAAAAAACGGAAATAAATACATAATGACAAAATATGGCATCCGTTCAGGTGAACTGTGCCAAAAATAATAAACAAATAAATGCATTTTGTTGCTGTATTTATTTGCAAACTAAGTTTAAATTTTTAAAGAGGAAAAACAAGCCACGCTAAATTTAATATGAAAAATGTTCAAAGAGTTGAAAATGAAATGTTAAAAAAAAGGATTTTAATTATTGTTATGGTGCTTTCAAATTTTATTTCTCTTTTGTTTTTTAATATGTTAAAAGTATTTTTTTCAGCTTTGTTGAAAAACTGTTTTTTTTTTGTGCTTTATTTTAAGCCTGCGTGCCTGTTGTAATCAACAATCTTTAGTTTTACTAACTATGGTAATACTATTATGATTGTATGGAAAAATACAAAAACAAAAACAACAACAACAACAACTTTTAAAATATATAGAGTTTTTCTTCTTTTATAAGCATTGAAGTGGTAATTGAGAATCTGTGAAGTAGTTAGCAGACGTGTATGAATGTTTGAAAAATAAATACGAACATTTTTGAATATGGCTTAAGTTGAAGTGGCGTAGCAAAGAAAAAGGGTCTAACAAAAGTGACTGTTTTCGA
Organism: Epicampocera succincta; assembly: GCA_932526305.1. Taxonomy (NCBI): domain Eukaryota; kingdom Metazoa; phylum Arthropoda; class Insecta; order Diptera; family Tachinidae; genus Epicampocera; species Epicampocera succincta. The sequence goes on along the minus strand of OW052035.1, from coordinate 9,985,517 downwards.
CAAAACAACATCAAGAAATTTGAAAATGGTTTTAATAGGAGTTTTGTTTCTAATAAGAAATTTTTTAAGCTTAAGCTTCGCATTTCCTATAGAAACATCTTGCTATCAAAAAAATCTTTTTAGCAAACTTTTCATTACGATTTTTTAACGAAAATTATTGATATGGAAAAATGTTCTATATAAAATTTTTAAACTAAAATTACTTCTGAAAAAACTTTTAGGAACTTTGAAAAAATTTCCTACACACAATAAAACTTATGATATAGAAAAATTTTCTATAGAAAATTTTAAAAATGAAGTCATCCAAATACTGCCATTAGGAAACGCTTTCCAACAGAAAATTCTTAAATCAAAAGATTTTCTACATTAAATATGTGACATCAAAGTATTTGTCCTAGAAAAATTGTTATAAAGAAAAAATTTTTTTAGCAAAATTTTGAATAGCCAAATTTTCCTGGAAATGGCATCTGCAAAATATTTTGTTTGTGCCGTCAGGAAAGTTGCCGTAGAGAAAGATTTCCTTTAGAAAAATTGTGAGATTGTGGAGTTGAGAAATTTTTTATGAAAACTTGTGGTATTCAAACATTTTTTATATTAAATTTATGACATCAAAATATTTTCTATAGAAATATTATGATGTTGAAAATATTTCCAGAAGAAAAATATATTGTCAAGAAATGTTCTACAGAGAATTTAAGCTATAGAAATTTTAAATAAGAAAAAAAATTTCCTAAAAAAAGTTTTTAGTATTGAAACATTTTCTATAGAATGATAAAGAATTATTTTGGCAAATTTATGATAAAAAATATTTTACTGTAGAAAATTTCTGACACCGACTAACTTATTCTCTGTAAAATTATAATACCAAAGTTTCTACAGAAAATTTGTCATACCGAAAAATTTTTTATAAAAAATTTATGTTGTAAATAAATTTTCTCTGCTGAAGATTTCAAAAGAAAATATTTAACACGAAAAATTTAAGTGCAGAAAATATGTAATACTGAACAATTTAGAATTTGTAATACCAAAAATGTTTATATAAAATTTTTTTTTATAAAAAATTTACATTTTACATAAATTTTTCTGTACATAATTTACAACATCAAAGAGATTTGCACTATTGAAAAGTTTTCTACAGCACGTTTGTGTTATTGGAAAATTTTCTAGATAGAATTTGTACTATCTGCAGAAAATGTTCGATAACAAAAAGTTTTCTATAGAAAACTTTGATATTGAATGCTTTTCTATAGAAAATTTTGTAATACCGAAAGATTATCTGTAAAGAATTATTGATTGGGAAAAATTATCTATAACAATTTTATGATGCACAACAACTTTCTAAAGAAAATATGTGGCAGCGAATAATTTTCCTATAGAAAATTAAATATTTATATTATGCTTCTAATTGCACACAATTAATACCTGACCTTAATGTTAAATGAGCGTTTCGAAAATAAAACAAAACTGTTGCATTAATTAACGACATTAAAAGCCAAATTTAAGTGATTTTCATTGAACACTTATATTAATCATAATCGTTATCATCACTGAAAATTTGTTATAATAAAAAACAGCAGCCGGAGCAGCGACTGACTGTCTCTCAACTTGAACTAAAGTTGGGAACAAAACATGTTACATGTTTAACGTTTGTGTTTTTGTTGTTGGGACAACATGTTTTTAATCGAGTCTTTATGCTGTCGAAAATATTCCATAATTTTTAGATACCCATACAAACAAAAATTTCTTTAAGAAAAAAGTTTAATGTTTGCGATCCTTTACGAAATAAATAGAGAGAGAGAGAGAGAGAGAGAGAGAATTTGCTACTATTTTATTTAGTATGAACACCCTGTGTTTTAGAGTTTTTGTTTCTTAAATATGCATTCCCATTGCCATTTTCTTTTGTTTTTTTTTTTTATTGCCTTAATATATGCCTCTAACGAAACTCCAATTTTATTCTCTTCTTACATGTGCTTAGCTCGGTTTGTGCTTTGTTTCTTTTTCGCTGTTGCTACTTCCAGCAGAACATTACAAGTACCCGTATTTTTTTTTTAATTAAAAGTTTCCAACGATTTAACATTAAATTGAGCGCCACAGTAAAAATAAAGAAAGAAACAAAAAAGAAAATAGTTATGATATATAGAATGAAAATGCCAGCTTTAATAAAAACTGAAACGCTCAAAGATAGCAAAAAAAGTGAACGCTGTAGAGAAGTAAGTCACGAAAAGTACAATCAGGCAATCAAAGAAAACTTGAAAAAGAACCGGTTTCATAACTAAGAAAAACTACGGCACTTGTTAAGCAAAATGGCAGATGTCAGACAAAAATATTAGGACTTAAAGAAAAATAACAACATTAAACTCTCCATTTCCGGTTATTCGCGCTTTTAGGAACTTTTTAATGTCTAACAATTAAATATTTCTATAACGAATTTCTTATAAAAATAATTCACAAAATTAATTATCTAACATTTAGCTGCTGGTAAACTGAAAGGCTTTTATAAAGAAATTGGCAACTTTAACTACAAATTAGATTTTATTAAACAACAAACAAAAAAACTGCATATAACTTTAATTAAACTTTCAATTCAAATAAATCTAATTAAAACCCATTGTTGTTTGCCTCTATTTTTTTTTTATTTTTTTTTTATTTTCTGTTTCAAATACAAATACAAAATGAGTGGAAAAAAAACTTAAATTTCATTTGATTTTAACATCCGTCCAGCGCACAAAAAAGTCTCAGCAAATATTTAGTAATACAGCCATTGTTTTAACATTTACTATAAGCCAAGTTGTTGTACTTGGCTACATCAACTATCAAAATGCCATTCAATCAAAGCGTTTCTTTTAACTTTTTTTCTACAAAGTTCATCCTGAACGATGTTCAACAATTTTATTATTTATATTGTAAATATCATTTTTATTTTAATTTCACTAAACGAAAAGAAAGAAGTTTTTTCGCAGAAGACAAAACATCATTAAGCTAAAAAAAAAAAAAAAAAAAAACTGTTATAATTATTACAGCGTCAGAAATTAATGTCACTTTATAAAGGCCTCCCAAATGAAGGATTTTAAAGACTTTATAATGAAACTATTAAAAAGTTACAAGCAATAAATGACTTAATCATATCCTGCTAATGTGTCTAAATGTTGTACGAGTATAATATGACCCGAAGAATACAACTTGTCATATACAAGTAAATGACTATATGTCTTTATAACCCTATAATTTTAAGAACTCTTTAAAGCTATACGAAAATATGACTTTACGACTTAATAAATATATATATATAATAAACATATAGATATAGCTACAAAATATTACTAAACATTACGGAATAACCACATATATACCGATAAATAAATAATATTCACAAATTTCTTGCTGAATATAGTATAACGAACAGAATACATTATTACAATATATGACAATATCACAACATAATTATATGAAGATTTGACTGAATGATTTGATGATTATATAACCCCAAGACAATATAATTATATAACCACTTGGCATTATAATTGTATGACGGAAGATTACATGAATTTTTAAATTTGAAAGTATACGATTTATAGCTATAACAAGATGATCTCATAACTTAGATATAGTCACTAAGTGCCTGCCAACTTGACTATTGACAGTGGCCATATGATCATATGACAATATATTTTATATATATTTATTATATTTTTATTATTTCTTATTTATTTATATGTATATATACATATATGTGTATATATATGTATGTCTTCTTAATAAGTTCGACAGCCAATATGACCCATCTCCCCTTATTCGTGGCACACAATTTTAGATTGTCGTTAAACTCAAACTGAAAACGTAAACGAACAATTTTAATTATGTTGGTCAATGCAGCGTACGGCTGGCTGCATTGTTCCAATAACAACAAGACAATATCATCGACAGCTGAACAGATGCTGCCTGTCTGCTTCACTTACAAATTATTTTTGCTGCTATTGTTGGCAAAATGCTAACGCTTTGCTTTGTTTCAACTTGCAAATGCTATGAAAAGTTTTTAACAATAGCCAACGACTCGTACTACAACAACAATGACAGTCACGATAGTTATACCACTATATGTATTTACGAGTATGTATGTAGTATATTGTAAAAGGTCCTTTAATGCTTGTACATACATACATATATAACAAATCCAAGCTTTTGACTAAAGCTTTGTACGTAAAACTTGTGTTACGGCAAAAGGCTGATAGATGGCATGTCTGCATCATTTAATGAATTGAAATTAGAAAATTTTACCTATTGACTTATTGTTTGGCCCCGGCAGTGGTTTGTTTTTGAATCATTTTGAAAGAATTTAATATTAGCTGTAGTTAAGTGCGCATATGTATGTATGTATGTAAAACGACTAAAACTTGAAGGTTGACAGTTGTTCATGGTAATAATTCTTTGCAGCCATAAATCAAAAATTATAATATTTTGGCAAAGTTTTTGCATTGCAGGCGAAAATATTTCAGCATGTGGCAACTCATTGCCCACGGTTTTATTGCCGTCACAAAATTGCAAAACAACAGAAGGATGTGCATAAATTTGGCGATTATACCGTGTTAATAACTTGTGTTATGTGTCAAAGTTTTGTGTTTGTTAATGATTTTCTATTTGTGTTCGTTACTATAATCAATAACTGTACAGAAAAGCAAACAAAAAAGTTTTAATTGGATTTTGGCAACTAATGATTTTAATATACCTACACACATGCATACACATACATACATAAATTCATATACACACTTTTGCAAATGGACGAAATCATCATCATCAATCAGATGTTAATTTATTTTAAAAAGTAGAAAACATTTGCTTTTTTAATTTTATTTTTAGTCATCTACGACTGCTTTTTGCCGCCAAAAGCAAAATGTATTGCATGAAAAGGCACAGTAGTTTTAAAATTTAAGAATACACCCAGTCCTATGTTTACACGCTACATACATTCATACGTTGTAGAGAACTGAAACATCAAAATTTTTGTTGCTTTTATTTAATTTTATTGCATGATTTATAATAAATAATTCACATGTTTTCTTAAAATATTTAGTTTTTAGATAAATAGTTACATTTTCAAGGAACTGAATAACTCTGTAGAGAGCGCATTATTTCAAAATCGTGTAAAAAAAATTATGTATTTTTATTTTTAGTTCAGAATTCAACTTTAATAACAGAAATAAGCAAAAAATTTCAACGTGATTTAGTTGCTATTTATTTTTTCTTATATGACTAAATGACTGTAGAAAGTAGATTAAGTAATTTTATGATAATAACGGAATATACTCATATATTTATATTGTTTGGTTTTTTTTTTTTTTGTTTAATATTCACAACTTTGAGTTGGCAGCACTGCTTTATTTGACAGCCTATTTAACAGCTGTTAATTGCTTTGTTTCTTTAAGTTGGCTTGATATTTCATAACATTAGAGCAACGCTTGCAAATTGTGGAAATTTTTTTTCAACAAAATATTAAATCGGTTGGCCAATTGACATTGAATTTGAATGTGGTTGAAAATGTGGTTGTCCGATGACACCAATCCTTGTTTGAAAGGCTACGTAAATTCGGAATGAGGATTATCCGCAGAAGCTTTTGTCAAAACATTATTATATTCCCCTAAAATATATTGTTTAGGGTGTTTTATCGGCTGGCACACACTCATGTCTGCAAAAACGATGATGGTCAGAATGTTACTGTCATCGGTGAAAATTGGCCACAATCATATAAAAACTATTAATTACATTAAATTCTGCAGCCAATAAAACTCATGCCATTGATATTAAAAATATAGTTTCATTATGATTTAAACTTGAGCAAGTCTAAAAGAAAACAGCCTGTATTTTGAACATATAATATTTTTTATTCATTGTTATTAAATGTGACTGAATGTCTGTATGTAAAAGTAATTAACTTTATGTTTCTATTCGTTTATTTAAGGATAATAAGAAGCCATAATACGGGTAAAACAAAATCGTTTAAATTGAAATCTAAGTAAAATAAAGTCTTGGAAGTTCAATTCCAGTCATACATACATATCTAGAGAAACTTCAAACACCTTTTTTTCCTAACAGTTGAGCTGCGTAGCAAAAACTTTGCCCAAAATGATTTAATTTCTTCTGTCTTGCAATTGCTGCGAACACCTTTTAACAGATCTTAGTTTTTTCACTTTGCAGCCATAGATATAACTAAAATGCCAAGAGTTTGGCCTTTTTCCAATATTTTAGTTTCCACCAAAACACATGTTGCCAGCAGCCTATTACACATACACAATTCAATCAATTTGATGATTGTCTGACTTCTTTTTTTGTTTTCTGTGTGCTTTGAAGGGTACACATACCTTTTACGTTTCAGCCAATGTAGCAAAAAGAAAATTTCAACTTCCTTAATGAAAATGAAACAAAGAAGAATATCAAAAATGTAAGTAAATACCTTTGAATTTTCTTTTCCAGACTAGTCATCGGCATTGACAAAATGTAAAAGGTGATTACGGCAGAAGGAATAAAAATGTGAGAGAACTGCAGAGAAAAAAAAATATACTAATTGACAATGTAACAGCACAAAAGTACATCAACAAATTTTATCCCTTTAACTTACAAAAGTGAAACACGTTGACGTGCAGTTGGATAAAGTTTGTCATTCAATTTAATAGCTTTACACTCAATAATGGCACAAGCTGGGAAGTAGAAGTGTGGGAAAATTTCTGCACAGAAATCAATGGCATTGTTGTTCGTACGAAATGGAATAATATTAAATAATACGATTCAGATTAACAGCAGCAATTGGAACAAAAATTGTTAATATAGACTTGACGGTAAGTCTGAAGAAACGGCAAATTTCAATACACATACACATACATTTGAAATGTCTTAAAAAATTATAGTTAACTAAAGATTTAATAATAATTTTTTTTTTTTGTTAGTTAAACAAATTTCCAGCATGTCAGAATTTTAATACGTTGAAAAAGATTTCTTCAGACATTGTACGATTACTTTGGAATGAAGAGTTGTGTTTAGGAACTAATTAAAAACATTTCATGGATACTGAAATAACTTGAAATGAATAAGATGAAACGTACAACTCTTTGATTTAAACTTAAGCATACAGCACATTCTTCACTTCGGACAGTGGCAGGCGGAATTGTAGCACACAATACAGCAAACTAGAATATGGGCAAGTCTTACCAATTTCAACAAAAAACTTTCGACTTATAAAGAAATATCGTAATGCTGGCGTTAAAAAAAGGTCCAACTAATTCTAAATAAAGCAAAAAGTTTTCAGAAAACTATCTTAATATTTTTGATTTTGATAAAACGATATATGACAATTATGTGCCGTATGCTCGCCACGGCTTTGGTGTCATACCTCTATTTGATTATTTTTATTATATGATCATATGATTTTAGTATTTATTTAGTTATTTTGAATAGTTACTGCCAAGAAAATTTTATGGATATGTGGCTATTGACTATATGGTTTTGTCAAATTATTATTAACATATTACATATCATTAAATGATATTATGACTATATCACAATATGACTGCATAATTATATATATATTTGACCTCATTACCATATCTTTACTCGATTATATGTAACAATATGAGTTTAAAACTAAATGTGGCGCTTTTGCCATATGGCTATTTGAAAATATAATCATATCGATGTATGACAATACAACTATATGATCGTATTGGCAAAGAATATGACCATGTACCTGCAATGCCGGTACAGAAGAAGACCTTAAAACTTTACGATTCTTTTATTATAAATCTGTTGTATTTGAAAATATGCTCGAAGAATGATATCACAATGTAACTATATGAGAGCATAAATATAATAGGATCATATAATCGTAAAGTTGTACAGTCATAGAGCGATATCAATGTATAGCGATGTAATTGTATAAACCTTTATAATATAGTTATATGGTAATATGGTCATACTGCTACATGACTACGACAATACCACTATATAACCACATAATAATAAAGATTAGCTATACAATATATGAGTATATTGCTCTAGGATTACGTAACTATATACATACGACAATATGATGATACATTCACACAACAATAAGACTACGACCTCGCCGCAATCAAACATGACAAAAAATATATCTATATATCTGCAACGGCATATGACTGTGTGAATGGCGTTTTTAACTTGTTTTATTTATGGCTATATAATATTTAAACTCTAAAATTGTAAATGTGTCTGGCCATATCTATCTGTCCACTCTATAATGTATGAATATATGTATGACGACACATATAGTATATAGATCATATGTTGATGTGCCTGAATTTATAATATTATCACTGGAAACCCTAATTCTTTTTCTGGTCGTATATGAAACTCATACACATATTTATATACATATTCAAATACTTTCAGCGCCATACTACTACAAGCTTTTACGACAATATGATAGTTTAATGTCATAACTTGACTTAATAATTATTTGGCCATCAAATGACATTGGAACTACTATTACAATAACTATCATACTATTATTAATAACTTGATCTTATGATTATGATTTATATAATAAGTATTTAACAACTATATGACTTTACAACTAGATAAACATGAAATTATATAATAATAACTCCAATGCTATTAATAAATTTTTAATAATTTTTTTATATGATCCCTTAACGACCATATACGACAAATGTATAAGTATAAAATTATATATTACTGTATATATAATATATTTCCGCTTAATTACTTTATGATCATATGAAAATAATAAAATATGCATATATGATAATATGTATACAACTATGTGACAATATAACCACTTGCTTATATCAATATGTAACTATAATATATGAAAACTTAGTATATAACTATACACCAGTAACACAATATGACCTTATGACTTTAAATATATGACTATATTTTAATGATTATTTGAACTTATGACTATGTATATGATACTATGACTGCTTGACAATATGGTTCTATGAATATGTCACCATATGTATATACAACTTTATGCTTTTATTACCATGTTACGTTGCTATATAACTATATAACTCTATGGTAATATTATTCAACATATGACTTTATGACTTAATGTTTACACGATTGTTTGATTACACTTAAATGGCTACATGATTGTATGAATGTATGAATACTTTAGCTGTGCAATGAAATGATTTTAATAATACGAGTATGATCAAGACAATTGTTGTAATGACTATAGAACAAAAAATCTATGTATGTGTGTCGGTTTGCTTAAGAATTTTTTCCAGCAGGAAGGTTATGACGTTTGTGTTAAAAAGCTCTTGTCAGTTTTGTGCTCATTTTTGGAAGCCTTCTGTGTAAAACATTTGAAGATTTTTCTAGCGCTAAATTAACACGCATTGCTTTCGGAAACACATATGTACATATGTATGTATGTATGTATGTATGTACGAATATATGTGCGCATTACAAAAAGTCTTTTCCTTCTTATTTTGGTTTTCCATTTTAAAAAATAACTCGAAGGCAATTTATGCATGTTGACGTATTATAACAAAACGGAAGAAGAGGAGACAAACAGAGTTGTCAGTAAAATAGAAAAATGCTTGGCGTGTTAATTATAAGCCAGGAGTGTTAGATACCACAAAAAGCAAAGAACTTAGAACAAAGAGACACACGCGCACACACATGCATTTGTTTAATTTAAAATTACCCGCTAGTTATGACTGGCAGTTAAACAAATTTTTAAATTTTATATACATATAATGTATTAACACCAAATCTAGAAATCTAGTTAAAGCGAGATTTTCTGCTAAATCTAATAGATTTTGATGAGATTTTCCATACAAAATAAATTATATTTTGGCAAAGGATTTGGGCAAAATCTCTTCCAGTCTTCCAGTTCGCACCAAGCAAAGCAACTGTGATTTTTTTCATTCTGGTCAGAAAACAGTGGTGTAAACGATGTAAATTTTGACAAAGATTTTAATTGAAATCTCGATTTGTGAGTTGGCAGACTATTCAACCAACCGTCTAAACGTCGTAGATTCGATTCCTTCGACTCTGGCGAAAAAACAATAGCCAGATTCTGTCACCTAAAAACAATAACAAAGAACACACAATACACAATGATGCATACATAAATAAAAAACACTCAATAACCCAACAATCAAATCCATGTAAATACAACATAGAACACCATGTTGGTGTTGTTGGGTTAATTAATGTTCGGCTGTGCATTGTCTGCCTGAACAGTTAGAACAACATCAGTTAAGTTGTGACAACTTCATTCCTGCAATATAGAATAAAGCAAAAACACTGCTCCTTCTCTCTTCTTCCACGAGTACCGGGCCCTAAAATAAATTACAAAGTCCGGCGTTGGTGTAATTGCACTATTATAGATTTGTTCAGGCAAAACTTATCTCCTATCACTCAACTTAGATAAATATATCAAGCTCTCAAATACTGTTCATAAAATTATTTCGATTTCATATATATTTTTTAGTTAAAATTTTCTAACTGCTGGGTTTTCATTTTTGCGTGCTATTTTACACACTAAATAAATATAATTTTAATTTTTTACCAACAAACAAAATTTTTTAACCAAAAAATAAAAATACATACATACGTATGAAAACCGCAAAAAAAAATTAAAAATAAAATAAATACAATTTGTTTTGTACTCACATGATGCATCCATGAAGTAAGCAAATAATTGCTTATTTCTGCATGACAGCACCAAACAAGACATGCAAGTAAAGTTTTGTTAAAGCATGATAAGAGACAGAGAGATGGATTGTGGCAAAACGAGGAAGACCCTTAGGAAAACGCAATTACACTGGATATTTTTTGAACGGACAATAAGTCCTGGCTGATTGTCGTCAATGGAGCAGTCTGGACATTTTGAAGGCTGCAAGCTAAAAGCGTGCAAAAACCAAGCAAATTTGCCTTTATCACAAAAGTTGTTTATTAAATTATGGAACATTTTGAAAGATTTCTTGTCCAACAATTCAATTCAACTAATCAAATGACTTATTTATGCCGATAATAATCGGCTATACAAAAAAATTTTTTAAATATTCGAAAACTTTAAATGATTATTTCGATAATCTCTACACAAATAGCGAAACAATATCGCTCCTTTGCTAAAAACTTATTTCAACTTCAATCGCAAAATGGGCTTCAAGTGTAGAAGAATATCCAAAACAAAAGCAAATAAATTTATATGCTACTCATACACTCATCATATGTACGTAAAATAGCTTGTAGCAAATGCTTTCATTTCGTAACAACTTTTAGCCTGAACGCAAAAATTTATTTTGGTTTGTTGCTTCAAAGAATAATAGTTGATGTTGCATTTTTGTGTTTCTTTGTCTCTTCACAGAAAACGCAACAGAAAAACAACAACAGCTCCTTTTCAAAATATGAACAGCCACAGACATACATTTATTTTGGTCCACCAAAAACAGAGCTAAATCATAAAAAGTAACATTTACTTGCACTCCAGTCACACACTCAGGCAAAAATTCTCCATATATCTAGGACTCGTGATTCGTCATGTGCATGTTTTGAAATGCGAACGTTGAGCATGAAACCATGCAAAAATGCCTTGTGGCACTTGTTTTTTAAGCATTTTCGTGTGAAAACATCAAAAAGAAAAATGTTAAAAAACAAAAATATTTTATTCTAAATTGTTGGAAAACATTCATACTTATTTATACACATGTTGGTTTCAAGCATGAGGTGCACTTACTTACATAATTTTGTAAATATATATAGAAAATACTAGCTAAAATTTTAGCATCATAAGAAGCTGCCCGGAATCCTAATTGATAGTTCTCAAAGGGGATTAAAACCAAAGAGAAAGATCATATGAAATTATCTCCGTATTTTAAGAATGAGAATAAAAATCTTACGACAAATTTTTTTACGTTTACACAATTGGTAAAAGACCAAAACAACGTAAATACATCCCTGATCTAATCCTAACCTGAACCTAAAAATACATCCCTGATCTAATGATGTGTGAAGGAATTTGAAAAATTTTAAAAAACGATCAGAGCCGTACGATTGTCAAATTTTCATACATATGGTTTCATTACATATTGGGTTAAGACGATCCCGTCCGTGTTCTTCTACTCCAAAATTTGGCTTATCGTACGACTTGTATTATCGTCTAAGTCCTCTTTTAGAAAGAATTACAAATACCAAATGTGAAAAGCCCTAAATGCAGCAGATCTGTGATTATTTTAAAATATTTTGTTTTTATCGAATTGAAAGGACTTCAGATATGAATATATTTGTGCGCCTGACAGTGGGTCACTGCTAGTTTTCCCAAAATCATATATGTATGTATTAGACAAAAGCGATGCACCACATTTAATACTGGATTAATTGCGTCACATATTCCATAAAGTCTTCAATTTTGTAGTCTATTCCACTGGCTGATTTCCTTACAAACATTAAACTTACACCTGTTATTAATCTATAGGAAAACTGTCAGCATTAAATGAAAATGAATATTTTTTGTTGACCAGTTTGTGGAGGTAAAAATTAGCGAAAGGAAAAACAAGGAAACGAGTTTTCTTTTGCGAAGATTTTCCGTCTTATAATCCGCCGCTATTATTGTGGCTGGCGAATTTCAGAAACTCGCCTGCCACTATTTTGTAATAGATTAATGGATATGTAAAATTCTTCTAATTGATCTATAGTAAAACTGTTGGTGTTGTGTTTGTTTAAATTCACCAAACCCGATAACGGTGATTTTTTTATGTACAAAAACAAATACATTCATACATACATTCTTCTTCTGCAATTGATTTAGACAGGACAAATTTAGTATGTATTTCTCCATGTCGTTTATAATTTTCAAATAAAAGCTGTTATGCCAGGACGCAATACTGAATATATACTTAAATAAACGTTAACATAAATGAATAATGAGTTTGTAGGCATACCCGCACATATGTATTTCCGTATATGGACAGACTAATATATATGTATGTATGTATGTATATATTTACATGTCCTGTACACAATTAAAATTTTACATTTGAAACGTATCGTGCAAAATCTTGCATGCCCATATGCAGAGGTCAGAGTTCGCCCTCTTTAGTAGATATTCTGCATCTTTTTAAAGGTTTAAAATGAAATTTTCTTATTTTTTATTCGTTAAAAAAGTGGCCTTAAAAACTAAATTATTTTCCGGGTTTTGCTTAGCAAAAGCTTAAATTGAGCACTAAAAAAGGATGTTGGGATTGGATATTAGCTAATCCAAATTCTAAGGCTGGTAACACTTTTCTTATGCAAATTTAATATTTATCGCAGACAGAAATCGTTAACCAAACTATAAACCAGACCATTCAATTTTAGTGTTTTTTTGTAAAACTAAAAAGAAAAAATTTAGAAACGATTTGAAATTTTTGTTTTTTTTTTAAGTACTAAATTTCAAAACCAGTTAACAAGCATTTCTATATTTGTGATTAGCTTTCACATTAACTTCAAGAATTTCAATTATTGGAAGTCGGCCTTTTGCGGAACACAATGATAATTAATTTCACATTAACTGAATATGAATTAAACAATTAATTCCACATTAACTGAATAACAGTTATTCAAAAGCAATATCAAATTTCGTTTATGTTATTAAAAAATATATTAAACATGGCAAAAAGATACAAAACACCCTTTTCACATTTACAAAACAATTTGACGTTGTAACGACAAAAAATTTTACACTATTCCCGCTTCTACTGCGGCCTGTCGTTTGCAGTTTCCCTTGTACACGTTTACTAAAATACTGGCATCTCTCTAAATGAAATTTTCTGGCAACACTATAAGCAAAGAAAACAGCCGACTGCAGTTTTCCTTTTATGCAGAAATCTGTGTAAAGTAATTTTCTTGTTTGTGAAATTGAAAATTATTAATTGTGTTAATTTAGAAAAATAATTGTTAAAACATAAAAACTTTCTTTAAATCTATAAGACAAGTATATCCCTAGAGCGTAGTAAATAAATTGTTAAAAATTAAGAGCTAATTGATAGAAAATTTTCACAACAATGGAAGCAGTTCCACGACTTCCAATGATTTCTTTTCCGAGCAAATGCAGTCCAGAAGGCACTTCTTTTGCTGGCTTAAAGAAAGTAAGTCGAGTAATACAAATTTTCTTAAGGTTTTCTTATGAATGTAGCCATAAATTTGGGTAAAAAAGTTTCATCAGTAAAAGGCTGCAGGGAGGGGTGTCTGGTATTGAAAAAAACTGACTCATCTGTTTTTACAATTTTGTTTATTAATTTATATTGTGTGCATTTTGTTACATTCATAAATAACTCTTTGTTCTTTTTTATCTGTTCTTAACCCTTCCAAAAAAAAACAAAAAACAACACAGTATATAGCAGAATTTTATCAAGAAAATCCGGACAACTATTCCAAAGAATTGTATGCTTTTGAAACTTTACGCAATCAAGCCTTAAATTCCAAGGAGGATAAATGTGCTTTACTTAAGCGTTATTTTTGTCAATTGGAGTCATTGCTTAACCGATTTCCTAAACTAAGGGACAAAAAGGTCATCTTTCAATTTACATGGAAAAGTCTGTACAATAACAAAGTGCACGATTATAATGACATTGGTTATGAACAGGCTGCAGTGCTATACAACATTGCAGCGGCTCATACACAAGCTGGAGCAGCAGTCGACCGTACTGATATCGAAGGCATGAAATTGGCCTGCACTCATTTTCAATGTGCTGCCTGGGCATTCGGTGAAATACGAGAACGTTATATAAATATGTATGAATTTGGCGATTGTTTTACAACCGAGTTGTTACAGTTCATGCAACAAATTTCCTTTGCTCAGGCCCAGGAATGTATACTGGAAAAATCATTGATTGATAATCGTAAACCAAATATTGTTGCTAAAGTTACTGCTCAAATATGCCAGTACTATAGTTCTGCTCTCAATGCTCTACTTCAGGGCGAAGACGATGGGCCAGCTGCTCGTGTAATTGGTATTTCAGTGTTTAAACATTGGAAGAAGTACGCTCACTTCAAGATGTGCTATTTGAGTTGCATTTTATACTTGTATCAGGGACAACAAGCAGAAGAACAGAGAAAAATGGGAGAAAGAGTTGGTTATTACGAGGTGAGTTTAAAAAAAAAAGTTTTATGATATTTGAAACGTAAGACCAACTACAGACATTAACTTTTAATATAATTAATCGGAATATGTATTCGAATAATACAATCGAATATACACAAAAATTTTATATATGTATGTGCAAAATTTTAAAAAATTTAAATAAATTGTTTATTTTAAATATATATTAAATGATCGAATATTTTAAAATATAGATATTTATTGAAATAAAAAATATGAATATGAAAAAGTGTTTATTAAATTATCGAATATTTCAAAAAGTTGCTCGTACAAGTAAATCGAAGAATTATCGGAATACTAATTCGAATCGACTATATAATAATTTTCATTCGCTATTCGAATAACTACAATACTTACTTACATACATATAGTAATTGAATCATTTATAAATAGAAACTTAATATGACTAATTGAAAAATATATATTTTTGCATTTGTAGGCCGCTTGGCAGCAACTTGAACTGGCACGCAAAGAATCCAAAGGTTTACCTGATGTCAAAGACATCAACGAATCCCTTATATTTACAGCCGATGTAGTAGAGGCAAAACGTAAAAATGCTAAAAATGAGAATGAATTTATTTACCATGAAACCGTACCTGAAATAAATTCTTTAAGTTATACTTCGGGAGCAAATTTAGTAAATGGCATAGGATTTTCCACCACAGATCCCGATGTAGCTGGTGAGGATATATTTGCCCGTTTGGTGCCAATGAAAGCCCACGAGGCCAGTTCTCTCTATAGCGAGGAAAAGGCCAAACTACTGCGCCAATATGGCAATAAAATCGAAGAAAAAGATGGCGAACTGTCTAGTTTTATGAGTTCGCTGACTCTTGATAATCTCAACATCAACGAAGAGAAGGCCAATAAGATACCCCAGGGTATAGTTGATAGATGTGCAGCCTTAAATGCCAATAAAACAGCTATACCGGAATTAGTACAATCTATGGCACGTTTAGCCGATACTTGCACTGACGTGGAGGCCAATTTGAAGGAGATTTCATTGATACTGCAACAGGAGGAAAAAGAAGAAAAAGAATTTCAACAATTGACTGGCGTACAACGTACGCCAAATGCTCATGTAACTGAACTGACAAGAGAATTTCAAAAATATACTGAAGCCCACAGTAGAGCCGGCGAATCTAATGATACGTTACGCAAAGCCATGGAATTACATATAAATAACTTGAAAATCCTAGCTAAACCTTTGCAAGATATACAGCAATCTATACCAAAATTAAGCTCAGAACTTAATACGGCTGAAATTTTTAAAGATGTGAAACTTATTGTGAACAAAGTCAATGAAATGAAGGCTCAACGCTCCCAATTCCATGCTGATTTACGTATTGCTGTCAACGAGGATGATATAACACAAAAAATTATAGGTCGTGATCATGGCGAAGATCTGCGCACTTTATTTGATCGTGAAATTGCCAAACATGAACGTTTAACTCAGTTAATAGATCAAAATTTATTGGCACAAGAAAATATTTTAAAGGCCTTAACTGAGTCTTATGCTAAAGCGGCTCCAGTATTAAAAACTCTGTCAGATGTTAAAAATAAACGAGAGAACTTCTTTGCATCTTTGGCAGCCTCTTATGACGTTTATGAGGATTTGTTAGCCAAGTCGGTTAAAGGTTTGGAGTTTTATAATAAACTATCGGGTGAGTTAGTGATTCATTTGCCATTTTTTGAAAATAAATCTTTAATTTTTAATCTTCTTTTAGGTAATGTGCAAAAACTTTTATCTCGATGCAAATCAGCTCGTGATGTGCAATCAGAAGAACGCCAGCAACGCTTAAAAAGTGTTAGCCAAAAGGTTTTTCCGGCACCTGTTACCTCTTTGCCACAGAATGTTGATTCCTATCAGTTTAACAGCCAAACCTCAATGACTAACCCTGCAACTGCTTCCACAGCGCCTAAATTACGCGATTATATGAATGCCAAAAAGGCGGCTAAAGAAAAAAGCATTTCCTCTATCGCTTCGAATGCTAATAATAGCTACAATGCTGGTGGCACTGCACAATATGTACCGCCTATACGTCCAAATCCTTTGGGTTCGGAAAATCCCACCCAAGCAGTGTGCTCGGGAGGCAGCTCATTTTATCCACCTACTAGTGGCACTTTGCCACCTTCAGTAGGACCCAATGAGCCGCCACCACCATATACGCAATTTTATGATACAACCGGTGCAGGTTATACTAATCCCATGTTTTTGCAATACCAACAAAATGTAGCTCCACCGGCCTACAAGCCCCAGGCATCACCAAACTCACAGTTTACTGCTTTAAATGCCAATATCGCAAATTTGATGTTACAACAACAGCCCAACATGGCAACCAGTAATACGAATCTTGTGCCATGCGTAGCAGCAACAGGAAATTTTAGTCAAATGTCTTACAATTCTTTAAGTAACAATCCACAAAACCCACTTGTCTATCAAGGCAACCATCAAAACTACTTGGCAAACCAAACAAACGCACCCCAACCATACCTCGATCAAAATCCCACAAATAACAACAATATTCCTTCCTCTGCCCCTCCATTAAATAATGTAGCATATTCTGTTCCAACGACGATTTCAAATGCTTCCCAAATGTACACAACTGGTGATGGGACAACAGCAGCTAACACATTTACACCCCAACCCTATTATTACGGTACCACAGCTGCTACCAACAGTATGAACCCAATTTATCAACAGCCACCACAACAAAATAATTACCAAACCGCCATGGCCGTACCTACAAATCAACCTTTATATGTGGCTACCAATCAGCCAGGCTTACCTTCGTCAACAACTCTTTTGCAATCTGCCGCCGGTGTTGTGCCACCCACCATGCAGGCTCCCTTTGTTATTAATAATATACAGACACCAGAGATCATTTCAAGCGCACAAACTCAAAACCCCCTACAAATTGTTGACCAGCTGCCGGTACCAACATCTTTTCAAGCTCCAGCAACAACATCGTCTGTCACTACGTTTGCTACAACAACTTCAGTTAGTTCATTATCGCACTCTACTATGCATCCCGGTTATAGTTATAATGCCCACACAGGCAACTATAACTATAACAGCGGTTACCAGCAGACATCTACAGCTAATCAACAGTTCTATGGTCAATATACTACTGGGGCAGCAGCTACTAATACACAAGTGGGTACAACCGATTCACAAAGTGCTGGCAAAATGAATGTGGCTACGGGCTTTGATGTAAGTCGTATGCATAAATCTACAGTGATTATTTTATTTGTATGTTTCTAAATTGAAAGGCATTCGAATATTTTCAAGATTTTATCAAATGATTTAAGTATTTTGTTTGATTTTTTAACTGAAGAAAATATATTTTCCTCAATTTGTTTGAATTAGTTTTTAATTCTCTTAAAAAAAAAAAGAATAATCTGACTTTGAATTATTCGAATAATTTTAATCGAATAATTTTATTCGAATTATTTTGTTTGAATAAATATATTATAAATTTATTCAAATAATTTTACTACAAAAAATATATAAATTTATTCGAATAAATACATAAGTTTATTCGAATATAAATATAATTTTATTCGAATATAAACATAATTTTATTCTAATAAACACATAATTTTATTCGAAGAAATATCTTCGAAAAATTTTATTGGAATAAATATATTTGAAAAATTATCTATTTATATTTTAAAATAAATATATTCGAATACTTTTGTTTCTCAATATTGGTACAGACATTTTGGAATCGAATATATACATATATATGTATGTATGTATGTATGTACATATGAACTTTTATTTATTTCGAGTTGAATATTTTGCTATTCAACGTTTTCTTATCTTATTAATTTGCAAAAATTATAACCAACTAAATTATATTTTCAGTCGCCTATTGTTTCTCACACTAAACCCACTATCAAGCCCACAGCAAAAAATTCGGAATTACAACAGCCAACAAATAATAACACGAATTACTATAATGCTCCATATGGTTATCAAACAAATGGTATGACACCACCTATAGCGCCCGTACAGACCCATCAACCAGCTGTTGATGCTGATGCTGATGCTGCTGCACGACCTGCTACACCGCAACAGCATTTGTATCAACAACAGCAAACTAATATTTATATGCAAAGCGGTACCGGCACAACAGCTAATACACAGACTACAAAAAGTGGCAACATTTACGCTACCAGCAGCCAACAGTCGCCCGTGGCACCGGCAAAGCAAATGGATAATTCTGCCGCAGCTAAACCAGTTGAAACAAACCCCACAGCTGCCGCAGCTAAACCTGTAACTGATAATAAAAAGCCGTCTAATATTGACCTTTTAAGTGATATAGATTTTTCGGGCGTGGCAGCTGTACCGCCGCCAATGTTACCGCAACCGGTATTAAAACCCCAGGTGGTAAATAGTCCACCAGCCAGTCAAGTGACTGCACCACCAACAACACCTAAAAAAGCAGAATCGAAACCGGAACGCGACCTGGAAGAAAACGATAAAATTAAAAAGGTGGAGGTAAGTATTATTTGTAATATTCCATTCCTATGCAGAAAATTTGTAACGAGAGATTCTTGCAGGACTATATAAACTCAACGCCTCTACCTTTGCCTACCACTTGTGCACCAGTAAGTGTCACACAACTTACTTCGCCCATCGATTCTCCAGCTGTGCGTAAATCCAGTTATGACAATCTTTCAAATTGTTCAGATCTGTCATCACTGGACAATTTTGATTGGGACTCGGTATCCATGCGCAGCGATAAACTTCATACAACTAATGAACTAAAGCATTCCAGTTCTACATTCCAACTAAAACCAATAGATCCCTTTAACGATGACAAGACTGTTAAGTATTTTCACAAGGAGGTGGAACGTTTTGAAAAATTCATTGAATCTTTAAACGTTAAAATGCTTAATGGCCATACACCGCTAAGTACCAAATGGAAAGAACTGCAAGATCTTCTGGCAAAAGATGCATCGTCGCGAACCACCACCATAGCAAAATTATTTCCGGAAAAAAATCGTTCGCTAGATTGTTTGCCCTACGATCATGCCCGAGTTAAACTGGATAAGGAAACTGATGATTATATAAATGCAGCATATATAAAGGTATATAATACGCAATGTTTAAATTGTTTTTAAATATGTTTATAAAGTTTAAAGGGAAAAAAACAACTTATTATTCTTTAGAATTTGAGCGCTGGCTGTCCAAACTTTATTATAGCTCAGACACCACAACAGAACACCATAAATGATTTCTGGTCCATGATTTGGTCACAAAAGGCAAGAACCATACTTTGTCTTCACACACCAAATGAGGTGAGTCTAAGATGTCTTAAAAAATATTTAAATCTATATACAAAATTTTCTAGATGCTGGATCCCTATTGGCCCCAACTAGAAGATAAAGAATCAAATTTTGATGATTTCACTGTCAAATGTAATAAAATCATACAACTATCCCATTGCATGGAATATCAATTAAAACTTTCCATGTTGGGCGCCGATGCCATCATTGAATTATCGGTATTGCAAATTAAAACATGGACCAAAAGGTTGGTCAAATACGAAAAAAAATATGCTATTTGCTTACTTAACAACAGATATATCTATTTGTTAGCACTCCTCCTTTAGTGGTGGGTATAGCCCTTAATGCTTTACAAGCTCATCAACAGCGCTGCTTAGATTTCAATACACCAGCTTCACCACTGGTCTTAAACTGTCTAACCGGTTCTGAGAGATCAGAAATTGTGGCCATTGGTATAAGTGTCATTTTGGCTACACAAACCAAACGACCAGTTTTAATAAGTAATTTAATTTACACGTTCTTAATTCTTAACTCGTTTGTTGTATAACACAATGTGTTCTTGCTTTTCTCTCTAGACGTCATAGATGTTTGGCTGCGCATTTGTAGTCAGCGTCAAAAGGCTTTGCGCGACGTGGAAACTTTAGAGCAATCTTTGCAAATTGTATTAAATCATGCTCATGATGTTTTAAACAAAAGTAAGTCTTGAAAATTTGTCGTATTATAGTTTAAGAAACAATTTACAACAATTTTTCTCTACAGGAGGCATCATGACTTCGTATCAAATGAAAATTGCTCCGCAAGTGACCGCCCAAGAAAAACAGGCGACTAAAGATCCTCTCAACGACCTGGATGCTTTATGGAAATTAAAATGATTAATTAAATTCCACAAAAACATTAACGACAAAATTAAGGATTTTTTACTTTTTACTTAAATACGGAGAGAACTGAGAAATGTTATTAAAAATTTTTAAAAATGCTTTATATTTACGTATACATAAATATTTTATAGCTTAACCATATATAATATTCACAAACTACTTGAGGAGCCTCGACTTATAATACAACAAATGTGAAATATACAAGACTTAAATTGATGTTTTATAGTTCTTTATCAATTGAATTTATGCCATTCGACAAGCACTAAAATAATACCATTAAAACAATTCTCTATAGAAAATTCTGGCAGCAATTATTGTTAATATTTTGTTAGTATTGCATTTACTTTTATACCAGTTTTCAACAGATTGACTTTTCAACACACGAGTTAAGCTCCTCGGTGGTGGTGGTGTATTCAACGTTTATACAATTATAATTATAATTAATTTTTTAATTTTACCTTAACATTTCAGATATAAAATTGGTTGGCTTTTAATAGAACAACTTCAAATTTGTATAACTAAAGAATATTAATTTAAGGAACGAAAAGTTTATTATTATCGTTCGATCAATGTTTTATTTATTTAACAAACGACAAATTAATCCACAATCGAAAACAAAAACATTTATAGCGAACAAATACATGCATAGAAATATATACATGCAAAACAATTCATACAATGTTTAAATAAAAATGTCTGTACTTCACCTTTATTATTGGACAAGCTCATACACACACACACACATACCTTCACTTGTCATTAATGAAATACATATAAAATCTGATAACTATTATGGAAAAGAAAATACATATAAAATTGGCATGGCATTATCTAGTTAAGTGAAATACATACATAAATATATTAAAATATGTCTATATTAAATAAATTTGTTTGCAGTAAAATGCACTAAAAAGTAACGAAGTTATTTGTTAAAAAATGTTACATGGAAGGCGTTACCTGCGATAAGTATATCATCAATGTTCTTCAACGAAAAAAAAAAAAATAACGTTGAGCAGGAAAAGAAACGAAAATGAGAATTGCCTTCCAAATCAGCAGGAGAAAATAATACAATTTGTACTATATTTTATAACAAGTTGCCATCTGTGCGACCTTTGCAAACCACATCACTGCTGCGGGTGTGGTCCCCTGTCAGCTAAGGCCGCAGGGCAAGTGCTGATCTAAATTCCAATTCCATAATCTTATTAATACTTTTTAATGTTTGTTATGAACTAGTGTCGTCTATTATTTAACTTTATGAATAAAACATTGTCCTCAGAGGTTGGTTTTAAGGCAGCGAAAGCTTTGCCCATCGATACCCTCAAAACAAACATTTCTTTCATCGATAATTTCTTCGTTTCATTCCAATCTCTGGCCATGAAATAGTTTCTTAAAATTTGAAATTGGGATGTAGTCACAAGGCGCTAAATCTGCTGAATGTGGTAGCAGTTTGTAGTCCTATTAATAGACTTATTGGCCGACACACCATCTTAGCGCCCTCCTTGACACCCCTTCATCCCAATCCCAAGAACTGTTCTTATTAGTTGTGTGTCTATGATGCCTTCAAAGTTACAAAACCGCTCTAAAACTTGTTCGGTTTGCAACTGAACATTTACCAGCATTTCTTTGATATGGTCATATGATGGCGCTTATGATCCAAGGTGGGCAATCGTGTCACCCATAATGCTTATAGCTTTTGCATATTCCAATAATCATTCAAAACTTCATGCACCAGCACGATCAAGATGAGTGCAGGTTTAACCATCTCATGCACTTTCGCTCTTCTGAGTGTCCAATACCATTTCACGGATTATATCCGCTGTTACTGGCATGCCGTTCTGGATGACTTAAACGTTTAGCGTCATTTGGGCTCCTGTGCACATTCGCCATATTACTTTTTAAGTCCTTGTTCAGTTGCAATGATTTCTTTTTTACGTAATAACTTAATCAGATCATTGAAGTCACTTTCCCCATTGTCGCTGCAACAATCAAACTATTGGATGCAGTTTTCTCCATATTAGTCTAGTAATTGGCTGTAAATTTACTGCTGTGAAGATATAATATATCATTGAATGAATTATCATACTGCCCACTTATTTTTGAAAATATCATATAAGTACAACAGATGTAAGATTTAATGTAAAATTACTAATTTCACGTTTTAACATTTATTTGGTGATTATGCTTCACTTCACTTCAATACAAGCGAAGTTCGCCCACCGCTCTTCTGCAAGTATCGTTTTATATTGCACCCTTTCAGTGCAGACAGTTTTAAATTTATTCCTCCTCATATAACTTCTGTGCGCCACTGAGAACTTGACCCCAATGTGCGATTTTTAACCATTTTGCAAATCCCACTTTTGACTTATGAATTTCGAAATTCTTTATTTTAGAAAACCATTTTCATAGACTAGAAAAACATCTTATCTTTGAGTGAGTCTTTCTTACCTTTTATTATTGTTTTCCGTTATATTAAAACAATTGAATATAAATTTTGATGTTTTCAAATATTTTTAATAAACACTTTTTGTGGGGTCGTCTTTAATTATTGTTTTCAATTATTTGCTTAATATTTCAGAGTTTATTATTTTTTTTTTTATTATAATTTCTTTGTTAAGATCTTAACTTTCGATACTATAATCATAAAATTTAGTTTTTTATTAAAAAATATATATATATATATTTTTTTTAAAAAAAATTGTCTTTTTTTAAATATTTTTTGACAGCATTTTTCGCAAGTGAAAACACTTAAATCATTCCCCTTCACCGGGTGTAATTTTCTGTTGCTATAGAGTGGCGTTACAAATACATATGCTGAAAGAATCGAATTTAAAGTTATTCGGTATTTGAAAATTCGCTGCGAGTTTTGAAGTTTTATGGAATTTTTGTTCCTCTACTTTTAAAGCGCAAATATCGGGAAATTAGTTCGCATCATTGTGGTAAATATTTCAAAAAATATATTACAAAAAGCTGGTATAACGTAAAAACTGCAACTAATTTTGAAAAAAATTTTTTTTTTATAAATGTTTAATTTTTATAGAAAATTGGAAATATTGCAAAATATTTCTTAAAATTGTTTTAATGAAAAAATTGTATTTTTTATAATTTTAAAATTTGTCATTTAATTTTTATAAAAAATAAATTTTTTTTTTTTGTAATTTGGAAAAAAAATCGAATATAATTCCGAAATTTAACTGAACATTTATTTAAGGACTTCTTGCATATCATAAATTCATAAAAGCCCAACAAGTTTTGAGTAAAGGCGAACACTACCTGTTTTAAAGGTGGGATAATTAAAAATACTCGAATATTATCAAATAATTTTAACATTAATCTCTTTAAATACTCGCATATTATCAAATTATTTTCATATTAATCTCTTTTGAATAGTAAAATTTCTGGCTGGTAAAATTTTGAAATTGATTAAACCAATTGTTAAAACTTTAAATGTTCAAAATCGCGAATCATGAATTTGTTGTTCTGTGTTGGACTATAACGTTTGTTGGTGAAGGGTAATTAAAATCACTTATTGTAAACAAGAATAATAAGCACACCAATGTTACATTTAGTTGATGATTATCATCATAATTTATACAATAAAAAGCAGTCTAATTGCAAACAATTATCAATTTTTGCCCTTAAGAAATTAATTAGTATTTCTTCTTTTTTTGTGATCGTAAAACTATATTTTATCGTAAAATTCTTTTTTATAAATTTTTTTTTTTTTTTTTTTGAAGAATTTCAATGAAGAGGCAAAAGTTTTAAAGGCTATTCTGAATATTTAATTTAATTTACAAGACATTTATAGCGTTGTTTTTCTTTTTTAGTTATAAAAATAAATGTTTGTTTTTAAAAAACACACATTTAAGATATATTTTTCTTCAAGAAATCTTAAGTGTTTGGTTTAAAATTTTGTAATTTGATTTTTATTTTTTACTTTTGTGGACTAAAAAAGTAATTTTCGAATTTTTAATCAGGTTTTCGAACTCGCAAAATTGAATTAATGTTTGAATTGAATTGAAATTGACTTAAAAAATAACTTTAGCATTGATTAAATTTAAAACATACATATATCGAGCTTTCGAACTTAACTTCGAATATTCGAACTCAACTTCAAGTTGAATTTGGAATTTTCAATTTAATATAAAAAATTGTTTAAATTTTGATATTTTAGCCACCAATTTCACAACATCATATTTTTCAAAACATTAAACTGCAGACCTAAATTTTAAAATATTATATTTTCATGTCATTGGCAAACAAAATTACACTAAACAGTTTTTTTTTTAATTCACTTTTTTACCAACTGCTTCTCAAAATGCGAGTTTATATTTATTCAAGTGATATAAAAAATTATTTCCAATTTTCGAAATTGATTTTTTTTCTTGTTTGTGCCAAAAAAAAAAATTGAAATAAATTCGGATTTTCAATTTAGTGTAAAAATATTTTTTTGCAATTTGAAAATATCCATAAAAAAAAACTATTCTAGGGAAATTTTGATTTAAAACTAATTTCGAATTCATTTGATTGATTATATCAAATACAGAATTTTTAAGTCTTCGGTACAAAAAAGTCATTAAGTTTTTTAATTTAGAAAAGGTTCGCAAAATTGGCTTGGAAAAGAACCACAAGAAAAATCAGTTTTGATTATTAAACCATTTATAGGAGCACTTTATATTTATTATTTGATAGATAATATTAAAATGTAACTTATAAATGTTTTCATCATCAATTTACAGTTTGTAATATTAAAATTTATCTTTTGCCTCTAAATTTATTCTTTCATAAATTTTTAATCGCTTTTACGTTAAATTTGTTTTTTTTTTTTTTAATTAATATTTTGTGTTTGTATAATTTTTTTTAGTAACTTATTTTAATTTTTTTAAACCGTTTATATTGTATTGGTTTTGTCCCTTTTTTTTAAATTAATATTAAAAAATAGTGTATTCTTTTAAATCGGTTTTATTAATACTTAAGTCAATTACATAATAACAAATCACAGTACACATTATAATTAATTTACATACACGTTTAGTAAAATAAAATAAGCCATCTTTATTTTTGGTAGCCAAAAAAAATTCAATACAAAATAGGCTTCATCAGCATTAAAAAAAAAAAAAAAAACTTAAATAGTTATACAATTTTTATTTCATACTTTATTTACCGCAATTACATTTATACAATATAAAACATAAAATGTTAATAAAAAGGTAACAAAAACCTAAACACATTACAAAATATATGAAAAAATACAATACAATAAAAATAAATCCTGCTATTAATAAAAAATACACTCAAACACTTATCGAAAAAAAATGGACTTTTTTTTAGCAGCAGAAGCAACTAGAGTCTTTCTTTTGTTTTTTGCCATAACCGTAATGATAACAACTAAGCATTCCTTTTGCTTTAATTTCAGGGAAAACAAATTAATTAAATAATTAAAAAACAAAAGGCTGGCAAAAATGTCTTTAACAAAAATACTATGGCATCTTTAATAACATTATTTTGCTAATCAAATCAAGCAAAGAAAAAACCTATTTTATAATAATCTTAAAAAAATTAAGATATTACTAAAACCTTTAGCTTTTATAGAAAATATGAGCTATTTGCCGCTATTGTGTAAACGATACGATTACGTTGACGGTATCGGTTCCCCCGACTTTTGTAGCACAAAAAACTGATTTGGATACTATTTGTAAATTTAATTTTGCCCACTCCTGCTATTCTAAGCATCACATTAATGATTTCGGATATTTTGTTGTCAAATGAATTTAACTTTAACGCTCGACATTGTGGCCCAAAGTGTTTACCACAGCAAAACTTTTTTGTTTTTTTTGTTTTTGTTACATCATTGAAATAACAAAGTTATTTTCAAGAACTGAACCACTATTTGGTGATTCCCCTTTCTGGTTTTACTTTGTTCAACACTAAAAAGTTTCAATATTAGAGCTTCTTAAAACCAACTCGAATTTTAATTTCAGAGCGTTAAATGAGAAATTCTAATTACTGAAAGTTCCAATTTGTGTCATGATATAAATTTTCATAATGCCAACAATAAAATAAAAAGTAAATAAATCGACAAAATTAGAATATAATGAGATGTGTTGTAATAGTACAATACAATCTCATATAATTGTAATACTAATGAAAACCTAACGCTGACCAGGACATTTTGTGTTACTGCTTTAGCTTTGGCGCAACTACTTGAGCACATCTGCAGAGACCGAAACTCACAAATTGGCCACCAACTGTTACATTTAAAACGGCTTTTGGCAAAATTCTACTGATTTTAGGCACAAAAATATCTAATACATTTATTTGTAAAATGAAAAAAAAATGTTCTCAATCCGTCCCGCTATGTCGCACGTTAACGTTTGCAAGTATGTATTTGAAAAACCAAATAACTAATACACAGCCTACAGACATATTGTGGCCAGAAAAGGCAATAAATAAATAATTTGACAAATATTAGTTTAGAAAATATCTTTGTATCTTGTATCTTGACATTCAAAATAAGAGAGACAGGCGGGCCGGCCCAGTTCAGCCACAAAAAAATATATATACATACATTTATAAAAAATTAGAAATAAAAACACTTATAATAATACCCTTTAGGAAAACAAAACGCCCCCTCATACATACATACATATACTATTATATACAAACAAACTCAGATTGTAGTCTGTCGTCACTCGGTTCTACTGGTTTTTCTTTTTGAATTTTTGGTAATAAAAGGTCATGCGAAACTCGCCTATTGCACAGCTTTGAGAGGGTTTTTCTTTCATTTGCTAAGCAGAAATTGAAACTTGTCAGGATGTGCCGGACTCAACTAATTCCATCACCTTTTGTTATCGACTTGCAAATCAATTTCACTTAATAGAGCCCAATTTTCACTGTCGCCGTGCACATGCAGACGTATTTCCTTAATAGCACCTATTTTCGAATCGATGGAACCCTCAGCCACACCCATGGTGTCGAAGCTGCCCACTATCAGATAACCGTCTGTGGTTGAATTGTAAAAACTCCACACCGGCGAACTTTCGCTCAAAGTATCGGCGGGCAGCACTTCTACTGTTGTATTGTAGAAACGATCCGAAGGATGTTCAGAATTGCCGCTGCGAAATAGATAATGCTTAAGTACTGTCGGCTTATCGAATATGAACTGTACGAAATCGCCCGGCTGCGGCAGCAGGCCCCAAAAGTATGTTTCACCCTTGTAAGCTCGCTTCAATTGATAGTTTTTGTACGCTGCTATATTCGATTTAACTTGGGCGGGTGGATTATGGGGATGAGCATAAAAGGTGGGAACTTTAGAACCAAATTGTTTGTCCTTAAGTTTTTGCACTTTGCCCCTCAGCGAAGAGCTGGTACCGATATGTTGAAACAGCGAAGGTCGATAGTGCAGCCAATATTTGGCTCTTTCCTGATTGCAGTGCTTCTGATCTTGATCGGTGCGACACACCTTAGACTCTATGAAATAGCCCAGCAGCCAGTCGACCGGTTTTTCATTGTAAAACATTTGAAAAAATGTTATGAGATACGGTAGTTCTGCGGACTTAAACATTTTACCAATAAAGCCCAGCTGGCAAAAGTCCAAGAGGAACCAGGGCGGCTGATCCGGTTTGGTCAAAGCGCTCTTGGTTATGGCAAATTTCTTCATAGACGTTATAAAATGCCGTTTGGCCAGAATGTCGTCCTCCAGCTGCACATAGAAAGTGCCTGAAATGTAATAGAATTATATAGAATAAAATTTAGAGTTTTAAAATTTAGATAAATTTTTTTTTTATGGTCTTTCTCCTTTCACGGGCAACGAGGGCGTGCGAAATTTTTAACATAAAACAATAAATATATAATAAAATCTGAAAACTTATTAAAACTATTGTACAAAGCCCCTTTCGTTTTAAGGAACTTAGAGATTATTTCGCACTTGTTGCAGGGGAAAGTTGCACTAATATCTATTTATTTATTTATTTATTTATTGACTACTCGTTTCTGTTTCATCTACAACAGGTTTTAATAATAATAGTTTGTTAATTAGTATGGAACATATTTATTTGCTGCTAATAAATAAAACAGTGTCTATGGTGAAACTTATAGCATCAAATCAAAATAAAAAAAGTGTCGCCTTAGCATCGTCTCGTAGATAAGCAACACGATATATTCAATTTATGGAAAATATCTTCGTATTTTTTAAATAAATATTATATTTTAGTTTGCCAATTTGTATGGAAAATATTAATTTTTACTATTAAATTTTCGCTAGTATGTCAGTAAACATAAAATTATAAGTGTCGCCTTAGCATCGTCTAGTAGATAAACAACAATAACAAGATATATTTAGTATGAAAAATATTTATTTAGCTATAAATTTTTAATAATTAGCAAACACTGTTTTACCAATGATGACTTCAGCCTAAAGACTAACGTCTCGCCTTAGCATCGCCTAACAGATAAATTACTTGCAATCATTTTTTTTCCGGTGAAAAGGTTTTAACTAGAACAGTTTGTGCAATAGTAGTTTATTAAGTCTAATTTTTAGCACTGTTTACAATATCGCTTATAACATAAAAGCGCAAGTCTCGCTTTAGCATCGTCTAGTAGATAAACAAAGTTTGCCATATTTATGTATTTTGAGCAAGAAAACAATAATTTTATTTATTTAATGGTGTAAATATTTAACAGCTTCGCTTTAGCAACGCCTACATCGTACAATCGAAAGCGTCGCTTTAGCAACGTCTAGTAGATACAAATAAAAATATTATATTATAATTTTGAAGCAAAACTCCTCGTTTGCAGTAAGAAGGCTCTATCTGACAGTTCTTAAAAGAAATTTATTACTGCAATTTATTACCGCAAGAAAAATATTTGCTTTGGTATAAATTTACATATTTTAAAAAAGAAGACTCTGATTTCCATTAAAAGCGTTGACCGAACGCTCAGTTTTCAATAGTACAATAATTTGATAATTAAAATAATTAAATAATTATTTTGTTGTAAATTTTTAAATGTCTTTATAGCAACGCTAATATCATAAATTACAAAGTCTCGTTTTAGCATCACCCAGTAGATAAATAAAT
Organism: Epicampocera succincta; assembly: GCA_932526305.1. NCBI lineage: Eukaryota > Metazoa > Arthropoda > Insecta > Diptera > Tachinidae > Epicampocera > Epicampocera succincta. The sequence continues at coordinate 9,955,122 of OW052035.1, read as the reverse complement.
GATAAATAACTTTGCTGACAGTCCTTTGAAAAAACTATTTCCCAATTTGTTGCCATTAAGTGCATCTTAAACAGTTTTTCATAATTTAAAGGATACTTTTCAGCCTTTAAGCAAACAATCATGGCAATAGGCAGACGAAAGTCTCCTGCGGATAAACACATTTAAGGGGAGCGGTCATGTATGTACATGCGACATTTTTGTTTTGTAATTTGTTGCCATTTGAAACCATCTTTCGCCCAAAAGGGTTAGTTGAAGAAAAACTTAAGACTGGTAAATTTTTGGCCGCTCCCAAGCTATTGCGTTGGCAAAACAAAATATTTCACATCTGTTTTCTTTTTTAGAGGAAAATTAACTGAAACTTCAGTTTAAATTATTTGTTTCCTTTCCTTGGCTTCTTTTTTCTTGGTTTTCATCACATTCGTGTGATGCTTGAGCTCTTTTATTAATTGAAGCTTGAGCTCCCCTATTAAGTGAAGCAAATTAATTTTATAAGTGCCAACCTACTCGTCCAGTTCACTTGAAAACTAAATTCGACCAATTAACTTTATATTCAATTGCAGACTAAAAAGAAAAATGTTTTGATAATACATATAAAAGAGATATATATATAAATAAATATTTCCTGATTTCATATATATGTAAATTGTAACTGCAGCTTTAAAAGTTGTATGATTTTCATTTTAATTAAAAAGTTATTATATAAAACTCAAGAAATAACTGTTATTTTTCAAGCTTCAAATTATAGATCTTAAGTGTATGAAGCGTTTAAAAAAAAATACCACTCACCTTTAGATTGTGCGTAGGCCATTAGATAGGCAAAATCTAAATTCTGTTTACTTCTCCATTTCACACGCTCCAACGAATCATTCAGGGTAATGCGCAATTTATCCAAGTTCGGATAGTAGGTGGCGGCCGGTGCTATTATTTCGATTAAACCATTTTCTATGTACGGCTCAAAGGCCGTTTCCACCTTCTTCGCTATCAATTGAACAGTGTCCGGATCGGTCTCACCAATAAAAACAATTATCAATGTTTCATTTTGTTCCTCCTCGTTCATATTCTCAATGAGATTGTGCAGAGTGCCCAACAGATATGATTGTTTCTCTCTCACCACAGTGGGTATGCCCAAAACAATGCTGACATCGGCACGACCGTGCGATCTTAACAGCGCCGGCTTCAACGAGTTCGGATCGTCGAGGAGATGCGGCAGAAAATGATAAGCTGTGGGCAGACGTACATTGGCCGATGCGGTCAAATGCATTTGTTGTGATGTATGCAGTTGTGAGGCATTGCGCAGCATTTGTCTTGCCTCGGCCGACAGACCATCCAGCAGGGATGATGACGATGACGATGATGCTGGTGCTGGTGCTAGTGCTCCTGCTGCATTGTAAAGTGTTGAAATATTCTTATCTATATTGGCGGCAAGGGGCAATGCGGTTACTGCTGCCACCACAGAAACATTATTTTGTAATTGTGCAACATATTGTGATAGCAAGGCCACATCTTCTTGTCGCGTACGGTACATTGACTCCAAGTACTGAAGACGCATATGGCATTCACCTAAACGTTGCGATAACGATTGTTCGGTGGATAATTCTGGACCCATTATCATTAAAACAATAACGCATGGCAGCAAAATTATGGCCAACGTTAACAAGAGACAACTACGCTGGCGTATTTTGAACATGTTTTTATTTTTGTTTGTTTGTTTTTTTTTTCGCGCTTTTTGTTTAATTTATAATTCGGTTTTGTGGTGAATTTGAAGATTTTCGTGCTATTTCTTGCTGGTCATGGACAGTAGTTTGAATCTTTATAGTTTCGAATCGGTTCAGCAGTTACAAGTTGAGCTTAAAGTTCAAATCATGTAGCCTGTTTTTGTTGTTGTTGTTTTGGTAATTTGTGAAATTTTCTGGCGACTTATCGCTGGTGTTCTGTTAATGGTTACGTTTTTCGTTTTTGGTTCAAGCGGGGAAATTTTCAATTTCCTTCGGGCTTTTGCGAAGCTTTCGAGTTCGAATTATATGTATTTTCATATGTTTGTACGAATGTCTGTATATAATTCACAAAATTAATACTAAATTCGTTGATGTAAATTATTGTATTTAATAATAAAAATTATGAGATATTGTTCATTTGCAAAAATTATATACGAATATTATATATAAGTAGACTGAAGATAGACAACGACGACGATGATGATGATGATGATGATGATGACGACGACGACGACGACGCTGACAATGACGGCAATACACCATTAATCTTCAAGATAATTACAATTGCAGACTCTGTAGACGAGTGCATTGAGTTCCTGTTCATATATATGTATGCATGTATGTATGTAGAATGTTATTGTTGTTTAAATAATCATAAGATTTCACAATTAAGAGCAGTTGAAGCGGTTTATTAAAGACATGTCTATCTATTGTCTGCTGGCTGGTGTTACAATTTAAGTGGCCATTTAGCTTTTAGAGAGTTTCGTGTTTACAGACTTTAGGTTGTTGCAACTGTAACAATGGCTTGTTGTGCAGACCAAACGCTCAATAATTGCACGTTTTATTTGACGTTCCGTTCCTGCTGTCTTCTTCTTTTTCTTCTTCAAAGCATATATGTAAATGTAACGCTTTCTTATGTAAATATAATGTAGACAATAAAAAAATCTTATATATGTATATTTTAGTTTAGTGTTTTCTTTTTGTGTTCCTAATCTTTCTTCTTAAAATTCATTTAGTTCAGCAACTTTAAACCATCTAGTGTACTTTGAGTATATAAAAATGTGTTTCTTCTTTCGCATTAAGATATAAAAAATTGTCCTTTTTGTTTGGGTTTTCCACACAAACAAATAACATCATTTGTTGTTTGAATTAATAGTTTGGAAAGCAAAATGTCGTATTAAATAGAAAACGGAGAAAAATTCCTTGTATACAATTCCAAGCAGATTCGGTTTTTGGGAAATTTTAAAAAATTTTGTCTCGTCAATGGAAATATCTGAAAGTAAAAAACGAAAATACTAGTATAAGTAAATGGTTTATTTCAGGATATTGCAGCTATTGGCTGTTTCTGGAAAACCTACACAGGACAGGACATTTGGCATGAAAATCGTTTGGTTTCGCTATAGAGATGTGATGCAAATCGAACGATTTTACTTTTAGTACAATAAATAAATAATAATAAATAAATTCACTATGAAAATTTTTCGCATGAAACGCACTAACGATGAAAAAACTAAACAGCTGTTTACAATTAATAAAGAGCTTTATAGATAGTGTGACCATATTAAGGGAAATAGCACTCGACAACTGAAAAACTACACTAAAAGTAATTTTTCTAGTTAATCATTTTGTGTATTATAGTTTTTTTAAATGCTTTAAAATAACAAAACAACAATTTTCAAAACCAACAGTAACTATATTTATTAAAACACTTGAAATGACAACGATTTCCAAGTTGTTGGTGCGTCACATAACACGAAGTTGGGGCGATTGTACGTATTTCTTCCCAGTTCTGTTCATAAAGTTATTTTACGTCATATATAATAATAAATTTGTATAAATATATTAACATTTTTGTCTCAGTTGATTAATAAAGTGAAATACTGAAAATCCTGCCGTTTAAGTAATTAAATTCGAAAATTTTAACTTGTATTTTTGATACAGAAAACTTTTTATTCTTAGTTTAGCAAACAGTTGTTTCTTATTAATTTTTTTTATTACTTTTTTTATTATTTTTTATTACTTTTTTTATTATTTTTTTATTAATTTTTTTTCTTAATTTTTTTTTGTTAATTTTTTTTGTTAATTTTTTTTATTAATTTTTTTTATTAACTTTTTTTATTACTTTTTTTATTACTTTTTTAATAATTTTTTTATACATTTTTTTACGAAAAATTTTGGGATTAAAAAATTGTTCTTGAAACTATTAAATTTATTAAATCTTCTAAATTATCAAGTAGGAAATTTTTTAATAAAATAAAAATGTGAACGTTCGAATAAATAATATAATAATAGAAAAAAACTATTTTAAAGACTTTTTAGTCAGTTTGCAGTAATAAACTGCGACAGATGGCTATTGGATTAGTTATTGTAATATATATAGTCATAACTCAGAATTTCAAATTTCTAGGTTAAGTCCTCATTTATTTATATATCGTATTACGATTGTGTTATATTAAGATTATGATGTATGATTGTATCTTTAACTTTGGCAGTTCTTCGGCCTACAACGATGTCAAACAGTATGACAACTTTAAACGCATTTTTCTCAGTTTGTGTATTTTTTTTTTTTAGATATGACTCTTTTGCAGCCAAGGCTCGATATGCCATTTATCAGTTGTCTGTCATTCAATATTGTAGAAGAACGTGTGGCACAGGCCATGAGTCTAGTGAAATTCAATATCTATTCAAAAAAAAAGCCAAAATATTAAATAAAAATTATTAAGCGTGTTCGAAGTTCAATCTCCGAAATATCGAAATTCGTTTTTCGAGCTTTCGAAACTGAAACTTGGGCTTTTCAAAAATTCAATTTTCAATTTCTTTTTTAAAAAGTTTAGGCCAAAATTTACGGTAAATCAGTTTTGAAAATGAAGTTTCTAGATCAAAGTTTAAGGCTTTTCTATAATTAGTTTTCAATTCTAATCACTTGACACAACACGACAGAGTCAAATAAATTAATACTTTCCATAAATTTCCCTTAAATTTGTCTTTTACGTTGTGTTTTATGCAAAACAAATATTTATCTATTTAATTATTTATATCGTATAAAATAAAAAACAATTTTTTTATTACAAGTACGTTGATGCATAGTTTTTCACCGATAATAAAGTTTAAACAAACAAACAAACAAAAAACACTTAGATAATTTTAATTACATTTAGATAATAATAAATTATAATTTTTATTTTTATGATTCATTCAAAAAAAAAAAAAATAATCCATTTCAAAATAACAAATTAAGCATTTAATTTGTACACATTTAACGAGTTGATTAGACACTAAAAAGCAAAACAAACAAAAAACACCAACCAACAAAAACAACAATGTCAATGTAATTTCTAGTTTCAAATACGAGTATTTAAAACTCAAATAACCACAATCTTTTCCTTGAGATGTTTTCTTTTGAAACTAAGGTTGATCTTAGCTGCTGGCAACCACCACTTTTGTTAGCGGTTTTATGTTAATTTATTAATGGTTTCAGTAATTTTTATTTTTTTTTTCATCACTCTATTGTCAATTGTGAGTCAGTTTATTTGAAAACAGCGCAATCATTTGTTTTATTTTGGTTTGTAGCAAAATTGATGTGTGTGTTTGTTTCGAAAAATGTTTTCCCACACGACCGGCTTGGAGCAGAGTCTTTGCCTAACTAAGTTCTGTGTGCGAAGCTAATGTGACAATGTGATGCGATTAACAATAAAACACAAATTAAAGGGTGGTTTTTTTGTTGCTTGGTGGGCTTTTCTTTTGCTGCCAATAAATATGTATCTATTAGAATTATTGCACCACGCATAATATCTACTGGGAAAACGATAAATTTTTGGAAAACGACCGGAATATTTAGGGACGAAAATATCTGCAACACATTTGTGTCATGACGTGGGCACCTATTCGCTATTCCCCACTACCAAAACTACAGATTTTATTCGCTTATTAAACAAATTACATATAAATAAATTGTATTAAAAATATTTTCCAAATTGTGTCGGCAACTAGATTTATATAAGGGAAATAGTCATTTTTGACTTTATTGTCGCAAAAATAGTGTTACAGGTGTATGAGCTGTAAATGTTTGCTTTACAACGCAGTCAGAAAAGGCCTTGTCATTTTAAGACAAAAAGTTTGTCATACATCTGACAATCGTACGAACGCTTTTCGTTGCCGTTGCCAGATAATTGCCAGCTCATTTCGTATTGGCAGATAGGCTTAAATTAATGCACAATGACGTCATTGTTTGGGAAACATTTCTATAGGCAACACTGCCCGTACATATGTATTAATGCGTTGATTAGCCCTCTGGCAATCTTTAACAACAGATTTGGCAACTTATGCCCTGCAATAATCTGACAAGCGTGTGAACGGACGGTTGTAAGATCTTGCGATATTGTTAGAACTGAATTTGTGCGCTTTATTATTAAGAATAAAAAATTGACACCAGTTGGTAAATAGTCAGTTCAAAGGATTGTAAGAAAAACTTACAATTTTATGGGCAGACAATAAATTTATTGGCGAACAAAATTTGTTCATTCACACTGACAATTTAAGTTTTATGTTTTTCCTTTTTGTTTAAATTAAATCAAGAATCGCATTTTATTTTCCTTAAGGGTAAAAGACACGATCAAAAAGCTTGCTGTCCGTGATTTTCTGTAAAGCGTCGCCGGTAAAACCGTCACCTGCTTGTGAAACACATTGATCGTGTCTATATGGCTTTAAATTAAACAAAAATTTGGAATTTAAAATTTTTTTTAATTTAATTTTATTTGATAAACTTTATTTATTATCTCCAAGTTTGGGAAATTGCACACGAAAAAATCAAGCAAAAAATTTTAAACAAAAATGTGTTACTTTATAAGATTGATTGTCTGTCCACAAGTTCTGAAATTTCGAATATGCATTTTTTCCTTAATACTTAATTTTATGCTAAACTGGAATGATTTTATTTTTTTTTATTTAAAATATTTAAAAATTATTGAATTTTTTCTATATTCGAAATTAAAATATTCGAAATTCAAATTTTAGAAATTTCAAATATGATTTTTTCCCTTTAATACTTAATTTTATGCTAAATATGAAATTATTTATTCAAATTTATATAACAAAACAAAATAACAGAATTTTTTTCTATATTCGAAATTTCGAAGCTACATTTTTTAGAGCTTTTTTTTTTAAATTTTATGGACTTTTCTACAGATTCTATTTGAAAAATGACAGAAAATATTTATTTTGGTTTTGTTCGCAATTTCGAAATTCAATGTTTTCTTTGTGGTTTTATGGAATATGTTAAATATGACATTACATTACAGATTTGATTTGAAAAATGTCAAAAGTATTTGTTATAACTATATTCGAAGTTTCGAAATTCAATTTTTTAGCAACATTTCGTCTCTTAATATTGTGGAACAGTTAAATACAACATCACACTACAGTTTCTAATTGAAAACCGACAAAAATATTTGTTTTAGCTGTGTTCGAAAGTTCGAAGTTGAATTTTTAACAAAAAAAAAACAAAAAACAAAAATAATGATGACGAAATGGAGTAGAAATAAAACGGAAATAATCATTACATTTTTTGTTTAAATTTCTAATACGAGTTTGCGATATTTGTGTAATTTATGATTAACCCTAAAATGGCATAAATTGCCGCCTGAGTCTGTTTCTTTTGTACATTTTGGCATTTACATATTTTGTTTTATATGAAATTTTATGGCATGCATTAAAAAAAACCCCAGCACTTAAAAATCATCCTTTATGCAATCGAATACGTTGAAAATATATTTCTTGTGTTTGTGTGCGTTTTGTTTTTTACAATCGCTATTATTAAACTTAATTAAACTTATGAAGCTTGTTTTCTTTTATACGATTATTTTGATTTGTTGTTGGTTGGTTTCTCGCCATCTCGTCATGCACTTCTTATTAAGATTGTGGGTCCGGTCTATTGTTCATTGAAGGGAGGCGGGCAGACGCTACAGTAATTTTCAGTTTTGCATTGATTTTTTTTCTGCTATTGCTGGACACCGAACGACTGAAAGAAAAAGCCTATTTGTCACTATTGTGTGCACCCTATACAAATTAACTGAGTTTAAGGCTGGGCAACAACTCAAAAGTTTCATACACGTAACCCAACTTGAGTATAAATTTTTGGAACGACGAAAAATTGTTATCAAAATTTTACCTTATCGTTGGCCAAGACAAAGAGATACGAGCTTAACTAATGTCGGCCTTGGAATTGTTTTTTCCTTCTTTTAATTTTGTGACTGTGGATTGTTTTTAGTTAATGATGTTTTGTTTATGTTACTGGTATCTATTTCACATATTATCGCACTTTTATTGGCTTGAATTTTGATAAAACATTTCAAAACCAATGGGATGTCTAAATAATTTGCTCTTGACTAATAGGAACGAAAGGGACGACACCCGGTGTAGTGGTTTTTTTTCAGGTACTAAATCACACCTTCTTGAAAATCGCAAGACTTACAGCCCCTTCCACGGACAACATGGCGATTTAAGGGGAAGGCGGAACTCGGTATTGTAGTAATCATTCTTTCGAAACCTCCAACAAGCTTAACTATCAAAAAAAAAGGGGGGAGGGGTTTGCCCACCCGTGGTGCAATAAAATAGGGCTGCTGACGTTACTCAGTTGTTTCATGTTTGGCATTAAAATAAGGCTGCTGACGTTACTCAGTTGTTTCATGTTTGGCATTAAAATAGGGCTGCTGACGTTACTCAGTTGTTTCATGTTTGGCTGATGATATCGATATGTTGCTTAGCCCTACTTTCGGAAAAGGGAGTCAAGGATGGTATTTTGGGATTTCGGCAGGTTTGTGTTGTAGGCCACTTATCGCACATCAATTTCACAATCTGTTTTTGCTGTCTTCCTTAACCTGGTATTTTGTGTTTAGGCTGTTTTAAGCTCAAAAGTGCTGGTAATAATTTCAGGGCAGCGAATTTACAGGTTTTGTTTCTGGCAACATGATAGTCGGTAGTCTGAAGGAACTTGTTCCTGTCAGGCTGTTATTGAGTTCCAGTCACGAAGCTGGTGTGATTGCAACCCAATTGGCAAGAGAGAGTGCATATGAGCCCAATGTGGAGCTGCATCGCAACCTGGACCTTCTGCCCGCCCGGCTGGTGTTGAGTCGCATCCAGGAGTCACGTGGTTGTGGAGCTGCATTGCAACTTGACATCTTGATTCACAGATCGCTAGAAATTTTAGGTAGGTTGAACCCCCCACCCCGGGGGTCACTTCATGCTGCAAATGATATGCAATGGAGTCGGTACTCATGTTGGTCAGTTTGTCATGCATGAGGGCGTTAGTACACCCATTGTGTCTGCTCAGTGATGGAATCAATGTGGTTAAAACCATTTTGGCAACCACAAAAATCTATTTTCACTCATAGTCTGTCTCAGAATATTGAGCTTGTGTTTGCTTCTGGGTTTTAAGTTGTTTCAGCGGAGAGTACGAACAAATCACTAGTTCATTTTTAACGGTTTAGCATCGCCTGTTATGACTTACTACCCAGCCACAACTGTCCTATATTGCAAACTATTTAAACTGCTCATTGGCAAATTCCCTCGCTAAAGATCTTAGACGATCTTATGCCTGCACATGAGGGCAGGCAATTCTTCAAAAAGCTTGGAATGTATGAGCTGTCATGATGGCTGAATAAATACCTGATCAATTAAGCGAACCTGTAAGCGACTAAGAGTATAATTGTGCAAATATCAAGCACTTGCCTTCTTTGTTTAGGCGCAAAAAAAATGCCTTTATTGTCACTTTACACATTAATTAATTCCGCCCCATGTCGTTGGTTTCCATAAGCAAGAACTTTTCGCTTGTATCATAATTTTTGACGTTTATACGAATCAAACTCAACTTTAAGAAGCTGTCAACTGTCAACTGTCAAATCGAATGCCCCTGCAAATGGTATTGCAAATTCAAAGGATAACAATCATTGTTCTTAAATAAACTTTATACATTTTTATTAAATACAATAGATCACAGCGATACAAAACAAACAGTATCGATTGAAAGCATTTAAGTATGAACACTTGCATATATATTTATGTGTGTGTGTGTGTTTATGTATGTATGTGTGTATGTGTGCAATTTGGTGTGTCATTTGACTCTAATCGCTCTTACATGTACATGTACATGTACATGTATGTATGTGTATGTATTCATGTATTTAGTTTCATTTTCGCAGAAGGCAAGAAATCCTGAAAAGAAAGGGCGAAGGTTAAAGACATTTCCTTCTGCTGGCTGATGAATAACAAACAAAGCGATTTGAAAGTCTGACAACGAGTATGTCACCTAAACACACCGTCACTGTCACTGTCACGCTTTTTTTAGTTACATTCACTTGTTCAAAATCCGTTGTTATATAGTAGCCAGCTGTTGTTGTTGTTGTTGTTGTTGTTGTTGTTATTGCTATTGTTGTTTTCTTTGTAGCTATTAAGTATCAGCAGTTGTAAGTTTTGCGTCTTTATTTGTTTGCTGTCATTTTCAAACTCGCAAACTTTGAATTATTATTGTGTCAATTAAATTTGTTGAAAAGTAAACTGCAATTTAAATATGTAGAACGACAAATAAAATAAATTTGAAGAACAATTAAAGTCATAAGTTAGAGATACTCGTATTCTTCTTTTGTAGCAGAAAGCAATTGTACGACTACTTGTAGTTAACAGTTTGGGGCAGTTTAAAAGCACAATGAAGAAACTTAAAAAAATATACATACTCGTACATATGTATGTATGTATGTATGTATGTATAGAGCTTTCATACCGGAGAGAGTTCCAAAAGAATTAAGGAAAATTGCTTTTCAAACTCCCTGCTGATGGAACAAAACAGCGACGAACAAACAAGTTTTGCTGCAACCAGTATATGAACACTATTTTAGTGGCCACCTCTGTGAGATTGTCTCATAAGAAAATACTTTTAATGAGTTTTGATACTTTCAAGAATTTATAATATCATGTTGGAAAAAAAAAAATGTTGTTTTAGCAGATTGAAAAGACATGATTTTATGCGAAGAACACAAGAATATGCCAACAAAAAGATATTGGCGCTTTTAATCAAACAACATTGAAAAAGTTTTAATTAGTCTTTTTGACACTATTTACTAAATAGGTGAAGAGTTTAGGCAAGTTTTTTAATGCTGCGTTTGAATCTGGTGCTGCCAACTTAATGGTGGGTGGTTTGTTGTTATTTCGAAACTGTGATTCTGTGCCACGAGGTATTAGTTGGTAAAATATTCGACCAACAATCCAGAGGTCGTAGGTTCGATTGCTTCCAACGACTTTGGTGAAAAAGTAATGGCCAAAAAATGTTTCATAAACAATGTTTCAATAACAAAAAACACCGCAGAAAAAGCAGCATCAGTTAAATTCTGGCATACTCATCCCTGCAATATATAGAACAAGCAAATAGCGAAATACTACTCCTTCTTTCCGGCTTCCTAACGCAGTTCCGGTACAATGCACTGCATATGAAGGGATCGACCCCTAAGTACTGGTCACAAGAAACAACTTTTGGGGAAAAGTTTTGTTCAGGTCAGAGCTGGTGCTGTACTAACCGACATATAATATATAAATCTAAGGCATTTTGCATTGAGTAATTTTATCATCGTAGTCTTTATAGAAATTCGATGTTTGTTATATAGCCTTCGTATTAGTCATGACGATGATCGCTCAGAACGATACCAAATGAATTTGACTCATTCAAATTTCTCGTATTTGTGTCATATACCCGTTTAAGCATCCATATGACAAATCATATGCCTGAACCTGCACATCAGCCATGATGGAATAATCGTTTTATCAGCAAACAAAAATGCTTAGATATTATGTCAAGCATTTTGACAATGTTAAGCTGAATGAAACAATATCGGCCTATCAGAGTGACAGAAGAAGAAATTTTTTGCACGATAAATTGAATAGTTTGCTTCAGCACTAAACCGATGACTTACATTGTCAAAATGCACATCATGCATTATGATGATATCACTGGAAATCTGTGTATATATGTGATACAGACCGTGCTTGATGGTAAAACAAAAAGTTTAGATATTGTATTATGTACGACATGATATCAAGCCTTTGTATACGAATTTGATGTCAAGATGATGAGTGTGAAGAGAAGAACTGGTTTGCAACACAAATTAGACTAATTGTCTATTGACCCTGTAAAGTGAATACCAGATATTTCTAAATGTAATAGAACGACATATAAAAGTGTTAGAACTTTTCTGCTTTACATGACAAATTAGCTTGATTGTTTAGAGTTTGATGTCAAGCATTTTGTTAATGCAAACTTTAATTAGAAGACAATGTGAAGTAAATACCAGATATTTTGAAATTTCTAAATGAGATAGAAAGCCGTAAGAAAGTACAGCTTTTCTGAGCACATCATCAGAGTGTTAGGAAAAGTAGTGGTGAGTGGTTTGCAGAACAAATTAGATTGGCTGTTTCAGCATTAAGCCGACGTGACCTGTTTGGCTGTAGTTCTATTTTTGGCGTACGAAGTTTATAGAAAACATTCATTTTGAAAAATATTGCTTTCACAAAGTGTGCGATTTTGTTCATGCTTGACTTTTATATGCAAATATATAATTAAATTAGTAATCAAAAGATATTCATCGAAATCGAAGAAACTTGCTTTTGTACGATTTTTCAACTATTTCAATATAGGATTAAATTTGTTTATCACATTTTGCAAATATAAGATAGACTGAATCGGGATTTTTTTTCTGTTAAATTTGGGATATTTCTATAGTTATATACGTTTTTGTATGGGCCACTTTTGCTTATTATATTAATATGAAAAGATAGATTGCAAAAAGAAATGAACATTTTGTTTTCCATGTTTAAAAAGGAATCGTTTTCAAAATTAACTTTTATTACACACATACACACACATTATAGAGAGTTTGACGCCTATACAAAACCCCCAAATTTTCCAAAGAACATTAACAATGTGACCATCGCCAATTACTGTGTAAATGTTCGCACATGATATCGATTCTCGATAGATATAAAAAATTACTATTACATTTTATTATTTGGTTCTCTCTCTACCCTAAAAATTTTAAATTTTTGTTCTACAAATTCATGAACACAAGATAATATAAAATATGTATATAATTAAATTTCCAGGTGCTTGTTGCACATTGATAGGAAACAAAACTACAATATCACTTGACAGATGGTGTCACAAAATTCTGTTTCTGTTTTAACTTGTAGGCCTTTCGATAGAAATTCTATGGATTATATTTTTCTTTCAATAATCTTCAACTTTGTTAGTTTAGTTGTGTTTACACTAGGACATAAAATTGTGTTCTCACACTCTATTAATCATTAAAAAAAAAAAAACACACACACACACACACACCCAAAACCGAATGAATTTTTAATAACAACTGCCACGCATTCATTTCTATCAAGATTTTTGATATAAAAACGTTGAAAAAATAAAACAAAAATAATATTACCGTTACAAGGATACGGCTGACAAACTCTTGCGACTACAACTAACTATGAACTTAAAACCTGTTCAAATATGCTGGCAGAAACAAAAAAAAAAACGTGAATAAGGAAAGGAATTAAGTAAACAGCAAAACGAAAGTGCAGTTTGAGTAATAAAATTTTTATAAAAAAAAAAAAAAAGGAGAAAGAAAAACAAATTCTTGTGCACATGCAAGCACATACTGCACACACATGTATGAATGTATGTATGTATGTGCATAAATATTTCGGGGGCAGACAGCCAGTGTGTCATAAAACAGAGGTGCGTGCGGGCCAAGGGGGCCTCTGACAAGAAATTAAACAATTTTATTAACTCATTTCTTGCCTACACAGAATAGAGCATTTGCCGCCACACAATCCAATTCAGCACAATATTGTTCCATTGGACTAAAGAGCAAGAAGAGAAGTTTCCGATGTTTGGCTAAGAAAAGGATATGTGACGAAGTTTCGGTAGAAATGCCTAATACGAGTTAATTTGCCGACAACCAGCGCGATCGTTTAGAAATCTACGCGCATTAAAAAGCTTTTTGCCTCAGCTGTTTTTTTAATTTATTATTTGCAAATTAGATTTGCAACGAATGCCACCTGCCCATCATGATTTTAACACACTTTTATAAATGTCTCTGGGACTAACTTGAAACGACCCATGCCTTCACATGGGAAATAGCAGCTTGGCTGACTTGAAATTTCTCAAATGAACTATAAAACAACGCAGTTATCAGAAGCAAATCACTCAACTATGGCAAACAACCACAAGCCTCAACGCACTTAAAAAATAATTACTACAACACAAGAGCTGTTTTTCAGGCCACAGCTGATTTATAACAGATATTGTTTTCTTACATATTTATTATTGAAATATGGATTTAGCTTTCTAATTTCATCAATAAAATTTTCTCCACCCATTTTATATCACTTTAATTTATTTCTGTTTTTTATTGTCGCCAGCTGATAACCTGTCAAAATATTACACAACACCTTAAAAAGTTCCAAATTAACTACTTTTCTACCGCCAAAGTTTCAAAATGTAACTTTATGTAACTTGTTCGCAGCAACTTCATTAGTTTTATTTTTTTTCGATACAAGTTTAGAGCTCACACGCGCCCTAACATGTGATATGTACCTTTTTGGATTAGACCACCTTCGCCGTCTACAAGTCAAGTATTATTTGTGCTCTTTCGTTATTTTTGTGTAGTTGTGTATTGATTTAAGACTTTTAACTTGATTGATGGATCAGCCGGTTTTTATATTCTTGACTGTCAATCAAGTTGGACAGTAAACGAGGTTTGTTCCAAAAAAAAATATAAGGTGACTTTTCATTGTTCTCAAAAAATAATTATTTATTTATCAATTTCTATATTGTGCCCCGCAAAGTCGTCCACAATAATACCCATGTGCCGGCTTCCAATCCTCGTTCTGCATCGTGGTGTAAAGCGCCATTCTTTCATGAGTCTCTTCAATCGTGGCCACAGGAAAAATACGTTGGGAGGTCAAATCTGGTCAATACGGTGGCCAAAAAATTACTGGTTTTTTGGTAAAAAATCTGTAAGTTTTCTAACCAACCAATATACCCGACCTTCTCAACAAATTCTCTAACCGCGGTTCTACAATTCTCCTCCTCAATCTTCTCTGAGAAGTTTGTACCACTTATAAACATTTTTCTGAATCAGAATACAATCATCGTACGTAATTTTTTAAGCAAAATTTTATACAAATTCATTCAAATTCAGTTTTTTCCACAGCAGAAAATCAGATGAACCGGCAAAACAATTGCAATTCTAATGACTCTCACAAACAAACTAAAAGTACTAAAAGGCAGAAACTGTGAACACATGTACGAGACGATTGTGCCAACATAAAAATAAAGAAAAATCGTACAGCGAGTTATTTCAAGTCACTATTTTTTTGAACAGACGTCGTACATACACATAAATATAGAATCTCAGCAATTATTTTAAAAGGCCACGCAAACGAGAGCCTCAATTACACATTTATATTAATATTAAGATAAGAATCTTTAGCATTTTATATAGAGTAAAATAAAGAAAGAAGATTCCTATTTTCATCTTTAGCATTTTATATAGAGAAAACTAAAGAAAGGAGCTTCCTATTTATGAGTATTTACACCCAGCAAACATAAGATTTTGTTTTTATAATATAAGAAGTGGCGAAAGGATTTTATTGTCATTTTCTATTTCCACTCTTGGATTATTACAAAGTAACTGTGAAAGCTGTAAAGTCGACTTTGAGGTCAAATGTTTGACGGCATGTCAAACGATGTTTAAAAGTATAAATATGATCATGGACACCGTCTGTAGTCGGACACTTCCCAGTAAGCCGACAAATTTTGTAGATCCAAACTGCCAGCTCCAAAACACAAACAAATACTCGTGTAACACGATTGTGATGGTCTGGTTATGAGAGAATCCACATCTCCAGACAAAATAGCACAATGTGTCTTGTTATAGAAGGTTTCACTGTTTCACAATTTCTGAAAAATTATACACCATTCAATTTGTAGCAAAAGTTTTGAACACCCACTCTGGTGGTGTGAATATGTATATATGTACATATGTATTAGGGAATGAAGAGCGTGAATAATTATTTATTGAACTTAAATGTTAAAGAGCAACGAAGTTAAAGAAAGAGTGTTGCCATTCTGTGTGTGAAGCAAAATCAGAAAGTGTACAATTTCAAATTTTGTGTATTTTAATTTGTGTCCGACTCTTTCAAAAATATACATTTTAAATGTAACATTCATATTTAGATTTCGTTTAAAATAAGAAAAACATTTAATAAATAATTTAGAAATAAAAAAATTCAATGAGTACAATTGTACTTGTGGAAATCGCCTTTGAAAAACTAATGCCACTTGAAAAACTACTTCAAAAAACATTACCAAAGAAAAAGTCACAACAGCATCCATTAGAAAATGCCAGTACAATGAAATTACTGCAAGTTTTTAACTTATGGATTTATATTACAATATTATTTTGTTATTAAGGACGAAACTTTGCGCATAAATTTTCATAGTCAAGGTTTATCCAATAAGGGCGTGAAGATGTAACGTGAAGATGTAAACGTAAGAAAACAAGCCAAGTATGAAAGAAATTCTTTCCTAACTTAAAAGTATCATTCTTGCTATTATATATGATATACAACATTGTTCAGATATCCGTCACGACTTTCTACGGTGATACGGATTCGAATGGTTAAATTCTTAATAACTTTGCCGCATAGTTCCAAGGGAATTTAAGCAATTGACTACTTTACGTTGATTTTAAGCTTATTGGCATATAACTGGGTATTTAGGAAACACTACAAGAAAAGGACTACTAAGATCAATTCACATGCTATTGGTGATCAATCCATGTCATTTCTTCGGTAGATAATTATACTCCAAAAATTTTTTATACAAAATATGCATTATTTTGTCCCCGTGAGGCACTCAGCACCATTCCGCTCAAACCACATGTTGTGTACATACACATCGCTAAAACCGGCGCAGAGTAATTGCCTAGAATAAAAGTACATAATGTGCTTTAATTCGTCGACAACTATGGAAAGTTTAAAGTTTAACACGCATACAAATTTGCAAAACACTTTTTCAGCTATTGAAAAATAGATTACGCTTTGTTTTTTACACAATACTGTATGTTTTTTAAATAATTTAAAAAGTTTTTCTTCCATGATTAAAATTTTTTAATTTAATGTTTTTTTTTAATATCAGCTGACAATTTGCAAAAACAGAGAACGCTTTAAAAAGTTCATTAAATAATAATACCCTCAGAAAAAATGATTGCTCGCCTGTTTACCTAAATGGTACAATTATACCAAGTTGCATAACTGTAAAATATTTAGGGCTTCATCTCGATCGAAGACTAACTTGGAAGGAGCATGTCAAAAAGAAACGTGAGCAACTTAATTTAAAAACAAGAAAAATGTTTTGGTTATTGGGCCCAAGATCAAGCTTAAGCTTAGAAAACAAGATTCTGCTTTACAAAACAATACTTAAACCGATATGGACATATGGCATCCAGCTGTGGGGAACTACAAGTAATTCTAACGTTGAGATACTACAGAGGTACCAGTCAAAAACCCTACGACTTTTAGCAAATGCGCCTTGGTTTATGACCAACAAAAATATACACAAAGATCTTCGAATTTTATTGGTCAAAGACGAAATAAATAACTTCAGCGAGAGATACCTAAATAGACTAAGCAATCATTCCAACGTGTTAGCAATCAGTCTTTTAGATGATAGCAATGAAATCCAAAGACTTAAAAGACTTCATGTACTTGACCTTCCCTTCCGAAAATAGAAAAAGTTAGAATTCGTTACTCTGTATTTTAATTAAAAAGTAAATTCTTCTTGTATTTATTTTGTTTTTGGGTTTTAGGAAACTCAATATATGTTATGTTGTTATTTAAGAGTCATGAAATTTGCTTATTATTTTAATTGTAAAATAGATCGTAAATAAAACAATATTAAAAAAAAAAAAAAAAAAAAAAAAAAAAATTAAATAATAATAATCAACTTAATTCAGCCTTTATGAAATTGCATTGGTTTGTGGATTGAAAAAATAAATACGTCGAGCAAGTGCTGTTTCTAAAGTCTGTGATTCAATTAGTTTATATATGTAAGTTACTTTTAAGTTTTGATTGACCTTTTAGAGAACATCTACACGAGTGTAAGTCATCCTCGATTTTTTACAATTTTATACCACTATATGGAATTTACGAATTCTTAATCGGCAACACTGTATGGGAAGGACATGGAATCAAATAAATAGTACAAACACAGACAACAACCAAACTCAAACAGTCAAATAAATCATACATGTATTGATTTTAATTAATATTATCAAATTAAATATGTTTTTTGTTTTACATCATTTTTGTTTTTTAGCCATTACCTATTGAGATAAATCAGCGCAGCAATCAATGTTTTATCTGGATATCCGAAAACATTCGATGTTAATTTTTTATTGCAACATCAAAATCAATTCCTTGTATTATGTTTTTCACTCAGGCAATTAATAAAGTTCGTGAATATTATTCTGTAAAATTGTATTAACTAGTGTGTGTAACTTTAATATTTCTTTTAATTTTTGTAAAAACAAGGAACTTATTTTTGATTTGTTTAAACTTAATAAAATATAATAAAAAAATAGCTTTTAATCCATGTTTTCTTTTGTATTAATTTGTATAATTCAATTCTTCACAGATTTTCACTATTGCGATTTCTTATGTAAAATTTTTTTTTGCTTTGTTTTTCAATTAAATCGTTGCTCTATTTTTAAAAAACTATCAAATAGTGTTATTGCACTATTTAGTTATTACAAAATATTTTAATGCAAATTTATGTATATTTTTTGTCTATTTATGAAGTGTTTTTTTTTGTTTTAGTATTAATTTTGCTTTGACACAATATTTGCGTGCTAAGTGTACAAACAGAAAAAATATTTTTAGTAAATTAAGCGTTGCTTAAAATGACAGCTCACCACGAATAATATTATTCACCTTTTTGGAATATCAAGCTTTTATCTAACTTAGTATATATGTAACTGCTTTTTGTGCAGTCGGTGTGAAAAACTTAATTATGTAAATGCAGTGTCATTAACACCTTATTCAAATTTAGAGTCGCATTCTCTTAGAACACTGCTGTAAATGGTTATAAATAATTTTTTTCTCTAATATCCCTTGATGCTTAATTTTTAATAAAATTAACAGTTGTTGGTGCAAAGTTGGGGTTTATTAGTTTAAATAAACAAGCTATTGTAGTTATATGTAGAGTTTATTAAAAAATTATTTAATATTAAAAATTCTGAATAAGAAGCAAAACACAACATGCATGTAAATAAAACAATAAATCTTGACATTTTTAAAATTTTCTTTGCAGAAAACAATAACTTTTAAAGGTCAAACACAAAGAGTGCTGGCTACAAGATGCACATACATATGTAATATTCAACTTTTCATAACCAATTTATTTTTCTTGCGTTCTATAAAAATTGTTGCACCAAGTTAGTTAAAAAACTATGTTGTTTAACTAAGTAATATAGCATAATTTAATAATTGTCGAAATATCTGCCCCAAAATGAAAAATTAAGCATCACTGCTAGTGTTGGGATTTAGTGTTTTATATAAATTGCAGCCAACTTCAGTCTATTATCGACAACGCAGCAATTAAGATCCATTAAAAAATATAAATGTGTGAAAAATAAGCAATTTCCTTGGAAAAAATTTAAGATTTTGCAAAAATTAGTCAAGCTGTAAATGGTTATAAATAATTTTTTTCTCTAATATCCCTTGATGCTTAATTTTTAATAAAATTAACAGTTGTTGGTGCAAAGTTGGGGTTTATTAGTTTAAATAAACAAGCTATTGTAGTTATATGTAGAGTTTATTAAAAAATTATTTAATATTAAAAATTCTGAATAAGAAGCAAAACACAACATGCATGTAAATAAAACAATAAATCTTGACATTTTTAAAATTTTCTTTGCAGAAAACAATAACTTTTAAAGGTCAAACAAAAAGAGTGCTGGCTACAAGATGCACATACATATGTAATATTCAACTTTTCATAACCAACTTATTTTTCTTGCGTTCTATAACAATTGTTGCACCAAGTTAGTTAAAAAACTATGTTGTTTAACTAAGTAATATAGCATAATTTAATAATTGTCGAAATATCTGCCCCAAAATGAAAAATTAAGCATCACTGCTAGTGTTGGGATTTAGTGCTTTATATAAATTGCAGCCAACTTCAGTCTATTATCGACAACGCAGCAATTAAGATCCATTAAAAAATATAAATGTGTGAAAAATAAGCAATTTCCTTGGAAAAAATTTAAGATTTTGCAAAAATTAGTGCATTTTGTTAAAATACCATATAAATAACAATAATTAAGCATAAAAACAAAAGATTTTGTGATTTTAAACCTCAAAACAACTAACTGAAAACGACGGAAAATTTTCTTTTAGAAAGTTTGCACAAAGCAAAATAAAAAAAATGCTTGTGTATGCATTGGACTAAAAACGGACACACAGACTTGATTACATTAGCAATATCCATATACATGTATAAATAAAACAAAAAAATATATTATTACTTGATATTTTTAAACTTATGTCCTTTTGTTTGAAGAGTAATCGCAAGCATCAGTTGTTTGTGAATGGCTACTCTTTCCAATATAATTAAAATCCAACAAACATTTGCAAGTATCAAGAAAATAAACAAAAACGTATACAACTACAAAAGTTTTGAATTTACGTGTAGTTGTAGTGAAAAACAATTTAAATTAATTTTGGTTTTTGTTTTAAAAAGAAAATGGCTGCTTTTAATAAAAATTATTAAACAACTCAATATTGTTTTGCCGCAGCCATCTTTAATTTTTCCACATCGTCCACAAAACAATACAATATCTCCAACAACAAATATAACAGCTGTTAAAGCAACAAGAACTAAAGCAAGTAAAACACCAACGACAACATAGCAATAAATTTTACCATACACAGCAATAATCAACAACAAAAACAAAAAGTGCGTGTGTGTTTATATACCCGATTGTTTTTTTTTTCTCTTGTGTTTTGGTTTTCTAACTTATCAACTGAAAGCTGTTTAAACTCACCACTACAATTACAAGACTGCTGCCTTTCTTTTTTTATTTTGTGAAATATTCCACCATTTCAATACTTTTCATTCAAAATATAACAAAAAGGAAAGAAGTTTGCACGAAACGATTAGAAAAGAACCCTGAAGAATTTGTATGCTAAAAGGAAATAAAAATTAAAACGCAGTTTTAAATTTGTACTTAAGAAAATATAATCCTCTCAAATTTGCAAAATTTAAAACTAAATAAGAACAAAATTCACATAAACAAATTGTATTTGGCGCAAAAAACCTAATCAAACTTAAATTTATTTGCTGTAAAATTGTGATAATTGTAAAAACGAATAGCGTTTTAAGTTTCAAATAAATAAAAAGGAAAAACTAATCGGAATAGATAAAAAACAGAACATGGAAATTGCCTTAAATTCAGACACACCAGGAGGTTTCAAACATGAAAATGGTAAGCAATAAATATGTACATATGTATATGGTTTTTCTTATAAGAATGCCGAGCTTAAGCAGTTTCAATATTGTTTTTAATTAATTTCGAATATTGTGTATAACTTGGGAGTTGTTCCTACACATTTTGTGTTACTTCTTAATGTTGAATTGTTGACGACGGCGGCATAAGTTGCAATATACATTTAAAAGTATGTATGTATTTATTCCAGCAACAAATAATTTTTCAATGGTTTTTTCAAAATCGCCTGGTAAAACTGATAGGATTGCCGACAAATAAATTTAATTTCCTGGTGGCTAATGACTACAGGGAAATGTTATTCGACAAATGGCAAATATTTTGAATTGAAAAGTGACACCAGAAAAAACAGAAGATACTATTAACAGACATTAAAATCATAACAAGTAAACCAGAATAAACCAGGTTATCTAGTTAAAAATGCTCTACAGCCAAATTACTTTTAAATGTAAAACCAACTATAGACTTACCATAGAGTAAAACCAAACTGCCGGCACAAAGTTATGCCGGTGCCGGGAATTTGTTGTAAAATGTTGCCAGATTACAACATACAATCAGAATTCGAATTGGAAACGTTTACAATACACCTTCGAATACCCAACTTTATCTGTACTGGAAGAGGTTTTATTTTTGTTGAAAAATAAATGTACCCTCATTGTTACCGCCACTCATAAATCGCTAATATGACATTACTGTTACCGCCACTCATAAATAGCTAATATGACATTACTGTTACCGCCACTCATAAATCGCTAATATGACATTACTGTTATCGATATGTAGAGAGATGAGCATGGCAAAATGTTCAATTATTCCTTTTAATTTTCCACGCGGTATAATTATGAGGCCATATTTAATCGAGACCACATACATAGGTATATAAAACACCTACATAGATTTAAGATATTCATTCGTTCAGGTCATAAGGATTACGAAGCTTCGCTTGGAGTAGCCATACATAAAAGTTAGTATATCAGCAGTTTAGTATGTAAGTTTGTATAATAAATTTATTTATAATTTTAGGAATTTTAACATATTAAAGCGTAAGAATAAAGAATTAAAGTTTTCTAAAATTCTTACACTTGTGTTTAAAATCCACATTGGCTATCTTGAGCTTGGGCCGCTTGACCCGCAACACTCATGTCTAAAAGAAATTATGTTGTCATTGGCCTGTTTTTTAATCCCATAAAAATTTCACTAATCATACCTATACCTATTTTCTGTTCGTTTCAGCCATAACCTCTCAAAACGGATTAGCGCTCCTTGCATCAATTACGCTTAAAAATGCACTAAATATCAATAATAATAATAACAGTAATAATAATAATAGTTCTACCAAAAAAAATTTAACTAAAAATAGCAGAAATAATCATTTAAATTTGAATCAAAACAAAAATAATATAAAGTATCATGAAGCACCACAACTACAGCATGGTTTTATGGCATCACCAATACCGGCAATCTCATCATTGTCATCATCAGCAGTCACAGCGAACATTTCATTGCCATCATTGTCATCAACTACGCAGTCAGCAGCGGCAGTAAAGCAACACATAAATACAACAAAACAAAAAAATGTGTTTACTTTTACGACAGCGGGCTTGCAAGCCTTAACTGCGCCAGCGCTATCAACAATTAAAAGCGAAAGCAGAGAGAGAGCGGTCTCTGCTGATCAACAGCAAGGTCAAACATCATCTGCAGCTTCATCATCTAACAGCAACAATAAAAATAATCATCAAACTTCTTTATCAACGAATCATCATCAGACCAACCACTGTAACAACACCTCTAGTGCAAAAGATCCGACTGTAGCTTTATTAGAAGCCTTATCTATTAAAACAAAAAAGAAACAACAAAGCGTTTCAACTCAACAACAGCAAACATCTTCTAGCTCATCAGCTATAACAACAACATTTGTGGCTGTTAATGGCAACAGTAACACAAATAATAACAGCATCAATGGCAGTGGTGGTAATGGCAACAGCAATAAAAACAGTTATAGAATTCCGTCCGATATACTTGATGATTTGGCCAGTCGTTTTATAATTAACGTTCCCGATATGGAACTCAGTAATTTAATACGTATTTGCTTTCAAATTGAACTGGCCCATTGGTTCTATTTGGATTTCTTTTGTGCATCGGAAGAGGAGAAAAAATTACAACCGTGTGGTATTAAACAATTTGCTCTGCAAATATTTGAGGTAATTTTATATACATAGTACATATTTATTAAGGATAGTAAAATAATACTTTTAAACTAAAACTGAATTTCAAACTGTAGATTTTGCAATCTATGATTGCTGTGGAAATTTAGTTTTTAATAATATAAATAGAATTATTAACAAACAGCATTTTATTTAGTTTTAGCAAATAGCTTTATATTGTAGAGAGCAATTGGAATTTGAATTCAACCAGGCAACTAAAAATTCTTCGGTGGCATAAGTCGTTAAAAAAAAACTACTGCACTTGCTTGCGGCACTACCATTTCGTGATCTTTATTATCGGTTTTCAAAACTGCATTACCATAATCAGTAGACTATTTGGTGTTCTACAAATTACTCGATATAGCAACATTCGCTCTTATAAAAATTATAACGTCAAGGTTTAGCTGTTAACACTCGGAGTACTTACCGAGTAAACATATTTTAAAATAAAACACTAGTTAATTCAGTTTGCCTGAACTTACAGCTATATATAAAAAAAGAAAAGTATAAAAGAGAATATATGCACATTTCGAATAAATATATGAAAACATTGTGCTGTTTTAGGAAATCTTTTTAGAGTTAGAAAAGCAAGTAAAACCAAAAGAAAAATAAAACAAAACTTAGCTTTATGCAGCCATATTCTGAAAATCACAAGACTTCAAATCCCTTTGCAATTTTAAAATCAGGACTGTAATTTGATGCTGTTTTAAAAATCACAACATTTATAAATTTTCGAAAACACAAGTCGTTTTTTTTTGTTTTGATGGCACTTTTATATATTATAAATTATTTAGGGTTTTTCTGAAAAGAAATTACATAATTAAAAACAACTTGAAACGCCTGAATCTTCACTGCTGTCAGTATTAAATTTAAAATGAAAATAGACAACATCAGACAAATCCAATGAATATGAAAGAAACATTGTAAATAAACCATCATTTACACTTTAATGTAATGAAAAACTAGTCTGTTTTCGGTTTCATAAAATGTTTATATTTGAACAAAAGAGCCTTTCAGATGATTTCAGCTGACGACTAAAAAGTAAATGATATTTGTGATTTGTAAATAACAACTTTTCTTGCAATAGAAACTGTTTTACTTTTTAAATAATTTTATACATACATATATTTTTATAACTTTATGCACTTTACTGTAAAAGTCAATACATTGATTAATTTATTACTATAAAGTTCAATTAGAAATGATTGCAAAAATAATCAAAAGGTTTTAATTCGGCGGAAATTTAACTGACCCTATTCAAATTTGTGCAGGTTCTTGCGACTTCTTATATACATATGTTTTCCCAGTGATTCATTAGAATACGAGCATTTGATTTACTTAAACCTAGTAAAACGTGAATTTAATATATAGATCACAAAAACAAAGTTTAACGGTGGACAATTTACGGGGATTCGGTTCCCTGATTACGGCTTATTATTATTAGAAAAACAAACATAGACATTTGATAGAATTTATATTTAACCACTGGAAAGGTTTTCAAGCAACGAGTAGAGTAACCGCTACGGAATGTTGTCATATAAGCAGCCAGAGAACACATAAAAACCAGCTACATATGTCTTTTATTTTATAAAATTTAATACTTTACATCTCAACTCGATTTTCTTTTATCTAGATTCATGCCAAAACTTCTACTTCGTTAGAAGATAAATTGAAAATTATTTTTGATATATGGTACTTTTACTTCAATAAAATTTCTCATTAACATAAACAAACATTCCAGCATATCCCGTTCCTACGCCAACATTTATCATCTATTGATACAGTTTTGGAAGATTGGAAAAACTACAAATTATCCGTGCCCACCTATGGAGCTATTTTAATATCCGAGGATCTCAATTATTGCCTATTAGTGCAATCCTATTTTGCCAAAAGTTCGTGGGGTTTTCCCAAAGGAAAAGTTAACGAAAACGAAGATCCGGTCCACTGTGCTACTAGAGAGGTAAGTAGTAACCTATTGTTTCGTTGTAAAATTGTAGTACATGTTTAAATTCGCATTTAATTTTGTAGGTTTATGAAGAAACCGGTTATGATATCACTGAATTAATTGTACCAAATGATTATATTGAGGCTGTTATCAATTATCAATACACTCGTTTATATATAGTATGTGATGTTTCATTAGAAACGAAATTTTCACCACGCACTCGCAATGAAATTAAATGCTGTGATTGGTTTCCCATTGATTCGCTGCCTGTCAGTAAAAATGATGCCATATCAAAAGCCAAATTAGGCAGAAATGCCAATTCTTTTTTTATGATAATGCCGTTCGTTAAACGTCTCAAGAAGTGGGTAAATGATAAGCGTAATGGTGTCGAGACACAACACAAATACTCAAGTGGTGGCTCACCAATATCTACATCACCTTTGACCGCCGCCATCAAGAATGGCCAACAAATGAAACCGAATTGTAAAAAACTACAAAAACGTAACAACTCAAATAATTTTAATGATGAAATAAATGCCTTAAATAATGTTGGTGGTGGTGCTACAACAGCAGCATTAGCAGCTACAAATTCCTGTGGTAATAATGCAAATGTTAATTGTTCAAATTCGAATTCAAATCGTTCTAAAAGACAACGCCATAAATCAATGGGTGATTTGGATGTTACTAAAATAAATAATTTTAATAATTGTAATAATAATCAAAGTAATTGTAAGTCGACAAATAATTATAATAATAACAACAACTGTGGTTCTATAACATCATCAGGAACAGCCACATCAAACAGTGGTGGTAACATAAATTGTAATAATATAAATATAAACAACAGCAGCAATCAAAAACGTAATTCAAAAGTTGTTGCTGCTGGTAGCAATGTTTCCAATACAAATAATGGTTGTACTACTGGCAACAATAGCAGCAACGGCAATTCATCATCTAAACGTCAGTTGTTCCATAGCCAAAGTCAAACAAATAATTTACAGCAAAACGGTGAAAAGGTGGGGTTTTACTTTCTTTATTTATTGGAATATTTTTGTAAATATTTAATTTTTTAATTATGTCGTTTTGTGTAGGACTATCTTTAGTTCAAAGATTCAATACATTAATTTGCCTTGAGAATGTTCATATTCCATATACAAGTTGTATAGAAAGAGAAACCCGTCACTAGTGACTCGAAATATAACGAATATTTAACAATAATATTAACAATTATATACATATAAAGCGTTTAGGCAATTTTGAAATTTCAGCTTAAATATAAGGTATCAAAATACTCGTAATCACCCTTATTCCAAGAGTCGTCGTCGTATTCACATAAGGACGGCGCAAAGGCAAAACGAGGCAAAAGCATCGAGGTTCATCTTTTTAATGTTATAATATATCATCCATATAAAATAATTAAAAAAAAAACTCGAGTGGGTATAAAGTAAAGAAGGGACGGCTTTCGTGATCAAAACTTTGTATGCTTCCTTTTCCTTAATCACTAAAGACTTGCGCAATTATCTTGATTCTAATCTTTTTTTTTTTGATAATTATTCTTAATTTTCTTCAAGCTCGAAGTTCTTTTCAGTTTCTTTTATAAATAATTAATATCATATAGATAATATAATATTTTGAATTCACATTTTAAAATCGCAATTATTATCAAAGTTGTGCACTAAATTTGACTGCAATTTTTTTCAGATTGTAAGTTCATTTGACTTGATACGCAAAGAAAAACAAATGAAGGCAGCTGCGGTCAAGACACAAAAACAGCAGCAAAATTCAAATAATAACGGCGAACGTCAGAGAGCAAAATCGCAAAGCGATAAAATGTGTCTGCAGCAGCATCAGCAACAAAAATTTTCGGGAAATGCTAGCAATAGTAAGCAGCAACAACGTTTACAAAAGCAACAATCTCTCACTGTAACCAATCCAAATGTGCAGAATTATAACAACAATCATCACACTAATAATAATAATAATAATAGCAACAAAAACCACACTAACAATAACAACAATAATAATAATATTAATACAAAATCAGATGTAAATGATGTTTTTAACAATAAAATGACAATTGGAGTATTTAAAACTCCAACACCACCTCCTATAAATGGCAGCGATTTATTAGCTGTGGCCGTTGCTGCAGCAGCTGCTCCATCAGCAGCCCATACAATACAAACATCACCACAAATTGCCCAAACAGGCATTTTTGATCAACAACAAAAACAACAACAAGAATTGCAGCAAAAGCCCAGACCCTCGTCAGTATCATTGCATTTCCCAGAATTCTCTCCATTCAAGTACGAGTCAGTCAACACTGACAATCAAACGCCACCACAATTAACACGTATGGCTTCGGGCACTAATTTACGTATATTAAAGAGATCAACATCCCATCAATCAACTCAACAACAACAGCCACATCCACATCCACCACAAAGACAGGCCTCAGCTTTACAATTTACACCCAGTTTTAATTCATGGACTAATTTTACATTTACCAAAAATTTTATAGCCAATGTTTTCTGTTAAACAATATGGCGGGCCAAAAAGGTAAGTCTGGCTAGATTTTGTTCGCTCCCAACTACAAAACTTTATAAGATTGAATGTACGTAATTTTATATGATGAATTTGTCAATTGAAATACTTGTATTTATGGACAAATTGTTGAATTATTTATAGTATATTTATATATAAATGTATGTAAATATTGAGGTGAATTTTTTTCTAACGATTATAATTTCCTTTAAATGGTTTGATTTTATCTTTTATTTATATATTTTTTTTTGCATTGCAATAACAACCACATTTTGAATTCCCGTTCCGTATATTTTAATCCTTTTTAACCTCTTTTTTTAAGTACCTTTTGTCAGTATATTTTTAAAATCATTATTTTCTGAGGTCTTTGTAATCTTTTTTTTTTTTTGTAATTTCCCTTTACACTAGTTTATGTTTTGACCAAAATTTTTATTACTTTTATTTTTAATAAAAATATGCAATGAATTTTTATTTTACTTATTAACGAAATTTTGCTCAAAAATCCACAAATACAAACCTTTTGCTTACAAAGACAATTTAAACAAACGCTTTTATCAAATTAAACTTTTAAAGTATTTAACTAAGAACTTTAATTTTAATTTTTTGAAGCATTATTTTCCTTACCCCAAAAATTTATCAAAAAAAAAATATCATATCTCTGGTTTAAAAGAAGTTTTGAAAAGCAATTTTTAAAGACATTGATTAATAAACGTTTTACTTAAGAAGTCATTTCTATGAATTTTGGGGTAGTTTTTCTTTCTTTTTTTATATATTTAGAAGTTTAATTTTTTTAGATTTTCATTTAAATATTTTTTGTTTTCAATTTCTTTTCGGTATATTCTTAAAAAATTAAAATTGATATGAAATGTGTTTTAATTCAAATATTCCATATAAAATTTTACTAAAATGTGTTTCAAATGCATATTATTTTTTTCTGAATATACAATACATACATCTTTACTTTCAAAACATTTATTTCTGTGCGCATATTTACATTGAAAATTATTTCAATATAAATTTATAAAATATCCCATAATTTTTATTTTGATTTCCTATTTTTTTTATTTTTTTGTGACGTTACGTTTGGAAATATAATTTTGATTTCTTCTTTTAAATTAAAAAAAAAAAAAAAACAAAACTTCCAAACGTATCAAAGCAAAAAATTTTTTTTTTTTATTTTTGGTATAGAGAAAAAGAAAAGTGAATATTTTTAAATAGGATTTTGACAATAGACATCAAAACTTTTTAATTACTGTCGACGTAATTTTGAATGCTTAAATTATTTGACTAGTTTTTCGAAAACAAATAATTTCTTTTTTGAATTTTATATTGAAAACAAAAACAAACTGTCGTTTATTGATAATTATTTTGTTTCAATATAAACAGCAAAAAGTAATGTTTTACACAAAACAGGCAGTACATAAATACCTATAGCAAAAAAATATGTCTTAATCCGTGTACAAAATAGATTTTCTATGATTTTATTTGTTTCATTTAATTTCTCATTAATATAATTAGAACTTTTTACATTTTAACAACTACATATGTATGTATGTTTTGTGGCTTAATTTTTTAAAACTTTTGAGGATTTGGTAGTTATGATGAGGATTTTTAGGTTCAACAATTATTTAACTATTAATAATAGAACGATTTACTAAATAAGAAGATATTTTAATTTGGATGATTCTTAATCATTTATAGTACCTCGTATTCCAAGAGTCGTCATATCAAAAAATACTCGCTTTTGCACTCTTTGCGTAAGAAATAATATAATTTTAACGGTTTTTGACGTATTGTAGGCCGCTAAAAGTAGATATAGCCTGTTAGAAACATTCAATTGTTATCGACAACGAGTATTTAGTCTTCCTTTCCTTCACATCTAGTTAAGGGACTATAATTGACGACTCTCGCAATAAGACAGAATATCTTTATTTTGGTCGGTTTTATTTATGATTATTTTTATTTCCATGCTTCTTTATATTTTCAGTTTAACTCTTTTATTAAAAAAAAACAGCTTATTAGCTCAATACATTTGTACCAAACCAAAAAATTTGTTTATAACAGTTTTATACATACATATATTATTATTATTATTATGCTTTATTAGATTTATAAGTAAAATTAGTAAACCTAATGTATGTTTTAAGGAGCACTAGCTACGTAGGCCATCGGCTCTAGGTAATAATATAAGGAATTTAGGAGTTATTATTATTATAATAATTTAATATTAAATCGTGGTTGTTAATGTTAAATGACAAAACCGGTCTGAGTTATAAAATCGCAAATTTTTTTTATGTTATCTTGAGTAGGAAATTCTAGGAAACTTCTAGGGCTATTAGTTTTAAAAATGGTATATCTAAGTTTCTTAAGTTGTAAACACTCGGTCAGAAGATGATTGACAGTGAGCGGCATGTTACATTTAGGACAGGATGGAGCTGGTTGTTTATTTAGTATGTGATAGTGCGTGGCATAAGTGTGCCCTAGTCTTAACCGAGAGAAGACTTGGATTTGGTGTCGAGTAGGCTTTGTGGGGTAAAGTAGGTGAAGATAATTTTTGTTCAGCTCTTTATAGTGGGGATGGTAGTAGTTAGACCATGCAGTTGTTTGCTTTCTTCTTATATAATCTTTAATTAGATTTCGAAGATCAGGTTTTTCTGGTTCGTTTACCATAATTATAGGAGCTTTGCAGGCAAATTTGGCTGCTTTATCCGCGTACTCGTTTCCTTTTATGTTGACGTGCCCTGGGACCCATACAATTTTTAACGAGTTAGGATTTTGAATCAAAAGGTCTCGAATTCGATTAATTTTATTCCATTTATTTGGGATTGGGTTGCATACTGATTTTATTACCGACAGGCTATCGGTACAAATGACTGTCCTGAGGTGCTTGTTAAGAGCTATGTCCATAGCTTTTATTATGGCGGATGCTTCAGCTGTAAAAATGGATGAACTGTGAGGTAGCGTATTAAGACTCATGATATATCCGTCAATATCGACCACGGCATAAGATGTGTTACCATCTGTCGTTTTTGATCCGTCTGTGAAGTATATTGTCCAGCCGTTACTACGATACATATGTTCCTTTTCGAGGTATAGTTGTTTGAATAAAATATTTGAGGTATTTGTTTTGGGAGATACTGCTAGAGTAGAGTCGCAGGAGTGGTTATTAATAAACCATGGGGGGTATTTACACAGTGTGTTTTTTGTTATAGTATCTAAGTTTTGAGATTTTGCTAGCTGCAATATTACACTAATTGCTGAGGGTATTTTGTAGTTTCTTTTGGTGGTTGAATGTGTGAGGACGTCTTGGTCGATAATGGAATTGTTTAGAAAAGTAATCTTCGGGATTAACAGTGCCTTAGCTTCGTGGATGCGATCTTCTAGTGATGGTAGTCCTGATTCGGCGAATATGTGTTTCAGTGGTGTGGTTTTAAAAGCGAAAATACTTGATCGCACTGCTCTGTGATAAATTCCTTTAATAAGTTTTAATGTTGATTTGGTAGTGTTTCCGGTGAGGAAAAGACCGTAATCGATTTTACTCAGAACTAAAATTCTAGTAAGGTATGTTAGGGAGTTGATATGCACAGAACTTTTTTTGCTTGATAGAAATGCAATGATGTTAGCTCTTTGAGTCAATGATTTTTTGAGATTCATAAAGTGTTCCTTCCAGGTGTAATTTTATGTGAACATAATTCCCAGTATGTGATTGATTCATAGGACAATACGCAAAGGATGTAACTAACGCCACCCCCGGATGGATATCTCTCTTCTCAAACTCAGTGCGGTCGATAACTGCGCTTGGTCTTACCTCCGCTCTATTTAAGATCAGAGAGTATAAAACTGTGTATATTCTCTTACATTTCACATCACTATCCAACTCCATAATTGAAGCCAAGCACAAAGGGTACCCATAATCGCGTGAATCAATATCCAAATAATCGTTGAACACAAGTTTCAAATGAATAAAAGTATTTCTATAATCGGCGCAGCCATGATAAAAACGCTTAAACAATGGCAGAAAATGGTTATACTCATTTAGTTCAGCACCGTTGTGAATTAGATTAGAAATCTTACCATATCTCAAAGTCAAACCAGAATAAACGCGCTCAAAAAGCTCACTTGTACCAGATGGCAATCCCCTCACAATATTATTAGCGTTATCGGTCACATCATCACTAGTGTAATGTATATAATATACAAGTACATACTATTGTTGTTGTTGCTTTTATATTACTTACATAACTCTTTATCATTATCTCATTATCAAATTATCAAATGTGGGCGTTACGAGCAGATAATGATATATGTCCAATGGAATGTTATATCCTGCGCCGATTAACCCCACAATCAAAAACCTCAATTCACGTTTAAATCTATTTGCTACTTGCGGCGTCCACTGATTTTCCGCTTCTCTGTATTGCCTCAGACTTGTACCGTAACTTTCAATTCTAACCATATTATCAACTAATTTTGCGTAACATCCAGAAAGTGCCGTCTCTATCTCACCGTAACTCAACTCATTTGACCAATAATAGCTTCCGTGGGTCCTTGCCATATCTCTCAATTCCGACTCCATGCCATGCTGTGTAGAATTATCATTGTCAATGTCAAATCTTCCATAGTAGTTATAATCATCTCTCCGTGGTTGTATTGCCATAAGACCTACATAAGTCCATACCAAATGCACCTGCTTGCCCTCTAACGCATTACTCAAAACCCTATCTCTCACCTCATTAATCAAAAATGCATACGCTTCCAGAGCATACATGCTTGCCATAATAACACACAAAGTTTTCTATTAAAACCCTTCAACAGACAACGTTGTTCCTCACTCTAGAACATGCGATTTTATCTACATTACAACTAGTAGTACGTATACCTGAACAATACTGACTTCTACGAAACATAGTTCGCGCTATTATATTCATATTAACCTGCTTTAAATACATCAAATGATTAGCACTAATTGTCATAACGTCTCTATTAGTAACACCATCCAACTGACCCACTAATCTCCATTGAACTGTAGTCTTGTGATAAAAATCATACACATTGTAAAAAGGCATTCTAACACGCTCAACCCTGTTTGATCGTTCCACCGATAAATACTCACCAGCACACTGCCCGTAGCAAAAATAATTACATTGGTCTTTGGTTGGGAAAACCCTCACCATAAGGCCATGAAAACCGTCCATTCCGATTACAGGGCATCCAAATATTGTGCTGCTCGTATCATACAACTTAAAGAAAAAAACATTCACCCCACATAATATACAAATATTAGAGTTTGTTACATACGATAGATTCAACATTCGACTAACAATCATCTCCGGTTCCTCTTCAAAAGGCAATAATTCCGCCAAATTTCGTACTAAGACTACTAATGTAACGCTTACGTGATACATTACGCTATCATGTTCCATTAAATTGTTCAAATCTATTATATTATAAGCCCCAAACTGATCGTCAATGCGATATTCAAGCACACACTGAATAAAACCATCTCTAAATTCCCGTGGTCTATCATTTTGTGACTGTATGCAACCATGTACATCCTCTTTCTGCAACCCGCTCAATAATTCTTGAATACAACATTCCCCTTCCATATATTTCTCATCTGACATTTTCCATTCGTGTTTAGGCAAACTTACGACAATCTCCATACTACGCGGTTCCATAGCTATATGCGTTTCACTTTTTTTTATCTGACATACATATATGTATGTATCATTAATTAGAAAAAAAAAAAAATACCAAAACATATCAATGGAATTTGTTGTTGTAATTGAATTGGTTGTCACACATTCCAGCGCCAAACGCATTGATTTCACCTCAACAATTAAACATTGAAGACTTCGACAATTAATCATTTTATTGCCGAATTTTGAAGAAGAACCAATTGTGTAATTTAAAATTATTTTTATTTCATTCCTTCACACCTCATTACAAACCCTGTAGTGCTACAGAAGAATTTGTTTTCAAAAACGAATGTTGACCTCTTAAGCTAAGGAGTTTTATTTTTAAGTGCAGATATAAAAAAATCCCTCTCGTGAGTTAAAAAATTTTCCAAAAAAAAAAAATATTCACTTTTCTTTTAAAGCTAAAAAAGTAATTTTTAATTTTAAGTTTGAAAAACATACAGTAAACTTCTCTAATTGAGAGAAGACTTGGATTTGGTGTCGAGTAGGCTTTGTGGGGTAAAGTAGGTGAAGATAATTTTTGTTCAGCTCTTTATAGTGGGGATGGTAGTAGTTAGACCATGCAGTTGTTTGCTTTCTTCTTATATAATCTTTAATTAGATTTCGAAGATCAGGTTTTTCTGGTTCGTTTACCATAATTATAGGAGCTTTGCAGGCAAATTTGGCTGCTTTATCCGCGTACTCGTTTCCTTTTATGTTGACGTGCCCTGGGACCCATACAATTTTTAACGAGTTAGGATTTTGAATCAAAAGGTCTCGAATTCGATTAATTTTATTCCATTTATTTGGGATTGGGTTGCATACTGATTTTATTACCGACAGGCTATCGGTACAAATGACTGTCCTGAGGTGCTTGTTAAGAGCTATGTCCATAGCTTTTATTATGGCGGATGCTTCAGCTGTAAAAATGGATGAACTGTGAGGTAGCGTATTAAGACTCATGATATATCCGTCAATATCGACCACGGCATAAGATGTGTTACCATCTGTCGTTTTTGATCCGTCTGTGAAGTATATTGTCCAGCCGTTACTACGATACATATGTTCCTTTTCGAGGTATAGTTGTTTGAATAAAATATTTGAGGTATTTGTTTTGGGAGATACTGCTAGAGTAGAGTCGCAGGAGTGGTTATTAATAAACCATGGGGGGTATTTACACAGTGTGTTTTTTGTTATAGTATCTAAGTTTTGAGATTTTGCTAGCTGCAATATTACACTAATTGCTGAGGGTATTTTGTAGTTTCTTTTGGTGGTTGAATGTGTGAGGACGTCTTGGTCGATAATGGAATTGTTTAGAAAAGTAATCTTCGGGATTAACAGTGCCTTAGCTTCGTGGATGCGATCTTCTAGTGATGGTAGTCCTGATTCGGCGAATATGTGTTTCAGTGGTGTGGTTTTAAAAGCGAAAATACTTGATCGCACTGCTCTGTGATAAATTCCTTTAATAAGTTTTAATGTTGATTTGGTAGTGTTTCCGGTGAGGAAAAGACCGTAATCGATTTTACTCAGAACTAAAATTCTAGTAAGGTATGTTAGGGAGTTGATATGCACAGAACTTTTTTTGCTTGATAGAAATGCAATGATGTTAGCTCTTTGAGTCAATGATTTTTTGAGATTCATAAAGTGTTCCTTCCAGGTGTAATTTTTTGTGAACATAATTCCCAGTATTTTCAGTTGGTATACGTTTTCAATAGTAGTATTTTCAATGCACAGAGAGAATGATTGAGTATCGCAAAGCTTTTTTCTGCATACATGTAGTTTTTTTGTTTTGTCAGTTGAAATTTTTGCTCCGGAGTGTAGCGACCAATCGAATAGTTTGTTGAGGACGTCTTGTAATATGTTGTTGGTTTCCAAGTTGCTATTCCTTTTACACAATATATACAGGTCATCGGCATAAATACAGTGGTCTAAGTACTTAGATTTATTGATTATTATGTTCACTTCACTGAAAGCAATAGCAAACAACATTACAGACAGCGGGGATCCTTGCGGGATCCCATTATTTAACGGATATATTGACGAGTATGTGCCATTTACTGTTACCCGAAACTTGCGGTTTTGTAGATATGATCATAATACCATCCAACGCTACTAAAACTTGAGTAATAGGCACACCTCTAAACTCAACACCTGCAAACAACCCATGCGAAATGTCAACTAATCTCGACTTAACCATTTTGTTATGCACACGCTTCCCAAACTGTCCCTTAACCTTACGTAATTCGCGTGTAATCTTATAACAACAATCGAACATATTTAACATCTCAACCCTTAATTGATTCATAGGACAATACGCAAAGGATGTAACTAACGCCACCCCCGGATGGATATCTCTCTTCTCAAACTCAGTGCGGTCGATAACTGCGCTTGGTCTTACCTCCGCTCTATTTAAGATCAGAGAGTATAAAACTGTGTATATTCTCTTACATTTCACATCACTATCCAACTCCATAATTGAAGCCAAGCACAAAGGGTACCCATAATCGCGTGAATCAATATCCAAATAATCGTTGAACACAAGTTTCAAATGAATAAAAGTATTTCTATAATCGGCGCAGCCATGATAAAAACGCTTAAACAATGGCAGAAAATGGTTATACTCATTTAGTTCAGCACCGTTGTGAATTAGATTAGAAATCTTACCATATCTCAAATTCAAACCAGAATAAACGCGCTCAAAAAGCTCACTTGTACCAGATGGCAATCCCCTCACAATATTATTAGCGTTATCGGTCACATCATCACTAGTGTAATGTATATAATATACAAGTACATACTATTGTTGTTGTTGCTTTTATATTACTTACATAACTCTTTATCATTATCTCATTATCAAATTATCAAATGTGGGCGTTACGAGCAGATAATGATATATGTCCAATGGAATGTTATATCCTGCGCCGATTAACCCCACAATCAAAAACCTCAATTCACGTTTAAATCTATTTGCTACTTGCGGCGTCCACTGATTTTCCGCTTCTCTGTATTGCCTCAGACTTGTACCGTAACTTTCAATTCTAACCATATTATCAACTAATTTTGCGTAACATCCAGAAAGTGCCGTCTCTATCTCACCGTAACTCAACTCATTTGACCAATAATAGCTTCCGTGGGTCCTTGCCATATCTCTCAATTCCGACTCCATGCCATGCTGTGTAGAATTATCATTGTCAATGTCAAATCTTCCATAATAGTTATAATCATCTCTCCGTGGTTGTATTGCCATAAGACCTACATAAGTCCATACCAAATGCACCTGCTTGCCCTCTAACGCATTACTCAAAACCCTATCTCTCACCTCATTAATCAAAAATGCATACGCTTCCAGAGCATACATACTTGCCATAATAACACACAAAGTTTTCTATTAAAACCCTTCAACAGACAACGTTGTTCCTCACTCTAGAACATGCGATTTTATCTACATTACAACTAGTAGTACGTATACCTGAACAATACTGACTTCTACGAAACATAGTTCGCGCTATTATATTCATATTAACCTGCTTTAAATACATCAAATGATTAGCACTAATTGTCATAACGTCTCTATTAGTAACACCATCCAACTGACCCACTAATCTCCATTGAACTATAGTCTTGTGATAAAAATCATACACATTGTAAAAAGGCATTCTAACACGCTCAACCCTGTTTGATCGTTCCACCGATAAATACTCACCAGCACACTGCCCGTAGCAAAAATAATTACATTGGTCTTTGGTTGGGAAAACCCTCACCATAAGGCCATGAAAACCGTCCATTCCGATTACAGGGCATCCAAATATTGTGCTGCTCGTATCATACAACTTAAAGAAAAAAACCTTCACCCCACATAATATACAAATATTAGAGTTTGTTACATACGATAGATTCAACATTCGACTAACAATCATCTCCGGTTCCTCTTCAAAAGGCAATAATTCCGCCAAATTTCGTACTAAGACTACTAATGTAACGCTTACGTGATACATTACGCTATCATGTTCCATTAAATTGTTCAAATCTATTATATTATAAGCCCCAAACTGATCGTCAATGCGATATTCAAGCACACACTGAATAAAACCATCTCTAAATTCCCGTGGTCTATCATTTTGTGACTGTATGCAACCATGTACATCCTCTTTCTGCAACCCGCTCAATAATTCTTGAATACAACATTCCCCTTCCATATATTTCTCATCTGACATTTTCCATTCGTGTTTAGGCAAACTTACGACAATCTCCATACTACGCGGTTCCATAGCTATATGCGTTTCACTTTTTTTTATCTGACATACATATATGTATGTATCATTAATTAGAAAAAAAAAAATACCAAAACATATCAATGGAATTTGTTGTTGTAATTGAATTGGTTGTCACACACTCCAGCGCCAAACGCATTGATTTCACCTCAACAATTAAACATTGAAGACTTCGACAATTAATCATTTTATTGCCGAATTTTGAAGAAGAACCAATTGTGTAATTTAAAATTATTTTTATTTCATTCCTTCACACCTCATTACAAACCCTGTAGTGCTACAGAAGAATTTGTTTTCAAAAACGAATGTTGACCTCTTAATCTAAGGAGTTTTATTTTTAAGTGCAGATATAAAAAAATCCCTCTCGTGAGTTAAAAAATTTTCCAAAAAAAAAAAAATATTCACTTTTCTTTTAAAGCTAAAAAAGTAATTCTTAATTTTAAGTTTGAAAAACATACAGTAAACTTCTCTAATTGAGAGAAGACTTGGATTTGGTGTCGAGTAGGCTTTGTGGGGTAAAGTAGGTGAAGATAATTTTTGTTCAGCTCTTTATAGTGGGGATGGTAGTAGTTAGACCATGCAGTTGTTTGCTTTCTTCTTATATAATCTTTAATTAGATTTCGAAGATCAGGTTTTTCTGGTTCGTTTACCATAATTATAGGAGCTTTGCAGGCAAATTTGGCTGCTTTATCCGCGTACTCGTTTCCTTTTATGTTGACGTGCCCTGGGACCCATACAATTTTTAACGAGTTAGGATTTTGAATCAAAAGGTCTCGAATTCGATTAATTTTATTCCATTTATTTGGGATTGGGTTGCATACTGATTTTATTACCGACAGGCTATCGGTACAAATGACTGTCCTGAGGTGCTTGTTAAGAGCTATGTCCATAGCTTTTATTATGGCGGATGCTTCAGCTGTAAAAATGGATGAACTGTGAGGTAGCGTATTAAGACTCATGATATATCCGTCAATATCGACCACGGCATAAGATGTGTTACCATCTGTCGTTTTTGATCCGTCTGTGAAGTATATTGTCCAGCCGTTACTACGATACATATGTTCCTTTTCGAGGTATAGTTGTTTGAATAAAATATTTGAGGTATTTGTTTTGGGAGATACTGCTAGAGTAGAGTCGCAGGAGTGGTTATTAATAAACCATGGGGGGTATTTACACAGTGTGTTTTTTGTTATAGTATCTAAGTTTTGAGATTTTGCTAGCTGCAATATTACACTAATTGCTGAGGGTATTTTGTAGTTTCTTTTGGTGGTTGAATGTGTGAGGACGTCTTGGTCGATAATGGAATTGTTTAGAAAAGTAATCTTCGGGATTAACAGTGCCTTAGCTTCGTGGATGCGATCTTCTAGTGATGGTAGTCCTGATTCGGCGAATATGTGTTTCAG
The DNA here is from genome assembly GCA_932526305.1 of Epicampocera succincta. NCBI lineage: Eukaryota > Metazoa > Arthropoda > Insecta > Diptera > Tachinidae > Epicampocera > Epicampocera succincta. The sequence goes on along the minus strand of OW052035.1, from coordinate 9,915,758 downwards.
TGGTGTGGTTTTAAAAGCGAAAATACTTGATCGCACTGCTCTGTGATAAATTCCTTTAATAAGTTTTAATGTTGATTTGGTAGTGTTTCCGGTGAAGAAAAGACCGTAATCGATTTTACTCAGAACTAAAATTCTAGTAAGGTATGTTAGGGAGTTGATATGCACAGAATTTTTTTTTGCTTGATAGAAATGCAATGATGTTAGCTCTTTGAGTCAATGATTTTTTGAGATTCATAAAGTGTTCCTTCCAGGTGTAATTTTTTGTGAACATAATTCCCAGTATTTTCAGTTGGTATACGTTTTCAATAGTAGTATTTTCAATGCACAGAGAGAATGATTGAGTATCGCAAAGCTTTTTTCTGCATACATGTAGTTTTTTTGTTTTGTCAGTTGAAATTTTTGCTCCGGAGTGTAGCGACCAATCGAATAGTTTGTTGAGGACGTCTTGTAATATGTTGTTGGTTTCCAAGTTGCTATTCCTTTTACACAATATATACAGGTCATCGGCATAAATACAGTGGTCTAAGTACTTAGATTTATTGATTATTATGTTCACTTCACTGAAAGCAATAGCAAACAACATTACAGACAGCGGGGATCCTTGCGGGATCCCATTATTTAACGGATATATTGACGAGTATGTGCCATTTACTGTTACCCGAAACTTGCGGTTTTGTAGATATGATCATAATACCATCCAACGCTACTAAAACTTGAGTAATAGGCACACCTCTAAACTCAACACCTGCAAACAACCCATGCGAAATGTCAACTAATCTCGACTTAACCATTTTGTTATGCACACGCTTCCCAAACTGTCCCTTAACCTTACGTAATTCGCGTGTAATCTTATAACAACAATCGAACATATTTAACATCTCAACCCTTAATTGATTCATAGGACAATACGCAAAGGATGTAACTAACGCCACCCCCGGATGGATATCTCTCTTCTCAAACTCAGTGCGGTCGATAACTGCGCTTGGTCTTACCTCCGCTCTATTTAAGATCAGAGAGTATAAAACTGTGTATATTCTCTTACATTTCACATCACTATCCAACTCCATAATTGAAGCCAAGCACAAAGGGTACCCATAATCGCGTGAATCAATATCCAAATAATCGTTGAACACAAGTTTCAAATGAATAAAAGTATTTCTATAATCGGCGCAGCCATGATAAAAACGCTTAAACAATGGCAGAAAATGGTTATACTCATTTAGTTCAGCACCGTTGTGAATTAGATTAGAAATCTTACCATATCTCAAAGTCAAACCAGAATAAACGCGCTCAAAAAGCTCACTTGTACCAGATGGCAATCCCCTCACAATATTATTAGCGTTATCGGTCACATCATCACTAGTGTAATGTATATAATATACAAGTACATACTATTGTTGTTGTTGCTTTTATATTACTTACATAACTCTTTATCATTATCTCATTATCAAATTATCAAATGTGGGCGTTACGAGCAGATAATGATATATGTCCAATGGAATGTTATATCCTGCGCCGATTAACCCCACAATCAAAAACCTCAATTCACGTTTAAATCTATTTGCTACTTGCGGCGTCCACTGATTTTCCGCTTCTCTGTATTGCCTCAGACTTGTACCGTAACTTTCAATTCTAACCATATTATCAACTAATTTTGCGTAACATCCAGAAAGTGCCGTCTCTATCTCACCGTAACTCAACTCATTTGACCAATAATAGCTTCCGTGGGTCCTTGCCATATCTCTCAATTCCGACTCCATGCCATGCTGTGTAGAATTATCATTGTCAATGTCAAATCTTCCATAATAGTTATAATCATCTCTCCGTGGTTGTATTGCCATAAGACCTACATAAGTCCATACCAAATGCACCTGCTTGCCCTCTAACGCATTACTCAAAACCCTATCTCTCACCTCATTAATCAAAAATGCATACGCTTCCAGAGCATACATACTTGCCATAATAACACACAAAGTTTTCTATTAAAACCCTTCAACAGACAACGTTGTTCCTCACTCTAGAACATGCGATTTTATCTACATTACAACTAGTAGTACGTATACCTGAACAATACTGACTTCTACGAAACATAGTTCGCGCTATTATATTCATATTAACCTGCTTTAAATACATCAAATGATTAGCACTAATTGTCATAACGTCTCTATTAGTAACACCATCCAACTGACCCACTAATCTCCATTGAACTATAGTCTTGTGATAAAAATCATACACATTGTAAAAAGGCATTCTAACACGCTCAACCCTGTTTGATCGTTCCACCGATAAATACTCACCAGCACACTGCCCGTAGCAAAAATAATTACATTGGTCTTTGGTTGGGAAAACCCTCACCATAAGGCCATGAAAACCGTCCATTCCGATTACAGGGCATCCAAATATTGTGCTGCTCGTATCATACAACTTAAAGAAAAAAACCTTCACCCCACATAATATACAAATATTAGAGTTTGTTACATACGATAGATTCAACATTCGACTAACAATCATCTCCGGTTCCTCTTCAAAAGGCAATAATTCCGCCAAATTTCGTACTAAGACTACTAATGTAACGCTTACGTGATACATTACGCTATCATGTTCCATTAAATTGTTCAAATCTATTATATTATAAGCCCCAAACTGATCGTCAATGCGATATTCAAGCACACACTGAATAAAACCATCTCTAAATTCCCGTGGTCTATCATTTTGTGACTGTATGCAACCATGTACATCCTCTTTCTGCAACCCGCTCAATAATTCTTGAATACAACATTCCCCTTCCATATATTTCTCATCTGACATTTTCCATTCGTGTTTAGGCAAACTTACGACAATCTCCATACTACGCGGTTCCATAGCTATATGCGTTTCACTTTTTTTATCTGACATACATATATGTATGTATCATTAATTAGAAAAAAAAAAATACCAAAACATATCAATGGAATTTGTTGTTGTAATTGAATTGGTTGTCACACACTCCAGCGCCAAACGCATTGATTTCACCTCAACAATTAAACATTGAAGACTTCGACAATTAATCATTTTATTGCCGAATTTTGAAGAAGAACCAATTGTGTAATTTAAAATTATTTTTATTTCATTCCTTCACACCTCATTACAAACCCTGTAGTGCTACAGAAGAATTTGTTTTCAAAAACGAATGTTGACCTCTTAATCTAAGGAGTTTTATTTTTAAGTGCAGATATAAAAAAATCCCTCTCGTGAGTTAAAAAATTTTCCAAAAAAAAAAAATATTCACTTTTCTTTTAAAGCTAAAAAAGTAATTCTTAATTTTAAGTTTGAAAAACATACAGTAAACTTCTCTAATTGAGAGAAGACTTGGATTTGGTGTCGAGTAGGCTTTGTGGGGTAAAGTAGGTGAAGATAATTTTTGTTCAGCTCTTTATAGTGGGGATGGTAGTAGTTAGACCATGCAGTTGTTTGCTTTCTTCTTATATAATCTTTAATTAGATTTCGAAGATCAGGTTTTTCTGGTTCGTTTACCATAATTATAGGAGCTTTGCAGGCAAATTTGGCTGCTTTATCCGCGTACTCGTTTCCTTTTATGTTGACGTGCCCTGGGACCCATACAATTTTTAACGAGTTAGGATTTTGAATCAAAAGGTCTCGAATTCGATTAATTTTATTCCATTTATTTGGGATTGGGTTGCATACTGATTTTATTACCGACAGGCTATCGGTACAAATGACTGTCCTGAGGTGCTTGTTAAGAGCTATGTCCATAGCTTTTATTATGGCGGATGCTTCAGCTGTAAAAATGGATGAACTGTGAGGTAGCGTATTAAGACTCATGATATATCCGTCAATATCGACCACGGCATAAGATGTGTTACCATCTGTCGTTTTTGATCCGTCTGTGAAGTATATTGTCCAGCCGTTACTACGATACATATGTTCCTTTTCGAGGTATAGTTGTTTGAATAAAATATTTGAGGTATTTGTTTTGGGAGATACTGCTAGAGTAGAGTCGCAGGAGTGGTTATTAATAAACCATGGGGGGTATTTACACAGTGTGTTTTTTGTTATAGTATCTAAGTTTTGAGATTTTGCTAGCTGCAATATTACACTAATTGCTGAGGGTATTTTGTAGTTTCTTTTGGTGGTTGAATGTGTGAGGACGTCTTGGTCGATAATGGAATTGTTTAGAAAAGTAATCTTCGGGATTAACAGTGCCTTAGCTTCGTGGATGCGATCTTCTAGTGATGGTAGTCCTGATTCGGCGAATATGTGTTTCAGTGGTGTGGTTTTAAAAGCGAAAATACTTGATCGCACTGCTCTGTGATAAATTCCTTTAATAAGTTTTAATGTTGATTTGGTAGTGTTTCCGGTGAGGAAAAGACCGTAATCGATTTTACTCAGAACTAAAATTCTAGTAAGGTATGTTAGGGAGTTGATATGCACAGAACTTTTTTTGCTTGATAGAAATGCAATGATGTTAGCTCTTTGAGTCAATGATTTTTTGACATTCATAAAGTGTTCCTTCCAGGTGTAATTTTATGTGAACATAATTCCCAGTATGTGATTGATTCATAGGACAATACGCAAAGGATGTAACTAACGCCACCCCCGGATGGATATCTCTCTTCTCAAACTCAGTGCGGTCGATAACTGCGCTTGGTCTTACCTCCGCTCTATTTAAGATCAGAGAGTATAAAACTGTGTATATTCTCTTACATTTCACATCACTATCCAACTCCATAATTGAAGCCAAGCACAAAGGGTACCCATAATCGCGTGAATCAATATCCAAATAATCGTTGAACACAAGTTTCAAATGAATAAAAGTATTTCTATAATCGGCGCAGCCATGATAAAAACGCTTAAACAATGGCAGAAAATGGTTATACTCATTTAGTTCAGCACCGTTGTGAATTAGATTAGAAATCTTACCATATCTCAAAGTCAAACCAGAATAAACGCGCTCAAAAAGCTCACTTGTACCAGATGGCAATCCCCTCACAATATTATTAGCGTTATCGGTCACATCATCACTAGTGTAATGTATATAATATACAAGTACATACTATTGTTGTTGTTGCTTTTATATTACTTACATAACTCTTTATCATTATCTCATTATCAAATTATCAAATGTGGGCGTTACGAGCAGATAATGATATATGTCCAATGGAATGTTATATCCTGCGCCGATTAACCCCACAATCAAAAACCTCAATTCACGTTTAAATCTATTTGCTACTTGCGGCGTCCACTGATTTTCCGCTTCTCTGTATTGCCTCAGACTTGTACCGTAACTTTCAATTCTAACCATATTATCAACTAATTTTGCGTAACATCCAGAAAGTGCCGTCTCTATCTCACCGTAACTCAACTCATTTGACCAATAATAGCTTCCGTGGGTCCTTGCCATATCTCTCAATTCCGACTCCATGCCATGCTGTGTAGAATTATCATTGTCAATGTCAAATCTTCCATAATAGTTATAATCATCTCTCCGTGGTTGTATTGCCATAAGACCTACATAAGTCCATACCAAATGCACCTGCTTGCCCTCTAACGCATTACTCAAAACCCTATCTCTCACCTCATTAATCAAAAATGCATACGCTTCCAGAGCATACATACTTGCCATAATAACACACAAAGTTTTCTATTAAAACCCTTCAACAGACAACGTTGTTCCTCACTCTAGAACATGCGATTTTATCTACATTACAACTAGTAGTACGTATACCTGAACAATACTGACTTCTACGAAACATAGTTCGCGCTATTATATTCATATTAACCTGCTTTAAATACATCAAATGATTAGCACTAATTGTCATAACGTCTCTATTAGTAACACCATCCAACTGACCCACTAATCTCCATTGAACTATAGTCTTGTGATAAAAATCATACACATTGTAAAAAGGCATTCTAACACGCTCAACCCTGTTTGATCGTTCCACCGATAAATACTCACCAGCACACTGCCCGTAGCAAAAATAATTACATTGGTCTTTGGTTGGGAAAACCCTCACCATAAGGCCATGAAAACCGTCCATTCCGATTACAGGGCATCCAAATATTGTGCTGCTCGTATCATACAACTTAAAGAAAAAAACCTTCACCCCACATAATATACAAATATTAGAGTTTGTTACATACGATAGATTCAACATTCGACTAACAATCATCTCCGGTTCCTCTTCAAAAGGCAATAATTCCGCCAAATTTCGTACTAAGACTACTAATGTAACGCTTACGTGATACATTACGCTATCATGTTCCATTAAATTGTTCAAATCTATTATATTATAAGCCCCAAACTGATCGTCAATGCGATATTCAAGCACACACTGAATAAAACCATCTCTAAATTCCCGTGGTCTATCATTTTGTGACTGTATGCAACCATGTACATCCTCTTTCTGCAACCCGCTCAATAATTCTTGAATACAACATTCCCCTTCCATATATTTCTCATCTGACATTTTCCATTCGTGTTTAGGCAAACTTACGACAATCTCCATACTACGCGGTTCCATAGCTATATGCGTTTCACTTTTTTTTATCTGACATACATATATGTATGTATCATTAATTAGAAAAAAAAAAATACCAAAACATATCAATGGAATTTGTTGTTGTAATTGAATTGGTTGTCACACACTCCAGCGCCAAACGCATTGATTTCACCTCAACAATTAAACATTGAAGACTTCGACAATTAATCATTTTATTGCCGAATTTTGAAGAAGAACCAATTGTGTAATTTAAAATTATTTTTATTTCATTCCTTCACACCTCATTACAAACCCTGTAGTGCTACAGAAGAATTTGTTTTCAAAAACGAATGTTGACCTCTTAATCTAAGGAGTTTTATTTTTAAGTGCAGATATAAAAAAATCCCTCTCGTGAGTTAAAAAATTTTCCAAAAAAAAAAATATTCACTTTTCTTTTAAAGCTAAAAAAGTAATTCTTAATTTTAAGTTTGAAAAACATACAGTAAACTTCTCTAATTGAGAGAAGACTTGGATTTGGTGTCGAGTAGGCTTTGTGGGGTAAAGTAGGTGAAGATAATTTTTGTTCAGCTCTTTATAGTGGGGATGGTAGTAGTTAGACCATGCAGTTGTTTGCTTTCTTCTTATATAATCTTTAATTAGATTTCGAAGATCAGGTTTTTCTGGTTCGTTTACCATAATTATAGGAGCTTTGCAGGCAAATTTGGCTGCTTTATCCGCGTACTCGTTTCCTTTTATGTTGACGTGCCCTGGGACCCATACAATTTTTAACGAGTTAGGATTTTGAATCAAAAGGTCTCGAATTCGATTAATTTTATTCCATTTATTTGGGATTGGGTTGCATACTGATTTTATTACCGACAGGCTATCGGTACAAATGACTGTCCTGAGGTGCTTGTTAAGAGCTATGTCCATAGCTTTTATTATGGCGGATGCTTCAGCTGTAAAAATGGATGAACTGTGAGGTAGCGTATTAAGACTCATGATATATCCGTCAATATCGACCACGGCATAAGATGTGTTACCATCTGTCGTTTTTGATCCGTCTGTGAAGTATATTGTCCAGCCGTTACTACGATACATATGTTCCTTTTCGAGGTATAGTTGTTTGAATAAAATATTTGAGGTATTTGTTTTGGGAGATACTGCTAGAGTAGAGTCGCAGGAGTGGTTATTAATAAACCATGGGGGGTATTTACACAGTGTGTTTTTTGTTATAGTATCTAAGTTTTGAGATTTTGCTAGCTGCAATATTACACTAATTGCTGAGGGTATTTTGTAGTTTCTTTTGGTGGTTGAATGTGTGAGGACGTCTTGGTCGATAATGGAATTGTTTAGAAAAGTAATCTTCGGGATTAACAGTGCCTTAGCTTCGTGGATGCGATCTTCTAGTGATGGTAGTCCTGATTCGGCGAATATGTGTTTCAGTGGTGTGGTTTTAAAAGCGAAAATACTTGATCGCACTGCTCTGTGATAAATTCCTTTAATAAGTTTTAATGTTGATTTGGTAGTGTTTCCGGTGAGGAAAAGACCGTAATCGATTTTACTCAGAACTAAAATTCTAGTAAGGTATGTTAGGGAGTTGATATGCACAGAACTTTTTTTGCTTGATAGAAATGCAATGATGTTAGCTCTTTGAGTCAATGATTTTTTGAGATTCATAAAGTGTTCCTTCCAGGTGTAATTTTATGTGAACATAATTCCCAGTATGTGATTGATTCATAGGACAATACGCAAAGGATGTAACTAACGCCACCCCCGGATGGATATCTCTCTTCTCAAACTCAGTGCGGTCGATAACTGCGCTTGGTCTTACCTCCGCTCTATTTAAGATCAGAGAGTATAAAACTGTGTATATTCTCTTACATTTCACATCACTATCCAACTCCATAATTGAAGCCAAGCACAAAGGGTACCCATAATCGCGTGAATCAATATCCAAATAATCGTTGAACACAAGTTTCAAATGAATAAAAGTATTTCTATAATCGGCGCAGCCATGATAAAAACGCTTAAACAATGGCAGAAAATGGTTATACTCATTTAGTTCAGCACCGTTGTGAATTAGATTAGAAATCTTACCATATCTCAAAGTCAAACCAGAATAAACGCGCTCAAAAAGCTCACTTGTACCAGATGGCAATCCCCTCACAATATTATTAGCGTTATCGGTCACATCATCACTAGTGTAATGTATATAATATACAAGTACATACTATTGTTGTTGTTGCTTTTATATTACTTACATAACTCTTTATCATTATCTCATTATCAAATTATCAAATGTGGGCGTTACGAGCAGATAATGATATATGTCCAATGGAATGTTATATCCTGCGCCGATTAACCCCACAATCAAAAACCTCAATTCACGTTTAAATCTATTTGCTACTTGCGGCGTCCACTGATTTTCCGCTTCTCTGTATTGCCTCAGACTTGTACCGTAACTTTCAATTCTAACCATATTATCAACTAATTTTGCGTAACATCCAGAAAGTGCCGTCTCTATCTCACCGTAACTCAACTCATTTGACCAATAATAGCTTCCGTGGGTCCTTGCCATATCTCTCAATTCCGACTCCATGCCATGCTGTGTAGAATTATCATTGTCAATGTCAAATCTTCCATAATAGTTATAATCATCTCTCCGTGGTTGTATTGCCATAAGACCTACATAAGTCCATACCAAATGCACCTGCTTGCCCTCTAACGCATTACTCAAAACCCTATCTCTCACCTCATTAATCAAAAATGCATACGCTTCCAGAGCATACATACTTGCCATAATAACACACAAAGTTTTCTATTAAAACCCTTCAACAGACAACGTTGTTCCTCACTCTAGAACATGCGATTTTATCTACATTACAACTAGTAGTACGTATACCTGAACAATACTGACTTCTACGAAACATAGTTCGCGCTATTATATTCATATTAACCTGCTTTAAATACATCAAATGATTAGCACTAATTGTCATAACGTCTCTATTAGTAACACCATCCAACTGACCCACTAATCTCCATTGAACTATAGTCTTGTGATAAAAATCATACACATTGTAAAAAGGCATTCTAACACGCTCAACCCTGTTTGATCGTTCCACCGATAAATACTCACCAGCACACTGCCCGTAGCAAAAATAATTACATTGGTCTTTGGTTGGGAAAACCCTCACCATAAGGCCATGAAAACCGTCCATTCCGATTACAGGGCATCCAAATATTGTGCTGCTCGTATCATACAACTTAAAGAAAAAAACCTTCACCCCACATAATATACAAATATTAGAGTTTGTTACATACGATAGATTCAACATTCGACTAACAATCATCTCCGGTTCCTCTTCAAAAGGCAATAATTCCGCCAAATTTCGTACTAAGACTACTAATGTAACGCTTACGTGATACATTACGCTATCATGTTCCATTAAATTGTTCAAATCTATTATATTATAAGCCCCAAACTGATCGTCAATGCGATATTCAAGCACACACTGAATAAAACCATCTCTAAATTCCCGTGGTCTATCATTTTGTGACTGTATGCAACCATGTACATCCTCTTTCTGCAACCCGCTCAATAATTCTTGAATACAACATTCCCCTTCCATATATTTCTCATCTGACATTTTCCATTCGTGTTTAGGCAAACTTACGACAATCTCCATACTACGCGGTTCCATAGCTATATGCGTTTCACTTTTTTTTATCTGACATACATATATGTATGTATCATTAATTAGAAAAAAAAAAATACCAAAACATATCAATGGAATTTGTTGTTGTAATTGAATTGGTTGTCACACACTCCAGCGCCAAACGCATTGATTTCACCTCAACAATTAAACATTGAAGACTTCGACAATTAATCATTTTATTGCCGAATTTTGAAGAAGAACCAATTGTGTAATTTAAAATTATTTTTATTTCATTCCTTCACACCTCATTACAAACCCTGTAGTGCTACAGAAGAATTTGTTTTCAAAAACGAATGTTGACCTCTTAATCTAAGGAGTTTTATTTTTAAGTGCAGATATAAAAAAATCCCTCTCGTGAGTTAAAAAATTTTCCAAAAAAAAAAAATATTCACTTTTCTTTTAAAGCTAAAAAAGTAATTCTTAATTTTAAGTTTGAAAAACATACAGTAAACTTCTCTAATTGAGAGAAGACTTGGATTTGGTGTCGAGTAGGCTTTGTGGGGTAATGTAGGTGAAGATAATTTTTGTTCAGCTCTTTATAGTGGGGATGGTAGTAGTTAGACCATGCAGTTGTTTGCTTTCTTCTTATATAATCTTTAATTAGATTTCGAAGATCAGGTTTTTCTGGTTCGTTTACCATAATTATAGGAGCTTTGCAGGCAAATTTGGCTGCTTTATCCGCGTACTCGTTTCCTTTTATGTTGACGTGCCCTGGGACCCATACAATTTTTAACGAGTTAGGATTTTGAATCAAAAGGTCTCGAATTCGATTAATTTTATTCCATTTATTTGGGATTGGGTTGCATACTGATTTTATTACCGACAGGCTATCGGTACAAATGACTGTCCTGAGGTGCTTGTTAAGAGCTATGTCCATAGCTTTTATTATGGCGGATGCTTCAGCTGTAAAAATGGATGAACTGTGAGGTAGCGTATTAAGACTCATGATATATCCGTCAATATCGACCACGGCATAAGATGTGTTACCATCTGTCGTTTTTGATCCGTCTGTGAAGTATATTGTCCAGCCGTTACTACGATACATATGTTCCTTTTCGAGGTATAGTTGTTTGAATAAAATATTTGAGGTATTTGTTTTGGGAGATACTGCTAGAGTAGAGTCGCAGGAGTGGTTATTAATAAACCATGGGGGGTATTTACACAGTGTGTTTTTTGTTATAGTATCTAAGTTTTGAGATTTTGCTAGCTGCAATATTACACTAATTGCTGAGGGTATTTTGTAGTTTCTTTTGGTGGTTGAATGTGTGAGGACGTCTTGGTCGATAATGGAATTGTTTAGAAAAGTAATCTTCGGGATTAACAGTGCCTTAGCTTCGTGGATGCGATCTTCTAGTGATGGTAGTCCTGATTCGGCGAATATGTGTTTCAGTGGTGTGGTTTTAAAAGCGAAAATACTTGATCGCACTGCTCTGTGATAAATTCCTTTAATAAGTTTTAATGTTGATTTGGTAGTGTTTCCGGTGAGGAAAAGACCGTAATCGATTTTACTCAGAACTAAAATTCTAGTAAGGTATATTAGGGAGTTGATATGCACAGAACTTTTTTTGCTTGATAGAAATGCAATGATGTTAGCTCTTTGAGTCAATGATTTTTTGAGATTCATAAAGTGTTCCTTCCAGGTGTAATTTTATGTGAACATAATTCCCAGTATGTGATTGATTCATAGGACAATACGCAAAGGATGTAACTAACGCCACCCCCGGATGGATATCTCTCTTCTCAAACTCAGTGCGGTCGATAACTGCGCTTGGTCTTACCTCCGCTCTATTTAAGATCAGAGAGTATAAAACTGTGTATATTCTCTTACATTTCACATCACTATCCAACTCCATAATTGAAGCCAAGCACAAAGGGTACCCATAATCGCGTGAATCAATATCCAAATAATCGTTGAACACAAGTTTCAAATGAATAAAAGTATTTCTATAATCGGCGCAGCCATGATAAAAACGCTTAAACAATGGCAGAAAATGGTTATACTCATTTAGTTCAGCACCGTTGTGAATTAGATTAGAAATCTTACCATATCTCAAAGTCAAACCAGAATAAACGCGCTCAAAAAGCTCACTTGTACCAGATGGCAATCCCCTCACAATATTATTAGCGTTATCGGTCACATCATCACTAGTGTAATGTATATAATATACAAGTACATACTATTGTTGTTGTTGCTTTTATATTACTTACATAACTCTTTATCATTATCTCATTATCAAATTATCAAATGTGGGCGTTACGAGCAGATAATGATATATGTCCAATGGAATGTTATATCCTGCGCCGATTAACCCCACAATCAAAAACCTCAATTCACGTTTAAATCTATTTGCTACTTGCGGCGTCCACTGATTTTCCGCTTCTCTGTATTGCCTCAGACTTGTACCGTAACTTTCAATTCTAACCATATTATCAACTAATTTTGCGTAACATCCAGAAAGTGCCGTCTCTATCTCACCGTAACTCAACTCATTTGACCAATAATAGCTTCCGTGGGTCCTTGCCATATCTCTCAATTCCGACTCCATGCCATGCTGTGTAGAATTATCATTGTCAATGTCAAATCTTCCATAATAGTTATAATCATCTCTCCGTGGTTGTATTGCCATAAGACCTACATAAGTCCATACCAAATGCACCTGCTTGCCCTCTAACGCATTACTCAAAACCCTATCTCTCACCTCATTAATCAAAAATGCATACGCTTCCAGAGCATACATACTTGCCATAATAACACACAAAGTTTTCTATTAAAACCCTTCAACAGACAACGTTGTTCCTCACTCTAGAACATGCGATTTTATCTACATTACAACTAGTAGTACGTATACCTGAACAATACTGACTTCTACGAAACATAGTTCGCGCTATTATATTCATATTAACCTGCTTTAAATACATCAAATGATTAGCACTAATTGTCATAACGTCTCTATTAGTAACACCATCCAACTGACCCACTAATCTCCATTGAACTATAGTCTTGTGATAAAAATCATACACATTGTAAAAAGGCATTCTAACACGCTCAACCCTGTTTGATCGTTCCACCGATAAATACTCACCAGCACACTGCCCGTAGCAAAAATAATTACATTGGCCTTTGGTTGGGAAAACCCTCACCATAAGGCCATGAAAACCGTCCATTCCGATTACAGGGCATCCAAATATTGTGCTGCTCGTATCATACAACTTAAAGAAAAAAACCTTCACCCCACATAATATACAAATATTAGAGTTTGTTACATACGATAGATTCAACATTCGACTAACAATCATCTCCGGTTCCTCTTCAAAAGGCAATAATTCCGCCAAATTTCGTACTAAGACTACTAATGTAACGCTTACGTGATACATTACGCTATCATGTTCCATTAAATTGTTCAAATCTATTATATTATAAGCCCCAAACTGATCGTCAATGCGATATTCAAGCACACACTGAATAAAACCATCTCTAAATTCCCGTGGTCTATCATTTTGTGACTGTATGCAACCATGTACATCCTCTTTCTGCAACCCGCTCAATAATTATTGAATACAACATTCCCCTTCCATATATTTCTCATCTGACATTTTCCATTCGTGTTTAGGCAAACTTACGACAATCTCCATACTACGCGGTTCCATAGCTATATGCGTTTCACTTTTTTTTATCTGACATACATATATGTATGTATCATTAATTAGAAAAAAAAAATACCAAAACATATCAATGGAATTTGTTGTTGTAATTGAATTGGTTGTCACACACTCCAGCGCCAAACGCATTGATTTCACCTCAACAATTAAACATTGAAGACTTCGACAATTAATCATTTTATTGCCGAATTTTGAAGAAGAACCAATTGTGTAATTTAAAATTATTTTTATTTCATTCCTTCACACCTCATTACAAACCCTGTAGTGCTACAGAAGAATTTGTTTTCAAAAACGAATGTTGACCTCTTAATCTAAGGAGTTTTATTTTTAAGTGCAGATATAAAAAAATCCCTCTCGTGAGTTAAAAAATTTTCCAAAAAAAAAAAATATTCACTTTTCTTTTAAAGCTAAAAAAGTAATTCTTAATTTTAAGTTTGAAAAACATACAGTAAACTTCTCTAATTGAGAGAAGACTTGGATTTGGTGTCGAGTAGGCTTTGTGGGGTAAAGTAGGTGAAGATAATTTTTGTTCAGCTCTTTATAGTGGGGATGGTAGTAGTTAGACCATGCAGTTGTTTGCTTTCTTCTTATATAATCTTTAATTAGATTTCGAAGATCAGGTTTTTCTGGTTCGTTTACCATAATTATAGGAGCTTTGCAGGCAAATTTGGCTGCTTTATCCGCGTACTCGTTTCCTTTTATGTTGACGTGCCCTGGGACCCATACAATTTTTAACGAGTTAGGATTTTGAATCAAAAGGTCTCGAATTCGATTAATTTTATTCCATTTATTTGGGATTGGGTTGCATACTGATTTTATTACCGACAGGCTATCGGTACAAATGACTGTCCTGAGGTGCTTGTTAAGAGCTATGTCCATAGCTTTTATTATGGCGGATGCTTCAGCTGTAAAAATGGATGAACTGTGAGGTAGCGTATTAAGACTCATGATATATCCGTCAATATCGACCACGGCATAAGATGTGTTACCATCTGTCGTTTTTGATCCGTCTGTGAAGTATATTGTCCAGCCGTTACTACGATACATATGTTCCTTTTCGAGGTATAGTTGTTTGAATAAAATATTTGAGGTATTTGTTTTGGGAGATACTGCTAGAGTAGAGTCGCAGGAGTGGTTATTAATAAACCATGGGGGGTATTTACACAGTGTGTTTTTTGTTATAGTATCTAAGTTTTGAGATTTTGCTAGCTGCAATATTACACTAATTGCTGAGGGTATTTTGTAGTTTCTTTTGGTGGTTGAATGTGTGAGGACGTCTTGGTCGATAATGGAATTGTTTAGAAAAGTAATCTTCGGGATTAACAGTGCCTTAGCTTCGTGGATGCGATCTTCTAGTGATGGTAGTCCTGATTCGGCGAATATGTGTTTCAGTGGTGTGGTTTTAAAAGCGAAAATACTTGATCGCACTGCTCTGTGATAAATTCCTTTAATAAGTTTTAATGTTGATTTGGTAGTGTTTCCGGTGAGGAAAAGACCGTAATCGATTTTACTCAGAACTAAAATTCTAGTAAGGTATGTTAGGGAGTTGATATGCACAGAACTTTTTTTGCTTGATAGAAATGCAATGATGTTAGCTCTTTGAGTCAATGATTTTTTGAGATTCATAAAGTGTTCCTTCCAGGTGTAATTTTATGTGAACATAATTCCCAGTATGTGATTGATTCATAGGACAATACGCAAAGGATGTAACTAACGCCACCCCCGGATGGATATCTCTCTTCTCAAACTCAGTGCGGTCGATAACTGCGCTTGGTCTTACCTCCGCTCTATTTAAGATCAGAGAGTATAAAACTGTGTATATTCTCTTACATTTCACATCACTATCCAACTCCATAATTGAAGCCAAGCACAAAGGGTACCCATAATCGCGTGAATCAATATCCAAATAATCGTTGAACACAAGTTTCAAATGAATAAAAGTATTTCTATAATCGGCGCAGCCATGATAAAAACGCTTAAACAATGGCAGAAATTATAGGTTATACTCATTTAGTTCAGCACCGTTGTGAATTAGATTAGAAATCTTACCATATCTCAAAGTCAAACCAGAATAAACGCGCTCAAAAAGCTCACTTGTACCAGATGGCAATCCCCTCACAATATTATTAGCGTTATCGGTCACATCATCACTAGTGTAATGTATATAATATACAAGTACATACTATTGTTGTTGTTGCTTTTATATTACTTACATAACTCTTTATCATTATCTCATTATCAAATTATCAAATGTGGGCGTTACGAGCAGATAATGATATATGTCCAATGGAATGTTATATCCTGCGCCGATTAACCCCACAATCAAAAACCTCAATTCACGTTTAAATCTATTTGCTACTTGCGGCGTCCACTGATTTTCCGCTTCTCTGTATTGCCTCAGACTTGTACCGTAACTTTCAATTCTAACTATATTATCAACTAATTTTGCGTAACATCCAGAAAGTGCCGTCTCTATCTCACCGTAACTCAACTCATTTGACCAATAATAGCTTCCGTGGGTCCTTGCCATATCTCTCAATTCCGACTCCATGCCATGCTGTGTAGAATTATCATTGTCAATGTCAAATCTTCCATAATAGTTATAATCATCTCTCCGTGGTTGTATTGCCATAAGACCTACATAAGTCCATACCAAATGCACCTGCTTGCCCTCTAACGCATTACTCAAAACCCTATCTCTCACCTCATTAATCAAAAATGCATACGCTTCCAGAGCATACATACTTGCCATAATAACACACAAAGTTTTCTATTAAAACCCTTCAACAGACAACGTTGTTCCTCACTCTAGAACATGCGATTTTATCTACATTACAACTAGTAGTACGTATACCTGAACAATACTGACTTCTACGAAACATAGTTCGCGCTATTATATTCATATTAACCTGCTTTAAATACATCAAATGATTAGCACTAATTGTCATAACGTCTCTATTAGTAACACCATCCAACTGACCCACTAATCTCCATTGAACTATAGTCTTGTGATAAAAATCATACACATTGTAAAAAGGCATTCTAACACGCTCAACCCTGTTTGATCGTTCCACCGATAAATACTCACCAGCACACTGCCCGTAGCAAAAATAATTACATTGGTCTTTGGTTGGGAAAACCCTCACCATAAGGCCATGAAAACCGTCCATTCCGATTACAGGGCATCCAAATATTGTGCTGCTCGTATCATACAACTTAAAGAAAAAAACCTTCACCCCACATAATATACAAATATTAGAGTTTGTTACATACGATAGATTCAACATTCGACTAACAATCATCTCCGGTTCCTCTTCAAAAGGCAATAATTCCGCCAAATTTCGTACTAAGACTACTAATGTAACGCTTACGTGATACATTACGCTATCATGTTCCATTAAATTGTTCAAATCTATTATATTATAAGCCCCAAACTGATCGTCAATGCGATATTCAAGCACACACTGAATAAAACCATCTCTAAATTCCCGTGGTCTATCATTTTGTGACTGTATGCAACCATGTACATCCTCTTTCTGCAACCCGCTCAATAATTCTTGAATACAACATTCCCCTTCCATATATTTCTCATCTGACATTTTCCATTCGTGTTTAGGCAAACTTACGACAATCTCCATACTACGCGGTTCCATAGCTATATGCGTTTCACTTTTTTTTATCTGACATACATATATGTATGTATCATTAATTAGAAAAAAAAAAATACCAAAACATATCAATGGAATTTGTTGTTGTAATTGAATTGGTTGTCACACACTCCAGCGCCAAACGCATTGATTTCACCTCAACAATTAAACATTGAAGACTTCGACAATTAATCATTTTATTGCCGAATTTTGAAGAAGAACCAATTGTGTAATTTAAAATTATTTTTATTTCATTCCTTCACACCTCATTACAAACCCTGTAGTGCTACAGAAGAATTTGTTTTCAAAAACGAATGTTGACCTCTTAATCTAAGGAGTTTTATTTTTAAGTGCAGATATAAAAAAATCCCTCTCGTGAGTTAAAAAATTTTCCAAAAAAAAAAAATATTCACTTTTCTTTTAAAGCTAAAAAAGTAATTCTTAATTTTAAGTTTGAAAAACATACAGTAAACTTCTCTAATTGAGAGAAGACTTGGATTTGGTGTCGAGTAGGCTTTGTGGGGTAAAGTAGGTGAAGATAATTTTTGTTCAGCTCTTTATAGTGGGGATGGTAGTAGTTAGACCATGCAGTTGTTTGCTTTCTTCTTATATAATCTTTAATTAGATTTCGAAGATCAGGTTTTTCTGGTTCGTTTACCATAATTATAGGAGCTTTGCAGGCAAATTTGGCTGCTTTATCCGCGTACTCGTTTCCTTTTATGTTGACGTGCCCTGGGACCCATACAATTTTTAACGAGTTAGGATTTTGAATCAAAAGGTCTCGAATTCGATTAATTTTATTCCATTTATTTGGGATTGGGTTGCATACTGATTTTATTACCGACAGGCTATCGGTACAAATGACTGTCCTGAGGTGCTTGTTAAGAGCTATGTCCATAGCTTTTATTATGGCGGATGCTTCAGCTGTAAAAATGGATGAACTGTGAGGTAGCGTATTAAGACTCATGATATATCCGTCAATATCGACCACGGCATAAGATGTGTTACCATCTGTCGTTTTTGATCCGTCTGTGAAGTATATTGTCCAGCCGTTACTACGATACATATGTTCCTTTTCGAGGTATAGTTGTTTGAATAAAATATTTGAGGTATTTGTTTTGGGAGATACTGCTAGAGTAGAGTCGCAGGAGTGGTTATTAATAAACCATGGGGGGTATTTACACAGTGTGTTTTTTGTTATAGTATCTAAGTTTTGAGATTTTGCTAGCTGCAATATTACACTAATTGCTGAGGGTATTTTGTAGTTTCTTTTGGTGGTTGAATGTGTGAGGACGTCTTGGTCGATAATGGAATTGTTTAGAAAAGTAATCTTCGGGATTAACAGTGCCTTAGCTTCGTGGATGCGATCTTCTAGTGATGGTAGTCCTGATTCGGCGAATATGTGTTTCAGTGGTGTGGTTTTAAAAGCGAAAATACTTGATCGCACTGCTCTGTGATAAATTCCTTTAATAAGTTTTAATGTTGATTTGGTAGTGTTTCCGGTGAGGAAAAGACCGTAATCGATTTTACTCAGAACTAAAATTCTAGTAAGGTATATTAGGGAGTTGATATGCACAGAACTTTTTTTGCTTGATAGAAATGCAATGATGTTAGCTCTTTGAGTCAATGATTTTTTGAGATTCATAAAGTGTTCCTTCCAGGTGTAATTTTATGTGAACATAATTCCCAGTATGTGATTGATTCATAGGACAATACGCAAAGGATGTAACTAACGCCACCCCCGGATGGATATCTCTCTTCTCAAACTCAGTGCGGTCGATAACTGCGCTTGGTCTTACCTCCGCTCTATTTAAGATCAGAGAGTATAAAACTGTGTATATTCTCTTACATTTCACATCACTATCCAACTCCATAATTGAAGCCAAGCACAAAGGGTACCCATAATCGCGTGAATCAATATCCAAATAATCGTTGAACACAAGTTTCAAATGAATAAAAGTATTTCTATAATCGGCGCAGCCATGATAAAAACGCTTAAACAATGGCAGAAAATGGTTATACTCATTTAGTTCAGCACCGTTGTGAATTAGATTAGAAATCTTACCATATCTCAAATTCAAACCAGAATAAACGCGCTCAAAAAGCTCACTTGTACCAGATGGCAATCCCCTCACAATATTATTAGCGTTATCGGTCACATCATCACTAGTGTAATGTATATAATATACAAGTACATACTATTGTTGTTGTTGCTTTTATATTACTTACATAACTCTTTATCATTATCTCATTATCAAATGTGGGCGTTACGAGCAGATAATGATATATGTCCAATGGAATGTTATATCCTGCGCCGATTAACCCCACAATCAAAAACCTCAATTCACGTTTAAATCTATTTGCTACTTGCGGCGTCCACTGATTTTCCGCTTCTCTGTATTGCCTCAGACTTGTACCGTAACTTTCAATTCTAACCATATTATCAACTAATTTTGCGTAACATCCAGAAAGTGCCGTCTCTATCTCACCGTAACTCAACTCATTTGACCAATAATAGCTTCCGTGGGTCCTTGCCATATCTCTCAATTCCGACTCCATGCCATGCTGTGTAGAATTATCATTGTCAATGTCAAATCTTCCATAATAGTTATAATCATCTCTCCGTGGTTGTATTGCCATAAGACCTACATAAGTCCATACCAAATGCACCTGCTTGCCCTCTAACGCATTACTCAAAACCCTATCTCTCACCTCATTAATCAAAAATGCATACGCTTCCAGAGCATACATACTTGCCATAATAACACACAAAGTTTTCTATTAAAACCCTTCAACAGACAACGTTGTTCCTCACTCTAGAACATGCGATTTTATCTACATTACAACTAGTAGTACGTATACCTGAACAATACTGACTTCTACGAAACATAGTTCGCGCTATTATATTCATATTAACCTGCTTTAAATACATCAAATGATTAGCACTAATTGTCATAACGTCTCTATTAGTAACACCATCCAACTGACCCACTAATCTCCATTGAACTATAGTCTTGTGATAAAAATCATACACATTGTAAAAAGGCATTCTAACACGCTCAACCCTGTTTGATCGTTCCACCGATAAATACTCACCAGCACACTGCCCGTAGCAAATATAATTACATTGGTCTTTGGTTGGGAAAACCCTCACCATAAGGCCATGAAAACCGTCCATTCCGATTACAGGGCATCCAAATATTGTGCTGCTCGTATCATACAACTTAAAGAAAAAAACCTTCACCCCACATAATATACAAATATTAGAGTTTGTTACATACGATAGATTCAACATTCGACTAACAATCATCTCCGGTTCCTCTTCAAAAGGCAATAATTCCGCCAAATTTCGTACTAAGACTACTAATGTAACGCTTACGTGATACATTACGCTATCATGTTCCATTAAATTGTTCAAATCTATTATATTATAAGCCCCAAACTGATCGTCAATGCGATATTCAAGCACACACTGAATAAAACCATCTCTAAATTCCCGTGGTCTATCATTTTGTGACTGTATGCAACCATGTACATCCTCTTTCTGCAACCCGCTCAATAATTCTTGAATACAACATTCCCCTTCCATATATTTCTCATCTGACATTTTCCATTCGTGTTTAGGCAAACTTACGACAATCTCCATACTACGCGGTTCCATAGCTATATGCGTTTCACTTTTTTTATCTGACATACATATATGTATGTATCATTAATTAGAAAAAAAAAATACCAAAACATATCAATGGAATTTGTTGTTGTAATTGAATTGGTTGTCACACACTCCAGCGCCAAACGCATTGATTTCACCTCAACAATTAAACATTGAAGACTTCGACAATTAATCATTTTATTGCCGAATTTTGAAGAAGAACCAATTGTGTAATTTAAAATTATTTTTATTTCATTCCTTCACACCTCATTACAAACCCTGTAGTGCTACAGAAGAATTTGTTTTCAAAAACGAATGTTGACCTCTTAATCTAAGGAGTTTTATTTTTAAGTGCAGATATAAAAAAATCCCTCTCGTGAGTTAAAAAATTTTCCAAAAAAAAAAAATATTCACTTTTCTTTTAAAGCTAAAAAAGTAATTCTTAATTTTAAGTTTGAAAAACATACAGTAAACTTCTCTAATTGAGAGAAGACTTGGATTTGGTGTCGAGTAGGCTTTGTGGGGTAAAGTAGGTGAAGATAATTTTTGTTCAGCTCTTTATAGTGGGGATGGTAGTAGTTAGACCATGCAGTTGTTTGCTTTCTTCTTATATAATCTTTAATTAGATTTCGAAGATCAGGTTTTTCTGGTTCGTTTACCATAATTATAGGAGCTTTGCAGGCAAATTTGGCTGCTTTATCCGCGTACTCGTTTCCTTTTATGTTGACGTGCCCTGGGACCCATACAATTTTTAACGAGTTAGGATTTTGAATCAAAAGGTCTCGAATTCGATTAATTTTATTCCATTTATTTGGGATTGGGTTGCATACTGATTTTATTACCGACAGGCTATCGGTACAAATGACTGTCCTGAGGTGCTTGTTAAGAGCTATGTCCATAGCTTTTATTATGGCGGATGCTTCAGCTGTAAAAATGGATGAACTGTGAGGTAGCGTATTAAGACTCATGATATATCCGTCAATATCGACCACGGCATAAGATGTGTTACCATCTGTCGTTTTTGATCCGTCTGTGAAGTATATTGTCCAGCCGTTACTACGATACATATGTTCCTTTTCGAGGTATAGTTGTTTGAATAAAATATTTGAGGTATTTGTTTTGGGAGATACTGCTAGAGTAGAGTCGCAGGAGTGGTTATTAATAAACCATGGGGGGTATTTACACAGTGTGTTTTTTGTTATAGTATCTAAGTTTTGAGATTTTGCTAGCTGCAATATTACACTAATTGCTGAGGGTATTTTGTAGTTTCTTTTGGTGGTTGAATGTGTGAGGACGTCTTGGTCGATAATGGAATTGTTTAGAAAAGTAATCTTCGGGATTAACAGTGCCTTAGCTTCGTGGATGCGATCTTCTAGTGATGGTAGTCCTGATTCGGCGAATATGTGTTTCAGTGGTGTGGTTTTAAAAGCGAAAATACTTGATCGCACTGCTCTGTGATAAATTCCTTTAATAAGTTTTAATGTTGATTTGGTAGTGTTTCCGGTGAGGAAAAGACCGTAATCGATTTTACTCAGAACTAAAATTCTAGTAAGGTATGTTAGGGAGTTGATATGCACAGAACTTTTTTTGCTTGATAGAAATGCAATGATGTTAGCTCTTTGAGTCAATGATTTTTTGAGATTCATAAAGTGTTCCTTCCAGGTGTAATTTTATGTGAACATAATTCCCAGTATGTGATTGATTCATAGGACAATACGCAAAGGATGTAACTAACGCCACCCCCGGATGGATATCTCTCTTCTCAAACTCAGTGCGGTCGATAACTGCGCTTGGTCTTACCTCCGCTCTATTTAAGATCAGAGAGTATAAAACTGTGTATATTCTCTTACATTTCACATCACTATCCAACTCCATAATTGAAGCCAAGCACAAAGGGTACCCATAATCGCGTGAATCAATATCCAAATAATCGTTGAACACAAGTTTCAAATGAATAAAAGTATTTCTATAATCGGCGCAGCCATGATAAAAACGCTTAAACAATGGCAGAAAATGGTTATACTCATTTAGTTCAGCACCGTTGTGAATTAGATTAGAAATCTTACCATATCTCAAAGTCAAACCAGAATAAACGCGCTCAAAAAGCTCACTTGTACCAGATGGCAATCCCCTCACAATATTATTAGCGTTATCGGTCACATCATCAGTAGTGTAATGTATATAATATACAAGTACATACTATTGTTGTTGTTGCTTTTATATTACTTACATAACTCTTTATCATTATCTCATTATCAAATTATCAAATGTGGGCGTTACGAGCAGATAATGATATATGTCCAATGGAATGTTATATCCTGCGCCGATTAACCCCACAATCAAAAACCTCAATTCACGTTTAAATCTATTTGCTACTTGCGGCGTCCACTGATTTTCCGCTTCTCTGTATTGCCTCAGACTTGTACCGTAACTTTCAATTCTAACCATATTATCAACTAATTTTGCGTAACATCCAGAAAGTGCCGTCTCTATCTCACCGTAACTCAACTCATTTGACCAATAATAGCTTCCGTGGGTCCTTGCCATATCTCTCAATTCCGACTCCATGCCATGCTGTGTAGAATTATCATTGTCAATGTCAAATCTTCCATAATAGTTATAATCATCTCTCCGTGGTTGTATTGCCATAAGACCTACATAAGTCCATACCAAATGCACCTGCTTGCCCTCTAACGCATTACTCAAAACCCTATCTCTCACCTCATTAATCAAAAATGCATACGCTTCCAGAGCATACATACTTGCCATAATAACACACAAAGTTTTCTATTAAAACCCTTCAACAGACAACGTTGTTCCTCACTCTAGAACATGCGATTTTATCTACATTACAACTAGTAGTACGTATACCTGAACAATACTGACTTCTACGAAACATAGTTCGCGCTATTATATTCATATTAACCTGCTTTAAATACATCAAATGATTAGCACTAATTGTCATAACGTCTCTATTAGTAACACCATCCAACTGACCCACTAATCTCCATTGAACTATAGTCTTGTGATAAAAATCATACACATTGTAAAAAGGCATTCTAACACGCTCAACCCTGTTTGATCGTTCCACCGATAAATACTCACCAGCACACTGCCCGTAGCAAAAATAATTACATTGGTCTTTGGTTGGGAAAACCCTCACCATAAGGCCATGAAAACCGTCCATTCCGATTACAGGGCATCCAAATATTGTGCTGCTCGTATCATACAACTTAAAGAAAAAAACCTTCACCCCACATAATATACAAATATTAGAGTTTGTTACATACGATAGATTCAACATTCGACTAACAATCATCTCCGGTTCCTCTTCAAAAGGCAATAATTCCGCCAAATTTCGTACTAAGACTACTAATGTAACGCTTACGTGATACATTACGCTATCATGTTCCATTAAATTGTTCAAATCTATTATATTATAAGCCCCAAACTGATCGTCAATGCGATATTCAAGCACACACTGAATAAAACCATCTCTAAATTCCCGTGGTCTATCATTTTGTGACTGTATGCAACCATGTACATCCTCTTTCTGCAACCCGCTCAATAATTCTTGAATACAACATTCCCCTTCCATATATTTCTCATCTGACATTTTCCATTCGTGTTTAGGCAAACTTACGACAATCTCCATACTACGCGGTTCCATAGCTATATGCGTTTCACTTTTTTTTATCTGACATACATATATGTATGTATCATTAATTAGAAAAAAAAAATACCAAAACATATCAATGGAATTTGTTGTTGTAATTGAATTGGTTGTCACACACTCCAGCGCCAAACGCATTGATTTCACCTCAACAATTAAACATTGAAGACTTCGACAATTAATCATTTTATTGCCGAATTTTGAAGAAGAACCAATTGTGTAATTTAAAATTATTTTTATTTCATTCCTTCACACCTCATTACAAACCCTGTAGTGCTACAGAAGAATTTGTTTTCAAAAACGAATGTTGACCTCTTAATCTAAGGAGTTTTATTTTTAAGTGCAGATATAAAAAAATCCCTCTCGTGAGTTAAAAAATTTTCCAAAAAAAAAAAAATATTCACTTTTCTTTTAAAGCTAAAAAAGTAATTTTTAATTTTAAGTTTGAAAAACATACAGTAAACTTCTCTTAATTGTGTATTTTTTTTATTAGACAGTTGCGAGAAGTTTACGAATATAGAATAAACAAACAAACAAAAAGAAAACGAAGCAAGTGGAAGACAAATAGTTGTCGTTTTAAAATATATGCACGATATACGAACGTATGTATGTATGTATATGTTTCATTGAACCAAAACTGAAACCAGAATCTTCATTGTTTCAATAACTTTAAAATGATGGTATAGTATGGGAATACAATAAAATGCCAAAGGACAATATTATCCTTATTGCTGATTTAAGAGCCTTTTCTCTAGTATTGCTTATGCTAATTTTTCCATCGTAATTACGATTTAGTTATTAGAATTTGTGCTTTATAATAGTTATTTAATCTCATTCCAAGAGTCACATGAATTGGACATGAGACAAAAATTAATTACTTTTTGTACATCCCTGTCATATTTGAAGTCTGAGACAATTGATCAACTCTTTCAAAATCATGATTTTCTTGTCGAAACTATTTAAAGCGATGACGCGTCTTCGTATAAAATGCATTATTTTATTTTCATACTAAATAATTTCTTAGCAAACAGAAGTGGCCCGAAACCCAAAAAATAAATTAAAAAAAATGAGGTTTTGTCACATGATGTCGAATGTTCGCCTACACTCTGAACAACCACCAACTAATTAAAAACAAATTAACTGCAACGGAAAACATTAAAGCGAGCAATAGATGAACTTAAGCAAAATATAATTTATATATGGAGACGCCAAATCAGTTGGTTTGCCTTATAAAATATTGGCGAACGTTAAATTTCGATATGGTGGCAGTTTTTGTCTTTCGTTTAAGCTAAATTTTTCACAGCTCTTGTTCAACGGTGGGGACTAATTTAACAAAAATTTACTGTCGCTGACTGATATTTTTCTGTCCCCAAAATATATGCCGTATATAAAACGCTATTTTACCATTTAAATATAAAAAATAGAAAAACGTAGTACAAAAATGTTGCCATAAAACATTTTAATTGACGGTTTTACAGAAACGTATAAAGTCTTTCTTATATTTTTCTCCAGATTTTGTAATTGTGTGTCTTATATAGATTAGACAAAAAGTTTTTGTTAATTTTTTTTTTCTTTTTGGAGCTTCAACAACCATTGACTTTAAGTTAAAGAATGTTTTTACAAAGTTCCTAGTCTGGAAGACTAAACATAGAGGAATGGTAAAACATTTTTGACTGCCTGTTTTTCGAAAACGTTTCTTGAATTTACATTCAAATCGCAAACAAATTGTCATATTTTATTGTTGTTTTCAATATAAATTAAAGAGACAATAATTAATTAGAAGAATTTCTTTCTTTTTATTTCATTCTTTTTCCTCGAATTTATAACATATTGTTGTTATTGTGAATTACAATATTATCAGTAATTGTGAATGATAAAATAAAACTCTTCTCTATTGTTTCGTAGCAGAATTCTGCTGAACTTAATAACAGAAAGTAATTTTTTTTTCATGCCGGCATAACGTTTGTTTTATCTTTGACAAGAGAAATGAATTGATAAATCAAATTCTTGTTGTAAAAACTTAAAGAAAAACCATATAAATACTATATATTTCGATAATACACGTACTACATACATACATACATACATGATCTTGGCATAAAACAGCTTGAAATTACCAATTCATTGAACGAAACTTTTACAAGATTCCTGTTTATTGCATTAACTTTTGTCCTCTGCTTGCTTTGGTTTCTTTAATTCCACTTAAAAATCAAATGGCTACAGAGATTTTTTTATTAAAAACAAATTTTCAATTTAATTTCTGTTAAATAATTACATAATTTAATTTAGAGAAAAAAGAATGTCTTCCTTTAAGCAACACACATTGAGAGTACAATAAATTTTAGTCCAAAGAAGAAAATAAGAAAAAATACTTTATACCATTTGATTTTTAAGCTCATCAAATGAGAGAAACCCTTAACAACAACAGCTTGTCGGCAACATCAACACAAGTTTGCAAAGTTCAATTCCTTTAAAGAGGTCTAAACTTTTGCCCGCTAATTAGCCTCCATTTTATTAAATTTATTTAAATATTTGTAATTTATAATTCTTTCAATGGAAAATTTTATAAATTAAAAATATGTTTTTTCCCCTATCGTTTCGCATAAGAAGGGGGTTAAAAAGTTTACAATTTCAAAGTTTATTTTTAAGTCATTTCTTTTAATAAAGAAGGTTTTAAAAAGTTTTAAATTAAACTACTAAAATTAAGGGTTTCTTGGTTTATAACAATCTGAAAAGTTAAATATTTGCAATAAATTTTGGTTTAAAACTTGTTGGGCCTTCTGTATAGAAAATTTAAAACACAAACTTTGAAATTGTTTTAAACACGAATATAACATAAAATCTAAACGTTTTTGCATCCATTTCATGCGCTATTTTATCTTTTTGAATTTGCAAATGGATCAAACCTTGAACGATTTAACAACTCTTGCAGTAATTATAACTAAACTGCCTTTAAAAATAAATACAGCTGCTTGTAAAGGACACTGGAACAACAGTTTTCCTTCGTAAGCAGCAGAAAATATTTTTCGTATTCGATTTTTAAATGGTTTTTTGAAAATAATTTTTTTTTTTTTTTTGTGAAAATTATTTTTCTCAACTATTTGACAAACCAAATATACATATTTTTTAATCAATAAGATTAGAAAAAGATTTGTTCTAAAGAAAACTAAATGTTTTTATTAAATTTCTCCAAAAAAAAAAAGAAAAATATATAGTAATTTATACGATTTATATTTTTCGTTTGTTGTAAGAGGTGGAGCGGTTAAAAAACATATTTTGATTTTCAAATACTGCCATAAATTCTCAGTCGTTACCTTTACCAAAAAGAACTTCTAAACAAAATAATTTCTCAATATATATTCTTCGAAATGTTGTGTTGAAAAGAGAATTTTAACTTAAAAAGTTAAATTTAGGCGTATAAGTCACCACTGCCTTAATGATGTGTCCAGTACAATATCTAAATAAACAACTTAAATAGTTTCAAAACAAAACAGCTGCTCCTCCCCTGTTATTCCAGAGTTAGCATCGTAGTCCCTTAAACTTTGGCTCAATAACAATTCAAGTGGAAACTAAATATAAAAACTTTCATAAATTTATGTTTCCTTGAAATCTAGACGACTCTTGGACAAAGAGAGACTTATAACAACAGTTTAAAATATTTATTCTTATTCCAAAAGTCGTCGTCATCGAAGTCACATAAAGTCGCCCTAAACAAATTTCGCAGTCTCTATAACTTCAGTCTACAAAATGTCTAGTGTCCATCCAGAATAGCTGGACTTGTCGTAGGCGATTGTATGAAACATTTTTTACATGACGACGCTGACGAATCTTGAAACACTATCGATTACCTGTTGCACAAAAACGCACGCAATACTAATTGATTTTCAACATAAAATCTGGGAAATTTAATAAAGTTGTTTTTTCTTTCTAACAGCCGTATATAAAAACGATTATTAAAAAATGCTAAAATTTTAATTTTTTCCATTTAAATTTCTTACTTAAAGTGTCAATGACAACTTAACAATCGCTTTTGTCTATGGCTGTGCATCTTTTTCGGTAAATTTGTTATAAAATTTACTTGATCTTAAACAAAAACAAAATAAAACAATAAAAAAAACAAAAAAAAAAATTAAAAACTTTCAACAGTAATAGAATTTTGTTGTTGCCATAAGGAATAAATTTTATTTAAATTTGACAGTGGCAGAAAAGAAAGATACAAAATTTATTGAATATTTGTCGAATAAATGAAACATTTTTTTAACATAGCTTAAATTGCTATTGAATACAACAATAAAATGCTACAATTTGTTTGTTTTTAAGCAATAAAATTCTTCTATACATTTCGAAAAAGTTCAAAATTTTCGAACTTAACTAAATTAATGACTGAATATATCAGGTTGAGTTTATTGAACGCTTTAAAGCCGGGGCAACTGGAATACGTCATGCGTCCGTTGCCTTTTTTCACTGGCGTTAATGCAACGCCGGATTAGGTTGGCACAATGGATTCTTTGTTGTGAATCATATATTTTTGATCTAATAAATGTTAGAAATCAATACAATTTTACAATTTTAAAAGAAATTTCTAATGTTGCGCGTTCAACTTCGTAATTTCGAACATAATTTCAGCAAAAATTTGCACATGCGGCCATTTAATGTGATTTGATTCTTAACAAATTTCAAACTTGTGTTTGTAATTATTTAACAAATTTTAAAGGAAACCCCCTTTAAAAAGTTGTTGCTAATTTACTGCGATCATTTATGACCAATTTTTAATGTTCGAAAACAAGTTCGAAAATTCGAAAGCAGTTCTAATTCCAGTTTTTATTGCTCCAAACCTAAATCTAATTTAATGTGATCATTTATGACCAATTTTTTATATTCAAAAATAAGTTCGAAAATTCGAAAATAGTTCTTATTGCCCCAAATCTCGGACATATACTGCAGAGCATGAAATTACGTGTTTCTGAATTTCGAACTTAAGTTCGAATGGCACTAAATATTGACAAAAGGAAAAAGAAATTTCGATTCTAATGTAATTTCTTTAAGAAACAAATTGTAGCAAATCGTTAATTGAATGATATTTGAATAAAATTGTGCAGCTCTTTTCATATAGAATATAAAAATAAATTTGATAAGACATTCGTTTCTCTGACGCTTTAAAGTAAAACATTTACGAACTTATTCATAAAGTATATTCTTTTGTTTATTCCAGTTTAACAAGTTAAAAATTTCCATAATATTCCACATAATAAATATAAAAAAAGAAACAAATTACATTATTATGAATAGCACCATTAATGTCAAATTTAAATAAAAACCAACAAAATTGTTATACATGTTTTTTTTTTTACTATAGAGTACAGAATAAAATCTTGATTTTTATTATAAAATATAAAAAAACTCAAACGTTTACCAAATAATCACTATTTTTAAGGCATGAAATACACAAGTTTTTTATGTTTAGAGTTTTTCTTTAAAATTTAATTTGATTGAATTTAAAACAATTGTACTTGAATATAATTTATAAACTTTGTTTGGAAAAATCTTTTAAAAACTAACAAAAACAAAGAAACAAAAAATGTCTGATAAAATTTAATTACATTAAGTTATTATTAATGTCATTAAACATTTGTAAATTTTTTAAATATTTGGTTTTATTTGTATATTCCCTATTAACTGAAGTTGATGGAATAAATTTTAGTATTTATTTGGACTTAAGACAAATTGAAAACGTTTAACGTCCCACAATGAAATGGCCAAGTTTATAAATTATTGTAACAAATTAGTTACGGCAAAGCATGTCCCATTTACAATCCACTATTCTGCAAGCCAAGTGAAACCGAAATACAGCACATTGTAAATAGAAACAAAAACATCAACAAAAATGTAAGCAGAATCGACCAAAAAAAAAAGTTTTAAATTGTAAGAAAAAAAGGTGTTAAAAAACTCTTAACAAAATAACATTTTAAGTAGCAAAATGGCAAAATTTTCAAAGTTCAAATTAAATACCGAATAATCGATTTAAATCTTCGACGTACAGGATTATTTTTTATAAAAAAAAATTAAAATATTGTATATTGTTATAAAATCTTAGATTTTAAACAATCTTGATATTAAATTTCAATCTAAGTGCAGTTTTTGAAATATTTGACATAAACTTCTAATTTTCGATGATGATAATGTGAAGCCTAAAACTCAGTTGCTATTAAATTTAGACTTTTTCGAAGTTGTTTCAGTTTATGAATTATTGTTTAATCGGGTAATTTAAATGCAAAATTCTGAATACATTTCAAAACTAATTTAATAAATAACTTCATAACTTAATAATAACTTATTTTGTTATTTTCTTAGCAAGTGTTTAAATCCTGCCTTTAAGCAAATCAATTTCGAAATTTCGAACATTATAAAAATAATGATTTTCTCAAAGTTTAGCAGTTTAGATTTTTAAATTTTATGATTATTCTTGCTTTCAAACAAATCATACAAAAATTATATTGAATTTTCGAACATATAAATTTAATAATTTTTTTTTTATATTTACTTAAAATTTTTGAAATTAACATTTATTTTTTTTGTTATTTCCTGGTCAGAATCTTGCTTAAAAACAAATCATGATAAAAATAATGATTTTTTTAATAATTGTTTTTTTTTTGTTGTAATTTTTAGTTCAGATTTTAGGAGTTCGCCAAACAATAGCAATATATATAATTTATTTCTGGCCCAGTAATTCATTAATAGTTTTAAATAACACAATCTGTAAGCAAAAAATATGCAACATTTTTGCAATTTTCGAAATTAATGAAAATTTTCTCAAAAATATTTTTTCATTTAAATTCGAATGCGAAACCAAAATTTTTTTATTTTAATAAATATATAAATATTTTAATTCAGATTGAAAAGACATCAGCCGGAGATTTGAAAGCAGAATTAAACATTCAAAATTCCGTTATTCATTTTCGCTCACCGATATTTATTGAACATAATTTGCACATACGATTTCGAAAAAGAATCCATTTTAAAATAAGCAAAACAAAAACAATTTTCTTTAACTAGAAATATCTTACTCGGAAATTTTGTACTGAAAGAAACATACAACATATTTAAATGATGATTGCACAACACAAGCAACCGACTTGTTTGTGTTTTTCAGATAAGTGTCACTTGCTTGTGTTTTGCAAACATCCCTTTAGTTTTTATATGCTAAATTTATAAAGAAAATTACAGTAAAATTTGGTCATAGATGATCTCATTTGTTTTTTAATTTTTTCAAAAAAAAAATTGTGTTCACGAGATTTAATTTTTTTTTCTTTAATATCATATTTTGCGCCTGTACGCACTCTATACAATTTAAAACTTTTTTTTAATCTTCTAATAACACAAATGTGTATTTAAAGAACGCAACAAATGATTGTACAACTAAAGTAAGTGGTCTCTTAACATAATATTTAATGTATTTAAGTTCCTTGTGTTTTATAGTTACGTTTATCATAAATAACACATTTAATTTAAGCATACAGAATAATTGTATTGACTTGCATTTGTTTATTTACACAGCACCACTCCACGTAACACTAGCAAACTCCTACAGTTTTACCTTTAACTTTAAGAAAACGTTAAGCATATTTTTATTTTAATGTCCACTTTTTAAAAAGCGCAGTCCCTTTACGTCTAATGCTGGTTGCCAAAATGCCACTTGTAAGAACTGGTTGTTAAATTAAGAAATAATTACAAACGTTTTTGTTTTTAATGCCAAATAATATTGATGTAATTTGGCCAGATTTATTTTAGTTTTAAAGAAAAATCCTTGAAGACTTGTTGAAATAAAAAACACACGAAACAAACTGTGGTATTGATAAAGAAATTGATAATTATTTTTTAAACAAACTAAAAAACATGAGTTTATTTTGTACTTTAGATTAAAAAAAATTAAAAAATAAAAAAAACCAAAAGAAACAGCAGAACAAAACAACATGTGTTGTTTTTTTTTTTTTGTACATATAGTGCAGAAGGTCTGGGTACAAACATACAAAATTAATGTGGATATTTTTTAATATATCGCACCCTAAATATTTTGTATTATATATATTTTGGGGCACAACTCAAAATACTAAAATTTTCAGGAGAGACAAAAAACTGTTTATGTTTAGTGCGTCGTGCACTGTATTTTTCCAGTTAAAGAAGATAGTGATGTGAAAGAAATTTTTACAGTAGTTAGAGATGTGTATTCTGAGTAGTTAGATATGTGTATTCTGTATTAGTTTATGGAAATAAGTCAGTTTTGGAAAATTTTGAGTAGTGCCTCTTTTGTATTTAGGGTGCGATATGTTAAATTCTGCCTTTTGCCAATAAATCACCCTTATTCTATTTGGTGTCGGCAACATCGTCGTCAATTGTGAGGCAACATCAATTTAACACAACGTCAATACTAATTTTGTATTCCCTAACAGTATTATGACGATGTTGACTATTTATCGACACATACAACACACATATCTAATATTTGAGTCAGCTGATTCATTTAGTTTACTATTTTCGGTAAAAGTGTTTTTGAATAAATAAAAAAATTGTGCATACATTAAAATAAAAATGATTTTTCTTCTCGATTCGGGCTCCAGTGACGAAGAAAATAAAAAAAATTGATAGCGGAAAGAAGACTGCTTAGACAGAAATCTTGTATTTTTAACTTGCCCTATGAGAAGTAAGTAACAAATTTGAAGCAATAATTTCCCAAGTAATGGATTTTTATCATTTTTAAGATTTGAAAGTTATTTTCGGTTAAATAAACCGTCTTTTAAACATGTCCTACAAATAATAGAGCCTCATTTAAAAAAAGGGACGAGGTCAACATATGTTCCAAATACCATAAAATTGGCAGCGACATTGCGATTTTTGGCTCAGGGGTCGTACCAGCTCAGTATTGGAAATGATTTCAACCTGGGACTGTCACAGCCAGTCGTATCCAAAGTTTTGTCCGAGGTTCTGGTTGTCATGGAGAAGGAAGTTTGTCCAGAATGGATAAAGTTTGATATGACGGATGCTGAAAAAAATGAAGCTAAGTTAAATTTTTTCGAAAAAACACAATTTCCAGGTGTGATTGGGTGTGTGGACGGAACCCACATCAAAATTTTAGCCCCAAAAAAAGAAGAGCAGCATCTATACTTCAACCGGAAAGGATATTTTAGCTTAAATGCCATGATAGTAAGTTTGTAATTTTTTTTTTATTTTCTTTATATTTATGTATAACTATTTTATACTAACATAGATTTGTGATCACAAAATGCGGATTCGATTTTTGGACGCACGATATCCAGGCTCTAGCCATGATTCGTTAATTTGGAGCGTGAGTCATGCAAAACGAATTTTGAAAACACGCTATGACGCAAATGACCATAATTCGTGGCTTTTAGGTAACATTATAATATTAATTTAGACGTTACATATATGTATATTAATTTAACTTTTTTTTAATCAGGTGATGCTGGCTATCCTCTAGAGCCTTATTTGATGACGCCATACCGCTCGGCTGGTGAAGGAAGTGCAGAGGCTGTTTACAATTCCAAACACGCTAAGGCGCGAAATGTAATAGAAAGAACCATAGGTGTCTTAAAAAACAAATTTCGTTGCCTTCTCGGTGCACGTCAACTTCACTACAGACCAGCAAAAGCTATTAAAATTGTAAATGTTTGTGCTGCACTTCACAACATTTGTATTGAATATGGATTGGATATGACAAATGAAGAAACGGAAAATTACTCAAACGACGTGGAAGGGAATGATGGTCATGAAAGTACACAAAGTACTGAGGCATATCAAAGAAGAGAAGAAATAAAAAACAGCTTCCAATAGTTTTAAATCAGTCTTTTCAATTCACTTTTATTAAATTATTTTCACTTAAAAATTTTGTGGCACAAAAATAACATCCATCCATTTTTTTATTTAAAAGTAATAAATTACACAGACCAACAAAATAAAATTTTTTATCTAAGGCCTAAGGTTTCGTAGTCAATTTGTATATAATTGGTACTGACCATCAATGCCTATACATTACTTTTCTTTAATTGACTCTGTATCTCGAGATTTTCCGCTATATAGAAAACACGAGGATACTGCATTGCATAATTTACATATACTCGTAAACTAGTCCTTCGATTAAATTAAAAAAGCACAGAAGGATCGAAATCAAAATAACCTTTAAATTACTGCCTGTGTTGCGGGTAAAGCGGCCCAAGCTCAAGATAGCCAATGTGGATTTTAAACACAAGTGTAAGAATTTTAGAAAACTTTAATTCTTTATTCTTACGCTTTAATATGTTAAAATTCTTTTATGTATGGCTACTCCAAGCGAAGCTTCGTAATCCTTATGACCTGAACGAATGAATATCTT
Source organism: Epicampocera succincta (assembly GCA_932526305.1). Classification (NCBI taxonomy): domain Eukaryota; kingdom Metazoa; phylum Arthropoda; class Insecta; order Diptera; family Tachinidae; genus Epicampocera; species Epicampocera succincta. The sequence continues at coordinate 9,880,541 of OW052035.1, read as the reverse complement.
AAATCTATGTAGGTGTTTTATATACTTATGTATGTGGTCTCGATTAAATATGGCCTCATAATTATACCGCGTGGAAAATTAAAAGGAATAATTGAACATTTTGCCATGCTCATCTCTCTACATATCGATAACAGTAATGTCATATTAGCGATTTATGAGTGGCGGTAACAGTAATGTCATATTAGCGATTTATGAGTGGCGGTAACAGCCTGTATTAGACTGTTGGAAAATTAATAAGGCAGTAATTTAAAGGTTATTTTGATTTCGATCCTTCTGTGCTTTTTTAATTTAATCGAAGGACTAGTTCACGAGTATATGTAAATTATGCAATGCAGTATCCTCGTGTTTTCTATATAGCGGAAAATCTCGAGATACAGTGTCAGTTAAAGAAAAGTAATGTATAGGCATTGATGGTCAGTACCAATTATATACAAATTGACTACGAAACCTTAGGCCTTAGAAATTGTGTTGACCTGTGTTATATATGTATGTAATACTTATGAATATAAGGCACAAACGTTTATAACAAAATACAAAAATTCTAATTAACAAAAAATAATAAAAAAATCCAATTAACAAAAAACAAAAAATTCATGTCATAAAAAAATAAAAAAGGATTACATTTTATCAACCTTAGTTATTTAGTAATTGCAGCTCCTTTTCTTTAATTGATAGCTCAATTCTTTTAATTTTCATATCGGCTATGTGCCGTTCTTCCTCCCGTTTGCTTCTCTCCACTTCTAATTTCAACCTTTTGGCTTCAATATCCTTGGAACTTGACAATTCTGTCAATATTCTGGCTTGGTCGGTAGTGTGTCGTTCAAACAGTTCATCACGGTTGGCGGAATTCTTTTTTGGCGCTGAGCCAATCTTGTTCCTTAAATGGTTAGAACTGGTTGTTGATATTGATGGCTCAGAAGCTGTTGCTGTTGATGGCGCAGAACCTGTTGATGTTGATTGCACAGATGCTGTTGATGCTGCAGCAGCATTGCCACTGATGGAAGGTACACTTTCCTGTAAACAGTAAAATATTAATGTGCCGCAAGAAAGTAGACCTATAGAAAAAATATGGCTTACCAATTGCATTGACTCCAAAATGTGAAAATCAACACTGACATCAGTATCTGGAACTCCCTGAACCATACCCTCGGGATTTATTTGTTTTTCAAACTGCAGCAGATTTGCCACAGCTTCCTCTAAGGGGCTCAGTATTACCTGCTTAAAAATACCACCTCCAGTAGCTTTACACTCCGCTCTGTTTGTCGCCATTTTTCTTCTGACTTTGAACTTTAAGTCCCGCCAAATCTATAAAAATAATTTCGTTAGACAACATATTTTTCAAACAAACAATTTACCTTACTTTTTGCCATCCATCGCCAGTTCTAATTGGTGGACCAAGCGAATTTAGCACAGAAGAAATACTCTCCCACTCTTCTTTAAAATTAGTAGGAGCAATGCCCCTGCGAAATCCTCTGGCTAGTGATGGATTTTTTTCCAGCTCTTGGACAAGCTTCTCGAATTGGCATTTATTTGTAATTTTAATTTTTTCCATTATTTCAAAAATCAACACAATAACCAAAAATTCAACACAAATATATAAAAAAATACCAAAAACACAGAAAGACAGAAAACTGTAATGTTGAATTTTTCAAAGTTTTTAAACACAACAGAAAACAACGCAAGACAACACCAAAAATGGCGACGACAAATTCAAAGGCAATTAGAGACAACATCAACGTCAATTTTGCTTGCAAAATACCAAACATATTTTAAAAGTTATCGATAAATGGCAATACCGCCAACTAGAATGCAGATTTGCAACAAAAGATAAAAAACGGCGTTGTTTTCTATTGCCGACACCAAATAGAATAAGGGTGAATACCTGATTAAATCCGCTTATTCTTATATATTGTTGTTGGCAAACATGTATCTATTCTAGTTATTACGTAATTCGATTCGAAATCATATTTGTACGAGATGACGATTACGACTTAATAGAATAGAATTCAGGCATGTTGTAAAATGTGCTTTGCTATCACATGGCATTCAGTGAGTGAAAGGAAGTAAAATGCTAAACTTACCCAAAAAATATTCTAGACAAAATTAAAAGCAAAAATTTGCTGATTTAAAAGCCACCACTTTTAATTGTATAATAACACAAATTGCTACAATTATAAATCAACTAACATTTTTAGATAAAAATCCATTTGCTTTCGCCCGCTAATCCACATCGTCGTGTGTAGGAAATTTTTTATTCGACTCTATGGAATATGATATCTGTTGCATACTGTTAGGCAAAATGGCATTACTAATTCCCATTAAACTCGTTCTTATATTAGCTCTTATTTCTTCACTGTTTAAAGCCTGATCTAAAGCATCTTGCCACATTTGCGTTTCCCTATTAGAAGCATCAGAATCATTATCCTCAATATCGTCGTCTTCGGTGGAAGAGCATTCGAATTTTCTTAAAGTTTGCATAACTTCAATACCATCTGGATCTGGATCGGATACAGTAGAATAGGCGGGTGAACTCTGTACTGTATAAGTTGTTATATTTCCGCTAATTATCAATGTGTCTGCAGCATTTTTGTGCAAAATTTTATGTTTCTTAAAATTGGAAGCATCAGCATAAGATTTGGGGCATAAAGTACATTTGTAAGGTTTTTCACCGGTATGAGTACGCAAGTGTTTGGTGAGCGGCGATTTTTGTTTAAAATATTTATAACAATAGCTGCATTGAAATTTGTACTCAACTGGTGGTTTTATGAGACTTGTACCTGGCGGAGAGTTCTGTGAAGTTGTTAGCTGTTTCAGTGGTGGCAAAATTTCAATACTAGTGATTAAAGGTTTGTTGTGGAGAAGTGTTTGATTTAGGCTGGCAGTTGTAAAGGACAGAGACGTTGCTGGTGGTAGTTTTGCAATCGGCTTTAATAGAGACTGACTTGTTGCTGACGTTAAAATTTTAAAAGTTTCTAAGCTGTTGCTTATATTCTCGTTAGTATTTGTAGTTACATTTGCTAAGAGATTGTTTACTGCAATTTCCTTTGATGCAAAATTTTCATTAGCAGTTTGTGTTGTTAGATTCGAATTGCTTTTTGTGGCAGAAGTTTTGCTTGACTGAGTTGAATTTGTTATATATTTAACTTTGATGGGCCTAGATGAGACTTTAATTTCTTTCCACGGCAGTGAAGCATTGTTTTCAATTGACATTTCTGAGCAAGACTTGTTCGAATTTATTTCGATAGCCTTTAGCTTATTAACATCTCCTAAATTATTTTGCTCCCAGCTGATGGTCGTAAAATCTTTATGATTAGGAACTTCAATTAACTTCTCATTTGATAGTGAAACTCCCGGATTCTTTGTTGCTAAGCTGTAATCGGATGAGTTTGAATCTAGAGCAGATTGGTGTAACGAATTGGCAGGCGTATTATCATCAGCAAGTTGAGAAGAAATTATAAACGAATTTATAGAGCCTGAAGAGTTTTCCGGAGTGAATTCAACTTTTTCTTTAAAACCTTTTAAAGTTTTGTTCCTTTCGAATTCATTTACATTGTGATTGTGAAAAAATTTGGAGCTTTTAACCAGCTGTAATTGATTGTTTGGTGTGCTTTGGTAAGATTTGGGCCATTTTTTCAAACCCAATAGGTGTGCGGTGGGCAGAACTTGAAATAAACTACTGTCTAATTGAAAAACTCCTAAAATAGGTTGTGCCTTAAAAAATCCCTCAGAACTTTCAGCTGCTGTTGCTCTTCTTAAAATTTTATTATCCTCTAACTTTGGTGCTGCAGTTGTACTCGATGGAATATTAATGTCTCTATAGTCTTCGGCTTTCAAGACTTCTGTGACAAATCTGTCTTCTAGATTTTCAAAATTTGTCAAAATTGCAGACTCGGAAATATTTAAATGGGAATTAGACGCCTTCTGCTCCTTATGAAGCTTTATTTGTTCACATAATGTATCAGATTGCTCGACATTGACAAAGTCGCATCGAAAAGCGTTTTCCTGCTCCAAAAGCTTTTCTGTTAATTGCTCAAAATTAGCTGTTTTTTTGCTTAAAATTTCTTCTTCAGGTTCAATCAAATGTTCTGGAGGTATAAATTTTCCTCCGGAAATCGTAGATTTCTCGTTGTTGTCAACATCTCTAAGGAGTGCAGTTTTTGTAGAACTCTCAAAATGTTTGGCTCTTTGATGGGTTTTAAGGTTGGACTTGTGGGCAAACGCAAACGAACACAACTACAATAACTTTATGTATATAAAAATGAGCTTTACAGTGTATTAAAAATAACTTACTTCGCATTTGTAAGGTCTTTCTTTGGTGTGAGTCCTGACGTGAATTTGTAATTCGTAACGCATAAGAAACATTTTTTTACAAAATGTACATTCAAAACGCTTTTTCGGTACATGTTTAGTAGATATATGGTAGTTAAGATTGAACTTATACTTGAAAAAATAAGAAAGTAATTAATTTGAAATACTAGCAAGAATCTCCAATTTTACCTTAAAACTTGCTTCGCAATGCAAACATTTGAAGTGCCTGTCTTCTGAATGCGCCAGTTTGAAGTGGTTTCGTACACTTCGATGATTTGAAAATGGTTTATCACATAATTTACAATGATATAAATAGTTCTCCAAATTAATGCCAGTTTGTTCCAAATCAATTGGAAAATGTGTTTTCAAATGTTTCTGAAAAACCCTTTCAACACGAAATAACTGGCAACAGATATGACACGAAATTCTTATTTTGCTGGCTAAGCCTTGACTCTCTACTTCAGCTAGAGTGCCAACATGTTGACTATTCCCTAAACGTAATAAGGCAATTTGAGGTAAATCATTAAAAGACGTTTTATTACAAGCGTCTGAATCTTCTATAAGAAATGAACTTTCTTCTTTCCAAGCCGAGGTACTCTTATTGGAATTCAACTGAAAATCATCGTAGCGTTGGGGCAAACGTCTTGTACGTTTTTGTAGTGGTTCCAGCTCAGTAGAAGTGTTGTTATTGGTATTACAGTTTTCTTTCTTTTTGCGCTTGCGTGGTAATTTTATACTCAATTTAATTGGATCTAGCTTTTTTTCTTCACTTGTCCCATCTTCATGATCATATTTTTGGTCAGTATTCAATTTTAAAGCCGGCAAATTTTGTTCCATTCTAAACGCAACGGTTGCATTTGGTTCCTTCAAGTCCCCAGGCAGTTCGGCAGTATCTGTTTTGGCTTCGGGTATATTTTCCCAAAATAAAGCTACATTTTCCACACCTTTTATGCATTTTGCACATACCGTTAAATCACTATTTAAGTCCCAAGAACCCTAAAAAATAATATATTATTGATATACTACTGCGATAATGTTTACAATTGTGTACCTTAAAACCTTTTAGTTTTAAAATAACCTGGATCAATGATTTTAGGCGATTGTTGTATATAACTGTTAAATTGTTGCATATTTGCTGACAGAGTCTACATCTATTCATTTTTATCCTACAATTTTGTTGAAATTTTTAAATTCATTACGTTTAATCTATTAGTTTTTAAATTTGTTTATTTAAACTTCTTTTAAAAATTGTCACTCATCATGGAATGTTAGCATAGAAAAAAGAATTGCTAAAGAACAGTTTTGGATAGCTGCCAGACCAATTAAACCTCAATTAATTTTCAACTTTTTCAACATACAACTTATTACTGTATGAAATCCGATGTTGCTATTTTCAAGGACATACAATATTTTAATATAACAGATATAATAAAAATAACTTATTGGATTGCTATTAACTGAGATTATGTGTTGTGTATCAGAACAAAATCAAATTTTGATACATAGTACAAGGCTGTGACCGAACAAAAGTATAAAATCTAATGGTAAGAACGTAGTCCCATTCACTAAACATCCAGTACATGTAATTAAAACCTCAATTTTTGTCCATTAGGTCATTATAATGCATTACAGTTATTCATTACAATTTAATACTCATTTTTGCAACTAAGCAACACAGTTCTGATTTGTCAACGTCAGATAAAAGAGAGTAGAAAAATATATCAACGAAGAAGAAAAAGGCCAAGTGAAAATTATCTTGCTAGATTAAACGCACGAAAAAAAGGAGGCGGAAAATATATAGAAAAAATAAGTTATTTAAGTGCTACTAAAATTCTGTAAAAATAAGAATAAATCAATTTAGTTATAAAAAAAAAACATAATCAATACACAAATATCAATTGTACAAATAAAAAATATATAAAAATATGGTGAGTTTGCAAGAGTAGAAGTGGAAATTCGCCACTCAACTGCTAAAACCAAAAGAAAGAAAAACGAAAAATTCCTTCTAATTGATGATGCAGCACAATGATAAAAGTATTCCAAATTGATTTTGGAAGAACGAATAGAAAGAAACAAATTACTTGAGAATAAATCTTAAACTGATGGAGTTTGTTTTTATTAAATTTTTAGAATTTCGGAGAGAAAATTGCCAGTTTAATGGCCAGGCCAAATCAGCAGCCTGGCCCAATCGATGATCAGCCCTGGTACTTGAAATATGGTGTTAAAGTATTGGGCTTAACAGGAGCTTTCTGTAAGTATTAAATATGCTAAGTATTTTCCAACTTAAGTTTTTAAATTTATTTGAAAAACATGAATGTTTCTGTTAAAAAATTGTTCCAGAATCTTGGTTTTTTGCAACATTTTAATGATTTCATTGATTTTTTGTGTACCTTAATTTGTTTTTGGGTTCTCTCTGTATATCTTATCTGTGTATTCATGCTCTGCTCTGCTGTCTTTCTACCAACTGGCGGCCAGTTTGTGTATTGCAAGTGGCAGGGTGGATTTAGGGTTCTATTTGGGGGGTTTTTTTATGCTGTTGGTGGTTTGCCTGTTTGTTGTTGTTGCCACTGTTTAAGGTTGTTGCTGTTCAATTGTTCCGTACATGCTTGACATTGATGTGAAAAAATGTAAAGAAACTCTTATACATACATACAGGCATATCATTTGTATCCTTTTTTTGCTTTTGTTTTTGGTTGTCCTCGTAAATAGGTTCAACATGTAACAATTTTTATTTTTGTTTACTGCGGCCCCATTCCGCTGCTATTTCATAAAGAACATGTTCTTGCATCACTGTACGGGTATATTAAGTTCATCTAATGATTTTCAATGTGGATCCATTTGTGTTATATAATGCCATTGACTTTTTCGAATGCAGATTTCCTATTATTCATCACTTACTGCTTTACTATTTTTAATTAATTTAATGCAAAGATTAGCTTTGAGTTTTTCTATTGTAGACCGTTTTTGTATTTTTTAATCCATATCAAATTTCACTGAATGCCTCAATGGCTTTTGTGGTTTAATTTTTTCTGAACACTACCATAGTAGAGTAAGTGCAAGTAATAAGTTTATTGCCTGAGTAGTCTCTTGAGATGTGCACATACACTCGTGTAACAAAAGAACATTTCAATTTGTTGCTAGGAAGTACATTTTGTTAGCAAAAAAACGCATCTCAAATCAACATTGTATGTTTAGTTTAATCGCTCTGTTCATTCTAGGGCTTTAGCGATTAGTTGAAAAGCGAAAAGTTCCTAAAGTCCAAAAGAAGTTCTTAAAAAGACCCAGTATATAATGGTTAATATTTCCTTGTTATTGAAATGCTAAAAGATTAAAGAAAACAGAATCGAATTTTTTCTTAGTCTTCTACAATCTTTCGAATACCTTGAGAACTGAAATAAGCACGAACAGTTTGATTGAAGTGTGAAGTTCTTTTCTGAAAGATTTCTAATTCTATGCTTTTCACATATAAAACATTTCCAATAATTATTGGCTCCTCAGAGTTCTGCCAATTAAATGTGTAAATAAATCATATCAACTCCCCAAACGCATCCTTAAAAATGCGAAATCATTTATCTCAGCAAATAGAATCCCAAACGTATATCTCTTCTAATTCAGCTGAGGAACACAATCATCTCATGAATGAACAACTGCATGAATGGAAAACTTAGTGAATGCACAACTTCACTATAATGCTAGAACATTCTAAAAGTGGTTCATATGGTTGCAAAATGCTATGATCTAGAATAAATATTATATCTGGTTCAAGCACAGCAGTAATCATTTTAAAGCCATGAGATACAGTGAAACCTGGGGACTGTTTGTTCACGAAAGCATTAGAAAATACTATTACGTAGAATGAACAGGCTTATGTAATACATAAGCTGTCTTTCAAGCAATGCTAGACTAAAGAGTAGAAAGTTAGAAGGATCGGCAACACGCAAATTTAGGCTGCCTAAGAAGAGGAATAATCGGAAACATTTAGCGATTAGTTTGTAGCTAAAGAAAAATCATTTTTGTGTATTTTTTGTTAATGCCCAACGTACGTACGTAAGTTGAGTCGTTTTTTTATTACAATTTTTTGTTTAATCTGAACAACTGGCAGATGGAATAACGTTTCTGATATATTCACTGTTGTAAAGCCGAAAGAAAATCGGTTTAAATGTGTCTTGAGGGAAGTCTTTTGATGATTGGAGTGGTCGGACAGTTGATCACTTGCTTGCAACTATAGCTCTTATCAGCAGTAAATTATTGTTTTGACTGGTTTTGGGAAGGTTTAGTTTTGAGTTGTTTCTAATGCTCGCGATTAAGTGCCGTCTAAGAATCGCCTATACACACATTACGGTTGCTTTAATCGTTGTAGTAAGACCAGTTCCTGTGATGCGGTGGCCGGTTTGATGTAATCATGCTTGTATTTTGTGATCACACTGACATTCTTTTTAAGCAATTGCAGTTTAGAATTGTGTTCTAATATTTTGTCGATTTTTTTTACTACCACTACAGTAGTCTGAAGTAAACTTTAATTTACATATACATACGAGAGTATAAAGAATGAATTGTTATTATATAAAAATATTTAATGCTCTAGAATAGTGGTAAAGTTAAACATTTATTTTAATACACAATATGCGAGTTCGGACATGGATTGGCTGACCTATAATTAAAATTAGTATTAAATAGAATATTTTGCAACAGCACAATCTTGCAAAATTAGATATATGTATAGGGTGTTTTTTTAGAGGTATAGAACTTCGAATTGAAATAAAACACAAGAAAATCGTTTTAATGTCCATCAATTTGGCTTTATTGGAAGGATAATTTTATGCCATTAATGTTTAAATATGATTTCGGGCATGTGGCCGCTGCGGCTGGCTCGAATAAAGCCAATTCTACAGGTCCAATTTTTGATGGACAAAAGTTGATGGACAAAGCTCCAATTGCTGTGCACGGTGGCGAATCGATTCATTCGGGTCCTCTTCAACACTTTGCTCTACAACGGCAATTGTTTCTTCGGTGCGCACTGTTCGACGTCTCTGCGGATGCGTATTATCACATAGAGTAAACGTAGTGCGAAAACGATCCATGGTTAACCGAATTAATTGCTCTGATGACCATAAAATGGACGGAGCTTGCGGTAAACTTCGCGAACTGAACCATTATTTTCGAAATAAATTTGCACGATTTGCAAGCGTTGTTCTTTTGTCAACCTGTTCATGATGAAATGGCAAACCAAACTAAATATTAATCACTTGACAGCTGACAAAATGGCCGCCAGTTAAAAAAGTGATGCCAACTTAAAGTTCTATACCTCAATAAAAAACACCCTATATAAGACTAACATTTCTTGTTAAACAGAAATCTCTTGTGTATCAATTGTAATTCTATGGTGATAAAGTTCTTTTATTTATCTTGCACTTAAACTGAAGACAACATCTGTGTTATAAACAAACAAACAAACAAACAAATACATACGTTATTGCTGTTCTATTTTTAATTATAATTATTTTGCTGCCTTTCTAACTGTAAAATAATCTCTTTTAAAAATCCAGATTTCAGCTTAACGCATTTCATAATACATAGTTGATGTTTTAAATGTTTTAAAGTTGTTGTCTATCATGTATTTTGTATGAAAAAAGCGACTCTTTTTTATGTTTGTAAAGATTTCTTCCATCTATAGACATGCTGAGTGACTTGTGGACGATCTGTGAGTGTGCTTTTAAGTGGCGAGATGTATGTGTCATGAAACCGGTTCCACTTTATTGCTTCTTTAAAGTTTACATATTGTACAAGCTGCTCTGACGTTTCAGAGTTTATTAAACTCCTTTTTATGTGTTTTGAAACAGCCGGCGTTTATTAACTAAATGAAACATTTTTCGTGCAAACTTATCTTTGCCGTAGCAACGTTTTAATGTTTCCTTGTTTTCTGTACGTATTGAAAAATATTGAATCAAAATAAATCATTTAAAACAATGCAAAAGCAAACACTTGCTGGCTGTGTTCACAAAGCGAGGGGTAGGGGTAAATTGCTATTGTTGATAAAACAAAATTTGTTTAAATACAATATAAAGCAAAACAGCTGATCATTAATGAGTCATTTTAATGTTTTGTTGTTAAACAAATGCAAATATTAAAACGGAATTAAGAAAATACGTTTCAAATGTTTTTTTGTTTAGTTGTTTCGTTTAAATGTTTTGATTATTTAATTACACTTACCAAATAAAAACTATTGAAAAAAAAACAAATTTCACAGCATTATTTTATTATTTTCAAAATATTATAAATATATATGAAGTTTAAACAAAATTTATAAAAAATATTTAAAATTTTTTCTGTAGAAAGTTTTTAGAAATAAGTAAAACTTATGCCATTAACCAGAACATGTGGAAAATATTATTATTAAATTGTGTTTTATTTATATTTACAGTTTGCATATTATTCGGTTTCTTGAAAGCTTTATCTTTAATTTTACTACAAGTAAATTGTTTAGTTGGTGGCATACTGCAAGTACTCATAGGTTTTGTAGTGATGGCCTTGGAAGCTCCTTGCTGTTTCTTTTGCCTAGACTATGTTGGGCAAATGGCCGATAAGGTAGATGCCAGACCCATGTGGTACAAAGCTGCATTCTATTGTGTGTAAGTATCAATTGTTTTCTGATCACAGCCTTGATTGTGCAATGAATCTGAAAAACATATCTTTGCAGAGCATCAATATTTCCAGTATTCATATGTTTTGGTTTGGGCAGTTTATTCCCCTGCGCTTTACTCTTTGCTACTGGTGTGTTGTATGGCATGATGTCATTGGGCAAAAAGTAAGTTCAAAATTATTTCCATTCGGCGCAAATGTATCTGTAATTAGTTTAACAAAATATTGCTTTAAGCTCTTAAAATAACTGAGAAGTTATACATATATGCAATAATTTAAAATGTTTAAAACAATATGAAGAAATTGTCAGAGGATTTTGTTTATTAATTGTGTTATTATTGCCATTTTTTCTATCTCTCTCTCTCTTATTCCTTTAAACCTTGCTTAACCAAAATTTTGAACTAAAACCAAAACACGTTAACATATTAAACACAACAACAACAACAACAACCAAAAAAATAAAATAAAATCGAAAACAAAAACAATATTATTTTGGTATACATGTGAAGAGCTTCGCGTGAGGATATGGCTGCTGCGGCCACATCACCCACACAAATGCAGCCTGCCGCTGAAGGACAAATGCAAATGAGCACCGATCAACACATAACACTAATGGAAGATCCTGATGTTTGGCGTCCAACATAAATTCACTAACTGAATTCCAAACACAACCGTAACAAGCAACAACAAAACACACACTTACTTCTAAAAAGACAACAATTCCATTTAAAATTTATTAAAACCGAAAGAATCTCACAGCAAGCAAACAATTCGTTACTAACAAAAAAAAAAAAAAAAAAAACAACAACAATAACTCCACTATATAAATATTAAAAAAGAGAAAGAGAAAAAAGCAACAGCAACAGCAACAGTCACACCACATCTCATCCTCATTGACATCAACACAATTTAAGAAGCGTTTGTTAAACAATTTACTAAACATCAAATTTATTATGTATAGATGTATATCGTAACGTAAAGTTTTAAAAGTATATTGAGCCGTTAAAAGACAAGACAAAACAAAAGCCCCACCAAACAACCAATTTCATGCCATTTTTAATCGCAACACATACACACATACATACATATGTAAAGTCAACAAATTGATCTCAAAGCAACAAAAGAAAAGCTTCAATAGCAAAATATATTTTTGGATTCCATTACGAAGAGCGACTCAATATACAGACAAACCGATTTACAGAAAACCAAATGCACCGACAACGTAATCATAAAATTTGTTTGCTTCCTTCCATATTTAAAAGAAATTTGAAAACTGATAACAGAAAACAAAACAAGCAAAATAGAGCGGTACCTTAATAATAAAATTTGTATGTGGTAAATCAAGGAAAGAAAGTTTAAGTCGCCGCCAAGTTTCTAAAAAAAAAAGAAAGAAAGAAACGTAAAAAAAGTACAAGCATTTTATAATTCGAAACTAAATGTATGGCCAAAATTAAGATGTTCCAGCTCTGGAAGACATTAGGACCTGGGCATGTAAAGCATGGTTGTAATGCTGCAGCCTAGACAAAAGCGTATTTGTTTAATATTTTGAATGTGATGATTTTTATATACTGGCTGAATTATTTTTATCGAATCGAAAGCGTTTCACTTTCTGTGTTAAATACTTTCGAAATAACACAAATAAACAACAAACTTTATCTGTTTATCTGTTGGTGTACAGAAAAGTTTCCTTTCGGAAAAAAACCCTCGGCAGATTAAAAATGTTTTTGCCGAAACGTTTTTGTCATTTAATGTTTCCAGTCTTTTACAGAAAACGTTTCGTTTTCGTGTAAAAAACAAAAATTGCACTTAAATTTTATTACAGAATTTTTTTCTATTTATCTATTATTTTATAAGAAGATTTTCGTCTAAAAAATTCCAAAATTATGCAATTAAATTTTTTGAAAATCCTGTACTACTGTTTTCTATCATCTAATTCATCGGTTGCCCAAAACAAAAAAAAACATTTTCTATTTTTCTATAAAGTTGAAAGTTAAAAAATTATGGAAGAGCAGCGCCCGTAATGAAATTTTTTTACGGAAACATATTTTCTGCACAACAGTTTTCTGTAATTTAATGTATCAATTATTCTATAAATATATTGTTTTCTTGTTAAAAACATTTGAAAAGGCTGCAGTTAAATTTGTTTATGAACAAGTTTTCTGTATAAAAACTTTTCGTTTTCGATCTTCTAATTTATCTACTGTCCTATAGAAACGTTTTCAGTTTAATATATAAAATTGTGGAAATGCCTGCAATAACAGTTTTTTTACAAAATCGTTTTTCCTGTACAAAAGTGTGTGTAGCAACATGTTCGTTTTGTCATCGAAATTTGCCTAAAAAGTATTTTCCCTATAAAAGTCTGCCTTAAAATTCATAAAAATTGTGCTGCAGAATGTTTTCTGTCCACATAAATTTATTAACGGAAAGAAAGATCTATAATAAAATTTCCTGTAACGTATTCTGCTCGAAATTTTGTTACAGTTACAAAAAAAAAAAAAAAAAAATGGAAAAAAATTCTTCTGCTATTCTTATTTTACTGATTACTGTTCGAATAGCCAAGAGAAACAAATGCCACTTAAACTTTCTTTTAACTGCATTTTATTATATTCCAAAAAAAAAAAGAAAAAGGATTTCTTGCTGCATAATTCATTAAGCTTCCTATGGAGTGTTTTCATCTCAAATAGAACTTATTTTGGATATTCACCACGTGCTGTAGTTGTTAACGATCATTTATAGACAAATATTATTACTGTGCAGGACTTAATATTGTATATTTTTCATACTCTTTATTGCAGTTCACTGTGCAGTAATAGTGCAAATAAAATAATGCCCTTAAATGTTTTTATATGAGAAATTTCTAAAATATTTTCATATAAGTCTTTATCACTCACATTTATAAATGACATTTCTTCAATCTTTAAATTGTACCAATTTACAACTGTTTATACTGACAACTCTATTATATTTACTACGATTTTTTTTACCACAAAACACGAGGTACTTCTTTCTGTCTTGAACTCAACTGAGTTTTTTTCTATTGTTTGCCCAAATAAATGAATTTCCTTGTCTGTGCCTTTTTTTTCGTTGCACTTTTTTGTCGTTAAGAGTGGTTTTTTTTAATTACTCTTTTTCCATATTTGCATTATGAATATGTAAAATTAAATAGTTGTGTTGGCAAAAAGTTGTTAATTGTGATATTTTGGTAGATTTAAAACCCAGCATTTATTACAGCGTTTTTGTGTGTGTTAAATAAAATTTCAGTTAATTTGTCGAATTAAAAATCACTTCAATTTCATGTTAATTTTTATGATTATGTCCATAGTAGTTTAACCCCACGAACAAAGTTTACAAGGGCATTTACAGCCAAGGTTGAAACCCTCTAATGTTCTTAAAACACTAAAACACACGAATAATAAATATGTTTCTTTTAGAAAAAAAAAAATTTATTTAACAACTCCCACCAGAAAACTTAAAGAAATGCAAAAATCCTTTAAAACTCACTAAAATATTTGTATACAAACTTTTGTTTTCTGCCAGTTTAGCCATTCGAGTGTTAATTTCTTCAATTTCATATCTTTTATTCAACAATTTTGGGCTTAATTGTTTTATGCAGTAAATGGTCCTAATAAATATAAACTAACGAAAACGAAATACATTTTAAGGCTACTTTTTATGTAGTTATAATTTTAATAAATTAATTTAAATTAGTAAAGCCAGGAAAAATGAAAAACAACTCTAAAGAAATTATCGCTAAACAAAATGTTACTTAAATGTAGTTAAATTAAGCTATTACATAAAAAATATTAAGAACAAAAAAGTTTGCTCATTGTTACAGTTAAAAAATGATTAACATAAATATTACTTATAATTGATATTTATGCTTTTATTTGTTTATTTTTTTAAAATATATTTTGCTTTTGTTTTTTATTTCAATTGAGTTGCCTTTAACAAACGAAAAAAACAAACAAACAAGTACCTATTAAATAAAAATGTATACTTATAAAGGCTTTTATAATATTTTGTATGTTCCAAAAATGTTGGCTCAAAATAATTTGTTTTTATACCTAAAAAAAAAAATCGATGGTTCTTCTCTTCTCTGGCTTATCCAGAGCTTTAGAAACTTGTTTCGGCTTCAGCAAAATTTGTCAAAACAAACACGTCAGGTTTTTAAGAACGCGATTTTCAACGCTTGAGATCTTCCTCGTAAAAATGTTATTCATTTAATGTCAATTTATTAATTAATTTTTGTTATTTTACATAAAAAAATTGTTTTTTTCAAATCTGTTCTGACAGTTACATTCCATTTAAATGTTTAAAAATTACATAAAAATATTGTTACCAAATTAGGTGATTTTAAACCGATCAACATTCTAATTTCGAATTACTTCAGCTGTTTTTTTTTTTTTTTTTTTTTTTTTTTTTTGTAAATACAAAAGACATACGATTCACAAAATAATGAAAAATCACACGTGCGATTTGAAAATCAATTGTGTTGTAACATCACGTGAAGTTATGGGATTGGCAATTTATTAAAGTGAATTAATATCACAAAAACAATTCTTTGTAGAATTGTGTATGAAATTAAAATCGTCTTCAAATCACTTCAGCTGTTTGTAGAATGCAAAAGTCGTGTATTATAACGAACAACAACACACGCGATTTGCAAATCACACCCGGTTTGCAATTGTGTGATTTTATATCATTTGATTTGAAGTCGTGATTTTATACCATGTGAATTGAAATTATATGATTTGAAATCTTGAGAATTGAAATCATATGATTTGAAGTACATGATTTTTACTCTTGTTATTTCTTAATTCCGTAATTTTCAGAACATACTTGTTTAAACAAATATTTATTATGTTCATGAAACTGTCCGGAACCTATTTAAGTTTCCTTAAAAAGTAGTTAAAAAAAACTTTAATAAATTATTGCTTTTTTTCAATTAAAATAAAAAACAGAGATTAATATTTTCCAAATAACACAAATTTAACGAAAAATTCTCAACAAAGTTATACTCTTACGACCATCCATCAGTTTATTGTTGACGCCAAATATCGTTTAAAGCCGTTGGCCTTACAAGTGATCATCAGTATTTGAGAATAATTCTCATTCATTTTCAACATGAAAAACAAAAACCAACTACTGCCAATTATTAATAAAAAATAAAAAAACAAAAACCAGAAAACAAACAAGTTTTTGCTTTTAACATATAACGCAGCCAACTAATTAATCTGCTACATCCATTTCCAAAAACTGAGCACCTGCATCGAATTTTGTGTTACTGTCGTTTCTAAGATCGAAAAGGCAAATATCATTTTAATATTTTCTCTTCATATTTATAGCGTAGAATGTAGTTAAGAAAATGCGGCTTTTAGTCCATAAAAATTGTAGCAAAATTTCTGCACTCATTTTTGTTTGTTTTGCTTACAAGTAGTTTTAGCTTTTTAAATAAATTCCTTTTAGTCTGGCATTAGAAAATATCCTTATTTACAATACAATATCTTGTGCATTTTTTGTTGTAGTTTTTGCGTTTTTGTTTTCTTTTCTTTTACAAAACAATCATGTGTAGTTTTAGTTTCAGTTTTTAATGCGATACAAAATAATATTCAATAATATAATAATACATTCGCCTGTGGCAAACATTTAAAAGCGGATTTCAGTCTGGTAAATTATATTTACTACGATTTTTTACCACCAAACTACGAGTTTTCAAAGCAACTAACTTTTATTTACATATCAATTCAATTCAATTCAATTTGATTGTCCATCAAATAATATTTGCATTCACAATTTCATTTTAATGAAATATTTCAATAGTTCAAGTTTTGTACTCTTTTTCTACTCTTAATAATTTCAAAAATTTTATTGCAGTCAAAATTTTAATAATACCTTTTTATTTATATTTACAACTGTGTTTTGTATAATAACTAGGACTTTGATCACAGGACACGAGTGACTTGTTTTATTTTCAACTTGCAACTCAGAGGGAATTTTGTTTAACTTTTGCCAATTCAAATTTCTATGTGTGTCCACATTCTGTTGCAACTTCTTTTCATCAAACGTGGTTTTTATTATTATTTATTTTTCTGTAAGTTTTTTATTTTAAATCAAATGATTTAGTTGGCAAAAAGAATTATATTATATTTTGGCCTATACAACACAATTGTTTACTAAAGACTTTTTGTGTGTGTGTTTTTTTTTTACCACAGTGTGGTAAATAAAGCTGCAGTAAAACACTAGTACTTTAACCACTTCTATTACAATATATGGACAAGGTGTACCACCAAGAGTGAAAAAGGCTGGTGTAGTTGCCACCAAATCGCATTAATATGAATAGATGCTACTCAAAAATTATGTGATTGCAATAAATTTTAAATTGTTTGTTGCTTGTTAAAGCTGTTACATATAATTTTTGTATGTTTTTATTTTAACCGCTCTAATAGACTTTGAAAAATATTTTTTTGGTGTACAGAATTTTGCCATTAATGAATATTTTTTTAACCTGTTGCTCAACTAATTTTGACACAGATTTTGTTTTGTTTTTACACTTTTACTTGCAATTTGTTTGTACGTTTTTAATGCTATATTTTCTGCACTTGTATTGGACACTCCATTTAAGGCAAATAGTGCTAATTTTTTTCCTGTAGTTTTAATTCTTCATCCCCTATAGCATGACTAAACGAAACTTGATTTGCCCTATTTTTAATAATAAGTGAAATTAATTTAAATACCAATGTTGCTAATTAAAATATCATATTTGTCTACTTTAGAGCTTCGGCGGATGAGATGAGACAGGCGGCTGTCAAGTCTGGCTTGGCTAGTGGAGAACAGGCAACGACAAGTGATCGTGCTGGCATCATAAACAATGCCCAACCGTTTTCATTTACTGGAGCTGTCGGCACTGATAGCAATGTGTGATATAAAGGCGTTCAGTTTTTAGTTCACTGCACTTAACAAATTTTTTAGATTGCCACACACACCCACAAACACACACGCTCTTAATAAACAACTAAAAAAAGTAAGAATAAAAATGTAAATTTACGAAAGAGGAGAAAAGTCAAATATTTTAATAATTATATTAAAAAGAAAATATGAAAAAAAGGAAAATGAGAATTGGTGTATTCTAAACAGGATATGAAAATTGCTATCACTTG
This sequence comes from Epicampocera succincta, assembly GCA_932526305.1. NCBI lineage: Eukaryota > Metazoa > Arthropoda > Insecta > Diptera > Tachinidae > Epicampocera > Epicampocera succincta. The sequence continues at coordinate 9,862,437 of OW052035.1, read as the reverse complement.
CACCCAAAAAGGCAGACGACATATGGGCATGCAAATGTGTTTTGAAAACCACGTGACTTCTAAAACTTAACTAAAACAAAGAGTTGCGGCTCTTTTGTTGTTTTCCTAAAATTAAGCCGCTTCAAATGTTGTTTATTATTATAAATTAATATTTAATGTGTTATAATGTCAAACTAATAGGACTTTTGATTTGAAAAAAATTTGTGATTTGAAAACACCTGAGATTTTCAGACCATGTTTTTTTTTTTTTTTGAAAGTTTTTGATTTATTTTGTGTTTTAATTTGGATTTTTGGTTGCCTTTAAACTTAAGCGTTTTGTTGGCACAATTCGTAAATTTTGCAAAACTTTTAAAAGATTTTAAAAAGTCAAGGGCTTGCATTCTTAAGGACAGCAAAAAAAAAAAAAAAAAAAAGAATAAAAAACACGTATAAACTTAAAGCCTATACAACGAGAGGAAGAAGTTTATTTACATGGACTCAATGCTTTATCCTTAGGAAAATTTAATATTATTAACTTGATACGGGTTTGTTTTACATCAAAAGCCCTCAAACAATCTATTCATTCCATTGTTTAAAATAGATTTTTGTAGATTTTTGGTTTTATTGATTTGCAGCTCATTTTCAAAACGAAACAATTTATAATTAAAAACTGAAAAAAAAAACACAACTATAAATATGTAAAAACAATTCATATTACAATTAAAGAAAAAACTAAAAAAAAAGACCTGTTAATTATATAGATAAATAAAGTATATTATAAAAAACAAAAAACTAAAAGAAAACATCCAGGCATTATATCATTAAAATGTAATTAGAGTTTTAACAAAAAATATGAAAAAAAAAATCAAATCTCTTCGGTATATTTAAAAAATGTTAAATTAATTTCTGTCTTGTAAATGTTTTTGCCATTTTTGTCATTTACCACCACCCCCTTCTTTTCTTTTTGTTATCTCTTCTAAAACTTAATCAATTACACAAATATTAATTAAACAAACAATTTTAGTCATTCTTATTCTATTTATAAATGTAATACATTTTGCAAAATTTAACAACAAAAAAAAAAAAAATTGGTCAACTTAAATCAAATTGTGTTAATTTTAAACTAAATCAAATTCATACACTATAATCCTTAATTATTAAAACAAAAAAAAAAAACAAAAAAAAAAGAAAAAAAAAAAAGAAAAACACTCAAAACAAAAATTAATTTAAAACAGAATCAACATATTTCATTTATAATTATAATAATTATAAATACATTTAATTGGACATAAATTATCAAAGCAAGAAATTAATATATAACAGAGATATATATATATATATATAGATTATGCATAAAAAAATAAACATTACAACAACAAAAATTATATATAAAACAAACTAAACAATGTAAAATTTAAACAGAAACAAAAAAGAAATGTTGAAACTAAAAAAAAAAAAACAACTAAAACAAATTAAATAAAATATGTAAAAAAATTTTAAAACAAACATTTGCTTCATATACATATAATCGTGCAAAAGACCTTTCTTCATGTCATTAAGATGCGCCGTGGATCCGCGCTTGCTGGCCTTCATCCGAGATAGTAAATTTTACGCAAAAAATCCGCCTAAATTTACAGGCATGTTTGTGCAAATGCACGTTTTGAAATCGCCGAGTGAATTGAAAAACACGCAATTTATTTTTTTTGGCTGTTTTGAGAGGATCGTGCGTTTTAGCTGCTGTAACAAATCAACTTTTTAAATCAAAGCGCCAGTACTCCAGTTGCCTCCGAAAATTATTGCAACAAAACGTACATTTTTGATTTAAATTTTTTTACTACTTTTCGCTTTAAAAGGGAGGGAAACATGTTGCATTGTGATTTGGCACAGCCTTATCGTTAGTTTCAGGTTCTGTTTAAGGAAAAAAAAAACTGAGGCAGTTCACTTCAGTACAGGTTTTGCCAGTTGAAGTCACCAAACCTCTTGCTATTGTGAACACCCGTGATGCGATTTCAAAGCGAAAAGCAATTGTTATGCGATATGTGATTATCAGAGTATGTCAGTTAATTGATAATGCAGGCATGAGGTCAGGAGGACCATCTTTAATGGCAACTGTGGCTTTTTGATGCGTCCTCAAATAGCTTCAGTTCATTAAGGCCACACAAGGAGTGTTAATCATCGACCTGTAGCCTCATTGTTGCAAAAGTTTTTGAAAATTTTCTTCAGACACTTAATATTTGTTAAGAAAATCTTCTAAATTTCCAATTGCCTATTTCCATGGACCGAGAACAATCACAATTGGTTTTATGAACTCGCCTTAAGGTATGCTGAGGTTCTTATCTTTCGAAGGCCATTGTTAAACGCTGGCCAACAAATCTTCCCCAGACAAAAACCTTTAAAAATAAAGTTGAAATTTGAATTTCTATTTTAACAAATTTTCTTTTGCAGCAAAGGACTCAATGTATAGTTTTATGGATGAATAGAGATATTTGTAAAGCGAATACTAGAGAGGATTATTTTTGCTAGCCCAGCAGAAGGCCTGCAGATGTTGGAATTTATGTTGGCTCCTGCCTAGCGACCTTCTCTGACGGTGAACAGACGTCCGCCTGTGGCCTGCCAGGCTCAAACAAGTGCCAACTTCCTGAAAAATATGGTACGACACATATTTAAATCAAGCCTCTTGCTGGGGCCATCTAAAATACCTTCTGCTAGCAATTCCCCCGACAGTTAAGGGAGGACAAAGCTACGGAGTTGGTAGCCGGAAATCCTCTTAATCAACTCGCCTGTACATTCGCCATCATGTAGTTTGTTACCAAAACCGAGCCTGTTGCAACACAACAGCACCTCGACGACAAGCATCGCCAGGGAATCAGGCTACCCCAGCATCTTTCCAAGCCTGTGCCTGTGTTTTTAGGTTCAAACAACAGCCAGCACGATAGATGGGCTCCTTAAACTATAACTCTATGTATGCCAAAATGCAACCCCCGCTCCAAAAGTGTGTAAAATCGTCAGGGCGTCACCCGATCCAGAACGCTAAAAATCATTTTCGGGGCGTGTCTGTCCCCGTTCTGCCAATTGACCTTTGGTAAAGGTTTCGGAAGAACATACATAACCGAAGTCATACATGAACTTCCTAGAGTTTAGGTTGCCGTGCCAACCGAGGCACCTCTTCCCCTCTATACCACCAAAAGCGAAGTGTCCTGACTGGGTGTAAAATCGTGCACCCTTAACCTGCCCCAAGGGGGAGTAGCACGTCTACAGTAAGAAGTTTTCAAATATCGTTTGGCAAAGGAATTTAATGGATTTTTTTGTTTGTTTTGGAATGAAATCCAGGGCGATACGAAGCGATCGCTGATTATACCCTCAGCACTTTTTGAATTGGCTTAACAACGAATAAAAGGCGTGTTATTTGTTATAGTGATTATTATTCTTTGGTTTTGAGATGTATTCAATTAATAACTTAATTCTCTGATTGTAATTTTTCAAAATCGATCTTCTGAAATCCGAATCACAACTTCTGAAAAGGATGTTTTTCAAATTGATTCATGCTCATTACGGTTCTTCGAGAGTTTGTAAAATGTTAAGAAAAGAACATTGGAATTTAACAACTCTGGAATATTTCGAGAGCCCTCATAAGTTTGAAAAACTGGCATCATATACCTGATAGTCTTGGGCATTGAAGTTTCAGCCAACGTAACAGCAATACCCCTATTCGTGGTTAGAAACCATTTTTTGTAATAGATTATGAATAAAGTAAATTTGTTCTCTTTAATCTATTACAAAATCGGCGAAGTAATTTCTTCAATTTACTAACCACTACAATATTTTGATATGAATTTAAACATAAAAACGAGCGGCCCAAGCAATTTCCCAGTACTGGCTTCTATGGCTGGATAATTTTGCCTTGAATATTTTTAGGGTTTTAAAAAAATTAGCCAAATGCTTGACCAAAGTAGCCCCAACAAAAGCCACTGCCCTTTTGGGACTTTTATGCATTTTGTCCACAAATAAACATGATATTTGTCAGGGCACACACGTCAGCCATCCTGCCAATTTCATCAACGTCAGTCACCTGATCGTGCATAAACTGCTGTTAAAGGATGTTGAGAAACAGCAAAAAGTGAATAAAACAACTACAACAACACAAGCATCATCATTTAGCAGACATCTGCTGCTCTTTTTTTAAGTTTCCTTCGCCTTCTTCTTCTTCTTCGCTGTGTTCAATTCAATGTGTCTGTGTCGAAGTATGTCTGGTGCGAGTCGATACCATCTCTCTGGCCTTTTGTGGTCAGCACACAAACGCTGACCATTTGCCGGGCCATCATACAAAATGCGAGTGCGCATTTCGATGGCAGTGATCTTAATTTGCCAACAATGGGCCCTGGTCTCTTTTACTGTTCACAGTACGAGATATTTAAAAATAAATCGGTATTTGGAAAAAATTTCATTCTTTTTGTGTCCGCACTGATATAAAGAAGATTAAAAATTGTTTGCTGAAAGGCAGAGAAAAAAAGGAACCGGCTGTTCATAAAATATTTTTTTTTCACAATTGCAACAAATTTCCTGCAGCACAATTTAATTTTTGTAATACAATAACTTTATTATGTCACAAGAAAAAAAAAAGAGAGAGAGAGAAATATTATTGATCGCTTCCTTCCCTTTCAAAGAAATTTAATCCTTAAGTTCCGCAGACGAGAAACACGCGTTTCCAAAGGACTAACTTCGACGAACTCTTGGTGTGAAGGAAGAGATTTCAAAATGAACAGGTACTCGTATATAAATATAATTGAGGATTTAACGTTTAAGTAAAAATAGACCTGAGGGGTTTTTTTGACGCTAATTATCTAGTGGTTGCTGATTAGCGAAATTGCTCATCTGACTATTGAAAAATTCGGCTTTGGGCGGGCTTTATGAAGAAGTTTTAAGACGCTCGAAATAAAGCAACATATATACAAATTAATCAATGTAGGGTACAAAATATTAACAAGGCTTAGATACAAGCTACAGAATTCCGGCTGTTCTGTAAACTGAACATTCTTGTGGGTAGAACTTTTATGGCCTGGAAAGACATTTAAGTGTTTTTATTGAATCCAGCTTTAAAAACATATAATACCACACATTCTATTCTATTTGGACTATCTTTGAAACAAATGGCCAAAGCGCAACGAAGCGATCGAGGGTATTTCGATTGGAAAAGCTTTTTAAAAGCTTCTTAAAACCATTAAAAAAATATATTCAATCGAGTGAAATTTGTTCTAAATTCTTAGCACTACAAGATTGATAATGATGCCAAGCAATTTAATATTCTTAATATTAAAATTATTAAACATTTTGATTAAATATTAAAAAAATGTTGTGCTGTGTTTTCTTTAATCTATTACAAAACAGTCGTAGGCGCTTTTTTTTTTAAATTCATCAAACACAAGGGTCATTAGTTGGAAAAAGCGGCCTTTCTATACAAAACTGAACCTCTTGGAATCGTTTACATATAATAGAAATAAAACTATGAAAATTCGGTTTTTTTTTAGTTGGTCACATCAAGAGTTGCCAATTTCTCGATAATTATATAGAAAATCTGGCTTTTGTATAAAACTGAACCTCTTGGAATCGTTTACATATAATAGAAATAAAACTATGAAATTTCGGGGGTTTTTTTTTTAGTTGGTCACATCAAGAGTTTCAATTGTTCGATAATTACATGTATAAAAAATCTGGCTTTCTGTACAAAACTGAACCTCTTGGAATCGGTTACATATAATAGAAATAAAACTATGAAATTTCTTTTTTTTTTAGTTTCTAATTGTTCGATGGATTCATGAAAATTTTCTCTTTTTTTAGTTGGTCACATCAAGAGCTTCAAATTTCTCTATAACTAGAACCGCTTAAAACTTTTAACATATATTTCTTAAATCTTTATAAATTATGCGAAAGCGAACATTTTCTTTAGTCTATTACAAAACAGACGTTTTTCCTTAATTCGGCTATTAATTGAAAAAAAAAACAAATTAGTTTTTCTTTCGTGTACTTTTCATTCGAATACTTTCGGTAGTATTCGTGAAATTTCTGGGTTTTTTTTTACCTGCACTCGTGTTTAGACATGTCTCATTAATTGAATCAATTACTTTTTGTATCGACTATAATTAATATTTGAGCGCAGCAGCAGCAAAAGTATGACAGGGAAAGACGACAGGAGATGGTAGTGAAGCCATCAGATTAGGTGCAGGTGCTGCAGCATTTCGTTTGAATTTTTCTTTTTTTTTCAAGAAATTTATTCAAATTAAACGTGAAATTCTTGTTTTCCAATCCGTAATTCTTAAGCCAACTTTTTTTTTTTTTGTTTAAAATAAAATAAGTTTCTTTTAATAACAAATATAATAATAATTTTTTAAGAAACACAATCGGGGTGGCTTTATTAATTAATTTGGTGATTTGTGCCAAAGAAAGTTGCCTTGGAATGAGTTTAATTAATTAAAATTGCCAAATGTCCTTTTAGTTTAAGACGCCTCGACTGAATTAACAGAACTTCCGTTTAGCTCGAAATATTTTTGCTGCACTTTTTTTTGCCAATTAAATAAAAAAGAAATTGATGTAAAAAAATAAATTTTTTTTCTTTTAAAACAACTAAAATTCTCTATTATTTTATTAATTAATTTGGTGATTTGTGCCAAAGAAAGTTGCCTTGGAATGAGTTTAATTAATTAAAATTGCCAAATGTCCTTTTAGTTTAAGACGCCTCAACTGAATTAAGAGAACTTCCGTTTAGCTGGAAATATTTTTGCTGCACTTTTTTTGCCAATTAAATAAAAAAGAAATTGATGTAAAAAAATAAATTTTTTTTCTTTTAAAACAACTAAAATTCTCTATTATTTTATTAATTAATTTGGTAATTTGTGGCAAAGAAAGTTGCCTTGGAATGAGTTTAATTAAAATTGCCAAATGTCCTTTTAGTTTAAGACGCCTCAACTGAATTAAGAGAACTTCCGTTTAGCTGGAAATATTTTTGCTGCACTTTTTTTTGCCAATTAAATAAAAAAGAAATTGATGTAAAAAAAATGTTTTTCTTTTAAAACAACTCAAAGTTTTGTATCGCTATATATTAATTTAAATGCTTTATTTGTGGCAAAGAAAGTTGCCTTGGAATGAGTTTAATTAATTAAAATTGCCAATTGTGCTTTAATTTAAGACTTCACGAAGGCATCCCCTGACGGCTGAAAATATTTTTGCTTCAATTATTTCAGAATTGAACAATTGACGCAAAAAAAAAATATATTTATAATTTATGTATATTTTTAAAATTCTCTTTTCTTGTTATAGAATTGCAATTCCGGCCCGGCTGTACCTGTTTGTGTCTGTGAATCATTTTCAGTTTCGTTTTTCGTTTTCTTGGCAGTGATATCCTTAAGTGGTGCAGCGCGCTATTATCACATGTTTCAGTTTTGTTAATAAATAAAAGGAATATTAATTAATCTAGCGTTAATAATTCATTCAATACACACGGCTGTTATCGATACATTAATGAATAATAAAGCGTTTAAAAGAAGCGAAGAAAAAATGGAGAGGCAAAGAACAAGAAAACATTGTCTGCAGGATCAAACAACAGCATAATGAAAAGGACGTCGAAATGTATAAAATGCAAAAAAAAATTTAAAGCACTTAAGGATATGCGTCTTAATGCTCCAGTGATCTAATTGCAAAAAGTATCAATTACCCGGATGTTTATGCAATTTTCAATATCTCAAATATATTGATTATACAATAAATCGTTGGCTTTGAAGGTTTGCAGAAATTGAATGTTATCTAATGAAGGCCATTTGTTTTCGAAAATGTTTGCTAAAAGAAATATATAAAAGCTGTTTTGGGTTTTGATAAGACTTTAATCTTGAGAGCAAGAAATCGCCCTCATTTTGCGCTCGAATTTTCCAAGTTGTGTAAGAGAACTTATTTAACCGGTTGAATTTTCCCAGATTTCGGTTAAAAGAATTTCATCTGTTTCCCGGCAGGATGTTTTATGCAACTAAAACAATATTTTACGCACCAGACTGTGAACACGACTGTCGGCTTTGTTTTTCGCAACGAAATAAAGGAGCATAAAATTAACAGTTAATAGAAAATGTCCTGGTGTTAATATGTTAAACAGCAGGCAGGCAACTGAACAAAAAGTGCAAGTATTCTGTGGCACAGCCAGATACGAGTGGCAAGAAAACAGTTGCAACAAACAGGATAAAAAATTCCTTAGCTGGACATGACAAAGCCAGTTTATTGTAATACAAACAAACAATAAACATTGTGGGAAAAGATCAAAGGAGTGAACAAAAAAAAAAAAAAAAAAAAAGCTGCAAATTTTACAAAATACAGGCGTTTGCAGAAAATGCGTAGAAATTTGAGAAAAAAAAAACTAGGACACGATGATGACACGGAGACAACTTGTACGTTTCAATAGCCAGTAGAGCGTTTTGTCGTTGGCACTGTGAGCAGACTGCAAGTTTTTGCTTTTGTTTGTGGTTTTCTTCACAGAAATTTAGTTTATTTTTAACAAAAACAAAACTCGGTTTGAGAATTATTAATTTGTTAACAAAAATTTCCACACACCTGATATTTTTTCATGAAATTTCTTAAACAAAAAAATAAGTTTTTTTTGTGGTTCTAATAACGAACAGTCCAAGCAAAATGCTGGCATTCTCTCATTAGCTGTTGCTAAACCTGTCACTTCCAGCATTTACTGTCATAGTTGTAGTTAATTCCCGTCAATTTCAAATTTAATTGACTCAATTAAGAGTCAGTCATTCATGTCTGAACAGGCTTGCAATTGCCCGCTAGAAATTTAATTTAAGCCGGAACACAACTGTGACAAATGACGAATTTGCGTTTGCGAATATTCGTCGCCAAAAATAAAACAAATTGCTATATATGAAAGTGCACACAATCCTGGCGTGGCGCGAACTTCGTCATACTCGGCGAAAGATGATTTTTTCGCCGGCGCCGGCGAAAAGCGAACAAAACGGCATCAGCAGACAATTATAGAAAGAAGTTTATGTTATGGACTAATACTTTTTCTACTACTTCTCCTACCTTTGGCGCTACAGTCCGGAGTGAACCTGGCCCTCAAGCAACAGGCACGTCCTTGGGCCAGCAGCCTTCAAATTTGCACATCAGGTTGGTTGGGGTCCCTCTCCAATTGCGTGCGCCATCGGTTCCGTGGCCGTCCTCTATTGCTTTAACCCACAGTCGAAGATCCTACAGGTTGGAGCAGTACTTTCCATGCGCTCTACATGGCCTAACCATCTTAGGCGTTGGATCCGTAGACGCCTGGTTAGGCTCATGCTGCCGTACAACCCGTACAGTTCGTGCTGGAATCTTCTTCACCAGAAATCATCCCTGCAAACAGGGCCAAAGATTGAATGCAGAACTTTTCTCGCGCAAAAACCAAGGACTTCCTCCACCGCCTTCAATACTGTCCATGATTCCATGATACTGTTACATTTATTATTATTTAATAAAACATTTATAAGGACGTTCGCAAACTACATTCACCCACCAACTCAAACAAATTTTGCAAAATCCATCTTTCGGTTGTGATTTTTGCTTGTTTTTGAACTAAATGTTTTCGTATAGTTTCACTTTCAATAGGGTTCCCTTGATTTTTAATATGGTCACCGCATACATATTTTTTCATAAAAAAAAACCTGATCTTGCAGATTCGCATAATTTTGTATCAAATTGAACATTTTTTTTTATTAATTTTTGTGTCTGCACAAAATGTAAACAATTTTCCCAATTAGAAGCAGAAGTTGTTTAATTGTGGTTGTTGGGCTTCACGCCAGCGAATATGTGGCGACGAGCGAAATTCGTCCTTGTGTTCCTCAGTATTGGCCGTGAAGCAACATTTTTTGAATACAAGCATAAAAATACTTAAAAATCTTATTTTTGGAGTTGTGCTGGCATTGAAAGAACTTCAAAATATGCTGAACCATTGGACGACTTGTTCACTCAACAGGTTAGTCATGGAAAAATCGTATTATTATCTATTTTGTATTAAAATTATAGCCATAAAATTACTGCAGATAAAACATATTCCGGCAATTTGTAGTTAAATTTCTCCAGCTGTCTGCTGCTTGTTATATCTCTTTTGAAATATACAATAACAAGATGTCCCCCTTAATTAGTCGACCAACTTATTAACCTTTAAATATGTCTAGTTGAATAATAAATTTTCCAGATAAATGATCTTTGAACACAAAATAAAACCATAACAAGTTCTGGCGAAGGAGCACCGAAAATGAAAAGAATTTTTGGGCTGCTGCAAATCAAGTTATCAAAACGGCAGCCTCTAATAAATTAAAAGCAGAAAATTCACAAAATTGTTGACAACCATCAGAAACAGGCCAGAGGACAGCAGCTGCTGAAGATTCAACACTGTGGAGGACAGTCAGTTAATTAAATATAAGAAGAAGGTGAAGAAAAAGTATCGTTGCGCCCAAATAATTTAGCTGTTTGAAATACATACGATAAAATTGAAATTTTTCCCAACTGCACACCATTTGAACACAAAATAGCAATAAAAAAAAAAGGACCTCCTACTTGCAAACGGGCAGGCAGGCCGCTAAGCGGAAAGTGTGCAGCCAGCCACTGCTGCTGCTGCGACTTTCAGGCGAAAAATTGAGCAATTCTACATGACCGAATTGGCTTTGAATCAGATAATTATACAGTTTGCTGGCATTAGCCAACAAAACAGCAGGACATGCTTGTTTGGCAGCAACAGAAGATGACAGACATCCTGTAAGTAAATGTGTGTTGTGTTCGTTTGCTGAGAACAGCAGCAACAGCATGACATTGAAACTTCTTTTGTCAATGATCTTTAAAAATAAAAGAAAGATCCTTTCGGGATCCCAACAAATAAGACATCCTTTGGCATCATCGTTGTATGATTATTGTTACTGCAAATCCTCCTTATAATTGATTTGTTAGTTGGGCCTGTGCGGACTTGTTAGCAGTAAATTACAAATCCGAAAACATGACAAATCATTTTAAATTTCTTCAAAAGAAAAAGATTTTTGCTTTTGAAATTACCAAACAAAAGACTTCCCTGGTGTGTGTGTGTGTGTGTGTGTGTTTGTTTGTGCAGAAAAAAATATGTACAAATATCCTGTCACTGTCACTTCAATTTTACCGCTGAACGTTTATGAAAAGTGCAATTGTGGCCAACCCCACAACTTAAAATGACACACATGCTCATGTGTGTATGTAAGAGTGCGTGTGCAACTGCCACAAAATTTTACCCGCATCATGGTTGAATGTCCTTTTTCTGATTTCTTTTCTTTTCTTGTCGTTTTTTCCTTTTTTGCTTTCAGAGTAAAGATTTTCTTTTTTCTTTTAGCTGCTGCATTAAAAAGATCTTGTTTTTTTGTTTGTTGTTTTATATTGTTGTAATTGCTGTAATAATTTCTTTTTATTTGTTTTTTTTCCGAAAAATTTTCAAGGCGTTTTTTTTTATTTTCATTAATTGGGACTTGGAGTTTTCTCTTTTAAATGTCCTTATGTTGGCATATGCCGGCATTTTTAACATTTGTCTGGCTGATGACACCCCTTCGAGTTATGGAAACCCAGCGAATTTGATGTCTTTCTTTGTCATCTCAAAGGACGAACAAAAATTACCAACAAAAAAACTGCAGATGTGAGTTGGAATAAAACAGCAATTTAAATAAATACAATAAATACAATAAATACAATAAATAAATAAAAATATCACAAATCTTGTTCTGTGTGTTGTTTAAACAGAAACAAACATTGGAAAAAATTCCTTAGACGGCATATCGTCATCTAAAATCCAAAAGACCGTAACCAGCAAAAAAAAAATACAAATAGACTTTTTGATTGTTTAAAGATTTCATTGAACAAAATACAGGCTGCCGCTAAAGCAACTTGATGATGGAAAACAAAAATTATAACCTCGTTGCTGGTGAATATTTCATACATATTTTTTCTATATCAGGAATTGAACTGGGGAGAATTTCTTAAGTTATTAATGTCGAAAAATGCATTAACGATTATAACAAAATGCCTTGATACAGTATTCAACGTATTGTCCATTGTTGGCCACTGCTTTTCCCATCCGCGTCAAAAGAACTGCTCCGGTTTTGAGGTAAAGAATACATCAAGCCAATTTCTAATATCCTGTTCTAAAGTGAAGCGTTTGCCAGTAAGGGCGTTCTGCATCGATCGCAACTAATGGTAGTCAGAGTAGGCGGGTGAGCCAAAACTTCCCATCCACTGTTTTTGAAATAGTTTTTGACCGGTCTGGCAACATGTGGCCGGGCTTTGTCATGATGGCAGATTATGGCTCCGTGTCTGGCCGAATATTCTGGTCGTTTTTCATTGATTGTTCTCTTCAAACAAATCAATTGTCTGCGGTGATCGTCTGACCCGATTTCACCACCTCACAGTACAAAACACCCCTCTGTGCCCACCAAATGCAGAGCATTACCGTGGCGTCAGGGACATTCGGCTTCGGCGTTGATTTGGCTGGTTGGCCGGGCTTTATATATGACTTTTTGCACTTGAGTTTATCCTAATCTATAATATTTTTCCTCACCAGTAACAATACGATGCAAAAATTACTTCTTTTGTAGCGTTCCAGCATCATTTTCGCAATGCAAAATCGCCTTTCAACGTCTCTCGGCTTCAGTTCATATGGTAACCATTTTCCCTGCTTTTGAATGAATCTCAATGCTTTTCAACGAGGGGGAAATGACTTGTTGTATGATGATGTAAATTCTTCTTTCGACAACAATCTTCGTCGAGGAATGGTTCCACCAATTCTTCCAACTTTTTCAGCTGACCAGGCCTCTCTTTGTGTTCTGTGTCGAAATCACAACTTTTGAATCGCGCAAACCATCGTTCACCAGTTTTTTCAGCTGGTGTATGTTGACCGCAAGCTTCGAACAACAATCGATAACTTCCAGCAGCCGTTTTCTTCAAATGCAAGAAGGTTACCAGACTTCGCCGCAAAACATCTTTTTTAGGCACAAAATCCGACATTATTATAGCGGGGAAAAAAATGTGTGTTTACACTTTGGCGTCTATCGAATACCGAATTATAATCATAGATTTTTACCCTCTAAAACAACATATTTGTTTTCTTCTTCTTCTTATAGTTTATTTAAAAAAAAAAGCCGCAAAACTTGCAGGACAACATTCCAGAAATTATGTAAAATGCTAACAAAAAACTAAATAGCACAGTTTTGCATTAGAGAAAACTCTAACTCTAAGTGACATTATTTTTTATAATTAATGTAAAAAATATAACATAAAATTAAACTTAATTTTTATTATCAAATTTTTGGTGCTGATTTTGCTGTGTTCTCATCTAATGATGCAAATGGAGGCAATTCTGAAACCTTTTAAGGACACTGAGTTGAATTCGCTGACATACTGCCTCCTCGTGGCGCCCCTGAATAGCCCCTAAAGCACCCGCTTAGAGGTGAACCAAAGTATGCAGCGAATCCCCTGTGTCCAGGGGTCTAAACCAGGACCCGGTCCTCCAGGTTTCGGGGGTTGTGCGTGGGGGTAACTTCCCTACCGTGTAAAAACACACTAGTTTTGATGCAGCCAGGCCCAGGTTCACCACGGACAAAAGCGCCAAAAGAAGAAGAAGATTTGAATTCGCATGTCATAACAAGATGGGGCTTTCATATTTGTTAGATTGTAGAAGAAAAAAAAAACATATTCAAACCAATTTGGGTAAGTGATTCTAACGGCTGTACTATAAGTCAATAATGTCTTAATATTTTATAATACTTTGAAAAAATATTTCTAAACAAAAACTTAATTACCTAATAATTGCCTTTTTCTTCTTCTTACTTTTCCACTAAATATAAAGTTTTAGTGTTATTTCTATTCTAATGCAGGCTTTTAAAAATTTATAAATTTTTACAAAAAAAAAAAAATATAAAAATAAATATAAACAGCAGGTGGAAAAAATTCGGCTGTTTTCTTATGGTTTCGTAACATTAAATTAAAGTTAATTTCTAATATCTGATAAAAATCACAATTTCGTGATTAACAAACTTTTATAAAGTCATAAATCAACAGGTGTTTTTATACAACATAAGATTGTTGCTCTCTAAAGACCCGCAGGAATCGTTTTTAACAACGTTTTTACGTTTTATGGCCACCGAAACGAAATGCCTGTCATAAACTTTTTGGATAATTTTGTTTTATGATGCTTTTTATTTATCTTTTTAACTTTGTTTCAGCAAATAGTTTGTTTAGTGTTACGAATTGGCCGGACAACGTGTAGAATGAATGAATGAATGAATGAGTGAATGAAACATTGTGGGGGCTTGTAAAATCATTAGGGCGATAGAAAAAAACCTTTTAACTTTTTATTCTCTTTTTTTTCATACTGTATTTTATTGTGTTTTAGATTTTTAGCTGTTTTTGGAAAATGAATTTTATATATTATATAATATTTTTTATATCGTTCAAGATATTATATACAATAAGCAGTAAAATATTTGGCGACTTTTTTTCCACCTGCTTACAAATCAATCAATCAATTTCTCTAGGGTTAATAATTAAAAATGAGTCAAATGAATTCAAAAATCATCAGAACAATAATATTATTTCGAAATTCACCAGCAAATGTGAAATCGAAACCAAAACGAAAAACACACCACAAACTGCAACCATTTGCAGCCTAATGGAAACAAAAGATTTACTGAACTTCACTTCATAATTGTAAATAAAGGGTGTTTTTTTTCATGGAGTAACACAAATTTAAATCATAATAAAACCAGGAAATATATTTTTAATATCAATGAAACGGGCTTTATTGGCAAGAAAATTTGATGAAATTAATGTTTAAATATGATTTCTGGCATGTGGCCGCCACGGCTGGCGCGTAGCAGGCGCAATCTGGAACACCAATTTTCAACAACTTTTCACAGCATTTGCGGCCGTATTTCGCCGATAACTCTTCGAATGTTGATTTTCAGGTGTTCAATTGTTTGACGTAGACAAGTGACTTAATATAAACTCCAAAGAAAATAATCCAATGGGGTTAAATCACACGATCTTGGTGGCCAATTAATTGGGCCATTACGTGTAATTATATTTTTAATCAAAAGTTTCTTTGAGTAAATCCATTGTAGTGCCGAATTTGACGAATAGAACAATTATTTTGATTAAAAATTTCAACAATTTGCGATTCATAATGAAATATCAAAGCAAACGAAACAAAAAGCAACTGTCAGCTGTTAAATGGGTGCTTAAATAAAGCAGTGATGCCAACTCAAAGTTGTAACACTCTAAAAAACACGCTTTCTTCTTCTTCTTCTTCTTTTGGTGCTACAGTCCGTGGTGAACCTGGGCCTCAACCAACAAAGTTTCACGCTTTAGATACTTTAAAGTTTTTTTAAAATACTCGTATGCAGATTTGTTTCAATCCAAACTTCTTTTATGTGTTAGAAATTTAATTTTATTTCTATTCTATTAGTGAAAAGGATAAAAATCCGGTTTTAGTTTTCTTACGTCTTTAATATTTTGAAAATGTAGTTTAAAAGCGGACATTATGGAATTTGTTTTCGTAAAGTTGTCTGTTTTTGAATAAGTCTATTCTTTAACTTCTATATGTTTGCAGGGATGGGTTATTCGTATGAAAAAAAGCATGTGTGTGCCTGCGTTTATTTAAAATGTTTGCTTTTTTTTATTGCCCGTATATCAATCCTTTTAAGCAAATATCCTTACGGATATTTTGGTTTTTTTTTCTGTATTGGAATATCATAAAGTCTTATATTTTGATTAAAGCAAAAAGCATTTTTTTCAAATTTCAAAGCAAACGAAACAAAAAGCAACTATCAGCTGTTAAATGGGTGCTCAAATAAAGCAGTGATGCCAACTCAAAGTTGTGACACTCTAAAAAAACACGCTTTATCATATCAAGTAAATTATTGTCAAAATTGTAGTTCTGGTCTCGCAAACGAAGTAAAAGCCACTGCCAATACGGAACTGTTGTTCTTGTTATATTTTCGTATAAATGAAATTTAATTTACATTTTTTGTGACTTGAAATCGTAATCGTAATCGTAAAACTATGAGTTTCTGAGCACATGACTGTATATCTACAGTGTACACTCCTATAGTGTGACCATTTACATAGATTTTAACAACTTTTTTTAAGTTATTAATTTTAAAGCTGTTCTGGTGCCCTGAATTTTCTATGTGTTGTATTTTGTTGATCTAGAAATAAACCAACATAAATAAATAACTGAATTTGTACACAAGTGTGACCATCTCCATTTAATATATAAACATATTTATATTTTATATTTTAACTGACAAAATTCATCACATTTTGTAAATGAAAATAAATAATGCAGTTTTTTTTTAATTTAAATATAAAAACACGACCGTCACGTACGACACCTTGAAGGTATTTACATGACAATGTCTTATAAAATGTAGGAATATATGTTGCCCTGCATACGAAAACCCACCTAGAGTGTCAAAATTCATGACTTCACTTCCTTTTTTTTGTGGTATTTGTGGGTAAAAAGAAACCTGAAATTTTCCAGTGAAAACGTTCGCAAGTCTGGCGAAAGTCTGGGAAAATGTAGAAATGTAATTATATAAAACAGTAAAGACCCATTTAGTGTGTTTCCACAATGAACTGAGAAGGCGCTCAGTATGTAAATGCAACACAGAGGGGGATACTTAAATTGCGTTTTACTCAAGAACTGGTGGGTTGTATTAAGCAGGATCACATGCACATTTTCCTGCTACTGTGTCCTGAGTCTGTGCTCTCACTTTCCTTGCTGTTTTACAAATTTTCAACACTGTACTTTCATAAAACATTATAAACGGTTATAGGCCGAATTCATATTATTTAATATGACTTACAAGCATTCCGTTTATTTTCCTTTTATTCGGCGCAAAAAAGGCTAAAACGAACCCTTTTTTTTATTCCCAGAATTATATAAATTTATGACTACGAGCATAGAGATCCTATGATTGCATATTGTCTAAAAATGTTTTACGTTGAAAAATAATTTCCAAGACCTGGTTCAAAGTTATAATGGCTTTTGTACAATAATTTTTCATTGTCCATGGCGCCTTATTTTAGTGCTCAGAATACAAAAACTATAGGAATTCAATAATAATGTGATGTGAGGTTGACTCAAATAATATTGAATATTTTAACATTTAATGAGCCTTTTATTGGTCATAATTATACAATACGAAAAAAATCCCTTTATTATCTTATTTGATTCTAACCAGCCATATAAATGGTTATAACAAATTGTTTTTTTAGTTTTGGGCAACAATTTATTGAAGACTCTATTAGTGACCTTTGAGGGAAAAAAAGGATTCATCTCAGTTAATGGGTTGTGATAATTGGAGGGGAAAAATATTGTTGTCTCTACTCGTGTATTGAAAAGACTCAGTTTTTTTTTTGTTGCTAGAATTGGTTTATAATAATAAAACAACAAAAAGGGTCAGTTTTCTGCTGTAAAAAATCATGTTTAGCGGTAACGCCCATTTCTAAGGGAATGTCAAATAAATTTGACCATATGGGGGGTGATACAGAGGCCATATGAGAGTCTAGCAGCTAATACTTTGGCGGGCAGCGTCGCCATCATCAGCGATCGCTACAGGCCGATGATTATATACTTTTTGTTGACCTAAAATGCATAATTGGGTCATCAGTGGCCATTTTTGAATGAATGGCAGCGTCGTCAAACGATATTGAAGGATTTGAAACGATATTAATCCCCGTGAAATCCAAAAGCGACCATTTGACCTGATCACCAACTTCAGCAGTGACCACTTTTAACAAACCATATTGAACTCATTGACGGCGGCATCGGTAGCTTTTAGGACCTAAAATGGATGTGAATGAAATTTGACAGGGCCATCACCCGCGAACGCTATAGGCCGCCGATCATCATGTTGGTCTCAAATAAATGATAGGGTCTTGAGTGACGATTTTTGAATGGACAAGAATATTGAAGAAATTTGAAACGATATTAATGCACGTGAAATCCAAGAGCGACTATTTGTGCAAACGGTGGTCCTCTTTATCTGACCTAAAATGTATGAGAGTGCCCAGGCTATTCCCATTGCCGGCGAACGCTATTAGCCAATAAGCAACATGTGATTTTACTAGTGTGGCAACACCTGCCGCACAAGTCAGGCCAGATTGGACGCTCGGCCCGAACAGTTTGACAGCTTAGTCGTACAAAAGTGCTGGTATATGATATCATGTAGAAACGTTTAAAACGATTCAATACCTTTTTTAAACTTTAGTTTTAGAATGAATAATGCAAACATAGTGGCACTCACAGCAAGAACGAGGCGGAAAATTGCTGGATATTATATTCCTTAAACTTTATTTTCTTTAGTTTTAAAAATAAGAAACGCTTAACAGAAGTCCCTTTACATTTCTGTGGCATTTTTTGCATTTAACAGCATCTAATTCTAATAATTGGAGAAAAAATGAATGGCAACCGTTGCCAGTTGCCAAAAAGCTGTTACATACAGACAGCTGGCAACCTCAGTTGATTTTTGTAAAGTAATTTTGGCAACCGAGAGTTGTTGGTTGCCGCGTGAATTTTTCAAACCAATTTTGATGGTCGATGAAAAAGTGTCCGTAAAGTTAATTTCCGTTTTAAGCAAAAGAAATTAACTATTTATTGATGTCAGATTTCGAAAATGCTAAAAATAATAAACAGGCAGCCGTTTGACACTCTAATTTAGAAGACATTAGAATTGTCTCTTAGCTGGGGATGAGGATCGCCAACATCGGCCGTCCGAATGTTGGAAAGTCATTTGTTTTAAATGATTTATTTACGGATGACAGACTAATAACAAGTTCAGAGCCAAACAATCACACGTGATTCTGCAGATATTGTATATGATGGTAAGGGGGAGCTCATCAATCTCATACTTCGTCCTTAAAAAATATTATTCAATTGATTTTCTTTGCAAGTTAAAACTTTTGCCGTTTTTCACAGTAAAACTGTTGCTCGCTCGAGTTGCTAATGCCTCATTAATGAAATTTGCGATAATTTCTTGTCAACTGACAAAAGTTGTTATTCCAAATTAAGTTTTTTTTGCCAGTTGCTGTCCATCGTGTAGCCATAAATCTTTTGGTTTGGCCAAATTCCTTTTGTTAATTTTTTTGGTTTTTTTTGTAAGTTTTGAAATATTTGTCAATAATTTCATCTAGACTTAAGCTGTTATGATAGAACCACTCTATAATTAGGCCGGCTTCTTTACGCGACTACCTTTTTTCTGTGAGCAGACGTCTGTCTGGCAAACAACAGGCTCCACAACTTGTCGCACATTTTATTCATGTATTTCACGCACAAAACTATTTCGCCTTGGATTTTGGCGTCATTCAGATGGGTGTTTTACTTGTAGTCGGCATTTTTTCTATACCCCAATACCAAACGAACTCAGTTATAAATTACAATAAATTATGAAGATTATGACATTTTTATGAGAGTTTTTTCTAAATATATTTTAAATTTCCCAACATACACGTGCTGCCACCGCCAGCCACATACAAATGCACACAAAATTTAGGATAATTAACGCCAACGAACAACAAGTTTGAAAGTAAAAACTCCAGCGTCTTAAAATTCTAAACAAATTTGTTTATACTTGTGACACAAAGAAAAATTCTTGGCTCATAAGACTGTTTCGGGAGAAACCTGAGAGCACAAAAAACGACCTTAAACTGAAAAATGAAAGGAAACGGTTGGCGACATTTCAACACACATGGCATAATTTTCATGTGTTAGAAGACAAAAATGTGGTGTTTTATAGTCTGTATAGTCCTACCACTCCTACGCCGCCGCGTCTTTCGCTACCTGGCAAACAGTTTTCAAAATTCATAATCAGTTTCAGGCAGAATATCATGTTCTTGATCTCGTCTTATTAGTGTTCATTTGGAGAGAAAAATTGTAAGTAATAATTATGAAAATTTTTTGGAAAATGTTTGTTGCATATTAAATTAATTATGACAATAAAAAATATTTTGAAAAAAAAAATACATTCTAAATAAAAACTGAAATTTAAATAGAAATCTTTATTGAGAAACATCTTGCGCCGGGGGAATTTTAATATTATTTTATGTTATTTTTTTTTTTTCTAATTAATTATACAAACAATTTCATATCATTCAAATTCAAGCAATAATATCCTTATTTGAATTTCTTCTAATTACACTAGGCAACAGCCATTTTGTTATTTGGTTCTAGCATACTTTTTCTCATGGATTTGGACCTACTGAACACGAAAATGAATTTTAAAAATTTTTCTGTCGATTGGTTTGCGAGATACAAATTTTTTAATTTTTTTTTTTTAATTTTTGGAGGTACACTTACTATTTTGAGCATATCTTTAGTCTTCTTTGACCTATTTTATCCTACTACTACTCAAATTAAAGACAATTGAGCCGTCTACAACTTATTCTCAGAAAATTTTCAAATCGGGTTAGTAGTTTTGATGTTGGCGGCTTAAAAAGGTTAAAAAACTGGGTTTTTTTAGTAAAAATGTGGCTGAAAAATTCATATAAAAATTCATATAAAATATAAAACGCGATGTTAACAGCGATTTTAATTTTTTTACGTATAGCTGACACTTTTCCAAAGAAAATAAGCCCTTACTTAACAAAATCTGAGCCGCTATGCCATTCCACAGACTGTTATTTTTGCCTCACCACAAACAGTGGGGTAGGAAGATTTTTTAAATGGAACTACGCTCAAGTGGGATCGTTTGCGCTTCCAGTACCACATTCGCATGATGTGCCATATCCAGTGTGCCCTGGTGCATCTCTTCAAAAAGCAGAATCGTCAGAAGAAGAGTCCGAGTCAAATGCAAGCGAATTTGAGCCGGGTGCAAAGCGAAAATTACTGTCACAGGCCGAACTAAACGATTGGGTGCGCGATTTTGGTCTCACTAAGGAGAAATCCGAACTTTTTGCGTCTCGGATGATACAGTGTGGATTTGTGGCTTCAGAAGTGAAAGTATCAGCGTACAGAAACCGTCACAAGGAGTATGCAAAATTTTATACAAAGAAAGACCAAATATGTTTTTGCAGCGACATTTCAGGCTTGTTCCAAGAGCTTCACCAAATTCACAACCCCAACGAATGGAGGTTGTTTATTGACAGCAACAAAGAGAGCTTGAAGGCAGTTCTCTTACATAATGGGAATGAAAAGCCATCTGTTCCTATTGCTCATGCGGTTCATTCAAAGGAGAACTATGAAACTATGGACATTTTGCTGAAATGCATAGAGTATAGGAAATACAATTGGAAAATATGCGCCGACCTTAAAGTTGTGGCCATTCTGTGTGGACTCCAAGGAGGCTATACGCGACATTGCTGTTTTCTGTGCCTTTGGAATAGCCGCGCTGATGATCAGCATTATATAAAAAAAAAATGGCCGGTACGAACGAAACCTGTAGTTGGAGAAGCGAATGTTCAGCGCAAACCACTAATAGAGAACCGTGAAAATATAATACTTCCGCCGCTGCACATAAAATTGGGTTTGATTAAAAATTTTGCCAAAAAATTAGACAAAGAAGGTGAAGCTTTTGCCTATTTACGGTCAATTTTCCCTTACCTTTCGCTGGCAAAAATTAAAGAAGAAGTCTTCGCAGGACCCGAGATAAAAAAAATTTTGAAAGATGAAAAATTCCCAAAGCTGTTATCACCCATCGAAGCCGCAGCATGGAATTCCTTCAGGCTTGTTGTGGAAAACTTTTTAGGAAACAACAAAAGCCCGAATTATAAGGACATAGTTGAGGATCTGGTAAAGAACTATGAAGCCATGGGAGTGCACATGTCACTTAAAATACACTTTCTGCATTCTCATTTGGATTTTTTCCCTGAGAATTTAGGAGACGTGAGCGACGAACACGGCGAGCGCTTTCATCAGGAATTGAAGGCTATGGAACGACGCTATCAGGGCATCTATGACACGGCTATGATGGGTGACTATATTTGGACCCTAATACGTGAGACCGATTGCAGCGAATACAAAAAACAAAGAAGAAGTCAGCAGTTTTTCCACATGGCATAAAATGTACACTTATATCTTTGTTTTTACTCGTTTTTTTTGTGCGTTGATTTGCTTAATTTAATTAGTTAGTTTAATTTCGTTAGTTTAGCTAATTGTGCGATACATTGAGCATGTAGTGCTGTAAATAAATTAAAAAATAATATACGAAGACTAATTTGTTTATTTTAAATTAAGTTCAAATGTATTTATTCGTTTGCGTTGGGTAGGTAAGCTGTGCAAATAATGAAAATCAAAAAATCGTGAAATAGCGGAATTTCGGTCGTTTACCAAAAAAATAATAAGTCGGCCATTTGTCATCAGATTTTGTTAAGTAAGGGCTTATTTTCTTTGGAAAAGTTAGCTATACGTAAAAAAAGTCAGCTATACGTAAAAAAATTAAAATCGCTGTTAACATCGCGTTTTATATTTTATATGAATTTTTATATGAATTTTTCAGCCACATTTTTACTAAAAAAACCCAGTTTTTTAACCTTTTTAAGCCGCCAACATCAAAACTACTAACCCGATTTGAAAATTTTCTGAGAATAAGTTGTAGACGGCTCAATTGTCTTTAATTTGAGTAGTAGTAGGATAAAATAGGTCAAAGAAGACTAAAGATATGCTCAAAATAGTAAGTGTACCTCCAAAAATTAAAAAACAAAAATTAAAAAATTTGTATCTCGCAAACCAACCGACAGAAAAATTTTTAAAATTCATTTTCGTGTTCAGTAGGTCCAAATCCATGAGAAAAAGTATGCTAGAAACAAATAACAGACAAAAGTTTGTTATTTGTGACCTAGTGTTATTGTTATTGTTTTTTATAAGTTTTTTTTTTTTTTTTTTTTTTTTTTTTTTTTTTTTTTTTTTTATTAAAATTATTCCTAAAAATTTTATTAAAAATTAATTAGTATTTTACTCGCCAATAGTGCTATTTTTCTATATATATTATTGTCGTTACAATATTTATAATTCTAGAGGTAATAATTATATGTAAAATAAAAAAAAAATTTACTAGTTGTTCACTGGCATATTAAAGGGCTTGTTGTCTGGGGAAAATTAACAGCAGAAATGGTAAATTGATTTAATGAGTTTCTGAAACTATTAATTCAATTGCAAAATATGAGATGTGTTCAAAAAAAATTAAATAAATTTAAATTTTTTCCAAAAAATATCTATTTAACCCAAAATTTCGATTTTGTGTCCTTCAAATGCCAGCATTTTTTCCAATCCTTGGATTAGAGCGGATATGCTATTTTTGGCGTGTCCTTGAAATTGATTTAATAATTTCCTGATAGAATTAATTCAAGTTCAAAATATGAGATGTGTTTGAAAAAATTAAATAAATATAATTTTTTTCAAAAAAATATCTATTTAACCGAAAATTTCGATTTTGTGTCCTTCCAAGATATAATACATTTATGCCAGCATTTTTTCCAATCTCCCATTACTCGTAGTTCTGATATGCTATTTTTGCTATATCCTTTGAAATTGTTTTGATGAAATGAAATTGATTTAATGATTTCCTGAAAATATCTGAGGTCTGTTTCAAACAAATAAAATACATATAATTTTGCTCAAATTAATGTAAGAAAAATGTAGAAATATTTTTTAAAACAAGAAAAATTCTGCTTTAATTTAAATAAAATTCGTTTGGCATTAATGAGCGGCAACAACAAAAAAGAATCTTTAAACGAGAACAATATTTTCCGCATAAGGTGACCTTAACCGGTTGTCATGACATTTAAAAAAATAAAACTTATAAAGAATTGAGAAAAAGGAAATATGTTTAATAAACTCAAGATTGTCGTTTTATTTGCCATTTTCTGTCTTGGTAACAAACAGTATCGGTATAAAGACTTTAATTTCACGGCTGTCAAAAACTTCGAAAAGTGCCAACTAGCAAAACAGGGAAAACAAACCAATAAACTCATTTTTTTTTTTAAAGAAACAATTGAAAATCAATTGAAATTTTCCAACAAAATAAAATTGTTTTTAACTCCCCAACTACAGAAGAAAATAATATATATGAGAAGTTAAACACTTGCCGTGCAGACTTTCCAGACTCAGAATGGGATGATGATATTTTGTTGCCGCAGTGAACACACAATTCAAAAAAAAAAATACACTTAAAGAAAAATTAAGTTCAGATCATATTTGAACTTGAAGGGAATACAGTGTGTGCAAGATATCACCAATATTTTGTATTCAGTTGAGAAGGATATTATGAATAAAAGCAAAACATCATGTCATTATGTACCTGCTGCGACCTGCTGATTGTGGCGCCTGTGACAGCTACTGTAGATGGTGTTGGCTGGTGAAAAAGTCTAAAAATTGCAATATTTATAATCTCAGTGATTAGTTTACGCCAACTGAGATGATCATGCCAGAAATCGCTATTGCACTATGGCTCATGTGGCTGGCAACGACATGTCATTGATGGTTATACTCGTATCATCTAATACAGGCAATAATAATACCTAAATTTTTATCAAAATCAAATCTATAGAAATTTGTTTATTTGTTGTTCTTAATATTTTTTTGTATTTATCAGTTCTGCTGTAGGTCAAGTAATTAAAAAAAAGTGCAATTATTTCTACGTCGTTGATCACTCTCAGGGTTGCTACAAAAAGAGCAAAAATGACACAAGTTACCAGTAACTCATGTGTAATCACATTCTGATATTTATTAAGATTTTATTTCAAAATGAAAGCGGCTGACTAAAAGGAGGATTCTGTTCCACCCGAAGTGGTTTTCAGTTTGTGTGGAAAATCTCATCAAAATCTATTAGATTTCAAGCAAAATCATGTATGAACTAAATTTCGCTGGTCACTATAAGCAGCTGATAACGATTGATCTACAGAGCTATTGGTGCAAGGGCACAAAGCTGTTTGAATGTGACTGATGATATGGGTGGGATGTGCGCTGCGACTTTCAATTAATTCTTCTATATCATATTCGACGTAAAAAAATCTAACAGATTGAAATCGTACGAACTCTGTGGAAAATTCACACCAGATACACGTCAGCCGAATATAGTCTCAAGTAGTTCTATTGAAACCACATGTGGTGGGGGTTCGTATACCAAAGTCCGATTTAGATAGATTAGAAAAGTTGGTAATCATTGCCCTATAGGGGGGATTGGCGTTGACGATGAGGGCCTAGTGAATGTCGATCCTCATCAAATATTTGTTTTTTACACGTGAGCCGAATATAGCCTCAAGCAGTTCTATTGAAACCACATGTCGTCAGTGGAAGTTGTTAATGATTGATTTATACGCCGGGTTAATGTCGATGCGGTGGAATTTTATGTGATTTCGTATCGTCTTAAATTCGGCAATATTTTTCGTTGACATACACTTTCATCTAGAAATATATCTCTTCGTTCGGGAGGATTATTTTTTGGTACAAATTCTGATCAGCCTCCATCATCACTAAATTTTCCCTGTAATATACGGTTACGTTTAACTGATGCCGGGCCCATTCGGCGATCACTATATTCGTATCGTTTTAGCTTTTGCGTTAGTTAAACTTTGAATGGGAGGGAAATTTGTCCAAGTTGTGATCTAGGAAGATTCGAGTTCTTTTGACTGACTCAAAATTTTCGTGTCCACTGTCATGCGCAACGGGAATGTCTGCGACAGTGATCTTATATTTTGTTATCGGTGCTCTTAAATTGATCAACCACACTGCGAACAGTTCGTAGTTCTTTCAGTGGAATGGTGATGGCGAACGTAAAATTAACGAAGCGCCTACAGCGTTCCTTGAATAGAGTATCAATTTTGATTACGATCCATCTATTATAGTCAGTCTGACAGATTCAACAAGCAACATCAAGCAAGCAACGAGCAACATCAACTGTCAAAGTTCGAACATTTCTAATATAAGTTTGTGTAATATTCCTGGGAAAATTTAGTGTAAGAACTTGAAACAATTCAAAATTATGTTTCAAATGCGCCAATAAAAACTGGTGTTGTGGGGTTTTTAGAAATTAAATCGATTTATTATTTTCCATACAACGATTAGACTAGATTTTTTTCTTCCAGTGTAATATCAGCTTTTATAATAAACTCACAAAGCAAAAAAGAAAGAGTTCTCTTTCTTTGTTTTGGAATTTTAGCGCCATTTGGAAAATTGTCAAGGGAAGTTTTTTTTAAACATTCTTTTAACATTTTTTCGCCCTTTTCTCTTGTCAGACTATTTATGTTATTGGCTTGCTGGCAAAAAGTTGCCAGAGCTTGGAAAATGAAAGCATTTCTTAAATATAAACAATAATAGCGTCAAGAAATGTAAACAATACAAAAAGCTTAAGTTCAAGTTTTGCGAGTTCTGCCGGCTGTTGGCATTTTGCGGCAGGGAGGTGGCAAGAGTGTGTTTGAATGCCATGACATAAACAGTCCTTAATAATGCATTGATATATGCTGTGGGTATTGAAGCTTAAAGTGGGAAGTTAAGCACTTTGTGTTTAATACTACAAGTGTTGGGGCAGGATGTGATTGAAAAAGAAAACATAAATAAGTATTTCTATGATCCAAATTGCTTAAATGGGTGCTAAAAGGTTATCAGAGGATAATATGGCAATACGTATTTTAAACACAGGATTTCATTAGAACAGTTTTTATTAGATTTCTTGTTTTTTGAAAAATAATTTTTAAGCATAAAGCCCTTTATAAGGCATTTGTTTGGCCAGCACTGAAGTATAGAATAGATATTTTTGAAACATTATTATAAATATTGAAAAATGTTGAAAGCAGTCAAAATTACCAGAACTTTGCTTACACATTTCTGGTTTTTGGTCAATACAACAAAATATATGATTTGAAAATTTCTAATATATTTCGACATTTTAATATTATCAAATACTAGGAAAAATATAATTCTTACACTGTTTTTATTTTCTTATTTAGCAAAGCCAAAGAAATTTCTTATTTCTCTTTTTTGTTTGTTTGCGCCGTTTACCATAGAAAAATATATCCTTTGCGAACCAGCAATAACAAATAACCTCAGGATAAATTTAATTGAAATCCATATCGAAATCAAAGTGACTGCTCAAATGCAGCAAAAGCCTTAAGGATCAAAATAAAAATCAAAATAAATATTTATAAAGTTATCCTGCTGCCGGAGCCATCAAAACCACAGGCAACAGAATAACAACATTTTATTGCAGGAATGTGAATGAATGTGTGTGAATGTTTATTTAAGAATTTTCTCAAATCAATCAAAATCTAGAAAAAGGGTTATTTTTGTGCGATACTGTGTGCAATTTTCCTTAAAATATAAAATAAGAATCAAGCTTTTTCTTTGTTTGCTGTTTTCCAAACGAGAAAACCGAAATTATTAAGTGTAAAAGTGTAAAAACAAGTACTCGTCATATCCCTGCAAACATTTTCCATCAAAATTGATGCTGAAAAGTGTCAACAACACAAGTAAAACCATCATATACTTATTCTCATAAAAGTAAAACTGTTTGAGAAGAAATGAGCAAAAAAAAAAGATCCATTTTGTGTAATTAAGCCAACACACAATTGGATTCTTTTTTAGGTAATCGGATGTTTTTTTTATAAAGTGACACAAATTTAAATCATAATAAAACCAGGAAATATATTTTTAATATCAATGAAACGGGCTTTATTGGCAAGAAAATTTGATGAAATTAATGTTTAAATATGATTTCTGGCATGTGGCCGCCACGGCTGGCGCGTAGCAGGCGCAATCTGGAACACCAATTTTCAACAACTTTTCACAGCATTTGCGGCCGTATTTCGCCGATAACTCTTCGAATGTTGATTTTCAGGTGTTCAATTGTTTGACGTAGACAAGTGATTTAACATAAACCGCAAAGAAAATAATCCAATGGGGTTAAATCACATGATCTTGGTGGCCAATTAATTGGGCCATTACGTGAAATTATTTTTTTAATCAAAAGTTTCTTTGAGTAAATCCATTGTAGTGCCGAATTTGACGAATAGAACAATTATTTTGATTAAAAATTTCAACAATTTGCACCCGTTGCTCTGGTGTAAGTCGATTCATAATGAAATTCGAACAAAGCAAACGAAACAAAAAGCAACTATCAGCTGTTAAATGGGTGCTCAAATAAAGCAGTGATGCCAACTCAAAGTTGTGACACTCTAAAAAAACACGCTTTAAATGCTTTAAAGTTTTTTTAAAATATTCGTATTCAGATTTGTTTCAAGTCAAACTTCTTTTATGTGTTAGAAATTTAATTTTATTTCTATTCTATTAATGAAAAGGATAAAAATTCGGTTTTAGTTTTCTTACGTCTTTAATATTTTGAAAATGTAGTTTAAAAGCGGACATTATGGAATTTGTTTTCGTAAAGTTGTCTGTTTTTGAATAAGTCTATTCTTTAACTTCTATATGTTTGCAGGGATGGGTTATTCGTATGAAAAAAAGCATGTGTGTGCCTGCGTTTATTTAAAATGTTTGCTTTTTTTTATTGCCCGTATATCAATCCTTATAAGCAAATATCCTTACGGATATTTTGGTTTGTTTTTCTGTATTGGAAATCATAAAGTGTTATATTTTGATTAAAGCAAAAAGCATTTTTTTCTATTTCTTTTCCAGCATTTAAACAGAAATGAAATGGCTTTCAGATAAAATCTTGTTTTTGTTTATTTAACTGCATTTCGATTTGTTGAAGCATTTACAACTCCTTGTTTTATTGTGATTTTATGGATTTTATTCATGTTCGTCTGTCTGTCTATATGTGTGACTGTTTTGGTATTTTAACTAAATCTTATTTCTTGTTTATTGTAAATATTTTCAGTTTCATATCTGTGAAAATCAATTGCATTTTATTTCTTTCACATTTTGTTAACTTCAACATTTTAGTAAATTCATCAAATCAGTCCTTTGGTTTTATGGTCTCAACATTGATATCCTTTTCTGTTCTGATTTTCTGTTTAATTATTTCATCCATGCGATGTGCTCCTATTTAAGACATTTGTGGTCATATGAAATGAAATAAATTTTCCTATTCATATGAAAGAATTTAATTGTGTAAGAAATTTCTCTGTCTTTCTTAATTTCGAATAAGACATATTTTATGAAATTTGTGCTATTAAGTTTTAGATTGTATTAAATAAAATGTGGTTTCTTATAAGTTAAAATATTTTTTTTAATTCTTAATAAAATAAATTTATTGCTGATAGTTGAGAACAGATTTCATATGTTCATGTGGCCATAATGTGATATGATCATAAAGTCATTTTGTCGTATGGCCTAAAGGAATAACTTATTGTATAATAATGCCTTCGTGCTGTCATTTTATAATATATTTTGAGTTATTGTATGTAGTCATATGGTCATACTGTTGTAAAAGTTTAATACTAAAGTTATAAAGCGATAGTGATATCATTTCATTAAGAATATATTGGGCAAAAGTTATATTCCTATACGATCATATATCTCTATGATATCTCAATAATTTGCCATGTATTCTTATAGTCTTATGGTCGTAAGAAGTTATGTTGTAAAATTATAGTCCAATAAGCTTAATTTATTTAATCCTAATGTCGTTCTATGATATCATTGAGGTCTTGTATGGTTCTATTGACATAAAATCATATTTTGATATGGGCATTTAATAATTCTGGCACACATTTACATACATTAGTTTATGGTCATATAGTTATAAAATCTTAAAGTTATGGTAGATAGTCATACCACACAGTTATATGGCAATGTTGGCGTAGCCTAAATGTCTTGTAATCTTATGCTTTAGAACAAAATATTTTATAGTTCTAAACCTTATTTTATAGTATAACCTTTTAATGTTATAGCCAAATATTCCTAATATTTTGTAGTTATAAGTTCAAAATTTTTTTATGGTTTTAAACTATTATAACTATTTAATGTTGTAGACAAACATTCTTAATGTGATAGTCCTAAGGCCATATCATTTTATGGGCTTCCAGGGTCTCTATACAGCAAGTATTATGATAATATCGGCTTATACTATTATGCTTATAGACTAAATATATCTTCCTAGTCATATAGTGTGTTCTTAAATTTCTTCTAAACTTATATTCAGAGTCTTATTACCTTATAGTTTTAAAGTCTTATAGTCCTAATATCGTATAATTTTATGGATCTATAAACTTATAATACATAATCTTACAATTATACAGCGTTTTGCCTTTATAATCGTATAGAGTTGAAGCCTCGCAGTCTCTTAGTTTTATGGTTTCTTAGTCTTATGTCCTTATAATTTTACAGACTTTTAGTCCTATAGCTGTGTGCAGTCTGATGGTCTTAGATTTCTATATACACTTTTAGTAATCAAGTAATTTAGAATTTTAGAAATTCTACTTTTACAGCCGTATAGCCCGGTAGTGTCATAGTTTTGAAGTGCTGCAGGCTCATAGTTTCCTAATTTTATGATCTTATAATTGTATGGTTTTATGTTCTTATGGCTTGATAATCTTAGTTTTTTTTTATAGCTTGAAGTTCTATGGACTTAAAGTTTTATATTGTTATAGTTTTACAGTTTTATAGTCTTGCAGTTGTAACATCTTATAATCGATGGGTAGTATGGACTTATGATCTTATAGTCTGACAAATTTCACATTTTTTTTAACCTTGTAATATTATGGTCTTAAGATCTTCTATATCTTATAATCGTACGGCCTTATACTGTTATAGTCTTATGTCTTTAAAGTCTTGTGGACTGTTATAGTCTTATGTCTTTAAAGTCTTGTGGCCTTGCAGTTTGGTTACCTTATAGTATAATAGTATAATGATCTTATAGTTTTAGGGTTTTATGGTCTTAAGTCACATAGTTTTTAGTCTTATTGCCTTAAACACTCGCAGCCACAAAGTTTTTTTGCATCGTATAGTTTAGCAGTGTTGTATTCTTATAGTTTTATAGTTTTTTAAGCGGAGGCTTAACACAGTAGTGTTATAGTCTTATTATTGTATAGCCTTACAGTGTTGTGTTTGCTGTTAGTTTTAAAGTCGCTTCATAAGTCCTATATTTGTCTCATGTTCATTAAAGACTGGCATGTCCTTTTTCTATGAAAAAGTCTTGTCTCTCTATAATATTATAAAGTTTAGTTTTGCCTTTGGGGTATACGAACGCTTAAAATTGTATAGTTGTATGGCCATTTAGTGCTGCACTTAGTTATTACGCAACGGATATGTTGAAAAGATTGTCAGTAAGTAATTGTTTTGGTGGGCGATTTTTGTGGCATGTGGCAAAGCCCAGCATATTTTTATCGTTACCACTGAATGCCCAGAATTCAGCCATTGCTTGAGCCCATTGTATAGAATGCATTCTGGCAAGTGTCTGTCGATTTTTTCTGAATACACCTGATAAGAAAAATTTAAACTCTTTTTCTGTTTCATCGATTTAAATGTCTGTTCGCACAGCAGTTTTAATTCTGTTGAATTAAAAATTTTTCATACTGATTTTTGCTTGCGAACGGAAACAAACAACAGCTCAATTGTTGCAGAAGAAAAAAATAATGCAAGAGCCAAAAAGAAAAAAACAAACAATTCAATTTCTTTTTCTTTTAATTTTCCAATAAAAAATTATTTTCCAACAGTTAACCAGTAACATTTAAAATTTATGTTCTCTACTCTTTTGTTGGCCGTTTGTTTGTTCGCTTTGGTCCTTTTGTAACATTAAAAATTTAAGTCCAATTGTTGCAACACACACTTCCTGCCCAGTTTGATCTTATTGTTGGTGGAAGCATAAACTACGGATAAAAAATATATTATTTTACCTTTTATTGTATGCGAATGAAGAAAACGAAAAATTTCCTTTAAAGACAATTTGCTGCTGAAACAGTAACGTGAAATGGTTTTATTGTTGTCATTGTTGTAAACTTACTTACTGTCCAGGCAATATATATATATTTTTTTTATGGAATAATATCAATAAGAACTACTTTAACAATTCAATTAGATATTAAAGTTGTCAAATTTAAAGAGAAACAGGACATGGGGTAGATTTTCTTTGCTTTTCTCAAATGTTATAAATAGATAAAGGAATTTGTCTTAAAGCAGCCTTTTTATGTCATTTAGTATTTAATTGATTTTTAAAATGATTATTTGTTTTATAAATTGATTTGCTAAATTTGGAAAAAAAGGAACAAAGTGAAGGAAACGGAAGTGATAAATGTTATTGAGGTGTTGTTGAAAGATATAATTTGTTAAATCAGTTTTCTTTTCGCACTTCACAAGTTTCAATAACGAGATACCTGAGCACGTCGAAACAAACTACATTATAGCAATGATAGAACAGTTTAACGCATCCAACATTGCCACGACCTGATTCTCTCTATCTCTATCTCTCTCTCTTTCTCTCTGCTGGAAACAATCGATTAATCACAAAATGGACCTTGAAACACTGGTGCAAGGACACTTGAAGGTTTCTTTTGAGATATGAAAAGTGTTTCGGTTCTAACGAATATTACTCTAAATTCTGCTTCTAAGAACATCAAGAGCTTCCGATTGCTCAATATTCATATCAGCCGTGAGTGTAAATGAAGCAGCATTGGCGACCGTATGTCCATGCGTTAGTAAATAGCGCTGGGTTTTGGGTTTGTTGATATTAACCCTGGTGTTATGACCCCCTTGGGAGATTGTAATAAGATCGTTATTGAGTGTATCGTTTATATATCGCCTATCGGCATTAATCCTTGAATTGGCTGAATCTAAAGTTAAACAAAAGTTGCTGTCATCTCTTATTGTGGGCAATTGGGCGCATTAAATGAAATATATACTATTGAGAGGTCGCTAATCATATTAACATCTTGTTTCGTTTAGATGATTTATTAAGTGAAAAAGTCTGCGATTAAGTTTCTCAAACATTTTTAGTCTTAAAAATATCCTTGACTATCCTAAATGCCTAAAAACGCCAATTTCAACACAATGTCACACTTTTTTTACGCAATATTTTTTTGCTTAGTCAGCCATCAACTCTTAGTTAAACTTCAATTATGCAAACATTTGTCATGGCGAACAGCAAATCACTAGAATACATAAAAGCAATTTAAGTTCTTAAACAGTGATAATCATAATTTTTATTAACATTAATAATTTTGGCCTTATTTATGATAATTGCGCAAACTAATAAAAGCCAAATCTCTTCAACTTTAACAATCGTAAGTGAAAAACTCCCACAAACTTGTCTCTGTGCCGTCTGTCTGTTTGCCAACAGAAGTCACACGGCTCGTTATGTTTAATAAATAATAAAAAGTTTATTTATTTTTATGTTGACTTGGCATATTTTTGTTTTGCTGCCGCCACTCGTACACAAAATAGTCGTTTTTGTTTCTAGTCTTCTTTGCTTCATTTTTTAAGACGTCGTCTAAGCATGTCGAAAATATGTACAAGTGTGTGGTGTGTGTATCTTACGAGTAAGTGACAGGACAAGATAGAGGGTTTTTCAATAAACGAGGTTAGATGTTGACAGCCGGTGATCGCCATGTGGTTTTGGGGGCATTTTATTATCAAAATGGGAACTTAGCGTTAGTTCAAACTTTGCGACCATTTTGTGAGGTGGCACTTTACACTCTACTCTCCAAAGAATATGGGATGACGGCCCAGCAAGGTGTTGCAGTTTAGTAAGGCCATCAAGCGTTACAGTTTATGAAATTGATTTACATTAGTACCGGCCACTATGGCCTAATCTGATACAGAATCGACTTCACTCAGTGAAGTTGTGAGTGGCTCACCAGCTCCGCCATATGGTTTGCCAGGTACAATAGGGGACTACTGCGTGTGGTGTGTGGGACGTCACATAACACAAACACTTTGGTCGACAGCTCGGGCTATTTAAGGCAATCTCTCAGTAAATATCAGTAAATAGAAGAAGGACGGGATGGGACGGGACGGGACAGAGCTGGTAGTTCGAAAACCCCAAGAAACAACATACCTTAACCAACTCGGCTCTGCATTTAGTTCCTTACGTACAGCGGAAAGCTATTGCAGACAGCAGCACCTCGAGAACGTTTGGATCACCGGGCATAAACCACTACTTCAGTATCCACTACAACCTCATCCTTAACCTACAACCAACACAAGTATCGTCTTCTCTGGCCAACCCAAAAGCCACGTTGGTTTCCGTTCTGCCAATTTAAATTGGCGGAAGATTCTGAAAGAACCTACAAACCAAGTAATACATGACCTGCCCCAAGTTTGTAGAATACATTACGAAAAGCAGAGTGCCTCAGTTTCATATACGACATGGAAAAACCTGTTCACCAGTGGTACAGCGAGAGCT
This sequence comes from Epicampocera succincta, assembly GCA_932526305.1. NCBI lineage: Eukaryota > Metazoa > Arthropoda > Insecta > Diptera > Tachinidae > Epicampocera > Epicampocera succincta. Next base: position 9,828,145 of record OW052035.1, on the reverse strand, counting down.
ACAGAACAACCAATATATTTTGTACCTAATTGAGCCACATAATCATAGGCATCATGTGATGCTGGCAGGGTGACACTATATGCCACACAGCGGTCGTCACAGTACATAAACTGCATGAACAATTAAACTGCATGAACAATTGAGGGTATGAGGGCAGAGGTGATGTGATTTGGCGGCCACTAGACATTTTCTTGTGGAGTTTTTTGCAGTTGGAGATCTACCCCTTAAAGCCAATGTAGCCGGGTGTGTACGGCAGAGTCTTTACAAACAGGACTACTGGTATCCGGCTACCAGAAGAGGTAATGGCAAACATGCGTGAGACTTTTGCCCTAAAACTTAACTCATTCTATTCTATTTTAACATCTAGCCAGCCTTATTGAAAAACCCTTTATTTTTCCTTTCCCCGAAACTGTGGCTGTGTGTGAAGGAACTGGCAAATTTCTGCTTACGCTTTGCTCTTCCTCCTTAAGTTTCGTATGCTTTTTTGCGTTAACGAACATTCCAAGTAGGAACCTTAAAATTGTGTTGTGTTTTTGCCTTAAGCTTCAAAAAGGCTACACACGTTCAAAACGGACTTTTTTTTTTTTTGGTTGTTCTTAATGTAGCGTAGCTTTTTAAAGCTTCGTTACTGCCATACATTCCATACAATCATGACCAATTATCTCTGTTTACTCCTGCTCCTTGATAAGGTTTTTCCATTTCTACTTTCGAAATGTTTGTTTAAGAATGTTGGTTGCTGTTTATTGTCAGTCTGAGTTGCGTAAATTTATTCACTCGCATGTTTAGGGGCTGGTTTTTGCTGGGTGTGTTAGTTCCTACCACATCCTTTGTAGCCATCTAAACATTATCATAAGAGCTTTTAGTCCTTAAATGTATGTAAATATGTGTTATTGTTGTGTTTACGTTGTAATTTTTTTTTGTTTATGTTAATTTTACTCTTAAACATTTTTTTTTGCCATAAAAATATTTGCTTTTGGCAAAGTTTGAAGTAACGTTCCCCTGTTTGTTCGCCTTCGTTCACTGTCAAGGTTCTTTATAGAATTTTTTCTTTGCTCAGATTGAAAAAAGTCTGGGTAAATACTCGTAATATATGCATTATTTTTATGTGTATGTGTGTGTTTTTTCTGTATTTTTCTTTAAATGTTTCATAATTGAGTCATTTGAAGTGATTACAATGTTTAGGGTCTGGGGCCGGGAGATAGGAAGAAGGCTGTTAAATTTAATGTATTTTGCAAAAGCGATATTGCAGGGCGAATATGCAGGCGCTAGATTTTGCAAATTAATTTCGAGTTTTATTAATCAATTCGCTGGCAACACGTCATTAAGTGCAGACATTCGATTTGCTGAATGCGTCATTAAGTTTTGTCAGCATATTGTCATATAGTCATAACTATTAAATTATAGTTGTATAAGTAAAAAGTCTTATGCTCATAAAGTCATATAATTGGAAAATCATAGTATTTTGTAATTGTGTTTTTTTAACTACAAATTTTAGTGTTATTACGTCATAGTGGTCTAGTCTTATGGCCCTAATAGCTTATAACCTTATGAAGTTATAATTTAATATATATATAGTACTATAGTCTAAGTCATATCGTATATCGTAAAAAGTTTGTAGTGTAGTGTAATTAAAGTTGTGTTTTAATGTTGCAGTCTTTTTGTCGTCTCTTCTTAAATTTGTAGTCTTATTAACATAAAGCTTTAACGTCTTTTATTATTACAGTCCTAATATGTTATAATCTAATGGGGTTATAGCTTTCTATTATGATAATTTTATAGACTTATAGTCCTATAGGCTTAATATTTTACAATTTTATAGTCGTTAAAGTCTCATAGCCTGTTTGTTTGTACAGGCTTATAGTCATATAATCTTACAGTCTGATATTTTATATATATAGTTTTAAAGTTTTCTAGTTACAGTCTTTTTATAGTTTTATGGCTTAATCGTGTTATGGCCGTACAATATAACCCTGTGGTAATCTTCCTTTTTTTAAAACTTTGAATCTTATGGTCTTGTAGTCTTGTAGTCTTATAACTATTATAGTTGTTTGTTGTCAAGCCGTTGATATATATAGTTTTAGCTAGTGAGGAACCGATTGTCGGTTTTACTATTCAGAGCTTGATTGTATGTTCGATTCAGCCTGGAAAATTTTTAAATTGCTGCAAATACCTTGATAGATTGTACTTTTCTGACCGTAATTATCCTGAGACACAGTTGTTTTTATATACATTAATTTTACTACATTAACATTGATTAAGGATATAACAAAGCAAGAAATTGAATATGTCTAAATTATTTATATGTAAAGAAAATTTTAGGTACGCAGTGGCTTTTACTTTTTTTACAATTTTGAGAATAACTTACTTGATATATTTATATCATAACAATTACAGTTGTGCGAATTCAGTAAATTTATTGGATTAAGCAGCAAAGAGTTACAGTTTATAGTCAGTTTCTTTCTTTGGTTTTAATTAAATTTTGGTAAGAAAAGATTTTTTTTTAAGTTCTTGAAACATGAGTTCATTTGCCTCATTTTTAATTACTAAAAATGGCGAGATTCTTCAATTGTACTATAAATATGCCATTGGTGTACCAGTGTAGTTTTCGAGTTTGAAAAATACAATTGTACCAATTTAGCCATCTCTGCTCTGGCCTGTCATGCGAACACTCTACCAACTCAGTCATTGCCACACTAAGCCTTGACACTGTTATATCATCATATAGTTATATTATATATATATATATATATTAAAGTAGCCGGTATGTCATACTGTTAAGCCATTATATTGATAAGATTATCTTATCATTTGGTCATAAAATCTTGTAATTTTTTATAAAGCATTAAATTATATAAGACAAATAGTAATAAGGAGAAAATTTTTATTACTCCGTCATATTTTTATTTAGTCATATACTTGGATAATTATGCAGCCATAAAGTAAATAGTATAAGTAGCGGTGTTGTCATATAACTAAATAGTAAAAAAGTCATAATGTCATATTAGAGAAGTCATTAAAGAAGTTTATCATGTGGTTGTTAAGTCTTGTTATGATTTTGTCATATGGTCATACGACTCATCTGATTGATAATCATTTATTTATATAAGTTTTAAGGACAACCATTTGCAATGTATAAATATATTGGATACAGTCCTAGACATTGCGAAATTATAGTTTTATAAGGTTTAAATCGGCTTTAAACTAGTCTTAGTCAACTTGTAGTGAAAGCAGTTCGTTGCCAAGTCCCAGACAGACAAAATGAAACATTAAATGAAAGCTAAGTAATAATTTGGACACTGACATGTCATAGTTCAGGCGCTGACCAATTATTGCATTGTCTAGTCCCACTCTTAATTGTGACTAAATTCATGAGGACATTATAAGGCCAACGACAGCAGACTTAGGGGTAAAGTTTACTTGTTGGTATTGTCTTCCATTTGGTCAACAGATTTAGTTGAAGATTGTATAAGGAAATGTTTTAGTTTAATTAAAAAGCGACTGCACCTTTTTTCGTTAGGAAGGCTTTAAAACATATCAAATTACATAAACAAAATTTTAATACCTTATAATATTTTCAATTGTCCCAAATATTTGCAAGTTTCTGGCATTTAGAATGAGAAATAGATTTCAGTAGAGTTTAAAGAAATAGTTTGGCTCTTAATTTCTTTTTATAAATACATTTTTTATACCAATTTTTTGAAAAGCGAAGAAGACTGAAGAAGACCTTAAAGTAATAAAATAACATATTTGCTAGATTTTGTTTAAAACTGCTTTTTTACTGAACTCAAACTAAAAACCAAAAAACAAAACAAGCCGACGCATTCTTTTATTATTATTCACTTTTCCCCATTGACAGTTTGACAATGTTGAAAATTTATAGCTGTATCGGTATTTAAGTTCAACATCCTTTTCTGCTGTATCCTTTATTGTAGCAAGGAAACTTTTTTTTCCTACCGCCAGTTGATACACTCCAATAGTCAGTTAACAATTGTCGTGTTAACTGGTTTCCAGCTGATAAAAGTTTTCACAATATTAGTCTTTTTTACACTCTCTCTATCCCTCTCTCTCTCTCTCTGTCTCACTCTATTACTGCTGGTTTGACTCCTCGTTATCCTTTCAATTCCTTTATTGTTACTTTAGCTGGGTGTTTGCGCTATCCTTTAATGTTTTTTTTGTGTGTGATATTTTATTTTACTTTATTTTTATGCGGTTTTGTGTCAAATGGTTTTTAGCTCCATTGAATACAAAATGTTCTTTCGGTTCCTTTCTATTGAAATAAATTTTTTTTTTGTCCTGTCAACGAGTTTGTTGAAAAGTGTATTGGGCTGTGAGTTTTTCGCAAACCAAAATAAAAATCTTCTAGGATTTTTTTTCAATCTTGTTTGGCGTGTTTAATCGTCTGCATAATTGTTTTATACCGAGATGTACGAGTGTGTATGTGAGACTGTGACTATTCGAGGGTATGAGAAAGTGTAAGATAAAATAGGGATCATGTCCTGGCTGTTGGGCTTAAGCCGTTCGTAGGAGTCTGGGGTTATTTTTACAGGGTTTTAACACTTTCAACAGCTGTTGGTTGCTGGTGTTTGTGTTTTTCCTACCATTAACAAGCATTTATCAAGCATTTCTTTTGCCGTCTACTGTGTCCGTTTAGTTGGTGGGTGTGTATTTAATCTAATTTTATGCGAGTTTTTTTTCTGCTTTGTTTTCTTTTCATGTTGTCACCATTTCTATTTTTGCCAATAATTTGATTAATTATTCGTTTGCTGAAATCTCTTTTTTTTCTAAACAAATGAAATGGTGTGAAAATGGTTTAAATTTTGTTGTGTTACAACAAAGGAAAAAAGGGGATTTTAGCAACTGACTGTAGATAAAATGTAGTGAAGGGAATGATTTTTCAGTTCAGAAAACATTTAAACGAATATCAATATGATTCGATTTAAAAAATCTGGGTCACATAAAGTTTTTGAAAAATTGTTAAAGAATACGTAACGAATTCAAGGATACTTTTATTTAAAAGCTTAGATTCAAAAATAAAGTTTTATTGAACACCAGACTTGATTAGTGTTGTTCACATAAGTCCATATCTTCAAGGAAATGCACGTCGTGCAGGCAAAAATGATTACTTAAACTACATTTTAGGACAAACTTTAAACTTTAATTAATTTAAATTGGGGCAAGGATATGCTAATAGGACCCACCATCGAATAAGACCCTCATAACAGGTGCTAATGTAAGTCTGTGCGTATATCCTTAAAGCACCCCAAATGTTATTGCTGGCCGGCCATGGTGAGACATTTTTCTAGGGAAAAAGATCTAAATCAATAGTTGTAAGAAGTTTTCAGCTTTTTAGCACCAGGTTTCACTCCAGGCAACTGATGCAATTGGATTTATTGTATATGTATAAATATTTAGATTTATTTAGATAAATATTTTTTATAAACCCCACTATTTTGCGGCTAACAGGATTTTTCACAAAAACTCTTGAAAATTTACTTATTATTACCGTTTTATTTGTTTAACACAATGTGGCTATTTTTGTCAAAAAAAAAAAAAAAAAATCCTTCAGTTTTAATTTGCCGGAATTTCTTTGGCAATTTTGTGTGTGTAAAACTTTGCCCCATAGAACATTAACGCATTAATTTACCCACAACTCATTTGATTGTTATATACGTTTTCTAGTATTTTTTCTTAAATGCTACAAATTTCTTTCTGCCCTAATCTTTTCTGCATCAAAATCCTGTTAAAAAAAAAACAACAAAATTAACATATTGACACTTGACATAATACTGCAGCAGATATTTACCACAAAGAAGATGGATGATGCACAATGAATATTAGCAAATAAATGTGTTAAACTGCAGAAAGATTAAAGGAACAGAGGGGCAAAACAACAGCAACAAAAAAAAAAAAAAAAAAGACACATCGGCAAACAAAGATACGAGTTTTGCATAAAGCACATAAATGCGCACGTAGGCAGCCGGCTGCTGCTGCAAAAAATAAGCTCCTGCAGGCAACACCAGCCAGCCAGCCAGCCAGCCAACCAACCAACCAACCTACCAGACAACAACTCTTCCTGATTAATAAGAGAAATAATGCTGACAATGTTGTAACACCAGCACACAAACAGGAAAATCTTTTTTACATCAAAGTTACAGGCTAAAAAACACACACACACACATACAGTGTTTATAGACACTTTTGAACAAACGCATTTGCACCCGTAGTGTATGCAACGATTTAATGACATCAACGCACAAACACATGCACACACACATGCAAACACAACTCTTAGATATAAAGTAGGTCAGTGGGTTTTTGTTTCTATCACTTGTTTTGCGATAATGATTAAACAGCAAGCCTGCATAAACAGGCACACAAATGTGTGTGTGTGTGCGTGTGTGTGTGTGTGTGCTTTGAGGAATCAGAATGCAATTGACATCTGGTACAAGTGCAATTAATAGTTTCTACACACACACACACACACACACTCGTGCGTGCGCCACTGTAATACATGCCCGATGGAAATTATCCACACTTTGATATTGTTGATGACAATGACAACCAAAACAAATATAAATACAAATACACACACACACACATACAAACACACGCACTCATACACTCACACATTGGCACATACTGCATATAATTCCATAAGAGTCCTAACAAATTGTAAATTTCTGTGTTTTTTTTTTGTCTTTTGCTTTTGCTTTTGCTGGCGCAACAAACACTTTTATTGTTGCTTTAAGGCTTAAACATTTTGTTTCTTATGCACGACTATAATATGAAAATGTATGCAAGTGTTAAATTGCCCATTTAAGTAGATGTGTGTAGGTGTGCGTGTGTCTAAATTTATTCTAAATTTTTAAAATGCACCATTTGGGTATTTTAATGGCTTTCATTGAACTTTAAGCATTACGTATGTTATCATTAATGAGAGTACACTTAGAGAAAAATTTCAGTAGGTTGAACAGTTTTCTAAAATATTCTTAAGACTTTTAAACTTCTATAATCAACAAGACCGTTAAATTAGGTCTGCGTCCAGAACACTTAATTAAAAGCCAGGCCAGGGTAGAGACATATTTTATATAAATAATTTTAATATAATAGAATAAAGTTTTCGAACAATTACGAAAAAACATTAATTTTCTAGCTTTTTAGGACCACAAATAAATAATTAAATGCCAACTATATACTTCGAAAAAGTGCCTCGATGACTGAGTTGTTAGAGCATTCGACTAACAGTTCAGAGGTCGTATATTCGATTCCTACCAAAGACTCAGATGAAAAACAACTCTTTCAACTAAAAACCATAACAGAAAACATACAATAAACAATGATACGTACAAAAATAAAAACACTCAATAACCGAACAATCAAATCCATATAAATACAACATAAAAACACATGATGTTGTTGTTTGACTGTGGGTTTTCGAAGGTATGCACAGTGGACACTAAACAGTCAGAACAGTATCAGTTAAATTCGGACATCCTCATGCTCATCCCTGCAATATAGACGAAAATACAAACATTTAAAAACAGTCTTTTTCTTTCCTCTTCCCCATAACCCAGTTCTGGTACCATCTACTGGATCGACGCTTGAGTACTGTTCTCAAAAGAAAAAGAGAAAAACGATAGTTCAGAGGAGAGACTTGCTTTATGGAGGAAGCTGTAAAATGTTGAGGCACAAAAGAAAGAGTTACAGGAAATTTAAACATATTTATTTAAGGAGTTGACATTAATCACCTGTGACCAATATTTATTGTAGATGGCGTCAGGGGAGAGAAGTAATTATGGAGGGCATTTATTTAAGAAAAACTGAATAAACCACGAACTTTTATCGAATTTATATGCTGGTGAATATCTAGAAAGGAAAAAAATATTTTTTTGCCAGGCAAGAGAACTTCTTTATGGAGATGAAAAAGTTGACAAAAACTTGACATATGTATATATTTAAAAAACGTTGAAAGAATCACTGGTCGCCTATCAGGCGTTATCGAACATCCACGTTGGCCAATATTTTGAAGACGAAATATAATTTGGAACCAGAGAAGAGTAGAAAAAATTGTGCCAAATTAGGGCTCAGTGGCAAAAGTTGCGGCAAATTAGAATTACCTATTGCAGGAAAAACTGAAGTAGTCCCAAAAAATTAAGGTTGGCTAATATTTTGCAGGGCGAATAACTGATTTGAAGATTATTTTTTAAGCTTTAAATATATATGAAGCGAGTAAGTTAAAATTTCTGCTATTCAAAATGTTCACGACTTAAGCTGTTGCTTGAGTTAATAAAACAAATCAAACATAAATCTTAAAGTAGGTTTTATATAGTTAATACTGAATTAGCAGCTTTTTGAGTTGAAACCAGACCAGGGGAAAGACTTAATTTGACGCTAACAATAAGAAAAGCTTAATTTTTCGTTAATTTCAATTCATTTGATCAGTTGGCCAGATGTAGTTTGCTCTTTCCTATATTATTAAATATATTATGAAATTTCTCTCCCTGTAACTTTCTACTCAGTTCGAATTTTTGGTTGTCATTAAGAGGGGTTCTTTTTTTTATTTGAAAACAATTAAATCACTTCCTACCTCTCAACATTAAACACCCTTTTTCCAGCTTCCGTGTCTTTTTATTGCACACAATTTTTCCCAACTTGTTTGCCTTCATACTTTAACAAATATGTTTCGATTTGCCGAATTTCCCCTAGAACACAGCATCATTAACAATGACAAAATAAAATGTCCTTTAAGGAGCGTAGATGTTGCAAAAATGTTTGTTTTTGTTTTTGCAACAATTACAATTTCTATGGCCGTTGTTGCTACAACAACTTCTTCTTCAGTATAATTGTTAACCTGATTTCACTTTTAAGGGGCTTTTCTCTGAAAACAACAACGACGACAACAACAAACACAGCATACATTACAAGTACATTTAATTTTTTTTTGCCGTTTGGCTTTAAATGAGGCAACATGTGTTTAACATGTTTTCCTTTAAGTACGAAGGATTTCTTGTTTTATGCCCCCGACATTTATGTTTGCTTTTCTATTTCTGTAAATGTTTGTGCGTGTGTTTGTCAAGTCCTTGTATGACGTTAACATCCTTATTGTTTTCCGTTTTTGTTTTTGGTAGGGATTTGTGTCAATTGTTCTCAACATTGTTGTTGTCGTTGGCGTTGTTGTCATTGTTTTCGTTTAAGCTATTTGTATGGTTGCTGTAGCTTCAGATCCTTAACAATTTAATTGAGCTTCAATTATTGTTTCAGCATAAATTACAATATAAAAATGAAATTTAGACCTTTTATTTGATTTTTCAATATTCCCATAAAATTACGTACATAAAAGCCATAAAATTTTATATTTTCTGCTTCCTCTAAGCATATGGTGGGAATAATTTCAACATAATTTTTTTTTTTAAGTAAAAAGTGAAATGTTATAATTTTGAAAGATGAATAAATAAAATTTGATATCTTGATATTTAATGCTAAAGGAATTTAAAAGAAAACTGAATTGAATTTGAAAGGTATCTTTAAAACTGATAAAACAGCAGAGATACTTATTTGATTGACAAGCACTTGCAATTTAATAAAAATACAAATTTACCTTCTTGCAAAGGTTTGCCAGGAGAAATATTTAATATATTAAATTATAGAACGTAATATCTAAAAAACCTATAAGAAGTATTTCTAAAGAAATGGAAAATTGGCCAACATTTTGCTAAGCAAAGAGATTTATAGAAAAAGGCGCCAGAGGAAAGACATTTAAAACAAATAATAAAAAGTTTATGCCATATTGCGATTAGTAGCTTTCGGTCAAAACTCTAACAAAGAACTACTATGAAATGAACTGAACTAGAGAAGGAAATATCTTTAAAGAAGGCAAATAAAGAAACATAAGGCATTATAAAAGAATGCCAGAGAAGAGACATACAAAATACCTTTTCAACTTAATTTATTTATGAATTTCAAAATTTAAAACATTCGAGATTTAAACTGAATAAAATCTTTTTAATGCGTTGGGAAAACAACTTTAAAAATAATACATACATATAACTAATTTAATAGACATATTAGAGCCGGGGAGAGAGTTTTTTTTTTGGCTTAAGTTTGACAAAAATGAGATGTCTTTCAAGAAAAGCAAACCTTTTATCTGTCACAATAGAAAAGTGAAATTGTATTAATGTTTTATGAGTTTTGTTACTGGCCCCCTTAAATTTCTATATATTATATTTTCTTTACCTAAAATTCATCCTTTTTCTTACAACAATGCAAAATTAATAAAATTATGTTATTTATCTCATTTCACTAATTTTCCTTCTATTATTGTAAAATTTGGCTGAAATTCTTGTCCTTTTTAATCCTTTTTTACTCGACAATTAGAAAATTTGTGTTCTTTTGTCAGTTATTTTTTTTTTGCTTGTTGAAAGGCTAAACCAATTCTCTGGCAAATGAAAGGGATTTATAATCCTTTTTTGCTTTAAAATTGGCGTTAAATGAAAAGGAACAAAAACTAAATTAAAGAGATCTTTTGTATTTGAATGAAAGTGTCAAGCAACTTGACACTTGTCCAAAAAAAAAAAAAAAAAGAAACAAACATTAATTTTTGCAAAGAAAAATATGCAGCTACGATTTTGCAAAAAGGACATGTGTCACTTGTACTTAAATGCAGATATTTTTTGTGTCCAAACATTTTGCCCAACCGTACTTGTGCTGTCAATGTACATTTCGGTTTAAATGTGTTGAATTTGTATCCTTTATTTTTGTATAAAATTCATCCACTTTTTTTGCTTGTTGGCCTCGAGTAGATGATGGATTTAGATTTTGGCTGCTCATTGATTTGCACAACCTTTATTGTGCTGTTTGCTCTTTTGCTAGTCATCACCTTTTTAAAACTAGTTTTTGTTTGTCCTTTAATTTCTTTTGCCCAAACGTGCTGTTTGTTATTTTGTTTGCATATGTGCTGATTTTTCGCTATGAATAGATGGGTTTTTAAACAAAATCGTGCAGGCAAAGTTAGACTTGAAGAGTGCCCTTCTTTTGTAAGTGAATAACTGAATAAATGAATATTTCCGCGAAAACTTCTTCACATTATAATTGAATTTTAGAAAAATTTTAAAAGTAATAGCATTAAATTTTCGAAGAAAAATTATTTTAAGAACATGACCTTTTCTCAGGCTTTATTTTTCGTCTTATTGTGAAATTTTTTCTGAGAAAAAATGATTAATATTAACTAAAAAGTTGCCTACAACTTTGAAAATATTGCCATTAAGCTCAATTGTTAATTTCATTTTAATACCGGCAAGCATATCTCTACCTTCCATATATCCTTTATTTTCAATTTTTTTTTTTGCAAATAAATTTTTTTCATCAGCATATAATGATATTTTGTAACAACTTTCGAAAACGTATTCTAAGATTATATGAAGAAATAATTAGCTATAGTTCTAAGGATGTGTATTTTAGCCATATATCCTTTATTTCTAAACTTCAATTTTTGCAAATATAATGGCCTGAATACAACAAAATCTTGTAAGAATTTACCAAAACGTATTCTAAAATTATACGAATGAATTGTACAATTGTGCTATAGTTATAAGGACTACATATATGTACTATATCCTTAATTTTAAAATTTAACATTTGCAGAATTGATGAGTAGAATACAAAGAAAATATCTGAAAATGTATTCTCAGATTCTATAAAAAATTATATGGTTGTGGTTATAAGGATGCCGACATCCCTCATATATCCTTTATTTTTAAAAATTAAGTGTTTGAGAGACTATTTGCTTGTTGTCCCAATAAGCCAAAGGGCATTGTAGGCTTCCATATATCCTTATCCATATCATGGCATATCAATTTTTGCATACAAAAATACATCGAATTGCTAATGTCCTAATTAAGATAGATAGAATTCGTAAAAAATGCAATACAGCTCCTTTACAAAAATAAGCTCATTTGCCATATATCCTCTATTTCACTAATGCAGCAGAAATTTATTTTAAAAATTTGTAACCACTTTTTTTTAATCGGTAACTCAGGTACTATGAATAGATCTATAACAAATTTTGTTTCTATAAGTGACTGGTTATGTCAAGCAGCCCCATATCCTTTATATACAAAAAAAAAATGTTGGCAAAAAGTGTTTAAAAAGCTTTAAACTTAAAGCGTTAAAGCTTAAACATTCTACATATTAATTTTTTTTCGGCAAGGACCTTTTACATATGCTTTATTTGTAAAAATTAAGAATGTTGCCACAAAATCGAATAGAACGAAATCAAAACCGTTTACAACTCGTGAAAAAGTACCATAAAGCTATTTTATAAATTAAATTTTAGTAGGTTCAAGGATTAGCCATTTCATCATATATCCTTTTTTTACAATGTTGCGATAATGTTAAGAATCAAGCATTTGTACGTGATGGCTTTTAATATACCCCTTATTTAAAAAAAAAATCTTTATTTAATTGAGTTCATTATTCGCTTTAAGGTTATAAAATGTTTATGGACCCATATAGACAGCTGGAAAACACACAAATTTTTTTTGACTATCGTTAATGCAAAACGAAGTTTTCAAGTCGTAAAGATTCATTTACAGATAACTTTGCTTGTGATATAGGGTACACACCAGCCACATCCAAGCCATTATCCCAGCGCTTATTTTATTGTTTGGTCCTGTTTTCAATAGTGTCAAATTGTTAAAATTTGTTTTCTGCTTGTTTTCAATTCAACTGCTGGTTTTTGTTTATTTATTTACATTTTCGAAAGCCTTTTAACCGTATTAAAGCCATTAAATAAATTTAACTACAAGCTGTTTTTGAAATATGCAATTTGGTTTTTATTTACACAAATAAAACAAAAACAATAAAAATGAAAATGAAAAAAACGCAAACTATAGTTTATAGATATTTTCCTGCAACATTGTTATTGTACATTTTATAAAAGTTGTTTTATTGCCAGCAAATTTCCTGTCAAATTGTACACAATTTCGTTTAACGGCAACGATGTGCGTGCAACAAATTTTGCAATGTGAAATTGTTGCGCTCATAACTGGCGATTTGTTATAAGGAAAATGAATAAAAAAATGTATTGTAAAAAAAAATAAATGCTTTTTATTGATATCCTGTTGCTGGCAGTGGCAAATTTATGTAGTATTTTTTAAAACGAAACATAATAAATTGAGTACAAAATATATTTTTCAACCTGACTAACCAACAGTTACTGGATTTTATTTGCGAGACAGGAGAAAGAAGCGATCTGGCAGCCAAAGTTGAGTTGAACATCTCTTTAGTTTCATGTTCTATAAATGCCTGTTTTTTCAATAGGACATCAAAGAAAATTATTTTAGTTCAACCTTTAACACCGTTCAATTGAGTCTTGACACCCAATATAATGGGGGTATGAAGGAAGTCAAATATGTATTCATGACGTCAGAAACAAAGTGACGTCATAATGGGTGAAATTGAGAGCGCAGCTGATTACTTTAAGGTGAAAAGAGTTGTTTTATTTCTACAAATTAATCTGCTGCCACGATTTAACTTATTGATTTTATGACAAATTTTTGACACTTTCATTTTGTCAGCATTTAAAGCAAACAAATTACGAAACATAAGTTTTTACTACTCAACATATTTTTCTTACAAAATTTTACTCATACATAATTATTTCAAGTCGCAGAGAACAAACAGGGCAAAAAGTCATTAATTATGTTGGTGGGTTATAATAAAATGTGCGCTTTTTCCTTGATTTTGTTGATGGTGTTGTCTTCAAATATATGAAACGCAAAACTGACTAAACAAAATGCTACTTGGCTTAATGACATTTGTATGTAATTAAAAAGATGGAAAGACAGCAGAAAAAGTGAAAATTAATTTGATATAATTTAACAGATTTCTTCTCTCTTCATTTTTCTGCTTCTGCATCCAAAATGCCAGGAGGCTGCTGCAGCTCTCCCATAATCCACAACTATGACACACATGTTTACTGAAATAGTTTTCTTTCCTACACTTAAGCACTTTAAACATACAGAAAAGAAGCAGAAAAACGTCTTAAATAGTTTTTGCAGTTTGAAAGTTTTTATTTATGCCTTCTGAAGCTGGGAAGGGTTGAAGTGTGAGAGCTCTGGAATGTGTGTCTCTGCTGCTAAATGTGTTAAACTCATTAGCACAAGTCAGTAGCTGTCAAAGTAACATTTGATATGTCATGCTTTGCTGCATATTAAATGACACTTACGCAATCCAACCAAAACTCTAAATACAAACTAAAACTGTTTAAATTTTCATGATATTTATGAGAAATTTAAAACCTTTTAGAAGGGAAAAAGAGAAAAAGTAAATTTATTCTTTTCATGTTAAAAATTGTTTTAAGGTTTCTGCAGGATAAACAAGGATTGTATAACAGTTTATAAAATAGCCATAAATTATTTGATGAAGAAAAACAAGAACACAAAAAAAAAATCAAGGCGTGTTCATCGTGTTTTAAAAAGCCCAAGTGAAATTACACTCTACTAAAGAAAAATATTGAATAAATGTTTTGGGGGAAAAAAATATATGTACAATCAACACCCTCAATTGTGAAGAAACGATCTTCGTTTTGTACTTAGGAGGGATTGATTTTGTCAGGACCTTTTTTACGACACGACACAAGTCAAGGCAGCCGTAAAAGTGTTTTGAATATTACCACTGCACTGACCACAAATATAAAATGTGTTTTTTTTCCATATGCCGTAAATTAATATAAGAAACAGTCACATGTGTGTGATGAGAAGAGACTTAAAAGAATTCAATGTTAAAAACTGGATAGATACTATGAGAAAAGTAGTTTAATATATGTATCTGTTCAATAATAGAGGCTGCCGAATGCTGCTTAATTTATTGAAATTGTAGCAAAAATTACTGTTTTGTCATCGTTTGCAAGATATGTTTTACGCAGTCACTTATGTCTGAATTCAATCATGTTGAAACTGAGTAGATACAACGAAATAGTAGTTTGATACGTCTATTGAATAATAGAGTCCACGGAATGCTCCTTTCATAAATAAAATCCATAGTCGAGCAATCAAGTATGATTATTTTGTCAACCATTGTAAGATATGTTTTGTGCAGTCAGATTTCTATAATAAGAAGAGGCTTAAAGATGGGGTTTCTGTCACAGTTCAGCAAAACAAATTAATTTTTTGTCATTTTTTTCTTTTTTTGTGAGATATATTTTGCACAATCGCTTGTGTATGATGAGAAGAAGGGCGGGCTTTAAAAGACTTCAGTCATGCTGAAACTAGGAAAAAGTAGATTCTTATTCTTTTTTTGTCATCCCTTGTAAGATGTATTCTGTAAGATATATTTTCTAAGATTTTACTCTTTTATTTTGTTACTTTCAGTTTTTATACTTTTTGCTACAAGTAAAACGATTTGTGTTACAACGCGGTTACAATCCTGTGTAGAGCAAGTGGAAATTTTGTAAGCATAACATTCTTATGGATCTATGGCATGCAATCCTTTGTCTCCTAAATGCAAAAATGTTTCCTTTTTAATGCTACAAATTCTAAATTCTAATTTCCGTTCATTTGAAGAAAAAATCTGATGACTAAAAATGTATTGAGGACAAATAATACCTTTAAATACTTAAATATTTGCTCGCTCTCTCTCTCTCTGTCGTTGACTTTTACAAAAACCAACAAATG
Source organism: Epicampocera succincta (assembly GCA_932526305.1). Lineage (NCBI taxonomy): Eukaryota > Metazoa > Arthropoda > Insecta > Diptera > Tachinidae > Epicampocera > Epicampocera succincta. Next base: position 9,812,474 of record OW052035.1, on the reverse strand, counting down.
ACCAGCAGCAAATTGCAATTTATTTCCTTAAAGACTTTGTTAACATGTCTTGTTGTGCTGTTTATTTTAATCAAGCCAAAAATGGGTGTAACGTGGTTTTTTCTTATATTCTTTATTCTTTATTCTTCAAGTTTTAAGTTTCTGTTTTGGTTGTCGGGTTTTCTCTGTTCATTGCCATATAGATGGTTGGCAGTGATAATTTCGACTACGCCCTTGATTTGATTTGTGTGTTGTGTCTATGATTACCATACCCAGCCAAGACATGTCTTATATCCTGTCGTGTTATATCTTTTGTGGTTTTTCATTGCATATGTCGAATTTTGTGTTGAAATTTAATGGGACATATTTAATTCATTTAAGGGAATTTTTCTTTTGGATTAGTTGTGGTAGGAGTTTCTTAAACTTGTTTTTGGATTTCATATATTTTAAATTTATAGTTTTGGCATCAAATTTAAGCGCCCTTAAGAAAAAGGATTTTAAAAGGAGTTTTTAGTGTTTTATTCTTAAGCTGTTGGAAAGAATTCTCTCTTCGAATGCAATTCTTTTAAAATGTGATATTTTATGGTTTTGTTGCTTGTCCGTAAAAATTACGCCACAATATTTGTGTATAGTCAGTTTTAGCAGGATAAAGTTGTGTCGACTTATTGCTATAAAATCATATTGTTATGATTTAAATTGCCAGAAACATTTTGTCATTGCCATTGTCATATTGTAGTTACAGTCATAGAGCAGTTAATGATGTATTTGTAAAAATTAAAGCAAATTCGAAATTAGTTTTATATCAAATATACCAAAACCAAAACTTTGATTTGTTGTAATTCTTTTCCCATAGATTTTATATTATAATGCATAAAGCCATATATTTTTGTTAGTCACTCTATCAAACAATGCCAAAGGCATGTATTCATTTATAGTGTAGTTTCATAGTCATATAATTTCTATAGTTCTATTATCTCCTAATGTCACAGCTACATTAAATTCAAGTAGACAACTACATATTAGTCACATATAGTTATATGATCGATCAAACATTCGGCGATATGTTTTTACAATTAAATTTTCATAAAACCATAAACTTAAATGGCCATATTAATGTAATTAATTAGTTATATAGTAATTAAGTCTTCTAGACATAAAATCATATATTTACGTCTAGTCTAAGAGTAATAGTGATATTTAAATATCGTGTCATATACATATATTCATACATATGTCATATACTATATATAATTTTGTCATAACTACATAAAGTCCTGTTTATACACCATGACCAATCCACGTTTGTTTGTCCAAACTAACAGTAATAGCGGTATTTAGTTACGATGTCATATATTCATACAATTTTACCTTCAGGTATATGTATATAGTCATATAGTTGTTATATTATATCCTCATTTGTATGACAGTCCTATAATAATTATAATGCACTTGAGTCACATTATAGAATAATTGTGAATTGTTTAGTCACATAAACGTAAATAACTCATGCCATTATCAATATTAAAATATAGAGTATTTATAAAATCGTATTATAAAATCCTCATGAATTATTTAGTCATTCAATTGGCTATATTAGCATTATTATCGTATGGTGATGAAGTCACATTGACATACTATAGTTTTACATACATACATACATAGTTATAAAGTTTCTCATTGGTATATATATATAGTCATATAGTCTGACATCTATTTAGTTATATATATTTTTATATCTGCCATCATGCCAATTATTAGTCATTTAACCAAAAGGACCTTGACTATACTATGCTGATAAAATATTAAAGTCATATTGTCATTTAACAGTAGACATACTTACATTACGGAATAATGTAGTTATGAAGTCCTGCGGCCATATAATTATTATCATATTTTTATATACTCGTAGTAATACATTTCGTCAGAGAGTTTTATAGTTAAATGGTCATAAAAACATATTGTCATATTGTAGTATTAACTTGCAATTTATTACATATCATCGTTATCATAGAGTGGACTTTTATAATCAACTAGTGATAAAAGCATATAGTCATATTATTGTATTGACATGTAATTTATTATCATATCATCATTATCATATGTTCATATAATAATAAATGTTTATACAGAGTTTTATAGTCAACTAGTGATCAAATTATATAGTCATATTGTTATACTGACATAATATTTATTATCATATCATTGTTATAACATGTGTAGAATATTGTTTTATAATCAACTGGTCATATAAACATATAGTCATATTGTTATATTGATATGTAATATTCGAAAGCGGATGAAGAAGTCCTTGGCCCTAGCGACAGAAAATAAAGTTCTGCGTTCAATCTTTGGTCCAGTTACATTTTATTTATTGTATTATTATAATATAATAATAACTAGACTGCCATCCAACCGAATTGGTATAAAAACATAAATCTAAAATAATTTTGTTAGTATTTTCTTATATTCAGATTTTCATATATTAATAGTTGTACAGTCTGAAAAATTGTCATAGAGTTTGAATGCACTTATTGCCATTTAGTTACAAATCAATAGTCATGTTATCATGCAGTTAGACGTGACGTTAGCGGCCCGCAAGTGTATCTGTATTGTCATCTATGTGTCTTGTCATTTTGTATTAAAATAATATAAACTTCTGTTAATACAATCATATTGTCACAGTCATATTGATATAGTTACTGTTTCTTAACTCATCTAGTCTCGTTAATTTATAATGATATTTATTTGGTTTAGTTTTAAGGTTCATAAAATTTTATTATTATATTCTGTTGTGATCACATGTAAGTAGTTTTTTTTTTTTTGTTTGTTTGTTAATAAATCACCCATAAACTTAATTTATCGAACTCTGCTGCAAAACTGGTGAAATCGAATTGTACATATTTAACTCAAGTTATGATCTTTTGATACATTTTGTTGGAGTAAACACTTTACAGAGCTGGTTGATTGCCTCTTTTTCATATACAGCATAAAAGATATTTTTGCGTTTTGTTCGATAATTTAATTTCCTATACTCTGTGGTTTAAGGACAACAGACATCCAACCACAATATTTATATTGTTTTCAAATTTCATATACAGGGATACATACATGAATTTAGTGTTTGTTTTAAGACGCGATAACTATTGATATGACGCCGTTAATGTCTGTTCTTTTTTGGTGGAAAAATTATTATTTGTTATGATGTCAAACCCCAAAACATTTGTATGAATTTATTGTTTAACATTGTAATTTAGAGTCTCGAACAAAAGAGGCTCACAGGGCATAATTTTATATATTTAACATTTTCCTTTTTTTTTGGCCGAAATGAAAGGGAAACATATTTCTTACAAAAGAATTTGGTACTAAAAACTAGTGTTTATAAGAAAACATAAAGAATAGATAAATAATAAACGTTGATTTTCTTTCCCCCCTTTTTTTTTTTTGTAACGTACAAACACATTCTATTGTTTGTGACTGAATGATGCGCAGATTGCAACTCTGCATGACATCTTTTGTTCAAAGAAAAAAGCTAGACAAAAACATAAGACCAGATACCTTCCAGAGTTTTGTATTTGGTATTTGGTATTTTGTTGTTGTTGTTGTTGTTTAGTATGGTACTGAAATGATTTTACTGCTAAAAAGGAACAAAAACGAACAATAAGAGCGAATTTTAAGAATACAGCTCATCGCAACCATTTGTATGTATGATTGAACGTGTGCACGAAAGATTTGTTTCAAAACATTTGAATAGCTTAAAAGAAAAAGGAGCAGAAAAAACAAATTTCCTATAACACAGGTGTATTGTCACTAAAAATGTGAAGATTGCGTGAGAAACTATAAAAAACACAAACACACACACAAAAAATTGTTAAAACGTGGGTTGGCACTATTTTAACAGCGTTATTCCCTTCTTTGCCGCTGGAACAATAGCAAACGTTTGTCTTTTGTTTTCTGGGATTATGTTTTATTTAAGTTCGTTTTGGAATTATATTTTATCGCTTGGAAGGGAATTGTGGCTTCAAATCGAATATAAAATTATATGCGTTTTGTGTGGTGTCTGTGGTTATAAATTGCAACATTCTGTTTTGAGAAGCAGGTTTTTTGTGGGTTTATTTTTTTATTATTAATTGAAATGTTTATTTATTTGTTGCAACAAATTGCTAAAAGTTTTTGTATGTTACTGTTTTGTGTTTGTCCGTGAAGCAAATAGTCTGTGCCTGACTTGTCAGCAGGAGTTTGGCGCCAGTCAACCGTTTTTCTTTGTCAGTCACTTGATGCTATTTGTTATAATATTTTTGTCAGAATTGATAGATTTCCCATTGAATTGCATATTTTGCGACAAAGTTCAAGTCACTTCAAGATTATAATTTCTGCAATAATGTACATGTATCTTGTCATGAGAAATTGGTAAATAAAAGTAAAGAAAAGCGATGACGCCTAACACCGTGTCACTGAAATGTGCCCTACAAACTCAGCACCAAATATTGAAAATACATTTTGTTTTTTGCTGATAAGCTTCAGCACCGATATCTGCCAGAAGGGTTAAGAGTACAACAAACTTCTACTTATTTCCTTTTCATTTCGCATGACCAACCACAACTCTTTTTTCTGTTTCAGTTAAACACATTTTTCATAAACTTTTCCCATTTATTATCAACTTGTTTACGTGTTAAGTTCGTTAAGTTTTTTTCTTTCAATGGAATTGTATAATTCGCTTTCCTTTTCATGGCTACTTAATTAGCAAAGGTGTCGTTACAAAGTGTTTCGTTTGAGGCTCATGATTAACCCATTTTCAAATGATGTTTTTGCACAGGCAAAATGATCGTTTATCATACACAGAGTTTGCGAAAACGAATAAAGTATAAACTTAACATTTTGTTATGATTGAGAGGAGCGAAAAAAAGGTGTTGCTATTTAAGTGACAATTTGCGTGCCAAACAGAAGTTGTGCTGGCAGCAGGAATATGGGTTAATTGCCAGCATGAATATGTTTGCTTTAGAAACAAATTTAATGGGGATTTGTTTAATATTCTACAAAATTCAATAAAATATTATTTGATATATTTTGATTGAAATTTAAGAAAACTTAATATTTTTAAGCGATTTTTTTTTTGCTTAAATCATGTGTTTTAAATTGAATTTTGTTTTCAAGTTTCTAACAACTTGAAGTGTTGCGTGCAGGACATTATTATAAAATTTTGTGGATTTAATACTTTTAGTGTTTCAACTTTCTCATATATCCTTTATTATAGTATTGGAAATTTTTCTAAAACTGGTACTGTCTTCAATCATTAGCACATTAAATTTTTTGATTTTTTTAGGCACAGAAAACGTGTATTTATTTCTGTCTCCACTTTGTTTTCAACTCTTGATATTACTTTTATGCTTATAACAATTTCAATTTCTATGTGTAGAACAGTATCATAAAATTTTATTGTTTTACTGCTTTTAGTTCAAAAGCTTCTCATATATCCTTGTTTTTGTATACCGAAAATATTAACTCTTTTTGCTACTAATAAAAATTTTCCAAAAATTGAGTTTGATGCTAAAAATATTTTTATCTTATTAAATAAAAATTTTTACCACTAAAAACCTTCTCATATATACTTTTATTTTTGGAAATAAGTTTTATCCCTTTTAAGTTACATAAGTCAAGTTTATTGAAGAATATGAATATTAGACAAGAAAGCATTTTAATTTGTGATCAATTTATTAAAAATAAAGAAAACTGTTTTTAACTCGTGTTTTTTCGATAACATGTAATTAAATAACTTGGTTTTTTCAAAACTAATTTCCTATATTTTGCTAAATCTTGTATGGTACTTTGCATATATCCTTTTTGTGGACTGCAATTTTTTTTTTTTATAAATAATAACTGGTAACTAAATATATCGCTGTTTTCAAATACTAAAAAATAGATGGGTTTTTATTGGTTTGAATTTGATTACAACAAGTATTTTTATGCCTAAAATATGTTTATAGTTTTTAATAACTTTTACTATTTATAATTTAGATTCTTTTCATGTATCCTTTTTTTTCCAAATCCTCTTTGAAGTAATATTTTTAATCTTGTTAAAAAGTTCCTATTGATTTGTATTGTTAACGAAAATTACGTGTCTAATTTGGTATAAACACCTTAAATTTGATTTCCTATTCCGCATTTCCATTTCAGAATCTTTAGTAAAAAAAGGAAAACGTATGCATGCCTTTAAACCATTATTTGCTGGATTTTATATTAATATGAAATCTTAATGACTTTGGCATATGTTCCCGAAAACTCCAACCAACATAAAACGAACCAAACTAAACATTCGAAATACACGAAAACTGTTCATATCGATTTACTTCCATTTGTTATCAAAATTATGAGCAAACAAAAGATTAAAATAAAACAGCAACGAACACAGGAAAGAAAATGTTGGATGTATGATAAACGTAAAAAAGAAAATTAAACTAAAGTAGCAGCTTAGGAAAACGAACAGGCAACACAAACACAATTCACAAGTTAATCCCTATAACAACAGGGATTTCGTGAACATTTTTAGTTTCATAAAAAAAATAACTTATTTTAAGAAATGTTGGCGTTTAAGGCAGCAAATTCCGAATATGTTTAAACAAAATCCAAGTTTAAACCGACCGTTAAAAGCTTATACCGAACGGTGAGATAACTTTCAGATAAGACAGTTTTTAAAGTATATTTCTTTTAAATAATATTCTTTCAGCAAAAAACCATAAATAAGTAATTTTAAGTTTAATACAACTTAATGTTGTTTTCTTAGATGGTCTACACTCTTTTTTTTTCGTAATATACAAATTAGCTTTAAATCTCTAACTATGTCCTTTTTTTGCCAATTAAAGAAAATGACAACCAATTTCACAATTTGTTTAAAATTGATAGTTTTCTTTTTTTACATTCATAATGCTTTTTATTTGTATACAATGGCGGGCGAAAATACAATATCTTCACCAAATAAATTTCTTTTATTTTTAATTATTAATTTTTAAGCCATTTTCTTAAATCCTTTTTTTTTTTGGGGTTTTTGCTTTTATTTCACATTAAAAAGTTAAGCCCAAGTTTTTTTTTATACATTTCTGAAAATTAAGTTAAGCAAGTATTTTTTTGAACTTGATGTTTTGTAAGTTTCTATACGTCTTAGAGCATTAAGTTATTTTAACCATGATTTGCTTACAACTTGTAGTTTTCCATCTAGAGTGTTTTTGTTTAATTAAATTTGTTAAGCTGCTTCTGCATTTAAACACCACCATATATCCTTTTGGGGAATTTGTAAATTAGTTACAATGTCGAATACTTTGAACAAATTTAATTAAATATTTTAGTTTTGAGATTTTACATATTGTACATACATATAAATGTCCTTTTTTCGAAAAAGAAAATATTTTTTTTTACTATTTAATTTAAATTAATTGACATAAATGTAAAATATTTTTACAAATCGTCATCGCTTGCTAATTTACTTTTATTATTATTTCCTTTTTATTTGGAAATTGTTAATTCTCACCTAATATTATTTATATATGTTCTTTTTAGTACTTAATTCTGGGTTTAATTTGATTACAATATGCAGTTTAGAGCCTAGAATATGTTACAATAAACTCCACTTTTGTAATGTTTTACCCGAAGGACGTTTACCCATATCCTTTTTTCCGTATGATGAAAAACTTTTTCTTTTCCTCAAAAAATTATATATTTTTAAATTCACTACATTTGCTTGGTTCTTTTTTAAATTTATAAAATTGAGCTGCCAATTTTTATTATACTATTATATATATTTTTTGTTTTAAAATTTATTTTCGTTTTAAGCTTACAACGACAAGTAGTTTTGTGTCTGGAATATTTGCCTTAAAATTTATCTTTCTTGTGTGAGAATATGTAGGACTTTCCCATATATCCTTTTTTGGAAAGTTATTGATTTTATACAAATCGATATTTTTACAAATCGTCATCGCTTGCTAATTTACTTTTATTATTATTTCCTTTTTATTTGGAAATTGTTAATTCTCACTTAATATTATTTATATCTGTTCATTTTAGCACTTAATTCTGGTTTTAATTTGATTGCAATATGCAGTTTAGAGCCTAGAATATGTTACAATAAACTCCACTTTTGTAGTGTTTTACCCGAAGGACCTTTACCCATATCTTTTTTTCGATATGATGAAAAACTTTTTCTTTTCCTCAAAAAATTATATATTTTTAAATTCACTACATTTGCTTGGTTCTTTTTTAAATTTATAAAATTGAGCTGTCAATTTTTATTATACTATTATATATATTTTTTGTTTTAAAATTTATTTTCGTTTTAAGCTTACAACGACAAGTAGTTTTGTGTCTGGAATATTTGCCTTAAAATTTATCTTTCTTGTGTGAGAAAATGTAGGACTTTCCCATATATCCTTTTTTTGAAAGTTATTGATTTTATACAAATCGATATTTTTACAAATCGTCATTGCTTGCTAATTTACTTTTATTATTATTTCCCTTTTATTTGGAAATTGTTAATTCTCACCTAATATTATTTATATCTGTTCTTTTTAGCACTTAATTCTGCTTTTAATTTGATTACAATATGCAGTTTAGAGCCTAGAATATGTTACAATAAACTCCACTTTTGTAGTGTTTTACCCGAAGGACCTTTACGCATATCATTTTTTCTGTATGATGAAAAACTTTTTCTTTTCCTCAAAAAATTATATATTTTTAAATTCACTACATTTGCTTGGTTCTTTTTTAAATTTATAAAATTGAGCTGTCGATTTTTAATATACATACATACATATATTTTTTGTTTTAAAATTTATTTTCGTTTTAAACTTACAACGACAAGTAGTTTTGTGTCTGGAATATTTGCCTTAAAATTTATCTTTCTTGTGTGAGAAAATGTAGGACTTTCCCATATATCTTTTTTTTGAAAGTTATTGATTTTACCCCTTAGTGGTAATTATCAGTAAATGTGTTTAGCTTTATCTATATGGAAACCCATTTAGATATGTTTCAGTATGTTTATAGTCTTTTTTGGGGCTTAATGAAATATTTGTTTTAATTAACTTTATTTTGGTTTCGAAACAATTTGAATTTTCAGGTGTAATTTTCGCTGTAGCTAAAAAAGTGTGTATTATCGTTTTTGTATCCTCAGCTAAAATATTACTTTTATGCAGGTGGGAATTGCATTTGGAAAATATTCAAAATTGATTTTATCATCCATTTAGGCTTAATTGGTGAGTTCTTTTCTTTTTCCAGCTAAAAGTTAAGAGCCGTAGAGTACAAAAGTGCTTTACAATTTTTATATTATTTTTCAAATTGTAGGGTTTCAATGTCCATTTGCAACTACATATTTGACAAAAATTTAATTAAATTCTATTAGTTGTGCTTGGCGATGCCACTTTTGGGAATTGTTTGCATGTTATGATGAAAATATGCAGACTTTTCCAAACAGAAAACTTAAGCAAAGTGAAAAAAGTACCACCATCAAGCTAATAAATGCTAAGCCCTTTAATGGCCCACTCACTCACTGCTGCCTATCAAAATTTAAGCAACTTTAAGCTTAGAAAACTCAAAAGGAATTGAACAAAAATATAGGCCACCTTGCCAAAACCGGAAATACCAAAATTTATGAGTCTTACTGTAAAAGTATGATAGAAAGTAATGCATACTTTATGGCTTCGTTGGTACTTATTCCATTAAAACAGTTTTTGGTAGAAAAAATAACGTAAATAAAATATCCTAAAAGCCGGAAGCAAAATGTAATGCATGTGCGTTCACAAAAAAAAAAAAAAATGGACGTTCTTACGAAAATGTTCTTTTACAGCACAACTATTGTAGGAAACTTCCGCTTAAAGGTCAGGCTAGATTTCCAGATTAAAGTGTATAATGATTGTTGCATACAGAACAACTTTTATGGCAGATTTTTGTATACAGACATTATCACACAATACTGCACATTTATTGACCTATATAATGGAGTGCTAAAGTTTAGTGTTGTTAAATACAACAAGTACACAATAAACACAACTACTTGTTAACTGTTGCCATAAAATTTGTTAAAAGCTACAGCATTTGAAAAAACTTGCATCCTTGGAATGCTAAACCGGGGGTGCAACACGAAATGAACAGGGCTTTATTTACTTGTCGATTCTAAATAGAAAAGGAGCATTAAATGAATACTTTTAGGGCTGCACAAAAAAAAAACAAATGAAATTTGCACGTAATAGGGAATATTACAATTTACGGGTAATAGAATTGTTCAAGTTGGAAACGTGTCAAGTTGTTGGCCACAAAAGATCAGACAGATGGTTGCCACTTTTTGAACCAAATAAAATTTTGAATAAAAATTATGAATATTGACAGCATTAAAGCTTCATATAAATCTTTTGTCAAGTGCTGGTCTTTAAATTGAAATAAGAAATGCACTAGATATCTTTGAAACCATAAACACCAGCATTCTGCGGTAAAATTAATTTTTTTTTAACCTTCTGTAACAAAGTTCTGGATTATATAAATTTTTTTGCAAACAATTTTGGGCCACTAAAAAAATTTATGTACAAAATTCTTCACAACTTTTCTACAGAAAATTCGCCAATGACGGAAATTTTGTAAGAAAAATCTTTCAATCATTTAAATTTCGTTTGCAAAGACAAATTTTTCACATATATTTGGTTCTATGCCACAAACGTTGTATGAACGTTTTAATTTCTGTTCTACACATTTTCTCTATGCCCCCATTAATTGTTGTGAAATGAACTTAAACTAATTTTCGGTAAATTCTAAATGTCAAGTAATTATTCATTTTTTGTATGCGTTCGTTTATTAGACTAATGAATCAGCCAGAGTGACCCCTTTGAGAACTAAAATAAATGAGGGCAATTGCCCATGGAGGTGGCCTCTGCCTCTATAACTTTTTGCTTTTCGGTGTTTTTGTTTTTCATTTTTTTTTTTTTTTTTAAAGGATAAAAACAAAATCTTCATCAAACCAATTGATTTATTGGTAAATCATGTTAATTTCCAATAAATTAATCAATTTGAACAAATGCAGCCCCAGTTAAATCAGCCAAATTTATTACGCTGAAATCCATGAACAGCAACGGACATTTAGTCCGGATCATTCGTGTGTAAAGAAAAGTCTTGTGCATGATGGTGTTGATGATGGTCAACAGGCCGACTGAAGCTGAAGCTGTTGTGTTGTGCTGCATCTTTGACTGCTTCTTTTGTTCTGTTTGTTTGTTTGTTCGTTTGTTTGTTGCTTTTGTGGTGATTAATTGAAAGTTAATTTTGGTTGAGATTTTTGTTTTTTTTTTGTTGCAGCCATCCATCCAGCCGGCGTTGAATTTGAATTCAGACAGTTTGCCAATCAAGTCAGTTAATTTTGCTTTTTTAAACAAAACCGAGCGAAGTGATTATAGAGTTCCAATTTCATGTGTGTTTTTGTGTGTGTGTGTGTGTATTCGGTAAGTGGCATGAATTAAACTAGACCTACAATTTATCAGGGCTTATTTTTGTGTGATTTCAGTTAATTTTTTATGGAATTGTTTTGTAGATACATATTTGTAACAATTGATTTTATTTTCCAAATAATGCTAATTGTTGTCTTCTGAAACCAATTGCTGGTTAAACATGCCTGTAATTGACTGTTTCTATGCGACTGAATGTCTGTTAAGCTTGGAATTGTGTTGTCAGTGTGTAGACATACATAAATGCATGACAATTTGTCTTTTGAAGTGATTAAAATATATTATGACAGATTTTAATCATAATATATTTGTATTGTGATTTTTCATTTCGTCAAGTTGAGGCTAAATTACAGTGGATTGTAGTTAAAGGATACTTATGGTTTCTATTAAAAAGAACGGGATTCCCTGACATAATATTACGGCTTTTGTGATAAGACAAGGCCATAAGGACATTTACTTGATGCTGGTCTGGCACTAAGAATCTATCTTTCATAATCTCGACCGAAAGTCGACACTGTCACAACTATTAATGACGTAATTATGAACAGTCCATGACAAAATTCTTTAAATATTGTATATAATTCTTCTGTTGTATGAAAGAGCTTTTTATGACAGAAATTTTAATAGATCATTTATTAATGACTTAATTTTTTTTTTTATTAAAACTTTTCCATCGAATAAATTTTCTATATAAAATTTTGCTATAACATAAATTTTTTATACAAAAGTTTTCGATGTTTTAAATTTTTTGCAGGATATTTTTCAATGAGTTAATTTTCTGCAGAAACTTTTTTAATGACTTACAATTTTCTACAGAATATTTTTCTGCAAAAAATTTTCTGATGATGTAAATATTTTATATATAACATTTTTGTAAAACATGAACTTTTTAAAAAGACAATGACAAATTTTCTGAAAATTTTTTTTCGATGACATAAATTTTGTAAAAGAAAATGTTTGGATGACATAAATTTTTTATAGAAAATTTTCCAAGACAAAAAAATTTTCCAAAAGAAAAATTTGCGATTACACACATTTTTTGTTAATAAAATTTTTAAATGACATAAAATTGAAAATTTTTCGATGAAATAAATTTTGTAAGCGAAAATTTTACTATAACATAAATTTTGTATAGACAACTGTTTGATGGCACAAAAAAAAAATGTTGTACCGAAAGTTATTTAAAAGTACAAATTTTATGTAGAAACTTTTTTGATGACAATAATTTTTATAAAAAAAAGTTTTTTAAGACGTAAATTTTCCATGAAAAACTTTTCGATGACAAAAATTATTTTATATGAAATTGTTTGATGTTATAAATTTTATATAGAAAACTTTAGAAGACATAGTTTCTTTTTGGCCCACTGTTTATCTGCATGAAGCAAATTCTGTGTGATTTAAAATAATTACTTGAAACTTTCCAACAACTAATTGCAGCGTTGTTGTTGGTATAAGCATGACAAATGAGAACAATCATGTTGTTGATGATTGAATATTAATAAATTGTTGCTGTTGTAACTGCTGTTGTAACTGTTAATTATGATGATGATAATGACAACGACTCGAGTCGAGTCTGAGTAATAAAGTCATTTGATGAGCAATTTAATAAATATTCAATTATTTAACAATAGATATGAAATTTAATAATAAACAAAATAAATTTAATCAGTTTGATTGAACCGAATATAAAGAAAAGGGAAATAATTTTACAATTTCATTTATGTACAATAAATTGTAACTTTTGTGGAGAGAATTTGAAATACTTGAAAAGTTTTATGGGTGTGAAGATAAATTTTAAAATTTTTAACCCCAGACTAAGAAATTGAAATTATGCACTGAAAATGTATTTAAATCTAAAAAATTAGTAATAATTATATTAACAAATAAAAAAATACATTTCTAAAACATATTCTATAAAATAGTGCCATAAAAATCTAAAATAAACGCACTCATCAAAAAAGACTATAGAAACTTTGTTATAGAAAGTTCATGAAAATTCTTGGAAATAACGGCAGATGGGCGAAACGCTCCTCAGGCCGTCCCTATGAATGTCCAATATTCAAAAGTCCCAACAGTGTGTTTTTCTGAAAATAGGACACATTTTTCCAAATTTCGACTTTTGAAATTTTAAAAAGGACTTTGCTCCTTTTTTTGAAACGAAAGGAGATGGGAGAAAAAAAATTATTGAAGAACGCTCCTCAGCCCAACCCTATGAATGCCCGATATTCAAAAGTCCCAACAGTGTATTTTTCTGAAAATAGGACACATTTTTCCAAATTTCGACTTTTGAAATTTTAAAAAGGACTTTGCTCCTTTTTCTGAAACGGAAGGAGATGGGCGAAAAAAAAATTATTGGAGAACGCTCCTCAGGCCAACCCTATAAATGTTCAATATATGGTCTTCGTATTTATTATTAGGGTATTGCTCGATATAATGGTAAGGGTCCCCCCTTTTCAATATATGGTCTTCGTATTTAATATAGGGATATTACTCGATATTATGGTAAGGGTCCCCCCTTTTCAATATATGGTCTTCGTATTTAATATAAGGGTATTGCTCGATATTATGGTAAGGGTCCCCCTTTTCAATATATGGTCTTCGTATTTAATATAGGGATATTGCTCGATATTATGGTAAAGGTCCCCCCTCTTCAATATATGGTCTTCGTATTTAATAAAGGGGCATTGCTGGATATTATGGTAAGGGTCCCCCCTTTTCAATATATGGTCTTCGTATTTAATATAGGGATATTGCTCGATATTATGGTAAGGGTCCCCCCTTTTCAATATATGGTCTTCGTATTTAATATAGGGATATTGCTCGATATAATGGTAAGGGTCCCCCCTTTTCAATATATGGTCTTCGTATTTAATATAGGGATATTACTCGATATTATGGTAAGGGTCCCCCCTTTTCAATATATGGTCTTCGTATTTAATATAAGGGTATTGCTCGATATTATGGTAAGGGTCCCCCTTTTCAATATATGGTCTTCGTATTTAATATAGGGATATTGCTCGATATTATGGTAAAGGTCCCCCCTCTTCAATATATGGTCTTCGTATTTAATAAAGGGGCATTGCTGGATATTATGGTAAGGGTCCCCCCTTTTCAATATATGGTCTTCGTATTTAATATAGGGATATTGCTCGATATTATGGTAAGGGTCCCCCTTTTCAATATATGGTCTTCGTATTTAATATAGGGATATTGCTCGATATTATGGTAAAGGTCCCCCCTCTTCAATATATGGTCTTCGTATTTAATAAAGGGGCATTGCTGGATATTATGGTAAGGGTCCCCCCTTTTCAATATATGGTCTTCGTATTTAATATAGGGATATTGCTCGATATTATGGTAAGGGTCCCCCCTTTTCAATATATGGTCTTCGTATTTAATATAGGGATATTGCTCGATATTATGGTAAGGGTCCCCCCTTTTCAATATATGGTCTTCGTATTTAATATAGGGGTATTGCTCGATATTATGGTAAGGGTCCCCCCTTTTCAATATATGGTCTTCGTATTTAATAAGGGATATTGCTCGATATTATGGTAAGGGTCCCCCCTTTTCAATATATTGTCTTCGTATTTAATATAGGGATATTGCTCGATATTATGGTAAGGGTCCCCCTTTTCAATATATGGTCTTCGTATTTAATAAAGGGGTATTGCTCAATATTATGGTAAGGGTCCCCCCTTTTCAATATATGGTCTTCGTATTTAATATAAGGGTATTGCTCGATATTATGGTAAGGGTCCCCCCTTTTCAATATATGATCTTTGTATTTAATATAGGGGTATTGCTCGATATTATGGTAAGGGTCCCCCTTTTCAATATATGGTCTTCGTATTTAATATAGGGATATTGCTCGATATTATGGTAAGGGTCCCCCCTTTTCAATATATGGTCTTCGTATTTAATATAGGGATATTGCTCGATATTATGGTAAGGGTCCCCCCTTTTCAATATATTGTCTTCGTATTTAATATAGGGATATTGCTCGATATTATGGTAAGGGTCCCCCCTTTTCAATATATGGTCTTCGTATTTAATAAAGGGGTATTGCTCAATATTATGGTAAGGGTCCCCCCTTTTCAATATATGGTCTTCGTATTTAATATAGGGATATTGCTCGATATTATGGTAAGGGTCCCCGCTTTTCAATATATGGTCTTCGTATTTAATATAGGGATATTGCTCGATATTATGGTAAGGGTCCCCCTTTTCAATATATGGTCTTCGTATTTAATATAGGGATATTGCTCGATATTATGGTAAGGGTCCCCCCTTTTCAATATATGGTCTTCGTATTTAATAAAGGGGTATTGCTCGATATTATGGTAAGGGTCCCCCCTTTTCAATATATGGTCTTCGTATTTAATATGAGGATATTGCTCGATATTATGGTAAGGGTCCCCCTTTTCAATATATGGTCCTCGTATTTAATATAGGGATATTGCTCGATATTATGGTAACGGTCCCCCCTTTTTAATATATGGTCTTCGTATTTAATATAGGGGTATTGCTCGATATTATGGTAAGGGTCCCCCCTTTTCAATATATGGTCTTCGTATTTAATAAAGGGGTATTGCTCGATATTATGGTAAGGGTCCCCCCTTTTCAATATATGGTCTTCGTATTTAATAAAGGGGCATTGCTGGATATTATGGTAAGGGTCCCCCCTTTTCAATATATGGTCTTCGTATTTAATATAGGGATATTGCTCGATATTATGGTAAGGGTCCCCCCTTTTCAATATATGGTCTTCGTATTTAATATAGGGATATTGCTCGATATTATGGTAAGGGTCCCCCCTTTTCAATATATGGTCTTCGTATTTAATATAGGGGTATTGCTCGATATTATGGTAAGGGTCCCCCCTTTTCAATATATGGTCTTCGTATTTAATATAGGGATATTGCTCGATATTATGGTAAGGGTCCCCCCTTTTCAATATATTGTCTTCGTATTTAATATAGGGATATTGCTCGATATTATGGTAAGGGTCCCCCCTTTTCAATATATGGTCTTCGTATTTAATAAAGGGGTATTGCTCAATATTATGGTAAGGGTCCCCCCTTTTCAATATATGGTCTTCGTATTTAATATAGGGATATTGCTCGATATTATGGTAAGGGTCCCCGCTTTTCAATATATGGTCTTCGTATTTAATATAGGGATATTGCTCGATATTATGGTAAGGGTCCCCCTTTTCAATATATGGTCTTCGTATTTAATATAGGGATATTGCTCGATATTATGGTAAGGGTCCCCCCTTTTCAATATATGGTCTTCGTATTTAATAAAGGGGTATTGCTCGATATTATGGTAAGGGTCCCCCCTTTTCAATATATGGTCTTCGTATTTAATATGAGGATATTGCTCGATATTATGGTAAGGGTCCCCCTTTTCAATATATGGTCCTCGTATTTAATATAGGGATATTGCTCGATATTATGGTAACGGTCCCCCCTTTTCAATATATGGTCTTCGTATTTAATATAGGGGTATTGCTCGATATTATGGTAAGGGTCCCCCCTTTTCAATATATGGTCTTCGTATTTAATAAAGGGGTATTGCTCGATATTATGGTAAGGGTCCCCCCTTTTCAATATATGGTCTTCGTATTTAATATAGGGATATTGCTCGATATTATGGTAAGGGTCCCCCTTTTTCAATATATGGTCTTCGTATTTAATAAAGGGGTATTGCTCGATATTATGGTAAGGGTCCCCCTTTTCAATATATGGTCTTCGTATTTAATATAGGGATATTGCTCGATATTATGGTAAGGGTCCCCCCTTTTCAATATATGGTCTTCGTATTTAATATAGGGATATTGCTCGATATTATGGTAAGGGTCCCCCCTTTTCAATATATGGTCTTCGTATTTAATATAGGGATATTGCTCGATATTATGGTAAGGGTCCCCCCTTTTCAATATATGGTCTTCGTATTTAATATAGGGATATTGCTCGATATTATGGTAAGGGTCCCCCTTTTCAATATATGGTCTTCGTATTTTAAGGGTCCCCCTTTTCAATATATGGTCTTCGTATTTAATATAGGGATATTGCTCGATATTATAGTAAGGGTCCCCCCTTTTCAATATATGGTCTTCGTATTTAATATAGGGATATTGCTCGATGTTATGGTAAGGGTCCCCCTTTTCAATATATGGTCTTCGTATTTAATATAGGGGTATTGCTCGATATTATGGTAAGGGTCCCCCTTTTCAATATATGGTCTTCGTATTTAATATAGGGGTATTGCTCGATATTATGGTAAGGGTCCCCCCTTTTCAATATATGGTCTTCGTATTTAATAAAGGGGTATTGCTCGATATTATGGTAAGGGTCCCCCCTTTTCAATATATGGTCTTCGTATTTAATATAGGGATATTGCTCGATATTATGGTAAGGGTCCCCCCTTTTCAATATATGGTCTTCGTATTTAATATAGGGGTATTGCTCGATATTATGGTAAGGGTCCCCCCTTTTCAATATATGGTCTTCGTATTTAATAAAGGGGTATTGCTCGATATTATGGTAAGGGTCCTCCTTTTCAATATATGGTCTTCGTATTTAATATAGGGGTATTGCTCGATATTATGGTAAGGGTCCCCCCTTTTCAATATATGGTCTTCGTATTTAATATAGGGGTATTGCTCGATATTATGGTAAGGGTCCCCCCTTTTCAATATATGGTCTTCGTATTTAATATAGGGATATTGCTCGATATTATGGTAAGGGTCCCCCCTTTTCAATATATGGTCTTCGTATTTAATATAGGGATATTGCTGGATATTATGGTAAGGGTTCCCCTTTTCAATATATGGTCTTCGTATTTAATATAGGGGTATTGCTCGATATTATGGTAAGGGTCCCTCTTTTCAATATATGGTCTTCGTATTTAATATAAGGGTATTGCTCGATATTATGGTAAGGGTCTCCCTTTTCAATATATGGTCTTCGTATTTAATATAGGGATATTGCTCGATATTATGGTAAGGGTCCCCCTTTTCAATATATGGTCTTCGTATTTAATATAGGGGTAATGCTCGATATTATGGTAAGGGTCCCCCCTTTTCAATATATGGTCTTCGTATTTAATATAGGGATATTGCTCGATATTATGGTAAGGGTCCCCCTTTTCAATATATGGTCTTCGTATTTAATATAGGGGTAATGCTCGATATTATGGTAAGGGTCCCCCCTTTTCAATATATGGTCTTCGTATTTAATATAGGGGTATTGCTCGATATTATGGTAAGGGTCCCCCTTTTCAATATATGGTCTTCGTATTTAATATAGGGGTATTGCTCGATATTATGGTAAGGTTCCCCCTTTTTCAATATATGGTCTTCGTATTTAATATAGGGGTATTGCTCGATATTATGGTAAGGGTCCCTCTTTTCAATATATGGTCTTCGTATTTAATATAAGGGTATTGCTCGATATTATGGTAAGGGTCTCCCTTTTCAATATATGGTCTTCGTATTTAATATAGGGATATTGCTCGATATTATGGTAAGGGTCCCCCCTTTTCAATATATGGTCTTCGTATTTAATATAGGGGTATTGCTCGATATTATGGTAAGGGTCCCTCTTTTCAATATATGGTCTTCGTATTTAATATAGGGATATTGCTCGATATTATGGTAAGGGTCCCCCCTTTTCAATATATGGTCTTCGTATTTAATATAGGGGTATTGCTCGATATTATGGTAAGGGTCCCCCCTTTTCAATATATGGTCTTCGTATTTAATAAAGGGGTATTGCTCGATATTATGGTAAGGGTCTCCCTTTTCAATATATGGTCTTCGTATTTAATATAGGGGTATTGCTCGATATTATGGTAAGGGTCCCTCTTTTCAATATATGGTCTTCGTATTTAATATAGGGATATTGCTCGATATTATGGTAAGGGTCCCCCCTTTTCAATATATGGTCTTCGTATTTAATATAGGGGTATTGCTCGATATTATGGTAAGGGTCCCCCCTTTTCAATATATGGTCTTCGTATTTAATAAAGGGGTATTGCTCGATATTATGGTAAGGGTCCTCCTTTTCAATATATGGTCTTCGTATTTAATATAGGGGTATTGCTCGATATTATGGTAAGGGTCCCCCCTTTTCAATATATGGTCTTCGTATTTAATATAGGGGTATTGCTCGATATTATGGTAAGGGTCCCCCCTTTTCAATATATGGTCTTCGTATTTAATATAGGGATATTGCTCGATATTATGGTAAGGGTCCCCCCTTTTCAATATATGGTCTTCGTATTTAATATAGGGATATTGCTGGATATTATGGTAAGGGTTCCCCTTTTCAATATATGGTCTTCGTATTTAATATAGGGGTATTGCTCGATATTATGGTAAGGGTCCCTCTTTTCAATATATGGTCTTCGTATTTAATATAAGGGTATTGCTCGATATTATGGTAAGGGTCTCCCTTTTCAATATATGGTCTTCGTATTTAATATAGGGATATTGCTCGATATTATGGTAAGGGTCCCCCTTTTCAATATATGGTCTTCGTATTTAATATAGGGGTAATGCTCGATATTATGGTAAGGGTCCCCCCTTTTCAATATATGGTCTTCGTATTTAATATAGGGATATTGCTCGATATTATGGTAAGGGTCCCCCTTTTCAATATATGGTCTTCGTATTTAATATAGGGGTAATGCTCGATATTATGGTAAGGGTCCCCCCTTTTCAATATATGGTCTTCGTATTTAATATAGGGATATTGCTCGATATTATGGTAAGGGTCCCCCCTTTTCAATATATGGTCTTCGTATTTAATAAAGGGGTATTGCTCGATATTATGGTAAGGGTCCCCCCTTTTCAATATATGGTCTTCGTATTTAATATAGGGATATTGCTCGATATTATGGTAAGGGTCCCCCTTTTCAATATATGGTATTCGTATTTAATAAAGGGGTATTGCTCGATATTATGGTAAGGGTCCCCCCTTTTCAATATATGGTCTTCGTATTTAATATAGGGGTATTGCTCGATATTATGGTAAGGGTCCCCCCTTTTCAATATATGGTATTCGTATTTAATATAGGGGTATTGCTCGATATTATGGTAAGGGCCCCTCTTTTCAATATATGGTCTTCGTATTTAATATAAGGGTATTGCTCGATATTATGGTAAGGGTCCACCCTTTTCAATATATGGTCTTCGTATTTAATATAAGGGTATTGCTCGATATTATGGTAAGGGTCCCCCTTTTCAATATATGGTCTTCGTATTTAATATAAGGGTATTGCTCGATATTATGGTAAGGGTCCCCCCTTTTCAATATATGGTCTTCGTATTTAATATAAGGGTATTGCTCGATATTATGGTAAGGGTCCCCCTTTTCAATATATGGTCTTCGTATTTAATAAAGGGGTATTGCTCGATATTATGGTAAGGGTCCCCCCTTTACAATATATGGTCTTCGTATTTAATATAAGGGTATTGCTCGATATTATGGTAAGGGTCCCCCCTTTTCAATATATGGTCTTTGTATTTAATATAGGGGTATTGCTCGATATTATGGTAAGGGTCCCCCTTTTCAATATATGGTCTTCGTATTTAATATAAGGGTATTGCTCGATATTATGGTAAGGGTCCCCCCTTTTCAATATATGGTCTTCGTATTTAATATAAGGGTATTGCTCGATATTATGGTAAGGGTCCCCCCTTTTCAATATATGATCTTTGTATTTAATATAGGGGTATTGCTCGATATTATGGTAAGGGTCCCCCCTTTTCAATATATGGTCTTCGTATTTTAAGGGTCCCCCTTTTCAATATATGGTATTCGTATTTAATAAAGGGGTATTGCTCGATATTATGGTAAGGGTCCCCCGTTTTCAATATATGGTCTTCGTATTTAATATAGGGATATTGCTCGATATTATAGTAAGGGTCCCCCCTTTTCAATATATGGTCTTCGTATTTAATATAGGGATATTGCTCGATGTTATGGTAAGGGTCCCCCTTTTCAATATATGGTCTTCGTATTTAATATAGGGGTATTGCTCGATATTATGGTAAGGGTCCCCCTTTTCAATATATGGTCTTCGTATTTAATATAGGGGTATTGCTCGATATTATGGTAAGGGTCCCCCCTTTTCAATATATGGTCTTCGTATTTAATAAAGGGGTATTGCTCGATATTATGGTAAGGGTCCCCCCTTTTCAATATATGGTCTTCGTATTTAATATAGGGATATTGCTCGATATTATGGTAAGGGTCCCCCCTTTTCAATATATGGTCTTCGTATTTAATATAGGGGTATTGCTCGATATTATGGTAAGGGTCCCCCCTTTTCAATATATGGTCTTCGTATTTAATATAGGGATATTGCTGGATATTATGGTAAGGGTTCCCCTTTTCAATATATGGTCTTCGTATTTAATATAGGGGTATTGCTCGATATTATGGTAAGGGTCCCTCTTTTCAATATATGGTCTTCGTATTTAATATAAGGGTATTGCTCGATATTATGGTAAGGGTCTCCCTTTTCAATATATGGTCTTCGTATTTAATATAGGGATATTGCTCGATATTATGGTAAGGGTCCCCCTTTTCAATATATGGTCTTCGTATTTAATATAGGGGTAATGCTCGATATTATGGTAAGGGTCCCCCCTTTTCAATATATGGTCTTCGTATTTAATATAGGGATATTGCTCGATATTATGGTAAGGGTCCCCCTTTTCAATATATGGTCTTCGTATTTAATATAGGGATATTGCTCGATATTATGGTAAGGGTCCCCCCTTTTCAATATATGGTCTTCGTATTTAATAAAGGGGTATTGCTCGATATTATGGTAAGGGTCCCCCCTTTTCAATATATGGTCTTCGTATTTAATATAGGGATATTGCTCGATATTATGGTAAGGGTCCCCCTTTTCAATATATGGTATTCGTATTTAATAAAGGGGTATTGCTCGATATTATGGTAAGGGTCCCCCCTTTTCAATATATGGTCTTCGTATTTAATATAGGGGTATTGCTCGATATTATGGTAAGGGTCCCCCCTTTTCAATATATGGTCTTCGTATTTAATATAGGGGTATTGCTCGATATTATGGTAAGGGCCCCTCTTTTCAATATATGGTCTTCGTATTTAATATAAGGGTATTGCTCGATATTATGGTAAGGGTCCACCCTTTTCAATATATGGTCTTCGTATTTAATATAAGGGTATTGCTCGATATTATGGTAAGGGTCCCCCTTTTCAATATATGGTCTTCGTATTTAATATAGGGGTATTGCTCGATATTATGGTAAGGGTCCCCCCTTTTCAATATATGGTCTTCGTATTTAATATAAGGGTATTGCTCGATATTATGGTAAGGGTCCCCCTTTTCAATATATGGTCTTCGTATTTAATAAAGGGGTATTGCTCGATATTATGGTAAGGGTCCCCCCTTTACAATATATGGTCTTCGTATTTAATATAAGGCTATTGCTCGATATTATGGTAAGGGTCCCCCCTTTTCAATATATTGTCTTCGTATTTAATATAGGGATATTGCTCGATATTATGGTAAGGGTCCCCCCTTTACAATATATGGTCTTCGTATTTAATATAAGGGTATTGCTCGATATTATGGTAAGGGTCCCCCCTTTTCAATATATGGTCTTTGTATTTAATATAGGGGTATTGCTCGATATTATGGTAAGGGTCCCCCTTTTCAATATATGGTCTTCGTATTTAATATAAGGGTATTGCTCGATATTATGGTAAGGGTCCCCCCTTTTCAATATATGGTCTTCGTATTTAATATAAGGGTATTGCTCGATATTATGGTAAGGGTCCCCCCTTTTCAATATATGATCTTTGTATTTAATATAGGGGTATTGCTCGATATTATGGTAAGGGTCCCCCCTTTTCAATATATGGTCTTCGTATTTAATAAAGGGGTATTGCTCGATATTATGGTAAGGGTCCCCCCTTTTCAATATATGGTCTTCGTATTTAATATAAGGGTATTGCTCGATATTATGGTAAGGGTCCCCCCTTTTCAATATATGGTCTTCGTATTTAATATAGGGATATTGCTCGATATTATGGTAAGGGTCCCCCCTTTTCAATATATGGTCTTCGTATTTAATATAGGGGTATTGCTCGATATTATGGTAAGGGCCCCTCTTTTCAATATATGGTCTTCGTATTTAATATAAGGGTATTGCTCGATATTATGGTAAGGGTCCACCCTTTTCAATATATGGTCTTCGTATTTAATATAAGGGTATTGCTCGATATTATGGTAAGGGTCCCCCTTTTCAATATATGGTCTTCGTATTTAATATAGGGGTATTGCTCGATATTATGGTAAGGGTCCCCCCTTTTCAATATATGGTCTTCGTATTTAATATAAGGGTATTGCTCGATATTATGGTAAGGGTCCCCCTTTTCAATATATGGTCTTCGTATTTAATAAAGGGGTATTGCTCGATATTATGGTAAGGGTCCCCCCTTTACAATATATGGTCTTCGTATTTAATATAAGGGTATTGCTCGATATTATGGTAAGGGTCCCCCCTTTTCAATATACGGTCTTCGTATTTAATATAGGGATATTGCTCGATATTATGGTAAGGGTCCCCCCTTTTCAATATATGGTCTTCGTATTTAATATAGGGGTATTACTCGATTTCAATATATGGTCTTCGTATTTAATATAGGGGTATTGCTCGATATTATGGTAAGGGTCCCTCTTTTCAATATATAGTCTTCGTATTTAATATAAGGGTATTGCTCGATATTATGGTAAGGGTCCCCCTTTTCAATATATGGTCTTCGTATTTAATATAGGGATATTGCTCGATATTATGGTAAGGGTCCCCCTTTTCAATATATGGTCTTCGTATTTAATATAGGGGTAATGCTCGATATTATGGTAAGGGTCCCCCCTTTTCAATATATGGTCTTCGTATTTAATATAGGGGTAATGCTCGATATTATGGTAAGGGTCCCCCCTTTTCAATATATGGTCTTCGTATTTAATATAGGGATATTGCTCGATATTATGGTAAGGGTCCCCCTTTTCAATATATGGTCTTCGTATTTAATATAGGGATATTGCTCGATATTATGGTAAGGGTCCCCCCTTTTCAATATATGGTCTTCGTATTTAATAAAGGGGTATTGCTCGATATTATGGTAAGGGTCCCCCCTTTTCAATATATGGTCTTCGTATTTAATATAGGGATATTGCTCGATATTATGGTAAGGGTCCCCCTTTTCAATATATGGTATTCGTATTTAATAAAGGGGTATTGCTCGATATTATGGTAAGGGTCCCCCCTTTTCAATATATGGTCTTCGTATTTAATATAGGGGTATTGCTCGATATTATGGTAAGGGTCCCCCCTTTTCAATATATGGTCTTCGTATTTAATATAGGGGTATTGCTCGATATTATGGTAAGGGCCCCTCTTTTCAATATATGGTCTTCGTATTTAATATAAGGGTATTGCTCGATATTATGGTAAGGGTCCACCCTTTTCAATATATGGTCTTCGTATTTAATATAAGGGTATTGCTCGATATTATGGTAAGGGTCCCCCTTTTCAATATATGGTCTTCGTATTTAATATAGGGGTATTGCTCGATATTATGGTAAGGGTCCCCCCTTTTCAATATATGGTCTTCGTATTTAATATAAGGGTATTGCTCGATATTATGGTAAGGGTCCCCCTTTTCAATATATGGTCTTCGTATTTAATAAAGGGGTATTGCTCGATATTATGGTAAGGGTCCCCCCTTTACAATATATGGTCTTCGTATTTAATATAAGGCTATTGCTCGATATTATGGTAAGGGTCCCCCCTTTTCAATATATGGTCTTCGTATTTAATATAGGGATATTGCTCGATATTATGGTAAGGGTCCCCCCTTTACAATATATGGTCTTCGTATTTAATATAAGGGTATTGCTCGATATTATGGTAAGGGTCCCCCCTTTTCAATATATGGTCTTTGTATTTAATATAGGGGTATTGCTCGATATTATGGTAAGGGTCCCCCTTTTCAATATATGGTCTTCGTATTTAATATAAGGGTATTGCTCGATATTATGGTAAGGGTCCCCCCTTTTCAATATATGGTCTTCGTATTTAATATAAGGGTATTGCTCGATATTATGGTAAGGGTCCCCCCTTTTCAATATATGATCTTTGTATTTAATATAGGGGTATTGCTCGATATTATGGTAAGGGTCCCCCCTTTTCAATATATGGTCTTCGTATTTAATAAAGGGGTATTGCTCGATATTATGGTAAGGGTCCCCCCTTTTCAATATATGGTCTTCGTATTTAATATAAGGGTATTGCTCGATATTATGGTAAGGGTCCCCCCTTTTCAATATATGGTCTTCGTATTTAATATAGGGATATTGCTCGATATTATGGTAAGGGTCCCCCCTTTTCAATATATGGTCTTCGTATTTAATATAGGGGTATTGCTCGATATTATGGTAAGGGCCCCTCTTTTCAATATATGGTCTTCGTATTTAATATAAGGGTATTGCTCGATATTATGGTAAGGGTCCACCCTTTTCAATATATGGTCTTCGTATTTAATATAAGGGTATTGCTCGATATTATGGTAAGGGTCCCCCTTTTCAATATATGGTCTTCGTATTTAATATAGGGGTATTGCTCGATATTATGGTAAGGGTCCCCCCTTTTCAATATATGGTCTTCGTATTTAATATAAGGGTATTGCTCGATATTATGGTAAGGGTCCCCCTTTTCAATATATGGTCTTCGTATTTAATAAAGGGGTATTGCTCGATATTATGGTAAGGGTCCCCCCTTTACAATATATGGTCTTCGTATTTAATATAAGGGTATTGCTCGATATTATGGTAAGGGTCCCCCCTTTTCAATATACGGTCTTCGTATTTAATATAGGGATATTGCTCGATATTATGGTAAGGGTCCCCCCTTTTCAATATATGGTCTTCGTATTTAATATAGGGGTATTACTCGATTTCAATATATGGTCTTCGTATTTAATATAGGGGTATTGCTCGATATTATGGTAAGGGTCCCTCTTTTCAATATATAGTCTTCGTATTTAATATAAGGGTATTGCTCGATATTATGGTAAGGGTCCCCCTTTTCAATATATGGTCTTCGTATTTAATATAGGGATATTGCTCGATATTATGGTAAGGGTCCCCCTTTTCAATATATGGTCTTCGTATTTAATATAGGGGTAATGCTCGATATTATGGTAAGGGTCCCCCCTTTTCAATATATGGTCTTCGTATTTAATATAGGGGTAATGCTCGATATTATGGTAAGGGTCCCCCCTTTTCAATATATGGTCTTCGTATTTAATATAGGGATATTGCTCGATATTATGGTAAGGGTCCCCCTTTTCAATATATGGTCTTCGTATTTAATATAGGGATATTGCTCGATATTATGGTAAGGGTCCCCCCTTTTCAATATATGGTCTTCGTATTTAATAAAGGGGTATTGCTCGATATTATGGTAAGGGTCCCCCCTTTTCAATATATGGTCTTCGTATTTAATATAGGGATATTGCTCGATATTATGGTAAGGGTCCCCCTTTTCAATATATGGTATTCGTATTTAATAAAGGGGTATTGCTCGATATTATGGTAAGGGTCCCCCCTTTTCAATATATGGTCTTCGTATTTAATATAGGGGTATTGCTCGATATTATGGTAAGGGTCCCCCCTTTTCAATATATGGTCTTCGTATTTAATATAGGGATATTGCTCGATATTATGGTAAGGGTCCCCCTTTTCAATATATGGTCTTCGTATTTAATATAAGGGTATTGCTCGATATTATGGTAAGGGTCCCCCTTTTCAATATATGGTCTTCGTATTTAATATAGGGGTATTGCTCGATATTATGGTAAGGGTCCCCCCTTTTCAATATATGGTCTTCGTATTTAATAAAGGGGTATTGCTCGATATTATGGTAAGGGTCCCCCCTTTTCAATATATGGTCTTCGTATTTAATATAGGGGTATTGCTCGATATTATGGTAAGGGTCCCCCCTTTTCAATATATGGTCTTCGTATTTAATATAGGGATATTGCTCGATATTATGGTAAGGGTCCCCCTTTTCAATATATGGTATTCGTATTTAATAAAGGGGTATTGCTCGATATTATGGTAAGGGTCCCCCCTTTTCAATATATGGTCTTCGTATTTAATATAGGGGTATTGCTCGATATTATGGTAAGGGTCCCCCCTTTTCAATATATGGTCTTCGTATTTAATATAGGGATATTGCTCGATATTATGGTAAGGGTCCCCCCTTTACAATATATGGTCTTCGTATTTAATATAGGGATATTGCTCGATATTATGGTAAGGGTCCCCCTTTTCAATATATGGTATTCGTATTTAATAAAGGGGTATTGCTCGATATTATGGTAAGGGTCCCCCCTTTTCAATATATGGTCTTCGTATTTAATATAGGGGTATTGCTCGATATTATGGTAAGGGTCCCCCCTTTTCAATATATGGTCTTCGTATTTAATATAGGGATATTGCTCGATATTATGGTAAGGGTCCCCCCTTTACAATATATGGTCTTCGTATTTAATATAGGGATATTGCTCGATATTATGGTAAGGGTCCCCCTTTTCAATATATGGTATTCGTATTTAATAAAGGGGTATTGCTCGATATTATGGTAAGGGTCCCCCCTTTTCAATATATGGTCTTCGTATTTAATAAAGGGGTATTGCTCGATATTATGGTAAGGGTCCCCCCTTTACAATATATGGTCTTCGTATTTAATATAAGGGTATTGCTCGATATTATGGTAAGGGTCCCCCTTTTCAATATATGGTCTTCGTATTTAATAAAGGGGTATTGCTCGATATTATGGTAAGGGTCCCCCCTTTACAATATATGGTCTTCGTATTTAATATAAGGGTATTGCTCGATATTATGGTAAGGGTCCCCCCTTTTCAATATACGGTCTTCGTATTTAATATAGGGATATTGCTCGATATTATGGTAAGGGTCCCCCCTTTTCAATATATGGTATTCGTATTTAATAAAGGGGTATTGCTCGATATTATGGTAAGGGTCCCCCCTTTTCAATATATGGTCTTCGTATTTAATATAGGGATATTGCTCGATATTATGGTAAGGGTCCCCCTTTTCAATATATGGTATTCGTATTTAATAAAGGGGTATTGCTCGATATTATGGTAAGGGTCCCCCCTTTTCAATATATGGTCTTCGTATTTAATATAGGGGTATTGCTCGATATTATGGTAAGGGTCCCCCCTTTTCAATATATGGTCTTCGTATTTAATATAGGGATATTGCTCGATATTATGGTAAGGGTCCCCCTTTTCAATATATGGTCTTCGTATTTAATATAAGGGTATTGCTCGATATTATGGTAAGGGTCCCCCTTTTCAATATATGGTCTTCGTATTTAATATAGGGGTATTGCTCGATATTATGGTAAGGGTCCCCCCTTTTCAATATATGGTCTTCGTATTTAATATAAGGGTATTGCTCGATATTATGGTAAGGGTCCCCCTTTTCAATATATGGTCTTCGTATTTAATAAAGGGGTATTGCTCGATATTATGGTAAGGGTCCCCCCTTTACAATATATGGTCTTCGTATTTAATATAAGGGTATTGCTCGATATTATGGTAAGGGTCCCCCCTTTTCAATATATGGTCTTCGTATTTAATATAGGGATATTGCTCGATATTATGGTAAGGGTCCCCCCTTTACAATATATGGTCTTCGTATTTAATATAAGGGTATTGCTCGATATTATGGTAAGGGCCCCCCCTTTTCAATATATGGTCTTTGTATTTAATATAGGGGTATTGCTCGATATTATGGTAAGGGTCCCCCTTTTCAATATATGGTCTTCGTATTTAATATAAGGGTATTGCTCGATATTATGGTAAGGGTCCCCCCTTTTCAATATATGGTCTTCGTATTTAATATAAGGGTATTGCTCGATATTATGGTAAGGGTCCCCCCTTTTCAATATATGATCTTTGTATTTAATATAGGGGTATTGCTCGATATTATGGTAAGGGTCCCCCCTTTTCAATATATGGTCTTCGTATTTAATAAAGGGGTATTGCTCGATATTATGGTAAGGGTCCCCCCTTTTCAATATATGGTCTTCGTATTTAATATAAGGGTATTGCTCGATATTATGGTAAGGGTCCCCCCTTTTCAATATATGGTCTTCGTATTTAATATAGGGATATTGCTCGATATTATGGTAAGGGTCCCCCCTTTTCAATATATGGTCTTCGTATTTAATATAGGGGTATTGCTCGATATTATGGTAAGGGTCCACCCTTTTCAATATATGGTCTTCGTATTTAATATAAGGGTATTGCTCGATATTATGGTAAGGGTCCCCCTTTTCAATATATGGTCTTCGTATTTAATAAAGGGGTATTGCTCGATATTATGGTAAGGGTCCCCCCTTTTCAATATATGGTCTTCGTATTTAATATAGGGATATTGCTCGATATTATGGTAAGGGTCCCCCCTTTTCAATATATGGTCTTCGTATTTAATATAGGGGTATTGCTCGATATTATGGTAAGGGTCCCCCCTTTTCAATATATGGTCTTCGTATTTAATAAAGGGGTATTGCTCGATATTATGGTAAGGGTCCCCCTTTTCAATATATGGTCTTCGTATTTAATATAGGGGTATTGCTCGATATTATGGTAAGGGTCCCCCCTTTTCAATATATGGTCTTCGTATTTAATATAGGGGTATTGCTCGATATTATGGTAAGGGTCCCCCCTTTTCAATATATGGTCTTCGTATTTAATATAGGGATATTGCTCGATATTATGGTAAGGGTCCCCCCTTTTCAATATATGGTCTTCGTATTTAATATAGGGATATTGCTCGATATTATGGTAAGGGTCCCCCTTTTCAATATATGGTCTTCGTATTTAATATAGGGGTATTGCTCGATATTATGGTAAGGGTCCCTCTTTTCAATATATAGTCTTCGTATTTAATATAAGGGTATTGCTCGATATTATGGTAAGGGTCCCCCTTTTCAATATATGGTCTTCGTATTTAATATAGGGATATTGCTCGATATTATGGTAAGGGTCCCCCTTTTCAATATATGGTCTTCGTATTTAATATAGGGGTAATGCTCGATATTATAGTAAGGGTCCCCCCTTTTCAATATATGGTCTTCGTATTTAATAAAGGGGTATTGCTCGATATTATGGTAAGGGTCCCCCCTTTTCAATATATGGTCTTCGTATTTAATAAAGGGGTATTGCTCGATATTATGGTAAGGGTCCCCCCTTTTCAATATATGGTCTTCGTATTTAATATAGGGATATTGCTCGATATTATGGTAAGGGTCCCCCTTTTCAATATATGGTATTCGTATTTAATAAAGGGGTATTGCTCGATATTATGGTAAGGGTCCCCCCTTTTCAATATATGGTCTTCGTATTTAATATAGGGATATTGCTCGATATTATGGTAAGGGTCCCCCCTTTTCAATATATGGTCTTCGTATTTAATATAGGGATATTGCTCGATATTATGGTAAGGGTCCCCCTTTTCAATATATGGTCTTCGTATTTAATATAGGGGTATTGCTCGATATTATGGTAAGGGTCCCCCCTTTTCAATATATGGTCTTCGTATTTAATATAGGGGTATTGCTCGATATTATGGTAAGGGCCCCTCTTTTCAATATATGGTCTTCGTATTTAATATAAGGGTATTGCTCGATATTATGGTAAGGGTCCACCCTTTTCAATATATGGTCTTCGTATTTAATATAAGGGTATTGCTCGATATTATGGTAAGGGTCCCCCTTTTCAATATATGGTCTTCGTATTTAATATAGGGGTATTGCTCGATATTATGGTAAGGGTCCCCCCTTTTCAATATATGGTCTTCGTATTTAATATAAGGGTATTGCTCGATATTATGGTAAGGGTCCCCCTTTTCAATATATGGTCTTCGTATTTAATAAAGGGGTATTGCTCGATATTATGGTAAGGGTCCCCCCTTTACAATATATGGTCTTCGTATTTAATATAAGGGTATTGCTCGATATTATGGTAAGGGTCCCCCCTTTTCAATATATGGTCTTCGTATTTAATATAGGGATATTGCTCGATATTATGGTAAGGGTCCCCCCTTTACAATATATGTACTTCGTATTTAATGTAAGGGTATTGCTCGATATTATGGTAAGGGTCCCCCCTTTTCAATATATGGTCTTTGTATTTAATATAGGGGTATTGCTCGATATTATGGTAAGGGTCCTCCTTTTCAATATATGGTCTTCGTATTTAATATAAGGGTATTGCTCGATATTATGGTAAGGGTCCCCCCTTTTCAATATATGGTCTTCGTATTTAATATAAGGGTATTGCTCGATATTATGGTAAGGGTCCCCCCTTTTCAATATATGATCTTTGTATTTAATATAGGGGTATTGCTCGATATTATGGTAAGGGTCCCCCCTTTTCAATATATGGTCTTCGTATTTAATAAAGGGGTATTGCTCGATATTATGGTAAGGGTCCCCCCTTTTCAATATATGGTCTTCGTATTTAATATAAGGGTATTGCTCGATATTATGGTAAGGGTCCCCCCTTTTCAATATATGGTCTTCGTATTTAATATAGGGATATTGCTCGATATTATGGTAAGGGTCCCCCCTTTTCAATATATGGTCTTCGTATTTAATATAGGGGTATTGCTCGATATTATGGTAAGGGTCCACCCTTTTCAATATATGGTCTTCGTATTTAATATAAGGGTATTGCTCGATATTATGGTAAGGGTCCCCCTTTTCAATATATGGTCTTCGTATTTAAT
This sequence comes from Epicampocera succincta, assembly GCA_932526305.1. NCBI lineage: Eukaryota > Metazoa > Arthropoda > Insecta > Diptera > Tachinidae > Epicampocera > Epicampocera succincta. The sequence goes on along the minus strand of OW052035.1, from coordinate 9,780,135 downwards.
AAAGGGGTATTGCTCGATATTATGGTAAGGGTCCCCCCTTTACAATATATGGTCTTCGTATTTAATATAAGGGTATTGCTCGATATTATGGTAAGGGTCCCCCCTTTTCAATATATGGTCTTCGTATTTAATATAGGGATATTGCTCGATATTATGGTAAGGGTCCCCCCTTTACAATATATGGTCTTCGTATTTAATATAAGGGTATTGCTCGATATTATGGTAAGGGTCCCCCCTTTTCAATATATGGTCTTTGTATTTAATATAGGGGTATTGCTCGATATTATGGTAAGGGTCCCCCTTTTCAATATATGGTCTTCGTATTTAATATAAGGGTATTGCTCGATATTATGGTAAGGGTCCCCCCTTTTCAATATATGGTCTTCGTATTTAATATAAGGGTATTGCTCGATATTATGGTAAGGGTCCCCCCTTTTCAATATATGATCTTTGTATTTAATATAGGGGTATTGCTCGATATTATGGTAAGGGTCCCCCCTTTTCAATATATGGTCTTCGTATTTAATAAAGGGGTATTGCTCGATATTATGGTAAGGGTCCCCCCTTTTCAATATATGGTCTTCGTATTTAATATAAGGGTATTGCTCGATATTATGGTAAGGGTCCCCCCTTTTCAATATATGGTCTTCGTATTTAATATAGGGATATTGCTCGATATTATGGTAAGGGTCCCCCCTTTTCAATATATGGTCTTCGTATTTAATATAGGGGTATTGCTCGATATTATGGTAAGGGCCCCTCTTTTCAATATATGGTCTTCGTATTTAATATAAGGGTATTGCTCGATATTATGGTAAGGGTCCACCCTTTTCAATATATGGTCTTCGTATTTAATATAAGGGTATTGCTCGATATTATGGTAAGGTTCCCCCTTTTCAATATATGGTCTTCGTATTTAATATAGGGGTATTGCTCGATATTATGGTAAGGGTCCCCCCTTTTCAATATATGGTCTTCGTATTTAATATAAGGGTATTGCTCGATATTATGGTAAGGGTCCCCCTTTTCAATATATGGTCTTCGTATTTAATAAAGGGGTATTGCTCGATATTATGGTAAGGGTCCCCCCTTTACAATATATGGTCTTCGTATTTAATATAAGGGTATTGCTCGATATTATGGTAAGGGTCCCCCCTTTTCAATATACGGTCTTCGTATTTAATATAGGGATATTGCTCGATATTATGGTAAGGGTCCCCCCTTTTCAATATATGGTCTTCGTATTTAATATAGGGGTATTGCTCGATATTATGGTAAGGGCCCCTCTTTTCAATATATGGTCTTCGTATTTAATATAAGGGTATTGCTCGATATTATGGTAAGGGTCCACCCTTTTCAATATATGGTCTTCGTATTTAATATAAGGGTATTGCTCGATATTATGGTAAGGGTCCCCCTTTTCAATATATGGTCTTCGTATTTAATAAAGGGGTATTGCTCGATATTATGGTAAGGGTCCCCCCTTTTCAATATATGGTCTTCGTATTTAATATAGGGATATTGCTCGATATTATGGTAAGGGTCCCCCCTTTTCAATATATGGTCTTCGTATTTAATATAGGGGTATTGCTCGATATTATGGTAAGGGTCCCCCCTTTTCAATATATGGTCTTCGTATTTAATAAAGGGGTATTGCTCGATATTATGGTAAGGGTCCCCCTTTTCAATATATGGTCTTCGTATTTAATATAGGGGTATTGCTCGATATTATGGTAAGGGTCCCCCCTTTTCAATATATGGTCTTCGTATTTAATATAGGGGTATTGCTCGATATTATGGTAAGGGTCCCCCCTTTTCAATATATGGTCTTCGTATTTAATATAGGCATATTGCTCGATATTATGGTAAGGGTCCCCCCTTTTCAATATATGGTCTTCGTATTTAATATAGGGATATTGCTCGATATTATGGTAAGGGTCCCCCTTTTCAATATATGGTCTTCGTATTTAATATAGGGGTATTGCTCGATATTATGGTAAGGGTCCCTCTTTTCAATATATAGTCTTCGTATTTAATATAAGGGTATTGCTCGATATTATGGTAAGGGTCCCCCTTTTCAATATATGGTCTTCGTATTTAATATAGGGATATTGCTCGATATTATGGTAAGGGTCCCCCTTTTCAATATATGGTCTTCGTATTTAATATAGGGGTAATGCTCGATATTATGGTAAGGGTCCCCCCTTTTCAATATATGGTCTTCGTATTTAATATAGGGATATTGCTCGATATTATGGTAAGGGTCCCCCTTTTCAATATATGGTCTTCGTATTTAATATAGGGATATTGCTCGATATTATGGTAAGGGTCCCCCCTTTTCAATATATGGTCTTCGTATTTAATAAAGGGGTATTGCTCGATATTATGGTAAGGGTCCCCCCTTTTCAATATATGGTCTTCGTATTTAATATAGGGATATTGCTCGATATTATGGTAAGGGTCCCCCTTTTCAATATATGGTATTCGTATTTAATAAAGGGGTATTGCTCGATATTATGGTAAGGGTCCCCCCTTTTCAATATATGGTCTTCGTATTTAATATAGGGATATTGCTCGATATTAATGTAAGGGTCCCCCCTTTTCAATATATGGTCTTCGTATTTAATATAGGGATATTGCTCGATATTATGGTAAGGGTCCCCCTTTTCAATATATGGTCTTCGTATTTAATATAGGGGTATTGCTCGATATTATGGTAAGGGTCCCCCCTTTTCAATATATGGTCTTCGTATTTAATATAGGGGTATTGCTCGATATTATGGTAAGGGCCCCTCTTTTCAATATATGGTCTTCGTATTTAATATAAGGGTATTGCTCGATATTATGGTAAGGGTCCACCCTTTTCAATATATGGTCTTCGTATTTAATATAAGGGTATTGCTCGATATTATGGTAAGGGTCCCCCTTTTCAATATATGGTCTTCGTATTTAATATAGGGGTATTGCTCGATATTATGGTAAGGGTCCCCCCTTTTCAATATATGGTCTTCGTATTTAATATAAGGGTATTGCTCGATATTATGGTAAGGGTCCCCCTTTTCAATATATGGTCTTCGTATTTAATAAAGGGGTATTGCTCGATATTATGGTAAGGGTCCCCCCTTTACAATATATGGTCTTCGTATTTAATATAAGGGTATTGCTCGATATTATGGTAAGGGTCCCCCCTTTTCAATATATGGTCTTCGTATTTAATATAGGGATATTGCTCGATATTATGGTAAGGGTCCCCCCTTTACAATATATGGTCTTCGTATTTAATATAAGGGTATTGCTCGATATTATGGTAAGGGTCCCCCCTTTTCAATATATGGTCTTTGTATTTAATATAGGGGTATTGCTCGATATTATGGTAAGGGTCCCCCTTTTCAATATATGGTCTTCGTATTTAATATAAGGGTATTGCTCGATATTATGGTAAGGGTCCCCCCTTTTCAATATATGGTCTTCGTATTTAATATAAGGGTATTGCTCGATATTATGGTAAGGGTCCCCCCTTTTCAATATATGATCTTTGTATTTAATATAGGGGTATTGCTCGATATTATGGTAAGGGTCCCCCCTTTTCAATATATGGTCTTCGTATTTAATAAAGGGGTATTGCTCGATATTATGGTAAGGGTCACCCCTTTTCAATATATGGTCTTCGTATTTAATATAAGGGTATTGCTCGATATTATGGTAAGGGTCCCCCCTTTTCAATATATGGTCTTCGTATTTAATATAGGGATATTGCTCGATATTATGGTAAGGGTCCCCCCTTTTCAATATATGGTCTTCGTATTTAATATAGGGGTATTGCTCGATATTATGGTAAGGGCCCCTCTTTTCAATATATGGTCTTCGTATTTAATATAGGGGTATTGCTCGATATTATGGTAAGGGTCCCCCCTTTACAATATATGGTCTTCGTATTTAATATAAGGGTATTGCTCGATATTATGGTAAGGGTCCCCCCTTTTCAATATATGGTCTTCGTATTTAATATAGGGATATTGCTCGATATTATGGTAAGGGTCCCCCCTTTACAATATATGGTCTTCGTATTTAATATAGGGATATTGCTCGATATTATGGTAAGGGTCCCCCCTTTACAATATATGGTCTTCGTATTTAATATAAGGGTATAGCTCGATATTATGGTAAGGGTCCACCCTTTTCAATATATGGTCTTCGTATTTAATATAAGGGTATTGCTCGATATTATGGTAAGGGTCCCCCCTTTTCAATATATGGTCTTCGTATTTAATATAGGGATATTGCTCGATATTATGGTAAGGGTCCCCCCTTTACAATATATGGTCTTCGTATTTAATATAAGGGTATTGCTCGATATTATGGTAAGGGTCCCCCCTTTTCAATATATGATCTTTGTATTTAATATAGGGGTATTGCTCGATATTATGGTAAGGGTCCCCCCTTTTCAATATATGGTCTTCGTATTTAATAAAGGGGTATTGCTCGATATTATGGTAAGGGTCCACCCTTTTCAATATATGGTCTTCGTATTTAATATAAGGGTATTGCTCGATATTATGGTAAGGGTCCCCCTTTTCAATATATGGTCTTCGTATTTAATATAGGGGTATTGCTCGATATTATGGTAAGGGTCCCCCCTTTACAATATATGGTCTTCGTATTTAATATAAGGGTATTGCTCGATATTATGGTAAGGGTCTCCCTTTTCAATATATGGTCTTCGTATTTAATATAGGGATATAGCTCGATATTATGGTAAGGGTCCCCCCTTTACAATATATGGTCTTCGTATTTAATATAAGGGTATAGCTCGATATTATGGTAAGGGTCCCCCCTTTTCAATATATGGTCTTTGTATTTAATATAGGGGTATTGCTCGATATTATGGTAAGGGTCCCCCTTTTCAATATATGGTCTTCGTATTTAATATAAGGGTATTGCTCGATATTATGGTAAGGGTCCCCCCTTTTCAATATATGATCTTTGTATTTAATATAGGGGTATTGCTCGATATTATGGTAAGGGTCCCCCCTTTTCAATATATGGTCTTCGTATTTAATAAAGGGGTATTGCTCGATATTATGGTAAGGGTCCCCCCTTTTCAATATATGATCTTTGTATTTAATATAGGGGTATTGCTCGATATTATGGTAAGGGTCCCCCCTTTTCAATATATGGTCTTCGTATTTAATAAAGGGGTATTGCTCGATATTATGGTAAGGGTCCCCCCTTTTCAATATATGATCTTTGTATTTAATATAGGGGTATTGCTCGATATTATGGTAAGGGTCCCCCCTTTTCAATATATGGTCTTCGTATTTAATAAAGGGGTATTGCTCGATATTATGGTAAGGGTCCCCCTTTTCAATATATGGTCTTCGTATTTAATATAGGGATATTGCTCGATATTATGGTAAGGGTCCCCCCTTTACAATATATGGTCTTCGTATTTAATATAAGGGTATTGCTCGATATTATGGTAAGGGTCCCCCCTTTTCAATATATGATCTTTGTATTTAATATAGGGGTATTGCTCGATATTATGGTAAGGGTCCCCCCTTTTCAATATATGGTCTTCGTATTTAATAAAGGGGTATTGCTCGATATTATGGTAAGGGTCCCCCCTTTTCAATATATGATCTTTGTATTTAATATAGGGGTATTGCTCGATATTATGGTAAGGGTCCCCCCTTTTCAATATATAGTCTTCGTATTTAATAAAGGGGTATTGCTCGATATTATGGTAAGGGTCCCCCCTTTTCAATATATGGTCTTCGTATTTAATATAAGGGTATTGCTCGATATTATGGTAAGGGTCCCCCCTTTTCAATATATGGTCTTCGTATTTAATAAAGGGGTATTGCTCGATATTATGGTAAGGGTCCCCCCTTTTCAATATATGGTCTTCGTATTTAATATAAGGGTATTGCTCGATATTATGGTAAGGGTCCCCCCTTTTCAATATATGGTCTTCGTATTTAATATAGGGATATTGCTCGATATTATGGTAAGGGTCCCCTATTTTAAAAAATCCATATAAATATTAGGATGGATCCAAGTCTATCAGTATTCATATTAATAATACGAATATTACTTCCATATTAAACTTTTTTAAAAAAGGCAGGACCATTAAGCCTTTTTAAATAGGGTCTTCTTATTTGTCATATGGGTATTGCTCCATATTATGATATGGATATAGGGTCTTCGTATTTATGATAAGGGTAATTAAAGAGGGTTGTTCCATAAATAAATGCATAGCAGCTATTGCAGGCTGGCTTTTTGTATTGCTGGCACAGAAAAGCATTGCCTGCTACTTATGTGGTGCAATGAATCCATATTGTCAGAGTGTTCAACAAGAATTTTTATGGACTTTCTTAAACGGTCTTTCTTTAATGAATGCGTTTATTTTAAATTTTTATGGCATTTTATAGAATATTTTTTTAGAAATATATTATTTTATTTTTCAATATAATTATTACCAATATATTAGTTTTAAATGCATTTGCAGTGCAAATTATAAATTTATTAGGCTTAACAGAGCCCTGCTACTTAATTAACAGAGGTATGTTAATATTGCAGGTTTGAGTCTGGGGTTAAAAACTTTAAAATTTATCTTCTCACCCATAAAAGTTTTAAATGAAAAAAATGTTGTTTGGCAGGAAAATAATAATTAATAACTTGTCTTTAGGTAATTTTAATGAATTGAGCAATTTGTCAGAGGTTTAGTGACTTAATATAGTTGTGTTTCGCCAGACTGGCTCAAACCTTATGTCACCTGAATGATGGTATTTTTGGAATGTAGTATTTAGTCTAGTGCAGCAAATTACAGTTGTATGCTAAGGATAATTTATACTCTGTGCAAGGAAACTTCTTACGTTAAAAGAAACGAATACCTTAAAATTGTTTTTCAACACATTTCACTAGTCTTGCTGTTACCTGCGCCATGAATCACTATTTAAGTGATTGACATGTTTGGGCCACAAACAAAGTTTTTGGTTTGCCGTTGCTGTTACTTTTTCAAAACAAAGATTTAGTTTTATGTGCGTATGTACTCGTATAGTTCCTGCAAGTGGTCAGTTGGTCTAGCTTTGCAGTTTGTGCCTTCACGAGTTCTAATTTGAGTGTTTTTATTAATCTCTTAGAGCTTCAATGATCAGGTTTGGTTATTTGTTGCTGTTGTTGTTTGGTATTTCCAAGAAAACAAATTAAACTGGTTTATTTTTTCTCCACAAAAATGACTGAACTGACTGACCATTCGGCCTGTAAATGGAATGATTTGGCTTCAATTTATTTATCTTTTGTAAAACTTTGAAACAATGATTTATTCCTTTTTTTTATAGAAGATTTAACAAATTGCGTTTTAGTTTTGTTTTGTCTAATCTGGCAATTAATTGATTAATGGAAAGAGATAGCACAAAAGTTGTTGAATGTAATTTTTCTGTGTGACTTAACAAATGAAGTTAATTTGAGCAATTTTTTTTTGTTGCTAATAGAAACAAAAAGAAATATATGCAAACAGTTGAAAGGCATCAAAAAGTGCCAAATTCAAACCAGAATGATTAAACAATGGATGAAAATTCATTGCGAACGATGCAAAGTATCGGCATGGCTGACTTATGTATGTATATTTTTAAGCGTATATAAAACAGGTAACTGCAAACACAATAAACTGAAAGCTGGTAACTATTTAGAAATTAAAGCATTTTTTGCACATAATAAATTTTATTTAATTTCTGGCAGAGGTTTATCTTTTTTCCATATATCCTTTTTTTAAGAACTTTTTTTTTAACAACTATGATCCTACTTCTTTTTTTTTATAAAAAAAAGAACTGCACAACTTATGTTCTCCAATATTATGTTACATATTATTTATGCAGGGCAATTATACCTCCCTTATATCCTTTTTTTTTTAATGTGGGCAAATGATGATTGGCACCAAGTTTTAGTTACCCTTCATTTAGTCCTTACTGAAGTTGCGAGCACAAGAACCAATAATTGAAAATATTTTACACTTTCTGACAAAATTCCCCATTATTTTTAAGCTTAAAACATCACCAAATACTATTTGAAAACTAAAACATGTCATTCTGGTTGGATTGAATTTAAAGAATAAAATCATAATAAAAAAGAAAAACATTTCATATTTTAGAAGAAATTTAAACATAAAATCTTCTTCCATTAGTTGTTAAGCAATCAAACCCCTTTTGAGTTAATTACACTTTAAGAGAAGGGCAATATCGGTTGTGTGTCTGCCATAGAAAATACTTGCTGGCTTGGTAGCAAGTTACAGTCTTACACAACAGACAGACATTTGCTGTTGTTTATTTTTAATTACATTCAATTAAAATAATTGCTTTTTTATCATATTGCCTTGTAAAAACCTTCTCAAAGACAAGAGTTTAAAAAGAGTAGAAGGAATGCCCGCATCAAGAAGTCTTCCACAGATGATACATCTTGCGTGTAAATATTTAATTACTTTAAAGAATTTCTCACGTTGAAAGTTCACCAAAAATTGTAAATTAAATCAACTCTCTCATATAACAATAACAAAATCTCACGTAAATTTACAGGATTTTAATAAATTTCAGATTGATTTTCTCCATTTCCTTTGAACTACAGATACAAAATTTTTTTGTTGGAACATGTTTTATTTAACAAAAATTTCATTTAAGCAGTTTTCTCCATAAAAACTGTCATTGGTTAAGAAATTTCTGCAAACAATTTTATTGGTAAAAACGTTTCTACAGAAAAATTTTATTAGTGGAAAGTTTTTCATAAAAAGATTTATTGTGAAGAATATTTCTATAGACAAAATTCATTGGTAAATATTTTTCTATGCAAAAATATCATTGATGAAAATGTTCATATATGTAAATAATTTTACTGCTGAGGATTGTTTAATAAAGAATTTTATTGGTAAATACTTTTCCACGGACCAATTTTATTGGCAGATATTTTTTACAGGAAAAATATTCTGCAGAAAAATATTAGTGGCAAACATTTTTCTATAAAATAAAAATATCCTTGGTGCAGATTTTTATATCGAAAAATGACATAAGTAAAGATTTTTCTATACAAAAATGCTATTGATAGGATTTTTATAACGAAAAATTTGATTTCTAAATTTTAAAATTTTTCTTCCAAAAATATTATCGCAGAACAATTTTCTATAGAAAAATTTCATAGATGAAAATTTTTCAATAGATTTTTTTTTATTAGTCAAAAGTTTTGTACGGAAAAATTTCATTGGTAAAGATTTCTTATATAAAAATTTCAGTGAAGAAAAATTTTATGAGTAAAAAAGTTCGTTAAGAGAAAACTTTTCAATATTTTTTTCTTGTAAAAAAACTTCATTGTAAAACTTTTTATACAGAAAATGTTCATATGTAAAGATTTTCTTGTATTAAAAGTGGATTTGTTGAGGATTTTCAGTAGAAAAATATTCATTAGATACGATTCGTTTATAAAAGAAAATTTATTCGTGAAAATATTTCTATAGAAATTATTTTTGGTGACGATTTTTCTATAAGAAAGTTTTGTGTCTGACAGTTTTTCTATGGAAAACTTTTATTGGTAAACATTTTTCTAGGAGAGGTTTCATTGGAGAAGATTTTGGTTTTTTATGGAAAAATTGCCTTGAAAAAATTTAATTGTTGAAAGTTTTTCTATAGAAAAATTTCATTGGTGATGATTTTTATAAGCAACAATTTTATTGTGGAACATTTTTCATTGCAGATAATTATTGGTTTATACTCGTAGTGCAGATTTGTTGGTAAATAAAATTTATTTAGAAAAATATTGCTTTACAGAAAAGATATTTTCTGATCAAAAAAAAGTCCACTGTATTAAAAGTTTCATGAAATACTCGTAGAAAAATCACTTTCTTCTTCGCTGTTCGGAAAATATATTTTGAAGTGGTTAATTATCTTGTATCTGAGCGCATTTGAACATCAAACAAAAGCTGTATGCGCTTCTTTTTCCTTTGCAAACAAAAGAATAATGAAAATTATTTTTTTTCTTCTTCAAAAATTGTGTATAAGAGTTCGATTTAAGCTTTAAGTATTAACCACTCGTGAGCATATGAGCGTAATGAATGGTACTTCATAATAATGAAGATAAATACATTTTTAATATTTACCCTTCCTGCAGGCTTTAATAAAAAATTAAACAATACACACATGTATGAATACGCACGCACTTGAGGTACAAGATAAAATTAAAAGTCCTTGAGGGTTGCAAGTACTAGAACACAATAAATTCGTTGAGTACATTTAATTTGCTTCTCGCCGCTCATCTCCAGGCAGCCTGTTTCCCTCATGTCAAGTTTAAATAAAAGCAGCATCTTTTTTGCTGCGATGGGAATTTTTTTTTAATGTTTTGTTACGTTGCATTAATTGAATTTGAAAATATTTACTTAAACAATTTAATAAATATTTTGCTTCACTCGCAAGTTAAATAAATCCTTTCTGCAGTTATAAATTTGTTTTGAGCACTGCGCGCACAAATCTTTGGAAAGCTGTTGAGGTGGGTTGCTGTGAAACTCGATATCTGGTTTTGTTGCCAAATAAATAAAAACAGACCCTTATGATTTGTTAAGCTCGTACAGATTTCAAGCAGAAGACTAAATATGAAGCATCATGTTATCGTTGGAATAATAAAAATATTTAAGTCTTGTGCTATTTTAAGAAGGACGTGTAATTGAGTCATACAGAATGTTATATTAATTATTCCTTAGAGAACAGTTATAGAGTTTTTGTGTAGCAAAACAAATGTTTTCTTCAATGAAATTAGTGACAGCAAATTGTCGATAAGAAACATTTACTTACAAATTAATCGATAAGAAAATTAAAAAAAAAAAGTTATTAACATTCGTCGATATATAAATAATCGTTAGCAAAATTTTTTCACAACTATTAAGGTGATAACAAAATTTTGCTATAGAAAAGATATCGATAGCAAAATTTTATCCTTGAAAAAATAACAAAATGTTGCTAAAGGGAAACTATTAATAATAAATCTTTCTTGTAAGAAAATTCTGTATGAGTAAAATTTTTGTATAGAAAAATTATCGATAACAATAATATTATGTAGAAAACTTATCGAAAATTTTTGCCCAGAAAAATTAGCCATAACAAAATTTTTCTATAGAAAATTATTATTAAAAAAGTTTTTCTAGAAAAATTTATAGATGAATCGACAGAAAAATTTTCCATAGAAAAATTAGAAAAAAATAAATATTTTCCGTAATAAAATATTTTTATAGATAATTAATTGAGAATAACATTTTTTATAGAAAATTTATCGATAACAACATATTGCCATAGAAAATTGAACAAATAACAAAATGTTTGTATAAAGAAATTATCGATAACAAAATTGTAGAAAAAAACCTCAACCATAACATTTTTTCTTTGATAATTATTCAATAGCAAAAGTATTTTATGGAAAATTTATCGCTGGCAAAATTTTCCACAGAAAACCCATCAGTCATGAATTGTTTTTTGTAAATAATTAACCGATACCAAAAGTTTTCTGCAGAATAATAATTTTTTTTGCAAAATTTTTATATGAAAAATTACTTAGTGCAAATCTTTTGCACAGTAAAATCTTCGATAACAAAATTGTTTAATAAAAAAGTTATCAATAACAAAATATAGAATATGGGAAATTTTTCTATGGAATTTGTAACAATAACGAATATTTCCCATACAGAAAACTTTTTGATAAGATAATCTTTCGATAGAAAAATTACCGATAAACATAATTTGTTTGTACTTAAAAATATTTCGCAGTAGAACAAAATTTATTCTTCTGCTCCGTTATATCTCCTTTAGAAAATGATAAATTCACAATTATTTCATCCTTAACTCAACCCCTCTCACATATGAGTATTTTAGAAACTTCTTCAGTTCCCCCTAACATTTATCATAAACAGATTATTTAAGATATTTATCAAAATTTAAAACCAACTTTAATTCTTCCCTAAATATTTGTACAATGTACAAATTGTCAGCTTGTTTGGCACACAACGAATCAAAGTGTGTGAAAATGCCAAAAAAAAAAAAAAAAAACAAAGAATATTTGAAATATTCTTTTCGTTTAAGGAATTTCACATAGAAATTCAATAGTACTTGAGTCTCAAATGCAGCAAGTTTCCTTTTTTTGTTTAGGTTGGTGCAGTGATTTGGGCATCCCCTCCCCTCCTCTGCGGCGTCTTACTCTTGTCATTCTCATAAGTCATATGCAATCCCAATCATACCATTCAAATGTTTCAATATTTCATGTTCGATGTCTCTGAATAAATTGTAGAAATTATTTTTAACGAGAAGCTGCTGGACGAGGATGGTTCTCGAAGGATTCATTTTGCAGCCAAATAAACGTGGTGCCGAAATCAAAGTGTTCAGAAAGTATTGAACTAGTCGTATGTGAAAAAAATAAGTTGTCGAGAGAAAAAATTGCGATAAATTAAATTTGCAATAAACATTTTTCCGTAAAGTTGCGTTTTTGAAAAAAAAAATCATTTTGTGCAGCTATTTTTTGCCCTGTAGAAATTTTGTTCGGCGTACAAGTTTTCTATAGAATATATTCCGTTGAGTTTAATTTCCTATGGAAATTTAATCGTTAAGTTTAGTTTTCTATCAAACATGTTTCGTTATGACAGAATTTGTGTACATACAAACGTTTCATATGTATGTTTAATGTTCGATCCGCTAAAAGACGCTTCAAATAAGGCGTCTGATGCTGCCATGTATTCCGCTTCCAAACTGTTGATTGCCACTGAAGTTTGCTTTCTGGATTCCCATGCTATGGGACAACCACAAAAAAGGAAAACCCTGAACCCAGTATAGATAGCATTTTCTATCTATCAACAAATCCTTTTAAAGTGCCATCTTTCAACTGATAATCTTGTTGATTAATACTCTCCCATTCGTCATGGCAATTCACTTGTTAACCAGCTTTCAAAGGAACTGCCACAGCTTTGCATTGGTCCATATTATATTCCTTCATTGTGTTTGACTTAATTTAATGTTACCGGTTTCGCCTTCGCGTTCCTTTCCACTTGATTTATGTCAACGTAAAACCTTGCTCGCGAATTGTTGTTAATAAAATGGTTTTTAGGCTGCTGCATATATTTTTCATGGTGAAGATCAACACGATGTAAATGCATTTTATGTGTGACTGCTAAACGGACCACTGGTGAAAGTGTTGCCTTAAAATAAATCGCTTTTAACAACAATTTTCGTATAGTGTAATTCTTAGTTTAGTTTGGGATAAGAAATTTTAGATCGACCCACACATATTGTGCTAGTGTTAACTGCTGGTTATAGAAAACGTACTCGTGTGTCCTTATTTGAGTTTTTTTTAATGCTGTCCCATTGGAGTTTATTTTTACGAGATACATATTTATTTTTTTTTTTTTGTATTTCTTACAGTTGTCATGCAGCGGGACAACTCCTTCAAGCATCTTAGCAATGATGGGCAGTGTTCGCTTTTCCAACCAAAATGTTGTTCTAATATTCGGAAAATTTTATTTTTAGCGGTTTAAGAAAATGCTTCCCGGAGAAATAAAGTTTATTTTGAGACTTTAACGCTCGAAAATTGTGTTTTTTTTTTAAGCAAAAACTGAAGTGCTTTTGCCATTCTCATACAACCTGACACAAGTTTGCTAAACATTATTTATAATTTTTTTGTTCCGTTTTTTCATACTTCACTTAAAATTTTGTGTTAAAAAGTGTTAAGAATTTTTCCCAAAGCGTTGCAGGAATGTTCATGGTTTAAATACAATGAAGAAAGAATACGGCGAACATCTTCTGGGTGTCTGCTTCACACTGAACTTTAGCAGCAACGAATGGGTTTGTGTGAATGATTTGAGAGAAACTGTAACAAATTCTTCTAGATTTTTTTTTTCGTTTTTCTTCCTTAATATCGTGTTTTAAGTGCGAAAGTTGTCTATAATTTTCTTTATGTTATATATTTTTCATTTTGTCTTCTTGATTGCAGTGAATTCATTCCACTTTTCTTCAACTCTAGAACTCTGTAGTGGTTTGCTGCAGATGTATTGATGTTGCAAGAAATGCAGTTTTTTTTTTTTTTTTTTTGAGCAGTAAAAGAAAAAGAAATTGCTGGTGTGAAGAGATACGAGTACGATAAAAATGTTTCAGCAAAACAACTCTATAATTTTTCGTATCAAGGAATCAAAATATTTTGATTCTAATATAAAAAAAATTTAAGGGTATCAGGGTTTCTATATATTGTACAAATTAGGTTATCCTTGTTTTAGAAAAATTTTAAAAAGTTAAGAAGCTCGAAAATCCTTGCAAAATTAAATTAGAAAGGACTTTTCAAAAAAACAGCTGGCTGTTAAATTGCACTTAAAAGCACTTTTTCTTAACTCACGTCGCAGTGCATAGAAGTCGTCTTTGATGTCGAACCACTTCAAATGAAATTTAATTATTAACAGAGTTGATAAAAGCAAAGTCTTGAAAACTTTAAAACTATTCAAATAATTTCCGTTGCCCGTATCAAATATGTGTAAAAACGTCCCTTAAAAACAGCAGGATAAACGATTTTATTTGCCAAAAGGGAGTGACACAATTATTTAAACATTTTTCCTCTAACTTTCCCACCTTTACAACGATTCGAGTTGGAAAAACTCATGACAAATTTAACAAACACATTTTGTGTGAAACATTTTTAATATATTTCTATTAAGTTAAATTAAAAACAAACTGTGAGAAATATGGGCGGCACCGTTTTAAACACTTCATCGGTGGTGGTTACACAAGCAAACAGCTTTCCAAGTTTTCGTGTTATTAGTTTAAATTTTTGGACAAAATTCCTAGAACTATTAAAGGAAAGATATTTAACTTAAAAGAAAACCAATTTGTAAATGTTCCATCCCAACTTTTGTAACTATTTATTTAATCAAACGTTTGCAATTCTGTTACAATTTTCGACAGAATATGTTTCAATTATAAAATTGCTTTTTAAAATTTTTTGATTTTAGATATTTTTTATGTTCTATAGCTTTTTAGTAAATACTGGCTGGTCTATTGTTTAAAATTTAGATTTGAGATTTGCCAACTTATTGTTAGTTCATAATAATGAGATTCCATAAATACTTTTATATCAAAAAAAAAAAAAAATAGCAAATTAATCGGTTTAAATTTTTGTTTTGTACTATCGAATAATTATTTAATTATGCTATAGAAAATTATTCGATTAAGCTGATATTATTTGTAAAATATAAGATAACAAAAATTTTCTATAGAAAGTTATTCGATTATAAACATATTGTGCAAGAAGTTATTCGATTGTAAAAAAATTCTATACACGATTGCTAAAATTTTTTGTGGAGAATTATTTGATGTAATTTCTTTTTTGAAAATTATTTCAGTACAAAAATGTTTTATGAAATATTACTTAATTGTAAACATTTTCCATGGAGAATTATTCGCTCTGCCAAAGTTTTTTTGCAGAAATTTATTCGATTGCAAACATTTTCTGTAGAAGTTTATGAATTTTTTTTTTTAGAAAATTACTTGATAAGGAAAACTTTTTATGGAAAATTATTCGGCTAAAAGTATTTTTTATAAAATTATAGAATTTTTTACTAAAAAATTTTAGGTTATTAAAATTTTTTCTTTGGATCTCTAGATTATACATATATTGATAATAATAGTAATAAAAAAAAAATTAATTCAACACATTTACTGCAGAATTATTTTTTACGCCAGAAATTTTCAATTGAAATCGAAAATATTTCAAAGACAAATTTTTTACAAAACATTTTTTATTACAAGAGTTTCTTACAAAAATATATTATATTAAATAAAACACTTTTTGTAATTGTTTGCAAAAATAAATGCTTTTGGCTAGAAATATTTTTGATCAGAAAATTTTCCAATAATAAAAGGTTTCTTTTTTAATAATAAGTTTTTTTATTCGATTCCAGAAATATTGGAATTAAAAATTTTTTTATAGCAAAAACTATTTATACATATAAGAATTTTCGATTACAAAAATATTTTATGTATCTTAAAGCAAAAAATATCAACTACTTTTAACCTCAAAAAAAAAAAATTAATTTAAAAATTTCCACAGCTTCCAAGAAGCAGACAATCAATTTAATTTTGTTCCATTTTTAGTTTCTTTACAGCTTCTGGTGCAGTTTTTGGCCCCATATGTTTAATCCAAAGTAATGGAACGCGTAACATTTTTTCTTGTTAAATTCGTTAGAGAAAATGTTTCACAATTTGTAACCTGTAATAAATTGCTTTTAAATGAAGCGTGGAAGCTGATTTGGCAGCCAAACACAACCGAAATCAACTCTGGTGGTACGAGTATAAGGCACTAGAACAAAGAACGTGAAATAAATTGAACACCAAATTTGTTTTGGGTGGAGGTACGAGTAGAAAACAAAAGCCCTAAGACCCCTCAAAACATTTCAAAAGACAATAGGAAAGAAAATTGCTGATGGTTGAGTGTTTAAGAATGACTTGGGCTCATCATGTAAGTATATTTTTATGATAATTTCAAAGAAATGTCAGTCAATTTGTTTTGCCTTCCCATAAACATTAACATCAACATCATCATGATCATCATCAGCAGCAACTGCTCACCGTATTTTTGACGTCGATGATTTTCAAACTTGATGGGTGTTCGTTCTTCTCTGCCTTCCAGAGCATGTATTTTCTCCAGATATAAATTTCATTTGCGTGAAAAACCCAATTACAAATAAATGCAAAAATATTGTTATTTTTAATGATTCACTTTAAACTGTTCTATTCTTTGATTTTATTTTTCACAGCATTAATCTTGTGTTGAAGAAAAGTGGTCGGAAAAGAACTCAACGTTTAAAACGGGGACAGACATTGAACCCAGCAGCCATCAAACACAAACAATGTTCAATTGTTTTTTTTTTTTATTAGTTTTACCTTTTCAGAAAAGGATTTATAGTTTTTTTTTAGTGTAAATGAGGGAAATGGGCAAACTGGACGAGTGGATGGTGTAAAAGTCGATTTGATATTCGCAATTTTGTCCATAAAGGTAGTTTTTGCTGAAACTGGTTAAAGGTGAGCGAGCATTTTCATCAAAGAATTGTGTTTATTGTGGTTATATGGTGACATCAATAAGCAAAATTGTCGCAAATTGTTCAAATTTACATAAAAATAAGTCAATTTAAAAAATTTATGTTAAAAATTTTGCAATTTTTTTGAAGAAATTTTTGTGGAGAAGTTTGCCATTAACTGACTGCTGTTAAAATATTTTCAATATTAATAGAAAATTTATTTATATAATTTTTTTTTTTTAATTTATTTTTTAAATAAAATTCTTGGAGAAATATTTTGCACTATAACATTTTTAAATAAAATTTTTCTGTTTTCAAAATACTTAAATTTAATTTTTTCTCTTTTCAATGACAATGACACAGGACAGCAAATTCCCAAACTCCCTGTTAAAGTCATTTAACTTTTCTCTGTACAATAATAAATAATAATTACAAACGCACAAAAATTAGCTGGAAAAACACATTGAACACAAATAAAGCAATAAATTTTATAATAACAAGTCATTAATAACACTTTGACCTTTTTTTTTTTGTAGTTCTGAATATCAAACAGCCCACGTCATGAACATTTCAACATTGTGTATGGCCTGGATGTCATTAAGAATCATCAAAACATTTTTCCATTTTCAAGCACTTACATGACTGCAAGGAAAATTAAAATTTTTCTGCTCATATTTCAAAAATGTGCCATTAAATGGGGAGAAATATGTTTTAGTTGGGACATAAATTAAAAACACGAACTGACCACAAATTGATGCAGAAAACTTTCAACAAACGACTACGAAAAATAAAACTGAACCAGAATGTGGCAGCTGGTGGATTGAAAATTTTTCAAATAAAATAAATGCTATAAAATTGGAAAATATAAACTTAAAAGTTAAGAATATTTAATTATGTGGAGGAAAAGAGCATTATGTTCCAAATAGGCTGAGAAAAAGTGGGGAAGGTAAGAGGTTTCCAATATTTTAACATCCCCTGAAGATTTTACAATATTCTAAAAACATATTGTATTAATATATATAATCAGTAACAAATAGGTTTTACTCAAACAATAGAGAAAATAAAACAAAGGAATGTTTAAAAAAAAAGCTGGCAATACTGTTGACAATATAACACTATAAGTATTTCTATCTTTCTTTTAAAGCAAATTCTTTTATTCCTACCTAATTTGATGTTTGTTAAAGTTACCTCAACAGTCTAAGCAGTGGGGAAATCATGTGTAGGGACAGGAACTTTTATAAGAGGAATGCTGCCGACACCAATGATTATTGGTTTGGTGAATTCATCAGCAGCTTCTGGGCAATTCCAATTAATTCATAATTAAAATTTGTGGTTACAAAATTAAAATTTGTGGTTTTCTATTAATCAATAAAACATTTTGCAATATTTTATTTAAGCAATAACAAACAAGTTGTACTCAAATAACAGGAGAAATAAAACATCAATTGGGATTTTTGGTTGGTTAAAACTGGCAACTCTGTTGCTAAAAACTAAGTACTTCTACGCTTGAATCAAATTCACACCCGTTTATTTTGTAGTTTTATGTTTTTTTAAAGTTTGATAAGGTAATCTGAACTGTGTTAGCAGTGGGGAAATGCTGTGCATAACCAGGAACTGTCATGAGGCAGTGCTTTATCAGCCGAAATGTTTCCTATTGCTAAAATAAAAGCACAAGCTTTTCCAAGGAATTGAAATTAATCAGAAAAAACTTAAAATATGTGTTAAAGTCCCAGAACTTTGAACTATAAATGTAAAAACCCGATTGCTTTAGTTATAAATTTATCTGCAGATCTCTTCAATTTGTGGTGATTCCCCCTTTTTTGATGTCGTTTATTTGCTTAAATTTAATTAAAAATATATATATATATATGTATTTGTTGTCGCCGATTTCAGAGGATTTAATATATTGAATCTACAGATTTGTGATTAAATGCAAATTCGAGTAATCGATTTTCGAGTATCCACTGTTGTCTTATTATACTCGTATATATTTCCAGCCTTAACTCAGCTGCAACTTCTGTCATTTTCAACAGTTTTCTTTGTACAAGTTTAATTATTTCAACAAGTCGGATTACAAAAGAAACTGTATGGAAATCAAAATTAACACGGAAATGAAAAATTAGTTCTACATTAAACCGACACCGAAACAACTTCCGCCAGTGGCGGTTGATTCAACATGATTTCAAATATAAATTGCTGGCTGGCCACACAAAATGTTAATCTAAGTAAAACTCCACTGGTGCTTTGAAAACTTCTTACAATTGAGCCGTTTTCACTTTTCCCATACAAATTGTTAATTAACTATAAGAAAAAGTACCTGCAGGTACATGTGTTTGATTTTTATCTGCTGCTCAATTTGTTGGTTGCCTTCAATGTTGCAACGATTTGGGCAAACGTCCGCCTGATGTTTCATTTTAGTATGGTTTTCGAAAAGGTCAAAAGTTAAAATAAACCGCAAGCAAACAAAAGAAGTATTTATGCATGAAGTGGGCCCCTGTGGGGATACGTTAACAAAGGACATTAATTACACCAAAAAGGATAAGCCAATTATCCATATGCTTTAATGTTACCTTAAGGCGTATTTGACAAAATATTTTTCAACAGGTAAACGGCTTTGAGGAAAAAATGACCAAAGAAAATTACTTGAAATGGAAAAGGATAGTGTTAAAGTTTTTCCTCATACTGGGGGGATATCAAGGTATTTTTATTACTTTTACTTTTTGGTTTTTCCCAGGTATGAAGAACAAGATTTGTCAATGGGTGTGAAGATAAATTTTAAAATTTTTAACCCCAGACTCAAACCTGCGATATTAACATACCTCTATTAATTAAGTAGCAGGGCTCTGTTAAGCCTAAAAAATTTATATTTTGCAATGAAAATGCATTCAAAACTAAAAAATTAATAATAATTATATTAAAAAAAAATATATATTTCTAATAACATATTCTATAAAATACAGCCATACAAATCTAAAATCAACGCACTCATTACGGAAGACTATAAAAACTTTGTTGAAGAAAGTTCATGAAAATTCTTGGAAATAACGGCAGATGGGATTATTGGAGAACATTCCTCAGGCCATCCCTATGAATGTCCAATATTTAAAAGTCCCAACAGTGTGTTTTTCTGAAAATAGGACACATTTTGCCAAATTTCGACTTTTGAAATTTTACAAAGGACTTTGCTCCTTTTTTTGAAACGGAAGGAGATGGGCGAAAAAAAAATTATTGGAGAACGCTCCTCAGGCCAACCCTATAAATGTTCAATATATGGTCTTCGTATTTATTATTAGGGTATTGCTCGATATTATGGTAAGGGTCCCCCCTTTTCAATATATGGTCTTCGTATTTATTATTAGGGTATTGCTCGATATTATGGTAAGGGTCCCCCCTCTTCAATATATGGTCTTCGTATTTAATATAGGGATATTGCTCGATATTATGGTAAGGGTCCCCCCTTTTCAATATATGGTCTTCGTATTTAATATAGGGATATTGCTCGATATTATGGTAAGGGTCCCCCCTTTTCAATATATGGTCTTCGTATTTAATATAGGGATATTGCTCGATATTATGGTAAGGGTCCCCCCTTTTCAATATATGGTCTTCGTATTTAATATAGGGGTATTGCTCGATATTATGGTAAGGGTCCCCCCTTTTCAATATATGGTCTTCGTACTTAATATAGGGATATTGCTCGATATTATGGTAAGGGTCCCCCCTTTTCAATATATGGTCTTCGTACTTAATATAGGGATATTGCTCGATATTATGGTAAGGGTCCCCCCTTTTCAATATATGGTCTTCGTACTTAATATAGGGATATTGCTCGATATTATGGTAAGGGTCCCCCCTTTTCAATATATGGTCTTCGTACTTAATATAGGGATATTGCTCGATATTATGGTAAGGGTCCCCCCTTTTCAATATATGGTCTTCGTATTTAATATAGGGATATTGCTCGATATTATGGTAAGGGTCCCCCCTTTTCAATATATGGTCTTCGTACTTAATATAGGGATATTGCTCGATATTATGGTAAGGGTCCCCCCTTTTCAATATATGGTCTTCGTACTTAATATAGGGATATTGCTCGATATTATGGTAAGGGTCCCCCCTTTTCAATATATGGTCTTCGTACTTAATATAGGGATATTGCTCGATATTATGGTAAGGGTCCCCCCTTTTCAATATATGGTCTTCGTATTTAATATAGGGATATTGCTCGATATTATGGTAAGGGTCCCCCCTTTTCAATATATGGTCTTCGTACTTAATATAGGGATATTGCTCGATATTATGGTAAGGGTCCCCCCTTTTCAATATATGGTCTTCGTATTTAATATAGGGGTATTGCTCGATATTATGGTAAGGGTCCCCCCTTTTCAATATATGCTCTTCGTACTTAATATAGGGATATTGCTCGATATTATGGTAAGGGTCCCCCCTTTTCAATATATGGTCTTCGTACTTAATATAGGGATATTGCTCGATATTATGGTAAGGGTCGCCCCTTTTCAATATATGCTCTTCGTACTTAATATAGGGATATTGCTCGATATTATGGTAAGGGTCCCCCCTTTTCAATATATGCTCTTCGTACTTAATATAGGGATATTGCTCGATATTATGGTAAGGGTCCCCCCTTTTCAATATATGCTCTTCGTACTTAATATAGGGATATTGCTCGATATTATGGTAAGGGTCCCCCCTTTTCAATATATGCTCTTCGTACTTAATATAGGGATATTGCTCGATATTATGGTAAGGGTCCCCCCTTTTCAATATATGCTCTTCGTACTTAATATAGGGATATTGCTCGATATTATGGTAAGGGTCCCCCCTTTTCAATATATGGTCTTCGTACTTAATATAGGGATATTGCTCGATATTATGGTAAGGGTCGCCCCTTTTCAATATATGGTCTTCGTATTTAATATAGGGGTATTGCTCGATATTATGGTAAGGGTCCCCCCTTTTCAATATATGGTCTTCGTACTTAATATAGGGATATTGCTCGATATTATGGTAAGGGTCCCCCCTTTTCAATATATGCTCTTCGTACTTAATATAGGGATATTGCTCGATATTATGGTAAGGGTCCCCCCTTTTCAATATATGCTCTTCGTACTTAATATAGGGATATTGCTCGATATTATGGTAAGGGTCCCCCCTTTTCAATATATGCTCTTCGTACTTAATATAGGGATATTGCTCGATATTATGGTAAGGGTCCCCCCTTTTCAATATATGGTCTTCGTACTTAATATAGGGATATTGCTCGATATTATGGTAAGGGTCGCCCCTTTTCAATATATGGTCTTCGTATTTAATATAGGGGTATTGCTCGATATTATGGTAAGGGTCCCCCCTTTTCAATATATGGTCTTCGTACTTAATATAGGGATATTGCTCGATATTATGGTAAGGGTCCCCCCTTTTCAATATATGGTCTTCGTATTTAATATAGGGATATTGCTCGATATTATGGTAAGGGTCCCCCCTTTTCAATATATGGTCTTCGTATTTAATATAGGGGTATTGCTCGATATTATGGTAAGGGTCCCCCCTTTTCAATATATGGTCTTCGTACTTAATATAGGGATATTGCTCGATATTATGGTAAGGGTCCCCCCTTTTCAATATATGGTCTTCGTATTTAATATAGGGATATTGCTCGATATTATGGTAAGGGTCCCCCCTTTTCAATATATGGTCTTCGTATTTAATATAGGGATATTGCTCGATATTATGGTAAGGGTCCCCCCTTTTCAATATATGGTCTTCGTACTTAATATAGGGATATTGCTCGACATTATGGTAAGGGTCCCCCCTTTTCAATATATGGTCTTCGTATTTAATATAGGGGTATTGCTCGATATTATGGTAAGGGTCCCCCCTTTTCAATATATGGTCTTCGTACTTAATATAGGGGTATTGCTCGATATTATGGTAAGGGTCCCCCCTTTTCAATATATGGTCTTCGTACTTAATATAGGGATATTGCTCGATATTATGGTAAGGGTCCCCCCTTTTCAATATATGGTCTTCGTACTTAATATAGGGATATTGCTCGATATTATGGTAAGGGTCCCCCCTTTTCAATATATGGTCTTCGTACTTAATATAGGGATATTGCTCGATATTATGGTAAGGGTCACCCCTTTTCAATATATGGTCTTCGTATTTAATATAGGGGTATTGCTCGATATTATAATAAGGGTCGCCCCTTTTCAATATATGGTCTTCGTATTTAATATAGGGGTATTGCTCGGTATTATGGTAAGGGTCCCACCTTTTCAATATATGGTCTTCGTACTTAATATAGGGATATTGCTCGATATTATGGTAAGGGTCCCCCCTTTTCAATATATGGTCTTCGTATTTAATATAGGGGTATTGCTCGATATTATAATAAGGGTCCCCCCTTTTCAATATATGGTCTTCGTATTTAATATAGGGATATTGCTCGATATTATGGTAAGGGTCCCCCCTTTTCAATATATGGTCTTCGTACTTAATATAGGGATATTGCTCGATATTATGGTAAGGGTCCCCCCTTTTCAATATATGGTCTTCGTACTTAATATAGGGATATTGCTCGATATTATGGTAAGGGTCCCCCCTTTTCAATATATGGTCTTCGTATTTAATACAGGGGTATTGCTCGATATTATAATAAGGGTCGCCCCTTTTCAATATATGGTCTTCGTATTTAATATAGGGGTATTGCTCGGTATTATGGTAAGGGTCCCCTCTTTTAAAAAATCCATATAAATATTAGGATGGATCCAAGTCTATCAATATTCATTTTTATAATAAAAATATTACTTCCCTATTAAACTTTTTTAGAAAAGTTGCTGTATCTCCGCAAATATTGATTTTATCGCAAAAATAAGCGAAATTCGAAAAAACTTAACTAAAGTATCGATAGTGCTATTTTCAAATATATTAAAACTATTGTAATTTGAAGAAATTTTTTAAAAAATCCATATAAATATTAGGATGGATCCAAGCCTATCAGCATTCATTTTTATAATAAAAATATTACTTCCCTATTAAACTTTTTTAGAAAAGTGGCTGTATCTCCGCAAATATTGATTTTATCGCAAAAATAAGCGAAATTCGAAAAAAGTTAACTAAAGTATCGATAGTGCTATTTTCAAATATATTAAAACTATTGTAATTTGAAGAAATTTTTGAAAAAATCCATATAAATATTAGGATGGATCCAAGTCTATCAGTATTCATATTAATAATACGAATATTACTTCCATATTAAACTTTTTTAGAAAAGTTGCTGTATCTCCGCAAATATTGATTTTATCGCAAAAATAAGCGAAATTCGAAAAAAGTTAACTAAAGTATCGATAGTGCTATTTTCAAATATATTAAAACTATTGTAATTTGAAGAAATTTTTGAAAAAATCCATATAAATATTAGGATGGATCCAAGTCTATCAGTATTCATATTAATAATACGAATACTACTTCCATATTAAACTTTTTTAAAAAAGGCAGGACCATTATGCGTTTTTAAATA
Source organism: Epicampocera succincta (assembly GCA_932526305.1). Lineage (NCBI taxonomy): Eukaryota > Metazoa > Arthropoda > Insecta > Diptera > Tachinidae > Epicampocera > Epicampocera succincta. The sequence continues at coordinate 9,755,521 of OW052035.1, read as the reverse complement.
GGGTCTTCTTATTTGTCATACGGGATTGCTCCATATTATGATATGGATATAGGGTCTTCGTATTTATGATAAGGGTAATTAAAGAGGGTTGTTCCATAAATAAATGCATAGCAGCTATTGCAGGCTGGCTTTTTGTATTGCTGGCACAGAAAAGCATTGCCTGCTACTTATGTAGTGCAATGAATCCATATTGTCTGAGTGTTCAACAAGAATTTTTATGCACTTTCTTAAACGGTCTTTCTTTAATGAATGCGTTTATTTTAAATTTTTATGGCACTTTATAGAATATTTTTTTAGAAATATATTATTTTATTTTTCAATATAATTATTACCAATATATTAGTTTTAAATGCATTTGCAGTGCAAATTATAAATTTATTAGGCTTAACAGAGCCCTGCTACTTAATTAACAGAGGTATGTTAATATTGCAGGTTTGAGTCTGGGGTTAAAAACTTTAAAATTTATCTTCACACCCATGATTTGTCATGCTTTAAAAAGGATTTCGAGGTAAAGTTTAATAACTCCCATATAAAGTAGATTTCTGTTGAGTTTCTCTACTAAAGTTTGATGAATTTCAATACTTATCCCCCCCCAAAAGAAGCTTAACATTTGCAAACAATAGGAAAATGATGAAGATCTAAATAAATAATATAATTGCAACGCATTGCAACCTTTGGCTTCCACAGAAGTCTCCTTAAAGTAGAGATAGACAAATGGTTAGAAAACATGGTGGCGAAATATTGGAACCATACTGGATAGTTTTGTGTAATACAAAAAGTTTCTGAGATTTGATGTGTGTTAGAAAGATAGAACTTGCGCTGAAAGTAGTTAAAAAAACTGAAAAACACTGGCGAGGTACTCACAGGACATTGTGCCTGTTGTCTACTGAGTGGTCATATGCAACACATATGTTTGTAAATTCTAGGCAGAAAAGGAGAGAAGTCAATGGAATATTGGATTATCACCACTAAGACACAAGAGATACAGACCACTTCTATGCTGGGTGCACCGGGCGCACAGGACTGGCTGGCACTGCCATTGAAGTAGCTGGTATAGGTCCTTGATGTATTAAATCATAGATAGGAAAAAGCAACACAATAGCTTAAAGCTGATCGCAATACTTAAGGCCAGACCCCACTATTATTAATTCATTCAAACAAAGTACTCGTGTATTTCATTTAAGTATTTTCCTTTTTTTAACCACCTTTTCATTCTTTTGCCACAGTTTTTATTAGTCAATTGGACCAGTGTGCTGATTACACGGAACTTTCATAATGACTCCCTAAGTCAAAAAGGTAAATTATCTTCTGCTCTCGGTGCTTGTCTATCAAACATGTATTTAGAGTAAAATTAAAAACAAACAAAAAATTGAAGCCCGCATATTTTTTTTAAGCATATTTTTTAACTAGATTGTTTTCTATGAGAACTTGCTGTCAATTTGGGTTACAACTGGAAAAACAAATCAATTTCATATATGATTAACCCTTGTTATGGCTGAGCTCTTGAAAAGAATAATAATAAAGGTTTTTGGCTGAGAATTTTCTCTTTTTTTTAATAGTTTTTATAGTAATTACGGAATTATAGGTTTAACCTTTCTAAGACTGATTAATCTTATTTTTTTTGTAAGAGGATTTTTCGTTTTGTTTCTAGTTATTGTATTCAGTGGCAGCAGTTGTTTTTTTTTACCTTTTTTTATTGGTAGTTTCAATGTTAACAAATTGCTCAACAGGAATTTTGTTATATATTAATTATTTTGTTTAAGCATTTTTTTTTCTGTTTGAAATATGTTCAAATATTTTCTGCCACTTTTTTCAAAGGAGTTTCTAAAATTCTATGATTTATAAGTTAATTGTTATGTAGAGAGGGAACAAAATTTGGGCCAAAGCAGCTGGTTAAAGGATGAGCTAAATGACGTGAAAGTTTTAGTGGAAAACTTCTTGTTGCAGAATGTTCAAAATTAGATTTTTAGGCAAGTTGTATAACTTTAACACTTTGTCTTACATGGGCTTTTAGTAAGTTTTAAAATAATTATGAATATTTAAAATATTTATTATTAAAGAAATAACTTGCTTATATTTGCAGATGTGATAGAAAGTTGGAAAAACATCTTGTTGAAAAATATTATAAATATTATTTTTTATTTTTCCTTTTTTATAATCAGATTAGCACAACTTTAATCGGCTGGTTTAAACGTTTTGTTTTCGTTGTCATCTAGTAAATTTAAAAATTTATAATTTGTCGGCTGTCATGAAAGAAGTATTAAATTCGTTTGACTTGTGCCAGCCAGACCATAATTATGGACACGATTTGAAATAATGTATGTTTCCTGTTTGTAACAACTACTACAACAAATACTATAATTCCTTTTATCTTTTTTTTTTTTATCATATACAAAAAAACCAAACAAAAATATTAATTGAAATCATTTATTCAGTGTCTGCGCTTAAAATAATATACGCACTTTTTCTCTAAATTAAAATAATTATGGAAGTTCATTTGCTTTTTATGTTTTTAGAAACTGACAGCATAAAAAAATCCTACACGTATTTTTTATACGTACAATTTTTTATGTTTGCTGTTTGATTTAAGATAAAATATACATTTTTTTCACAGAAATAAACTAAAAGTTGCGTGTTGCAGGGGTATTTAGTAGAAAACAACAACAATAACAACCACCGTGTTTATTATTCTTCAGTTATATTCCCAAGTCAATTATTTAGAAATTTTGTTCTTGTTTTTATCATTAACAATAAAGAAGAAAAAAAAAAGAAAAACAACCGGATTAACAAAATATAAAAAAAAATACTTAAGATTAGCAATTCCTAAAATATGTAAATGATTTATATTTTCATGATAAATACTCTCACTTGCTAAAATTTTGCTTTTAAAATAAAGGATATATGACAGCAAGTCAATTCCTGGCATGCATTCGCATACAATTTGCCACAAAGTTATAGTAATCAACTGTCGAAATAGTAACGAATTTTGGCAGCTGTTTTCCACAAACTTGTACCATGTACAGGCATGTTTTTTTTTAACATAATAAATGATTTATAAGAGTACCAGCCACTATGTCCTGGCGGTGCCTGAATGCCAGAAATAAAAACAAAGAATAGTTTCAGAAATTTCTCACGAATTCCGGATATTTCACTGAATGAGTTTGAAATGTTTGTTTAAATGCAGCATAAACTCGTATGGAAATTAAACATGTGCAATGTTAGATGTTAAAGGAAGGAATAGAATAGAATTAAGGACTAAGGATGCACATCGATTACAAGATTTCCGTATGTTCAAGCCTGTACAAATGCGAATTTTGAATTTGTTATCTCTGCTAAATTTATGAGGCTTTTCAGGATGACACTAACTGACAGGAAATGGGCAGTTGAAACTGAAAAGAACTTCAACGGCTCCTCTGATGGCGGGCAAGCTTTTCAATATTCTAAATAAAAATATCAAACTAGATGCAGAAGTGACAACTGTTGGAACGCTGTACATAAAACATCGACATTATGAGATCGCTCATTATGAGAGGTAATCGGTAAGGAATGAAGAAAAGAAAGTAGATCTGGTTGTAAATGAAGATACGACCAAGTGAAACAGGATTATTGTAACGCCACAATAGAAACTTACAAAGACTGTTCAAGTTGAGGACTACAACTTTGAGCTGGTCAGTGACAATATCAGTTTTGAGATAAGACCAAGAACAAAAAAGGGGGCTAATAATTGTCACTTGAGTATTCACAAGCAACTAAGGAAGCTTACAGTCTACAAAACGCTGCTAACTTCCCTGTATATGACAACAATACGATCATCAAAATACCATGGCAGCTTTCGTGTAATTATGTTTCTAGCGTAAACTGAGTTCCTATGAAATCGACTGCTCCGGCATTCATCTGTACACTTTCATGGACAGCGACAACGTATTCGCCAGAACTTCCGCTTCGTTTTATTACCAGGATTGGCTCGTTCTTTATTAACTCTGTTTAGTACTCTGTGGCTGGATTTCTTCTCCGGACATGTTGAGCTTAAAATTATCAAGCCACGCGTACTCTTCTGCTTTTAAAACACTCATTTTGCCAAACAGATTTTATCAGTTGCGCATGAAAAGTAATTGGTCAAAACAAACTGAATAAATGACAGCTAAAGACAGATATGGTTTCAACACTATGGCCCAAATGTTGTCCAACGTAATAATATCGAAACTAAACATAAAGAAAAATATCTTACGACAATTAACATTTAGTAGTGCTTATTAGAAGTTCCTGTGTCTGCATTGAAAGTGATTTTGTATATGACCATAAACACCGATATTTTGATTTAAAGTTCAAAATGGTTGCTGGTCTTTAACGGATATTTTAAACCAGCAACATTTATGATTATTTATCTTTCATTTCCTTCTTTTTCCGCCTGCTTATGTTGAGAGAAATTTTACTTGGAAACGTGCTTCGTGAACGCAGTCCTCAGCACTAAAGATTTCATTAGTGGTTCAAAAGTCGATAAGTGTATTTTCACAGGGCTACAAGTTCATTGGGTTGTTAAGTTGTTTTTGTGTTAATGAAAATCATGTGAGAGTTGTTGTACAGCAGAAGCCTCAAATGAGTGTTCGAGTGCAGATGTGCGTGATGAATATCAGCCAGAATGTAACAAGGACATGAAACTGGCACGTGTCAGTTTAGTCGTATGTGGGTGGGTGTCGTAAGTCCAGGTTGGCAGTTAATGAACAAATAGAATTTAAATGAATAATTCTTTAAAGCCTTTGATAACATTTATAGCAGATTTAAGATGAAAGACTTTGGTTATGCTTCAATCAATGCGAAAACTTTCAGGTATACCCTCGTATGCAGCTTTTCAGCTACTTTTAATAGTGTATGTATGTATGTAGTTAAAGCCACAAGTTAAGAACATGAGGTTTTACCTTTTTTCTTTTTCTTCTCTATGTGTAAAACTGTGTTAAGTATTCGAGTTTTTTCTATTTTTGGTGGCCCTATAACTGTTTATTGACACGCACTTCCGACCTTAAACAGCAAACTATTTTCCAACTTAATGAAGAAACTAAATATAACCAAAAAGAAAGGTAAACAATTTTATATCTTTTAAATTTATAATATATTTTGTTGTGAAAAAATTTAGCTTTAAGTTAATTATGGTTAAAGATCACTTTAAGCTAAATGTTTTTTTATTTTGGCCAATTTTTAAGGACAACATAATCGAAATTTTTTAGAATTAAGCAGCCTTTTAGTACCCTTAAAGATCACTTTACACTAAATTGTCGTACGCGATTTTTTCACGTCAAAATATTTGCCATTTAATAAAACTTAGAAATATTTAAAAAAATCTTTAGTAACTTTAAAGTTCCCTTTAGAATGTAAAGATCCCTTTACGCTAAATTTTCCTTATTTTCGCGAATTTTTAACGACAAAACAGTTGCTATTTATTAATATTTAGAATAACTTTTTAGTGCCCTTAAAGCTTTTTTTTTAGCACGGAAACACCGCTTTAAGCTAAATTGTCGTTATTAGCGCGATTTTTCAACGACAAAACAGTTGGCATTTATTAATATTTAAAAAGTCTTTTAGTACCCTTAAGGCTCGATTTAGCATCAAACGAGCACTTTCAGCTATTTTATCGTTATTTTGAACGGCAAAATAGTTTGGAATACTTGAAGTTCGGTTTAGCATAAAAATCGCTGTTAAATGTTTTTTATTCTCACACTTTTATAATAATAAATATTTGGCGTTTTTTTAAATTTTCTTAGACAAATAATATGATACAAAAAGTATTAATATAAAAATTACATTTTATTCAACCAGTTTCAGCTCATCTGCCTTCAATTGCAGGCAAAATTGTTAAAAAACATTTTATTAGTATTTTTTCACATTTTTAATGAATCTCTTGTAGCCCTCTTTTAGACATTTTGAACTGGTTTATTGAATTCATTCGAAAACAAATGGCACGCTTTGGCTGTTCAGCCCTCATTGTCATTCTTCATAAAATATTCGGTACTAATTTGTATATTATTTATTATATTTTTTTTTTGTTATGAAAAATTTTGCTTTAAATGATCTGCCGCTTGTGCGATCGACCTCCCGCTCATTTCTGTTTTATTAAATAATTATTTATAATTGATTTTGATTTAAAGTAAATTTAAATTATTATTGTTTATTTACGAGTTTAAAAAGTTTGTCGCTGTGTGAATATTAACGAGCAATTTAAATCATTTTTAATTTAAAATATTATCTATTTAAAACGGAAGTTTATTGCTTTGTATTGTTTATTAATTGATTTTTATTGCGAACAGAAATAAGTAAAAAAAACAAGAGGGTGGTTTGTATTAGGCTGGTGTTGTGCTTGTTAAAATAACATAAATTCAACGAAAAGGAAACGCATTTGTAAGCGTTATTGTACATAAAAATACATCTTTAATAAACTTTTTAAAAGCGGACTTTAAAATTGTTTTCTGTTGTTTAAAATATTGGCGGACGTTAATGTTCGACATTGCGGGACTGCTCCTTAATGGCATTTATTGGATTTTCATTTTATGTACTTATTTAAGTTTAAAGTACATTTGCTTTTTAAAAAGGCTAACAATTAACTTTATAGTTGAAATAATACAAAAACTTAAATATATCAAAATTATTTTTAATTCAATCCATTAATTTAGTACAGTGGGCACACACTTTCATTTTCACGAATTTCCACTAGTGTGAAAGTGAAATCTTTTGCATCGTCTACTCTATAGCACGTAGTAAATACAAAAGCCGGCATTTTGTGACAGAGTATTTTTGGGTCAGCGGTGAAATGCGTCATAGTCATCAGTTGGTATGAATTTGTGTGGCAACAGGCGACTTGTGTCTCCTGTTCTAAATTTGATAGTTGCAATATGTTTGCAAAAAAAAAAAAAAAAAAAAAAAAAAAAAACATACCAGAAGAGTCGAATTTATTTACAATATCAACCAAATCAACTATAAGACAACAGAAAGTACAGATTTTGATCAGAAAAATTTCATCTTCAGAGTGTTTTTTTTTTTTTTTTGACAAGGACAATCTCATACTTCAGTTAGATGTAGACAGTTAAAAGAAGAAAAAATTGTAATATTTTCACATTACGAAAACACCTGATATTATATATGTACTAACTCGCACTATGGGATGTCCACTGTAATGATAGTATACTTTAATTTTATGTAAAAAAATATTGCTTCGGGGTTTTCTTTAGCTAAAAATAGTTAGTTTCTAATGTTAGTCATTACATAAGTCTTTGTTGTATAGGGTGTTTTTTGAGAGGTTCACAACTTTCGAGTTGTCAATACTATTTTGTTGAACAGCACATTTAACACATGATAGAGGCGTCTTCGAGAGTTGCAAGTTTTTATAAAAAAAAACTCGCTTAGTTTTCCATTTAAAATTTTGTTCTCCGATGAAGACCATTTTTTGGTTGAATGGGTACGTAAACAAGCAGAATTGTCGCAGTTGGGGGAGTTTAATCCCATGATGTGCTTTATGGGCTGGCGGGTTTATAGGTCCATTTGTCTTCAATAAAAAATGTCAAAATGGTCAGAATGTTACTCGTCAGTGTCATTGGAAAATTGTTTCTATCTCAATCTGTTGGCACTAATCTTGCTGGCTTGTGATGTGGGTAGCGCGTAACACAATTGATTTATCCGAAAAGTAACCAAATAATAATAATTTAATTAAGAATCCTTAATTGGCCACCAAAATCACGCTATTTAAGACCATTGGACAATTTTAGTTGGGATTATGCACAGAAAGTCACATATTGGAACAACTGGAAATCAACCTTCGAAAAGTTATAGCCAAAAATTTTGTGCAAATTGTGTTTTGTACGCGCCCGTCGTGGAAGTCACAGGCTCGAAATCATATTTAAGCCTTAATGTCAATCAAGTTTGCTCTCCAATTAAGCCCGTTTTATTGATATTGAAAATATATTCCTTTGTTTTATTATGATTTAAGCTTTAAAAAGCACCCTGTAGTTACATACATACATACATGCGTGTGTGTGTAGCGCAGCCATACATATCATTTGGTTTATGAGTTCTTAAAATTGATTTTTTTTCTACATACTGACATGTTTTTTGTTTAAATTATTGTCAGTTGCTTGTTTTTTTTTGTTTGTTTGTTTGTTTGTTTGTTAATGACTTCATTGTTTTCATGCCATTTTTCCATTATTCACTTTATTGTTTTTACATGTTTTGCATTTGTTTATATTCTTTTAATTTTTTTTCCTCATTTTTTCCATTTTTTTGTGAACAGCATTGAATAAAATTTTATGACTTTGTTAATTACCTTCCTAAAAAATAAAAATGACTTTAAACAGGCAGTTGGAAGAGTTTAAGGACCCTTTTGAAAACAGCAGGTTTTGCTGCTTAAACCGTTACATTTGAATGAGTGCCATCCATTATTAATGGAAAAATTTCCCAAACACATTTGAATAAAACGAAAATCATCGAGCTCTTAAATATGTATAAAGAAATTCTTTTTCTTTTTATTGTTTAAAGTTATAAAACTATAACACAAAATTTCGGTATTATAAATGAAAACGTTCGAAATTAAGAACAGAAACACGGCAGGTGATTTACACTCGTGCATTTCAGGCCAACAGAAAATGCAAGAGTTTGGTACGATTCGTATAAACAAAACATTAACACGACAACATAAAGAGAGCTTTAAATCATATAAATCTTCTTTACATCATTTTGGCTCTAAATTGAGCTACAAACAGCCAAAACGAGAGTCTTTTTGTTTGGCTGCTGGAGGGAAACTGCATATTAACAACAAACAAAAGAACAACAAAAAAATATCGGCTCTTCATCTTCCCACCAGACAGTCAGACAGACACACTCTTAAGCATTCCAGATACGAGTGGGACTACATACGTACATACATGAATACCTACAGACCGACATGTGCGATGTGTTTTTTTGGCGGCAGTCGCTGGTGCGGCTGAGTGAAACGTTGCAGCAGTGAGCGAGCGAGTCATCATTTCACATTGCAACCCGCTGGGTAGTGTGAAAGGCATTTAAATCATTTAGCTAAAATGTTTAAAATAACAACAAGCAGCAGCAAAATGTCTTAAATCAATTTTGACAAAAACCGAAAAGAAAACAAAACACCAAAAATGGAAATTGAGGATATACGAAAAAAATAAACTGTTTACACTGTTCATGAATTAAAGACGCGCTAATGGTGCAAAAAAGTGCACTTACACACAAGCAAATTCGAAAAGAAAAAGGATGTTGCAAGTCCGAAAAAGGATGTTGCAAGTTCAAAAATGAATCTTGTAAATCCGAAAAAGTATTTCAAAAAGAAATCGTTAGTATAAAATTTGCAGTCGGTATCGTAACAATTGATGGAAATAAACGAAACAAAATTTGCTCACCAAAATATTAAAACTCCGCAACATAATATTGAAAGTCCGAAAAGGAATATAAAATAAGAAGGGGAGTTCCCAAATGAAAGCTTCTAACCAAAGAAACATAATATTGAAACTTCGAAAAAGAATATTGAAAGTCCGAAAAGGAATATAAAAAAAGAAGGGGAGTATCCAAATGAAAGATTCTAACCAAAGAAACATAATATTGAAACTTCGAAAAAGAATATTGAAAGGCCGAAAAAGAATATAAAAAAAGAAGGGGAGTATCAAAATAAAAGCCTCTAACCAAAGAAACATAACATTGAAACTCCGAAAAAGAATATTGAAAGTCCGAAAGTACGCAGAAGAGTATTGAAATTATTTAAGTCCGAAAATATTATATCCACTAAAGATTATTGAAGAAGAATCTTGTCAATCTGAAAAAGATTCTCACTATTCTTTTTCAGATTTCAGAAACAATATGGAAATAGCAAAAGATTTTTCGAATTCCAAATAAGAAGTTATTGAAAGTAGCAAGAAAATGTTAAGCAATAATTAGAAGGGGAGCTTTCCTCTTACGATTTTCAGTTTTTATGTGTTCGAAATAATCAACAACTTTGTAATTAATTAAATAATAAATAATATTGTTTATTCCAAGAGTCGTCCTGTTAGTCACATAACGACTTAAGTAAAAGACTTACCTTTTGTTTACTTTTTGTGTTGTGATTGATGTTGACTTGATATGATGACGTTGACAACACCTGGAACAAGAGGGTTTATATTAATATATTAAATATTGTCCAAATTTTTGGAGGAATATATATAAAATTTGTTTTCGGAAAAGGAGTTTTGCGAATTTGTTTGTGAACGCTTTGCGACGATATTGGGTACTTCCAATATTAAATTGTGGCGGTATCATATTCGTTGTGACATTTGTCGCGTTAGAGAGGTGCTACCTTGCTTAGGAGTGCAGCTGTCTATAGTGAGAAGCCTAATTTTTCGAAGACCTGTTGAAATTCGGTTTTTTTTATTTTTCAAAATTGATTACATTTTTTACGCATTTCTCGGCCAGTGTAAGCGCTTGTTCGCCACATGATGAAATAATCCTCATGATTAAAATTTCAAACAAAACTTTATATGTTCTGCAAGAAACCGTAAAATTCAGATCCAAAGTTGATAACTTAAATACCGCATAAACACTCATAAATCAAAAAACCAAATTTCTTTTTTGTTGTTGTTGTTGTTGGTGTTGCCGTCAATGACTAAAAAATACTGAATATTTTCCAAACGATATTACATGTTGATCATGTATTTTCCCTTAAATTCTTTAAAATCTTGTCACATACAATATTTCCAAATGAGCAAAAACAAAGAAGTGGCTCAACTAAATATAAAAACAAAAATATGAATTATAACGACATTGAAATCTGTCCCGTGCGTTTAATTAAAGCATAAAATAATTTTTTTCGTTTTACAACAAATCTCCCCTTTTTTTTCAAGTTGTACCAACTCTCCCCTTTTCTTTGGCGTTATTATGTCAAAAAACCATAATATTTGTTTATGAAGTGAAAGATGTCAGCCACTTTAATTATTCCAGCAGCAGAGAATTCTCTCAAGATCGGGTTACAAATACATTTTTTTTTTAATTCTTTTCTAAAAGTAGGGGTTTGTTTATTATAATAGATTTTTTTTATTGGATTTGAAAAATTATCTTGTAGGGGAGAAGTTTATAATTTTTCTTACATATATTTTTGCTAGTTTTCTGAAAATTCTTGTTAGAAATTAAGTTTTTGTTTAACGATTTTGTTGACATTAATGACAGGGTTTTAATAAAATCTTGTGTGAAAAGAACCCCCCTTGAAAATAATTTTTGTAACAGATTTAATTTTATCGCACATCATTAAATATGAACCTGAGAACAATTCGAATTAAAGGCCTGTAAAGAAAAAATTGTGTAAGAAATCCAAATTTCCAGCTGTTTAGAAATCTAAAATTATTTTAAGTTAAAAAAATATTTAAAATATGAAATTAATTTAGTGGGCCTATAAAACAGAGCACGAATCTCATCTTATGCTCAACAAGGCTGATTAGTGATCTACATATAGCTGAACACATGTTGTTGGTCATAATGCAATATTTTCTTCTACTTTCTGCAGAGTTATGCAATTAATTTGAATTATTATTAAAGTAACAAGCTATAGCCATAACAATATATTTTAATTTTATTTATATTTCTTCAAAGAAAAAAAGATAATTAATATTTGAGGTAGAATTTTGATGAAATTTTTTTTTTTTTTATTTTTTCTTTCTGCTAATGGCATACAAAGACATTTATTAAAAAATTAATGAACAAATACCTTTGAATTTCGTTTAAAATAACTGCAGTGAGTTGGATTTTTAATGCTTTTAGATTTAATCTATTGAAGTAACCGCTTAAATGCACTTTTAAAAAAACCGGCTATAGTTTTGGACGTGTGTATGATTACGACACCATATGTTGACTTAGTCACACTTATAGAATTGAAATAATCACTCCTATATACAAGTATTTATCTATTGATATTAGATATATTTTTCTAACACCACCTGGTTTTATTGAAAACAAAAGACATTTTTTTTTGTGTAAAAAACACATCATGTGTAAAACAATCATGTTGCTTCCGAATCCGAAATTCTAGACCATTGTTGCCTTTTCATTAGTAAAAGATATTTTATATGAAAACTACTTGTTTTACCAGCACTTTAAATTAATAGTAGTATTTTATTTTAAGCTCTTTCGAAACTTTTCAAATGTTTCTTTTTATATTTTATGCCACCTGCAGCGTTAATAATATCTGCAACAATTTGTTAAAAAATACAAACAAACAACTAAACAAATTTCATTTTTTTTTTTAACGAAAAACAATAATAAATGTTTTATAAAGTTAAACATGGTATCCTGCTGTTTTACAAGAAGAAAAAAATATACCACAACTACTTGTTAAAATATAAAATTGCTTCATACACAACAACAAAAACAACAGCAACAAAACAAAGTGAAATTAAAATAACATGCAAATTTATCATTAAATATTTCTCTGTGGCACAAAAGATAAACTGATTAAGTCCGCTTTCAGAGTTTAGTAAAAGAACATTTTAAAGTAAAAAATAAAGAGGTTATAAGAATTTCTGAAGACAATTTTTGTCTTCGAATTAGACTCTGTGGAGTTGAACTTTTTCGTTATTAAAAAAGTTTTCTTTATTTACAACATCTTTTACATACAATTTTTCGTTATTTATATATTTCTCTAGATAATACAGAGATAATTTTGTGGTATTTATGAAAGTTTATATCGAGAATTTTCCATTTGGCTATAGTTAAATATTTATAAAAATTTCGAAAGAAAAATTTCCGTTTTACAACAATTAATCATTATATTTATAATTCGTTATAAAAGAAATTTTCTATACAACTTTTCCGTTATTATATTATATAACAGAAATTATTTTCTTTTATAAATTATTTGTAATATTTTAAAAATGTTCCATTACTTTTCTTTTTTTCATACATTTTCTACAGAAAATTGTTTTTATAAAAAAATGTTTGTTAAGAAAATTTTCTCTAGGAAATTTTTAATTTGTACACCATAGAAAATTATATTGTTTATAAAATTTTCTATAGAAAAATTTTCATTTGCTGTAGAAAATTCTTTGTTATTGTATAAAATTTTCCACAGAACTTTTTTGATTATTTTTAAAATTTCTACGTGACTTTTTATTATAAAATTTTCTACATTATAGAAAATTGTTTGTTACTCATATAATTTTCTATAGAGTATTTTTCGTGGTTTTTCAAGTTTTCTTTAAAACATTTTTCATTATTTTTTAAATTTTTCATTATTTGAAAAATTTTCTATAGAAAAATGTTTGTTACTCATAAAATTTTGAATACAAAATTTATACATTATTTTTAAACTTTCTATGGAAAATTTTTCGTGATTCTGAACTTCTGTATAAACACTTTCATTGTTTATAAAATGTTCTATTATTTGTGGTTATTTTTAAATTTGTCTTTGAAAAAAATTTCCATTATTTACAAAATTTTTCGTTATTTAAACATTTTATATACAAATGTTTTCATTATATAGAACATTTTCTATACAAATGTTTTCATTATATAGAACATTTTCTAGGGAAAAATTTTTCATTACTTATAAAACGTTGTCTAGATTTTTATAAAATTTTCTATAGAACATTTTTCATAATTTATAAAATTTTTACAAAAAATTGTTGGTTGTTTCAACGTTTTCTTATTCAAACGTTTTTGTTATTTAGAAGATTATTTTAAAAACATTTTTACTTGTATAGACAATTTATCGTTATTTGTAAATATTTTTTACAACAGGTTTTTTTTTTAAATAAAGTGAAAAATTTTAACAGCAAAAATTTATCACTGACGTGGCGTTGGCCAGCGATGCAACATCACAAACAACCCATTCTGGATCTCTTTAGTGCTACTGGTCACTTTTAGGCTTTTGCCTTTGGTGGCCAACGACAACCTTAATTTAAAATTTTAATCTGTTACGTTTTGAAAGTAAACAAACGTTTGGGAATAAGTTTTATGTTTCATTGTGTACTTTAATTTAGCTTTAGGAGTTTTAAAAAAGAAAAAAACACACCTTTTCTTAATTAAACCAGAAAGGTTTTTAAATTGCTGTTTGACTTCTGTGAAAAAAGAAATAGGTTGCTGATGGCCGTGTGACAGTTTTACGATGTTCGTAATTACAGACATGCGAGCTGTCAGTCAAACGCGATTGTACTCGCAGTTTCATTCGCTTGGTGGAGTTTAATTTGAATAAAACACTCCTTAAATGAAATAAACGTTTTGTCTTGGTCTAGGCTTAATTTGAATTTCTTTAATTTTAATCTATGAAACTGTATCTACAACAAGTTGTCATAAATCTCTTAGAAGTTGTGCTTAGAAAACCGATTATAAAGTTGTAATGAAAATTAGTGACTTTTCTTATGTCAAGGATGATGTTTCGAATAGCAGCTTTAAAGGGAACATTTCAAAATGGCAAATTTTGTAAACAAAAATTTATTTTACAGATTTAAATTGAAAAAAATTTAACAACTTTGGTATTACCACTCCCAACATTATGACCACAATCAATAAAAACTGCAACGCACACAGAGACATTTAATGACAGCAATCGGCAACGGATGTCAAACATATTTAACAAACATAAATTGCTATTGTTTTAACTGCAAATATGTACAAGCTTGAATGAATGTATGAATGCACAAACGACTATTTATTGAATGTAGTGCATGCATAATGCATGCCCGCTGCATGCAATTGCTCAGAGACAAGTCCTGCTACCAACACGCACTGATAGTGGGTGGCCACCGGGCAGGCCAATTGATTGGTTGGTTACGCAAGCGACACAAAACAGAATTGTGCTGGCAACACGGCTGTAATCACATTAAAAACGTCATTGAGTATTTTAACACGTTCACGTGAACACGATCTATAAGCAGCTGTTTATTCAAGTGCAAAATCGATAAATTGCATTTAATATTTTGCAACAAGCGAGAGGTAAGAGCATATTAAATGAATGCTGTAACAAGCACAGAGTAAATAATGCATGAAAAGCTTAGTGCCACATAGCAAATAAGTGCACAATGGGGCCATGTGTAACCTAATAATTTTTTTTTAAAGAAAACCATAGACCTATACGCAATTACGTATTTCCAACGGCAAAGCCATCTATTTGTGGTGCTACAGATAAATGTATATCTTAGCAAAAAATCTTATTTTTGGTCTAATGCGTTCGAATAATTAACGTTCTAGATGTTGCAACAAAAATTCTAAAGACTAAAAGATTTCAAAAAACAGTACTTAATACAATTTTTGTGTTAATAAAATTTTTTCTTTTAAAGAAAATCAAATTTAACTAAGAATTATGGTTAATTTACAACAATAAGAAAAACATCTAAAATTTAACGAAACGAAATATTTTCAAAAATATTAACGAACATTTTTCTAAAGTTAAACCAAACGAAAGATTTTTTAAAGAAAATTTCTATCAACGAAATTTTTGAAAACAAAAACAAATATTAAAAAATTGATGTAAGTTACTAGTCCCCCCGTGTACAGAATGCACTTTATTATAACTATTTTTTGTTTAAGCAAATTCAGATAACAAAACAGAAAAAAAAACAATGGAGTACTCAACTAATTAAACCTAAAAGCCGATTCATGTGAATTGTCCAGATAATTATTGCCATTTTCCATAATTGGTTAATGATACACAAGCAAACAATAGTTTTTTTTTTACTAATTCGAAGGAGTAAAATTTGAACAGATGACAGCCACGGCTGCCAATTTAAAACGAAACATATTTTCAGAACTGCAATTATGCAAACAGCAACCAATTGAATGCTCTTATTCTAAGTGAAATAATTGTTGGCTAAACACGTGACCAGGATTTGAAATGTAACAAAAACACAAAACCGGTTTGAAATGACACGTGTCATGTTATTGAAAGGATACATTTCTGCAATCACCTGCATTTTTATTTAAAAAAACAAAAAACGTTAATGAAATTGAAACCAATTTGTAATTAAATAAATGAATTTTTGTTAGAATTAAAAAGATTTTTTTTCGTAGAACTAGAATTTGCTACAGAAAATTGTTTTCTTAACTTTTGTAAATTCCATATTTTGGAAAAATGTTTTTTTAAGTTTAATTTTCTACATTAAATTTTCGATAAGAAGTTTTTTTCAGATTTTTTTTTTGTTGAATTCAATTATTAGAGAATTTTTCGTTGAATTATAACTTCTTTACGTTAAAGTTTTCTTTAATTGAAAATTTTTCGTTAAGTGAAATTTTCGAAAGAAAATGTTTTCGTTAAGTTACAATTTTTACCGAAACTTTTTTACTGAATTCAATTTGTATATAAAATTTTCCGTTGAATCATAATTTCTTTATGTTAAAGTTTTCTTTAATTGAAAATTTATCGTTAAGTGAAATTTTCGAAAAAAAATGTTTCGTTAAGTTACAATTTTTACCGAAAGTTTTTTACTGAATTCAATTTGTATATAAAATTTTCCGTTGAATCATAATTTCTTTATGTTAAAGTTTTCTTTAATTGAAAATTTATCGTTAAGTGAAATTTTCTGAGGAAAATGTTTCGTTAAGTTACAATTTTTACCGAAAGTTTTTTACTGAATTCAATTTTTATATAAAATTTTCCGTTGAATCGTAATTTCTTTATGTTAAAGTTTTCTTTAATTGAAATTTTAACAGAAAATTTTTCGTTAAATGAAATTTTCCAAAGAAAATGTTTCGTTAAGTTACAGTTTTCACCGAAATCTTTTTGCTGCATTCAATTTTTATATAAAATTTTTCGTTAAGTTTAATTTTTGTTGTAGGAAAGTTTTCGTTAAGTTGAATTTGGTATAGAAAATATTTCGTTATGTTTAGTTTTCATAAAAAAAAATCAATGAATTTAATTTTCTTTAAAAAATATTGCATTTAATTAAATTTTTTATAAACCAATTTTAGTTAAGTTTAATTTGCAATAAAATTTCTTACATAAAAGTTATTATTAAGTTAAAAAGCTAAAATTTCTTTGTCATTGGATATAATTTTTTGGTAAATTTTGATAAGAATTCGTTTTATTTGAGTTGTTTTTATCTTTTTAAGTTTTGAGTAAAACCAAGAAACAGTTTTTTTGTTTTAATTATGAAAGTAATTGTTTCATTATTAGAATTATGTATGTATGTGCGTGCGTGTGTGCATGTGTGTGTGTGTGTGTGTCTGTCTAATGACTATGATGAATGAGCTGGAACTCATTTGGCTTTCCATTTCCATATTAATTTTTTTTTGTGGAAACAATGGCATTCCAATTTATAACTCCTTTAACATAATTGGACGTTTTCTACAAATTAAGTTGCCTATTTAGTTGTCACTTTGCAATTATTTTGACTCATTATGTGTCATTTTAGTTTGACAGCAGAGAGCATAAACCGCAATAATTTATGAAACAATAACAAACAGTTAATGACAGCACGCACGTCTGTCCATCTCCGATTGCAGTTCAAACTTCAAGTTGGGCCTGTTGTTGTTGCTGCTGTTGTTCTTTTTTGTATGCCATTATTTTTGCAAAGTAATTGCTCAAATTTTTTGACAGTTTTAACGCTGAAACTCAAAGTACAAATTTGTATGACACTAGAAAAGGGGAACTGCCATCACAACACAACGCCACACAATGCAACAGAGCGAACCAACCAACCCCTTTTGGCTAAAAGCACTTGTGCTGGGCTTTTGTTTGTTGGCCTCCGTAAAACGAACATTCGTTTGATTTCAGACAAAGTGTTTTTTTTTTTGTATAAGTTTGTGCTCGACTGGGGCAAAATTAACATAAATTTAACTGCAACATTTTATAGATTTTGTGATGTTGAATGAAGCCATTGGCTGGCATTTAAAGCAATTGTCTAACTTAATGATGACTGACTGACGGGCTGGCTGTTTTATTCACTTGTCAATTAAACAAACATGTTGACGTTGTTGTTGCACTTGCAGCAGTCCAGAGTGGTGGCAGCGAAAAGAAACTTATTTTCAATGTTTGCTTGTTTCTTTTATTTTTCCCCATAAATTATTTAGTTGTTGTTTAATGTTCAATAATGTTGCTCATAATGTCGCTGATGAAAATAATGTTGTTGACAAAAGCTGGTTGGTTGCCAGTACCAACGAATATGCCCCTTAAACAATTGACTACAAAACATGCTGTCAATTGAGTGTCAATGCAAGTAAAATAAACTGTGGGCTGGTTGCAGTGACAAACACAAAGTAAATGTGTGACTCTAGTGGTTTGCTTCAACATGCGAGGGTTGTTTGTATAATCAAGTGAATTTTTTTAAATTTCACACGCCACATACATTAAATTATGGTTTCTTTTTTTATGGGTTCACAGTTTCTGAGTCTGCTAAGTTTGTTTTGTGAGAGGTCTTAAAGTTGGAGGGATTTTGGGTGTTCGGCGATATGGAAAAACGCTGGCAGACGGATACTATATCTGGAACATAAATGAAGGGTCTATCCCCTTCATGTCATAAATAAACAAACACTTTTTTAACAATAATTACTATTTTTCCTATTTTTGGAACAGCCGTCGTACACACATTATCATCGAAGAGAAATGTTTTATTGATATTGTTGCATATGAAAATTATATTAATAAATTATATTATACTCAATTTATATTTTAAGGTTCTTGAATTTATTCATAAATTCATATTTTGTAAAGTTTTCCGAAACTCTTGTTTCAGTATTTTCAAAGTGCATAAAGGCATTGCAGTCGTGTAATGCCTGTAATAATGACATGTTGAACATGCCCTGCAACAAGTGAACAGGACCATAATTGGCAGCTGTTTAACATAAAATTGATTTTAGGTGGAGAAAAAAAGTTTTCAATTATGTACGTGTGTACAAACACATATTGCACAACAACGTTGTAAACACTTTTTAAGTACATATAAATATATCGTTGAGTTAATTCAGAAAGGCTCTAATTATTGCAGTACAACGTACTTTAGTTGGGTAAAAATTGCCACAAACTGGACTTTGCCATGTTCAAATAGCGACATACACAAGTCCAGGCCCAGGCCTGTTAATGTTATAAAATTGAAATATTTTTACTTTAAACATTTATCGGTTTATAAAAGATTTTAAAAATATTCTAATTTTTGCATTTCAAGCTGCCAAACTAATAAAAATTTTTTTATTATTCCATTATTTAACCTCTTAAAAATGAATTTCTCTAAATAAGAAAAAAACTCTCGAAAATATTAAAATAAATTTAAAATCTCCTTAAGGAATTATGATGGTTTTCTGTTTCTACAATAACTATTATTTATAAAATCTGCATGTAAAGATGATCACCAGCAGCAGCAGCAGCAGCAGCAGCAGCAGCAGTATGAAAATGGAAATATTGTTTTTGATTAATGGGGAGGCCAGTCGTAGACAAGACGGCGTGAGTGTGTGCGGCTGCAGAGGCAAACAATTGCATAAAACGTGCTCATGGCCGGAATAATGTGCTCCATAAATATGAAAAAGCCATATAAATGACAGTGCAAACAAATAGAGTTTTGAGTACAAATAAAAGTAAATCATTTTTAAAGGAACGAACAGAACACATGCATTGCAGTTAAAATGTGAATTATATGCACAAAAATGCAAAATTATACGAGTAATTCGTGCACGCAAAGAAATTATTATGCTATATTAATAATGCACTTAAAGAAATTTGTCACACAAAATAGTAACATATATGAAATTTTTCTAAAACAAACTTTACAAAAAAAAATTTTATTTGAAAACGTTTTCAAAAAATATTTTATAAAAAAAAGAAAAATAGCTATACAATTTTTTTATTAAAATTTTCATACAAAAATGTTTGTAAAAAAATTTGTATAAAATTTTTGTAAGAAAATTTATATAAATTTTTTATAAAATTTTTTGTAAGAAAATGTATATAAATTTTTTATAAAATTTTTTGGAAGAATATTTATATAAAATTTTTATTAAATATATAATATAATTTTTAAAAAAATATATGTTATATAAATTTAAAAAAAAAGGATATAAAAATTTCTAAAACAAATAAATTTAAATAAAATTTTCTACAGAAAAAATATTTATAAAAGTTTTCAAAAAACTAATTATAAAAAATTTGCATAAAAAAATTAATGAAAAAAATTAAATTAATTGCATTAAACTAAAAAAAAATCATATGAAATTAAAAAAAATAATCAAATTCAGCAAAAACACTTGTATGTATAAAATAAAAAAATACTCATTTGAATTTAAAAAAAATTATATAAAATCGAAAAAATTATATAAAATTAAAAAAAAAATAATAAAATCGAAAATTTTATATAAAAATAAAAAACAATTATATAAAATTTAAAAAAAAATTTACATAAAATTTAAATCAAAAATTAAAAAAAATAATCTATAAAAAATTAAAAAAAATAATCTATAAAAAATTTAAAAAACCAATTTGTATAAAATTTAAAAGAAAGTTATGAAAATTCAAAAAAAATATTTATATAAAATAGAAAATAAACTAAAAATTCAAATTCAAAAATTAGTAAAATTATGAAATTTAAAAAAAGAGAATATGTAAAAGTTTTTACAGAATAATTTTATAGAAATTTTTTTACTGAACCAAATTTTTCATTAAAATGTTTTTTCCCATGGCAATTTCTGTTTTTAATTTTTACAGAAGAGTTTTCTACAGAATTTTTTTAAGGAAAATTTTTTTTAGAAAACTTTTTCTATATTTTAATATTTTTCCTTTCCCCTTCATTGTTTCAAGTTATTCCAAATGTAAGCATTTCTGATCTCAAAATTTTATTAAGACTAACGACAGTTTTCTGAGTTTTTAAATATCTTTTTTATGTGACAAGAAATCCAATGCATTCTAGAAAAATATCCATTAAACTGCCAACAATTGCAGCAGGAATACGTTGGAAACAAAAATTTATGGCAGATCCTAAAGTTCACAAATAGCAAATGGTCACATAAAATTTTTTTTTTATACTTAAAAAGAAATATGATTTTAAAAATAACGAAAAGACAAAAATTAGAGGTAACTTTTACGAAAGCTTTTTAAGACAAATTTCTATTGAAATGAAGTTTAATAATAAATTTCCTAAATGATATTAGAACGTAAATCAAAATGGAATTAAATATGTCAAAAAATAAATGTGTGAAAAAAAGAAAAACTGGCCACGAAAGTTTTATGACTGTGAAGCAGTTACTGTAATTGTTTTAAAACGTTTTTGCTGCTGTGGGCAATTTTGGTTAAAGGACATTCATTAATCCTGTTTGTTAATATACATTTTACTTGTTTCATTGGGAATTTCATGGGACCCCTGGCATATTTTTTCGTAAAGTTCAGTGGTTTTTATTTTATATTGTAGCATAAAAAATAATTCAAGGTCTTCATTTTTGAAGAAAAATCATGTGTTTTTTTTCTAGGTCTATTAAAAGTTTAAAATGTTTGTGGATGGATTTTGCTTGGCGTGGAAGTAATTAAAGTGAAGCTAAAACGCTGTTTGGAAATTTATTATTAGCCAATACTGTTAAAGGATTAAACATAAAAAAGGAATGCACAAGAGCGTTGAGTTTTTTTAATAAAAACAGTTTTCATATACAAAATATTTTAATTCAACAAAAAATTTTCATAGGAAACTATTTTATTAACCCATATTTTTTTATAGACAACTTTTTGTGTAGAAAATTTTTCATCTAAATAAAACTTTTTAATAGAAAATATTTCAACAACAGGATTATAGAAATTTCGTTTAAAAATAAAAAATTTTAATGAAAAAATGAAAGAAAATTTTTGTATAGAAAACTTTTTACTAAAAAACCTTCTTGGATACAAAATTCTTCATCCACAAAAATTCTTCTTCCACACAAAGTATTTTACCAAAAAACATTTTTTACACAAATTTTGCTATACAAGTTTTTTGCAATAAATATTTCTGAAATGAAAATTTTTCACTAAAATTTTTTCATAAAAAAAAAGAAAAGTTATTCTATAGCAAATTTTTTCACCAATAAAAGTTTTTTACCAATAAAAATTTTGCGCGATATAAAAGTTTTTGTAGAAATTGTTTTGCCGGCAAAAATTTCTAGTTCATTTATATTCAATGATTTATCTTTAAGATTTACCTTTATTTTTTAAATATTTAAACGTGAGCGCATAAATAGACATTTTATGCTTTAGGAGCTTTGAGCAAATTTGGTTGGAGATTCTCACAGCCGTGCGACTTAACGTTATCACACGGAAAAGTTATTGTTAATAAATAATAAAAGCAGAATCTTTTAAATCCTAAAACAAATAGAATAATATGCTCGCATTTTTAGTCGCGTACACGGTTCTTTACTTTTGTTATTTACTTGTTTCACAAGAAATGTGGAAATAATTTAAAAGTAGCAATTTAAATCGCAGACAGTTGAAAGCATATTTAACTTTAAGATATAAATGATACAAATACTAAGTGAATGACAAAGAGATTATTTATTTTTTGTAATCAAAATGCAGGTACATTAACTCCCAAGTTTTAATGCACTGGAAAAAATTTAATAAAATACATAAATTTTAGTTTGTTTTTCAATGCTTAAAAATATTTATAATAAATGTAATAAAATTGTATTTACTTACAATGCTGTAAGTTGCTGTGGAAAGTGTGTTGACAAGTCGGGCGGCCCAGCCGCCTGTTTAACATCGTCAAAAAAGTACCAGGCCTGTGAATTTATTAAAACAACACATATTTTTTGGTGGAGACCAGAAGTAGTAGACTATTTACTTGAAGTTGTAGCTATTGTTTTCTATTTGTTGTTGTTGGTGTTACTGTTGCTGCTGTTTTGGTGTAACTCCAAATAATCTGCCACAAAAGCCACAAGTTCATGAACTTCAACATTGAACTTTTGGTATAAACTGTTACCGAATTTAAGAAAAATAAAACAGAAAATGTGATCGAAATCACAGGCTGTACACGAAAACTGAAAGCTACCGGATGGTTGAAAGGCTACCACGGGGCTTACAAATTTAATAACTTTTTGATTAAAATTTGTTTTTTTTTCAAATTATAATATAAAAATTTTTGGTTAATTTCTATCATTTGTTTAAACCATGTGTCATCTACTAGTTATTAAACTACTAGTTATCATCATTCTAAAGCATTCGACCCGGCTTTGTCTTGGCGTCTTCTTAAAAGAGGCACTCTGTTTTCCGGGATACAGAATAGAATAAGATACAGAAGGGGCTTCTCGGAAGTTCAAGTACGACCTCGGCTTTGCAAGTTCTTGCGAAACCTTATACAAAGTTCTCCTGGGATGCCTTAAAGGAGGATCCTTGCCATAGATTGAGTTGCCGTCTTTTGGCTAAAACATGCCGCCGACTTTGGCGAGAACTATTGTTGTCTTGCAACAGATTTCTGTTCTTCGTAAGAAACTGGATGATGGGAAATTTAAAGGCGAGTTTGTTAAATCCTGATGTTCTTTGAGGATTTTGGGGGACCAGCTCAGGTGTCTCGTTTTTCTTTTACTAGCGGAATCGATTATACAGCCTGAGTTTTGTAATATTTTGCAGGCAAAACTCTCATCCTCTGCCAAACAATATGACGCTCACAGGCCGCCAACATCTAGCCGCACCAGTTGAAACCCCCTCTGTCTTTTTCCACGCAACTTTTTCGTTATCACACTTTTCGCTCCGAAAAAAACTTGCTTGTTATTTAACGAATAGCGTCTGCTCAGTCAAGCGCGATAAACAATTGACCAAGTTTTTAGCTTTGAAAAGTATTTCGTTTGGGTTTCGGAAACTTCTTCAAAGTAGTTGGGAATGTTAAATATCGGCTGTCAGTTTATAATTTGTAATCAAAATTAAGCTGTTGAAATTTAGAGATTAAAAGAATCTACTCAAACGTAAAGGCAATAATGAAGATTTAAGTTTGTGAGGAGACAACATTTTGTGTACGTCAAATTGTTTATAAAATAAAGTTTCTTTTTTTTGAACGCCAGCATTTTTATTACCTGTGATTGTGTTTTTGTTGAGAAACCAATTTCGTTTAAGATGTTCATGAACCGAAAATGTCAAAATTGATTTAAAAAATGTCAAACAACTTTGACACATGATCCAAGTTATTGAAATGCCTACAAATCAAGCCCGATTTCAAACAATCCGTTTCTCAGTATAAAATTCCACTAAATAAATAAAATAGATTTAAAAAAGTGATGTCTGTTTTATACGATTCATTGAATACGTACAACTGTGAGAGGCAAAATACAATGATAGGATAAACAAAATATACTAGAGAGAAGAAGATTAATAACAACAACAAAAAAGTGACAATTGAGGCAACAAGGTGCGCTTACAATGGGCAGAAAATCAAAGCAAACAGTTTTGACAAGCGGTTTAATAACAACAACAGCAACCGCAACAACAAAAATACGTGATGGAGATAAAACTGAAATCATTTTCAATGCAGCCAGAAAATAGTTTCAACATTTAAGACATCACCAATAAAGCTGATGATAAGGGTAATTAATAGGTTTTGACACTTTTGATTTTTCATGTGGTTTGGAAACCGATTACTAATAAAAACAGACAGATTAGAAAAAATAATATAAAAATTTAGTTAAGAAAAAATTCAAATTTATTAAAATCAAAAAAGTGTTGAATTCAAAAAATGTTTTCTATACGAATAATTTCTGGGAAATTTTATTTAGGCCGCTTAAATTTCTTAAGAACATAAATATAAATTAATATGATTAAAACTTGTAGGATTTGGATTGGTTTATGGTATTTAATAAAGTTGTATTTTAAAAAACTTGTTACGAGGGTAGTTTGGTAATGCAGTAACTTTCTGGCACAAAAATATTTCATGGCAAGAACGTTTAATTCCGCAATACAGTTTTATTTAAAACTAGAATGAATTTCAGTTTATTTTGAATCTCTCAAAATCATAAAATATTTAATAAATCACAATTAAATTTGCAATTTAAAAAACAAGATGGAAAAACTGTAAATTTTTGTTGCAGTAATTGTTTTTCTGGGAGCCTTAAGTCAAGTTTTAAACAGCAACTGTACAAAGTTTCTTAAAAAAGAAAAAGGATATATGAGTCCTTGCAATTTTTTTTTTTTTAACAGTCCATAATGAAGTTTTAGCGCATTTTGGTCATAATTGTATACGAAATTTAATTAAAAAGAAAAAAGGATTTATGGACGGTCCCCATGTCCTTGCAAAATATTTTTTTTAAGAGTGCAAAATCATGTTCTATTAAATAATGCAAACTTTTGACGACATTTTGTTCAAAATTGCGTACAAAATTCTGTAAAAAAGAAAAAGGGATATGTGGACCCATGTCCTTGCAAGGATTATTTTTATGTTTCCAAAATGATATTGTTTAAATAAATTCAAAAGTATTGCTTAAAAAGTAATAAGAAAACAATCACGTACTTTTCATTCATACTTTAGTTTTATATATATTTTCTCAAATAAAGAATATGTATATGGAAAGAAGTCTTATACTTGCAGGGATCATAACGAAACTTATAATTTAGCTCTGGGGTATAATTTTCTTAATAGTAACCAATTAAATTGAATAAAGAATACGCTTAAGCTAATTTTTCACAAATGAAAGTTTTGCTTTATACAAGTTGTGGTTGTGGTAAAATGAAAACTTTTTAACTTATTTAAAATTCCAAATGATATAATAATAATAAAACAATTAAGGGGCTGAGCGGGCCTCGGAGTGAACGTTTTGAAATGGGATTTGAAAGAAAAAGTTAAAAATAATTAAAGTGATTAACAACTGAACAATGCAAAATAAAGTCCCGGAATAGTTGGCAAATGGGTTGCTTAACCTTAAAAATTAATCAATGCGAACGTTAATGTTTGATATCGTGGGACAGCCGATCATTTTCTTAAGTTTGTTTAACAACCAAAAGTACGGGGGGAAATTGAATAGTAAAAAACTAAGAATTGTATATTTTTACTACATGATGAAAACGCCAATCCTTTTTAATTAAAAAAGAACTATAAACCACATAATAAATTTCTCTCTTTTGTTGTTGTTTTTTTGTTTTGTTACAATATCATTAGCGACAAAGGGATGTTAATTAACAACAGTCGCCACTTCAAAATTACATTTCTTAACAACAAATTGCAGGAAATTTGAAATATTTTATTAAACACATGTTTTCAATAAAAGGCATTAAGCAAATAAATTACCTTTGAAAGTGTAATCAACAAGGAAGTGACTTTTCACAAGAACAAAAAAAATAAAAAATAAAAACGAGATGAAGAATTGTCTAGAAAAAGGTGTTTGACATTAAAAATGCATCAAATGAAGAAAACAGCAATATTTTGTAATAAATGAGCATAAGTTATAAAAACATAAGACATAAATAATAAAACAAAACATAAACTTGATATACGATCGTTTCTATGATGATGTATGAACATACACACACATGCATGTATTTGTACACATTAATAAATAAAAACGCCTGTCTGTAGAATTGCCCATTTTATGAAAATATATTCAACTAAAAGATCATGTTTTAAAAGTGTAATTTACAATATGATTTACTGCCTTTGGGCTTTTAATTAACAAACTTCTAATGGACTAAAATACGAGTGTTACACAAAAAAAAAAGGTAAAATACAGGGCAGGTGTAACAAAAATTTTTTAATTCACCGATTTAATGTTGTATATTTCTTTTTGCTGGTTCAGCAATATATTTTTGTTTGCTTCGGTATATGAATTATGAAATATTTTTGTTTAAAAACAAATTCCCTTCAAGACAGCGAAATATACTCGTACATGAGAATTATTTACATGTTTGGTTTAAGTTGTTTTATCCAGGTGGAGAGCAGTTGCTGTCATAAAATTTTATTAACCGTATCAAATAGAAATTTCAATTAACAGTGACAAGCAAAACAAAATATTTATAAAAGTCAGTCGCCATTAGTTACCCGTTTCTGCTCATTGGAAACATGGCGGTAAAATATGGATAATATTCGTAAAAACCTAAACTTAAAAGTATTAAAAAAATACTTTTTTGGAAGAAAAAACCTTTTATGAAAGTACTTTTTAAAAAATGTTTCTTAAGCAATAAACTTTAAGGAAATTTATATTTGAACAAACACGCTTTTGAAAAAATTGTCCCTTTAAAAAGAGCATATTTTAAAAAAATTGTTTTTAAAAAATTAGTTTTTAGAAAAGTACTTTTTTAAAAAAGTACCTTTAAACAATACCTGTTAAAAAATGCACCATTATAAAGAAGTAGCTTTTAAAAATAATCAACTTTAAAAAAGGGACCTTTTTAAAAAAGTCCCCTTTAAAACAAGTAGCTTTTATAAATAATTAACTATGAAAAAAGTACTTTTACAAAAAGTCCATTTTTAAAAAATACCTTTGAAAAACGCGTCTTTATAAAAAAAAATACCTTTTAAAAAAACACCTTTTGTAAAATACCTGTTAAACAAAGTACTTTAAAAAAAAATTGCTTTGAAAGGAAGAACATTTTAATGAAAAAAGTTGCCTTAAAAAACATCTAATAAAAGAAAATGTGCAAGCGAAACAGTACTTCTTGAGAAAGGTACCTTTAAAAAAAACACAGTTGAAAATACAAAATACTTACTAAAAAATTGTATTTTAAAAAAAGCACATTTAAGGAAAGGGCCGTTGTTTTGCAAAATAAAAACATTTTCTAAAATTTACTTAAAAAAAGTATCTTTTAAAAAAGTGATTTTAAATAAAAACTCTCTTTTAAAAAATCAGCTCTTAAGCAATATCTTTTATAAATTCTATTTTAAGAAAACAACACTTTAAAAAGTTGCCTTTGAAAAGTAAAGATAAAGTTTTTCTTGAACACCGAGTTTTTTTGAAAACTAAGTATATTTTCCAAAAAAAGTTCCTTATAGAGAGACCTTTTTAAAAAAATATCCCTTTTATAAAAGTTTTTACTCAAACAAGTATTTACCTGCTGGAAAAAGCATTTTTTTGAAAAAATGACCTTTTAAGAAATAGCTTTTTTTAAAAGAGTATCTTTTGAGAAAAAAAACATTTTAAAAAAAGTACTAGAGAAAAAAACATTTTAAAAAAAGTACTAGAAAATAAACATTTTAAAAACGTGTAAACAACATCCTCTTAAAAACAAAGTATCTTTAAAAAAAATATTTATTTTAACAAAAGTTTTTGCTAAAAAGGGTTTCTTTTTAAATAAATTTGTTTTGAAAAACAAACAAAAAAAATTAAATAATTTTTTACGTGAAGTACCTTTTGAAGAAGCAACTTTTAAGAAAGTACTTTTTAAAAGAGGTACCATTCATTTCCAAAAATGAAATTATTATTTTAAAAATTATATAGTTTTTAAGACAAGACTTAAAACTTAAAAATACGAAAAATATTTTTTTCGCTTTCCAAAAATATCGCCCACGTTCCGTAAATTTACTCACCCTCAGCTCGACAACTAATTAAGCATGACATTTAAAACGATCAACGCCGCGCCTTCGGACTACAACAGCTTGTTAGGCATGACAAATTCAGCGGAAGAGGACAATGTATCAATGACCAACAATAATGCCATATTAATTTGTTATTATTTACTTGTGAATTAAAATCGGCGCTCTTTTGTACACAAAACAATGCATGAAAATTGAAATTCTTTACACTCGAGCGAGTAACAAAAGGACACCGAAACAACAATTAGGGGTTAATCAGTTTACAATTGCGCAGCTACACACACACACATACATACACTCATTTTTGGTATTTGTCTCCTGTGTGATACAGGACAACAATAGAAGTGTTGCGAATATTTTGCCGAAAAGCACGTACCGATTATTAAGCGGCATTTAAATTTTGTGGCACAGACAAAAATGCTAAATTTAATGCATTTCAATCGCCGGCGGTCACGTTCTCCCTTCTTTTTTTCGGGTCACTCACTTTGGAAAGTGGGAATTTTCCTTCTTCGAGAAATATTTTCACACGCAATTAATTCTTTTCTAATTTTCGCTATTTTTCAATAAATTTTATTTTGATTATTGCATTATTTTTATTTTGGTAAATTTGCTGGAAAATAAATTCAGGTTACGCTGAAAATTTTATAGGCATTTTGTCCGCAGGGATCAAACGAAAAAATCGGTCTTGTAGTTTGCGGTTGGCATTTACAGTTTTTGTTTAATTCTCACGCTCGAATTCAAGGTGAATGGCGTAATAAAATTTTTAGCAAAAATGCAAAAAAAATAATAGCAATGAAGAATTATTTTTAAAGAAAATTAATGAATCAGGATATTTTCCACATTTTTGGTTGTTTTCAATTTGTGAATCAAAACACTTTCTACAAAGAGTATAAAAATTTAATAATTTCTAAAGAAAACATTGATATTCCAAAAAGTTTATTATAAAAAATGTTGAGAATAAAAAGAACTTTTAAAGAATATTATGAAAATCCTAAAATTTTGTATAGAAAATTAAAAGTTTTCTAAGAAAGTTTTTAAAAAAACTATTTCTATAGAAAATTTTGCATTAAAAGAGGTTTCTATAAATACAATTTTAGATAAAAAAGAATATCTAAAGCAAAATTTTATAAACAAAAAATTTATCTTAGCAGATTTTGGGAGTCACAAACATTTTTTTTTTTTGGGAGTTTTGAAAGTTAAAAAAATTAATGGAAGATTTTATCATTAAAAAATATTATATTATTAAATTAAAAAATATTTGAAAGTAAAACTAGTTGACTATCAAAAAAGGTTTTTATAGAAAATTTGAATATCGAAAAGTTTTCTAAAAAAAAATTTTTAATTAAATAAATTTTGTATATAATAAGACATATTTTACAAAAATATCAGGTACAAAAATTTATTTATAAAAATATATATAGAAAATTTTAAAAATCAAAAGTTTTATAGAAATTGTAAAAAAATATTTTTAATACTGAAAATTTTTCTATAAAATTTTAAGAGTTTAAATAGGTTCTATAAAAATTTAGGGAATCCAAAAAATTTTCTATGGTAAATAAAAATTTTTGTAGGTAAATTTATAAAGCAAATAAGAGAATCAATAAAATTTATGTAGAAAATGTTTCTACACAAAAATTTGAGAATAAAAAACTTTTTATAAAAAAAATTTGAGAATAAAATGAATTTTATGTACCATAAATTTTATACATAAAAAGAATTTTATGCAGAATAAATTTGCTATATAAAAAGAATTTTATGTAGAATAAATTGTGTACATAAAATTCTTTTTATTGTTAAAATTTTTTATACTATAATTTTTTATATTTTCGAAAGTTTTACAAATTATTTATTATGGTTTAAAAAAATTTTAACAATAAAAAGAATTTTATGTAGAAAATTTAGGGAGTCGATAAAATTATTTTTCAAAAATTTTTATTTTTCAAAAACCAAAGCAAAATTTTAATTGAACATTTTGAAAATCAACAAAATTTTTATAGAAAATATAAATATTTAGAAATTTTTTATAAAAAATGTCTGTATTTAATAATAATTTTATAAACAATAGAAAATTTTGAGAAACCAAAAATTCTCTACTCTCTTAATTTGAGAATCCAAAGAAATTTTACTATAGGAAAAAAGAAATTAAGTTTCTATAGAAACTTTTAAGCATAAAAAAATACATAGAAATTTTTTAGAAGAAAATTTTAAACCTATAAAATATTAATGGACTAAAAAATTTTTAGTCCATTAATATTTTTATTTTTTCACAAAACAATTCCTCTTTAGAACAGAATTGCTGATTTTACTTTTCAAATCTAAAAAACAAACCTACAAAATGATTGATTTTATTTGTTAATACGAAAGTTGAAACAGTTAATCAACTGTGAGTAATTATTAGCGGAACTATTTGGTTGCTAAAGCCGAGTTATATCTACACAACAAATTTCTTACAAAATGCACAGCCAATTAACCCTTGTTAGACCTAATCAGTTACATTTTATCAGAGAGCAAACAAAGAACCTCCACGAGTACGAGGAGGTGCGCTGTCGCATTTTAAACAAGAAGGTAAATATTTACGAACTGCCAACAATCGCAGACGCAGTAACGAATTTGTTTAACACATTAATGCCATTTTATTAATTTGTTGTCCCTTTAACATGTGTTTCATAATCATGACCAGACAGTTGAGTCCGTCCGGGCGTCTGCCTGTGTCACTCATACACAGACAGTGAGTTGGACAAAGAGGTTTTATTTTAAGGCAAACTGGCATGTTATTGCTACTGTTTCATGAAAAAAAAAAGAAAAAATTCTCCACCAATTTCATGTGTTCAAACTACTTATTCATTTTCATTCCTTTAGCTCTACTTGTTCGTTTGATTATTTATTTATTTGTTTGTCATATACATACATATGTAACAGGTATAGATATCGTGTGTATTTGCTTAAAACTTAAAGGTGCAACTTCATCATGACTTCCAACAAAAGGGCCACTGTGATGTGTGTTCATTTCATTTGCTGTTTGTTTTGCATTTTCTTACTAACACAGCGAAATGACAACGGACAGAAATATTCCCTCTTTTATAATGCAATGAATTGTTGAAATGTTAATTTTTCAACATTGTACGAGGTATCAAAGGGGTTATACTCGTATTATGCTTAAATTTCTATGGAATTGCGGCAACAGTATTTAGATGTAAAGAAATTAAAGTTTTTCTTAAATTTAGTTTTTTAAAGATATTTTGAAAAGAAACACGTTTTTGCAAAATAAACACATATTTTGGCAGACTCTTAGAAAGAAGGAATATATTGGCATTGCAAGAAAAATGTTCCTTTAAAAAGACGACTTAGACTGATGTGGAAATGAAAACCTTTTTGAGAGCTGCGATTGTTGCGTTACGGGGAACGCGGAAATACAATGACATCAAGATTTACCATAATGGTCGAGATACTTGCAACAATTTTGAATAGTTTTTTTGTGTATATTCTTTATTCATTTTCACTTCTTAAGTTCTAAAATTAAACTAAATTGAACACATGTGATTATACGCTTCTGAAACACCCTGTGCACAAATAGTTTTAAATTACATGTAATTAATCGCATCAACACTCAAAAAATAATAGAGACAATCCTCATTAACTGATACAAAGTATTTAAAATAATATGAAATCGATGTTAAGAAAAAAATTATATTTCTTTTTGATTCACCGAATCACGGCTAATGGTCAGGCCCCACTGCAATTGAAAGCAATGCAAACGCTAATGGCCAAGTTTTAAGTGATGACAGCCTTAAGAATACTACTACTACTGAATCATGAAACATGACATTTGCTTTCGATTTGCATTTAGAAACGCTAACAGCGATACAGCAATATTAATGAAGGACATCTATGCGATTGTTTGAAAGCTGAAGCTGAATAAGAAAATTACTCTAAAAATTTGCTGTCACAACAAAAATTACATTTATGAAAAAAATAACGCTTAGCAAAAAACGTCACAAATGGGGTCAACATGTGACATAGTGTAACCAGTTCGTGCTCCCACATGAAACTGCAAAGATATCAGGGATTGTCTGTAATATTCAGAAGTCAGAAAATATTATCTAGAATTGTTCAACAGACAGATTTCACCATTAATAAGTAATAATTATATCCTTATAAAAGCGTTTCTCGGATTTTTCGAAACTTTAACTCCTCCAGCGCTGATGCGAGTAGTACTTATACGGAATTACAATATTTAGTAACAATGAGTAAAGACCATTTTACGTTTACGATTAGATGGCAGGTCAGAAGGTTTGGACAGGAGTTCGGACAAATTTCATCTAATTATAAAAGTTTGGTGTATATTATATCACATTAAACCTTTTCTCAGCCCCAAAATTCTGTAATAACGATGGAATATTGTTGGTTTTAGTCAAAACTTTCGCTTATTGCGTATTTTACTTAATCCTTCAGTTAAATAATGTTCACATGTTGTTTATTACATAACCTCAATTTTTTCAAATTCGTGTGCAATCAGCCCATGTGGAATAACACAAGACAACAGTAAATAACAGGGCAATATATGTATGTGTAAATGTCCATAGTCCATACAACGAAGAGAAGGGACAGTAGGCGAGCATTGTAATCATTGATATTTACTATAACTTGCTCCAGAGGAGGGCAGCGCCCTTAAGGGCAGTTGGCAAGAAGATACTGACACATAACCTGGCACGGAAGCATTAAGACTTAAGCAATTGCCATCACCAACCAACTGTTTACCAACCAACTGTTGACCGGATCCACCACCACACACAACTGCAAACAAACAAACAGAAAATAAAGCCAATTGTCAGTCAGTCTGTTTGTGTGTCAGGCCGTCGACTGAATAAACAAGGAAACAAAGTGGTTTTTTTATATGTTGCAGCGGAACCAAAATGAAAGGGCAACACAACAGATAAACTGCAACAATAACAACAATTTTAACCAAAAAGATGTTGGCAGAAAAAAAATATATGAAAATAAAAATGAACACAGAAAAAATACACCACAAACAAATGACCGATAAACAGACAGCCGGACACATTTAGATATAGTCGTACATACTTTGGGGTTTATAAACATTATTTTACAAAATTTTGCTTTGGTTTGGTTATTATTTTGAGCAAATTTTTAATTGCAGAGAAGTAAAGTTTAAATTAATTGAAACTTTGTCTCCAAATACGTTCTATAAAATTTCGTTTCTAAGAAGTCCTTTCTTATACACGTACCCTCAGGGCAGTCAAACTGATAGTATTCTAACATTTTGGAATAGCTTCAAAGAATTAATGCTGTTACTTTTACCAAAAAAAAAAAAACAAAATTAAATCATATAATTATAAGACGCCTTGAACGGTGTCATAAAATTACAGTAGTTCATTGAGTTTAACGTGTAATTTTGCTCTCAGTCAGCTGTAATTTAAGTTAATACATCTTTATTTTCAAATAGAGTCTATAAAATTTCTTTTCTAAAAAGTACTTTTTTATAGACGTAAAATTAGGGGAGTGAGATACATACATATATGAAACTCTAGCGACATAGTGCAACCAAACAGGCGCAAAGGGGCTGATTGCATGAAGTTGGCAGCACAAGAAACAACAGGCCGATTCAAATAAAATTTACTGAAATGTCAGAATATCTGAAAACATATTTAAAGTAAGAACAGAACTTTTAAGGCGGAGCACAAGTAGGCTGCAAACTTTCGAGGTTTAGTTAGCACTAAATTACTAGAGTACTCACTAATAAATAATAATTTATAAATAAAACTTAATTTAATAAGTAATAATAAAACTTAATAAAAATAATTAATTAATTTAATTTTACTTTATGTTCGCAACATGACGAAACAGAAAGTGGGAGAAAACCAGCAATTGGAAAACTTGTTGTCTAGTGGCAGTTAAAGATTGTCCGGCAAACAACAAACTAAAATTGCAAGTATGTAATTAACAACAACTAATAATTTTGTTAGAAAAAGTTCAAGCTACTAAATTAGTCTTCCTTTAAGAAAATAACTTCTCTTAACAGCAGAATTTTGCTGTTAGAATTTCTCCTGTGCTTACGCCCCTGTTGACGGCAGCAGTGGCCATGTAGTAAAATATTTTCGTTTTGTTTACAATTTCACCACATAATGAGACCACACAGAAAACTAAAACAATCGTTTTAATGTAAAAATTTATCATTTAAATATTATATGTATTTAAGACAACAGACTGCAGGAAAGTTTTCGAAAGAGAGAGAAAAAAAAGAAAATGAGAAAAACAAATTCCATCAATAATCTTCAATAACGAGGCGTCATAATTCGTAGAATTTTTTGTTACTTTTTTTTTTTAAGGAAAACAAACAGAAAACCTAGAAGCTGTCTGCATAAAATCTAACAATTGGACTGCAGCCAAATCAGAATGAAATTTTCGTTTTGTTTATTTAGAAAAATTTCTGGAAAATCCACTTGTCACCTTTTTAGTGATGAAAATTATAGCGTCACAGTGTGACAAAAAGTGTCACATTACATCGGGGTTGAGTGCAGTTTTCCTTCTTTTTGTTTTATGCTTTCCTTTGAGTGGGTAAAGAAAACATGAGCAAAGTCCACTTGCGGTGTTTTTTTTCTGTTTCTATGCGAATGGGGAAGATTTTCTGTCTTCAAGTTATTTAGTCTGCTGATATTTGTTATTTTATCCATTTTTGTTTGTTTGTTTGTTATTTTAACCTCAAACATGCCTGGTAATAATAAAATATTTTAATGAATTTCTCACATTTTGTCATCAAGACATTTACTCTACTTGTATATCAGGTAAAAATATATTTAAAAAAACAGGGAAGAATTAAAAACTATCAATATTTTTAAAACGAATTTATTAGATTATAATTCATGGTTGTTTGAATAAACAGGATGGTTTTTAGTTGTTTCTTAATATCTTAAATTTAATACTATTTCAAAGAAAACTCCTTAAGCTTTAGGTTTAACTAAAACTTCTAGTTTTTGAAAAGCAAAGAAGAAAATTCAGTATTTGGTGACAAGCATGAAGTCAACACCACACTGAGGTTCCTGTTTGCTGCTGAATGTAATAAAGTTTTTATTAAAAACGTACAATGTAAGACGCGTAAAATCAACGAAGATTATGATCCAGCCAACAAATGTGGAAGAGTAACAAATTCTACCAGCAAAGTGACATTAACAACTCCTTTTTCACAAAGAGTTTTCACAAAATTTGTTTGCAATAATTTTGTTTCCTTTTCTAATGAAATAATTTTTGAGTAAAAAATGTTTGCTGGGTATGACAAAAGTGGCATAGTGTTTCACAATCTGCTTTAAAGATATTGCAACGCATCATAAAATGTATTTGTGGTTTGCATTTTTCGTCATTGAAACAGAATGTCTGAAATAATTTGCAACGACACCAGTGAAGTATTAGAATATGACAACTATAATTTATTTTTTATTTTTCCAGCCTTTCCAAAAATTAAGTTTTGAAGTACTTGTTAAAACCCGCTTCTAAAAAAATTGCTTAAAAAGCCAGTATTTAAAAAAAAAAGTCAGTTTAAAACGAAAACAAGTAACTTTTTTAAAAAGTATCTAAACAAAAAAGGATATTTTTCAAAAAAATATTTTTTTAAACAAATAGTTTTGCAAAAAGTATCTTTTCAAAAAGTATCTGTTCAAAAATAACATTTTTAAAAAGGCATCTTTTCGAAAAACGAACCTTTTAAAAAACTACTTTTTCAAAAAATCACCTCTGCTAAGAAGAACCTTTTTAAAAGATACCTTTTCAAAAAAATATCTTCCTAAAACAGTATATTTTAAAATAGTACCTTTTCAAAAATTATCATTTTCAAAAAAGGACTTTTTCGGAAATCAATTCTTAAAAAAAAACCTTTTTAAGACAAAAATACTTTTGCCAAAAAAACCTTTTATAAAAGTATCCTTTCAATAAAGTACCTTTTGGAAAAGTAAAATAAGTACCTACTCAAAAAAGTAGCCTTTCCAAAAAAGTATCTATCAAAAAATTACATTTTCAACAAATTATTTATCAAAAATGTACTTAAAAAAGTATCCTTTTCGAAAAACTACCTTTCAAAAAACCTTTTTAAAAAGTACTTTTTGAAAAATTGTTCTTTTTAAAGATACATTTAAAAAATCTTTCTTAAAAGATTCTTTAACAATAAACTTTTTAACTTTTTTAAACGTATCTTTTTGAGCCCCTTTTTAAAACTGACGGTAACAGAAAGAAGTACCTTTTCGAAAAGAACTACCATAAGGTGATCTTTTACATCTCCCTTTTTAGGAAAGTAGTTAAAAACAAGTTTTTAATAAAAGCAATAACATTTCAAAAAAGTTCCTTTTAAAAAAATATTCTTTTTAAAAGTTCCTCTTAAAACAAAATTACTTTTTTAAGAAAGTTTCTTTTAAAAAAATTCTTTCTTTTGGTAAAGATTCTTTTCAAAACACAATTCATTTTTTTAAAAACTTTCAATTAATTGTACATTTTAAAAAGTATCTTCTCTAGTACACTGAGCATCAGGCACCTTTACCCAAAGAACCAAATTTTAGAAATAAATATTTGAACCTTTTGACAAAATAATTTAAAAAAAAAATCTATTTTAAGAACCCACTTTTAAAAGAGTTGCATTTTAATTTTTGGAAAAGGGAGCCTTTCCATAGAAAATGGGAACTACAGTTTCAGCTCGAATTGGTGAAGGGTGCTTTGTGTTCGTTACTTCTGTACCAACTTGTTGGCGTGTTCAAGAGTGTTTTGAGCTCTAACAATGACAAAAACTTTAAATAACAAAAAATAACACATAAAAGCATGTTAAAACACGTGTTTTAACAACATGACAGAGAAAACGTGACATAAACTACAATAAAAGGATTAAAACGCATAAAACGATCCTAAATTTGTTAAGCCCAGAAGCAGAAGCAGCACAACAAGCACGTGAACGAGACTTAAAAATTGAGCAAAAAGCTGCAAAACTTTAATTAATTTAAAAATCCACACAATAAAAACAACTTCAGGCAGAGTTTTGTTCGGGCGAGCGTTTCCAAGTCTAAAGAATCTCAAGCATAAAAAGGTTTTGGGTTAGTGAAAATCCTTTAAGATTCTATTCTTGCATTCTGTAGAAACTTAAATCGCCTAAAGCTTTATAAGTTATTCTTGGACACAAAACTGGCCAGCATTTTAATGTGAACGTGTCGTTTAGCGCTCTTTTTTTTTGCAGTCACCTTTCGCTTTACAACTACAACGGGCTTAATTAAATTGAATAAAATTGTGTTCCATTGTATGAAACATGTTGCAGATAAAGTGTTGTTGCAAATGAACAAAGATTTCTTCCAATCGAGTGCCACAACTTTAGACATTCTGCTCTAAAGTAGACATTTGAATGTTATCCTGCGGTGGCCTGTTTGCATACGAGCATTAAAAAAGGAGCAAATAAATGAAAAAGTTGTTTCAACTTTCTGTTTTTTTTTTTTTTTTTGGTCTGTGTTGAATGAACATTATGGATGATAAAAGGGTTGGTTTTTATGGTTTTCTGCTTTATTGGATTATCTAAACAGTTTTCTGTTTTCTGTGTTTTTTTTGTTTATGGTAAAACTGATTTTCCAGCACAAAAAACAAAACACAAACTTTTGACAACTTTGACAATTCTTGGCTGAAGTGTCTGTTTGTTTGTCTGTCGCTACCCTTGTTATTCCGCATTGTTTGCCAACTTCGCTTAACCACTGCTTTTTATGAATTTAAATTAAAAATTAATCTTATCAAAATAAAATGAACATTTTCTTGTGCTAAAGAGTTAAATAAACAAAACAATTACAGATGTTAATGAAAGATATAGAAAGTGTCTTAAATAGAAAATTTCAAAAAAAGCATGATTCTTAAAAAAATTATATAAACAAATTAATTTTTTACTAACGAATATTTTTTTTTTTTAAATCTTTCATAATAAATTTTTTTTTTATAAAAAACTATTAATAGCAAAAAAATTCCTATAGAAAATTATTAAGAAAAGAAAATATTTCCTATAGAAACTTTTTAATACAATACAAAAATTTGCTCTAGAAAATTGTTAACAACGAAAAATTTCCTGCAGAAAATTATTAATGATGACAAATTTTCTATAGGAAATTATTAATAATAAAATATTTTTTCCAGAAACTTTTTAACTAAAAGAAAATTGTTAATAGAGAAAAATTTTCTGCAGGAATAACTAAATTATTATCAATAACTAAAAATTATCTGTGGAAATTTTAAGACAAAATTCTAAAGAAAATTATAAATAGCGAAAAATTTCCCAAAGAAACTTTTTAATTAACAAAAATTTTCTATAAGAAAATTATTAATTATAAAATATTTTTCCAAAGAAAATTTAACTAAAACAAAATTGTTAATAAAGAAAAATTTTCTGCAACAACTTTTCAATAACTAAAAATTATCTATGGAAATTTAAAAATACAATTCTAAAAAAAATTATTAATAACGAAAAATTTCCGAAAGAAACTTTTTCATTAACAAAAATTTTCTATAAGAATTTATTAGAAAAAAATTCTATATAAAATGATTAATAACGAAAAAATTTCTGTAGGAACTTTTTTATTACAAAAAATTTTCCATAATATTGTTAATAAAGAAATACTTTTGCTTAGATATTTTAAGAAAGAAACATTTTTTTTAGAAAATTTTTAGAACGAAAAAATTCGTAGAACAAAAAATAAAATACCGCAAATAATTTTTTTTTTCTAATAACGAAATAGTTTTTATAAAAAATCTTTAATAATGAAAGATTTTCTATAAACCATTTTTATTAACGAAATGATTTCTATAGACCATTTCTGATAAGGAAATTTTTTCTATAGAAAATTATAACTAATGAAAATGTTTTTATTAACAACGAAAAAATTTGCATTGGAAATTCCTCAAGGAGAGAAATTTTCTACTTATTAATAGAATTAATTTTTTAATAGCGAACGTTTTTCTAGAACTTTTTTTTAATATTATAATATATTTAGAAAACTATGAGTAACGAAAAGTTTGTTAAAGAAAGAACAATTATTAAGAACAAAAACTTTTTTATAAATTTTCGATCACAAAAATTTGACGTTTAAAAAAATTGTCTATAAAAATTGTTTAACAACAAAATATTTTCTATGAAAAAAATGTTATAAAATAATTTTTAATAAAAAAAATTCTGTAGATGTTTTTTTATAACGTTCATATCGTTCTGAATTCTAGACAGCACAAAACTTGTTTAATAGAAAGAACGTTTGTGATACATGAAAACCCACAAGGAGTACGAACCAGCAACCAACTCTTAATTAATCAAATCGACAAAACATGAACGACTTAAACAATTATTTAACATTCTCTGTTGAATTTTAACTGAATAAAAACAATGTTTCGTTGAAACCGGCCATATGTCTCAAACGGGTTTTTGGCTGAAAACATCTTTGTCTGCCTTAAATCATCTCTAATTTCCATCAATTAATTAAAAAGATGCTGGTATATTTGATGCTCATCTAGAATCATCTCAATATCCACCAACGACCAAAGAAATATGTAAATCTTTGATTATTTCTACCCAAATCAAGGAACAGAAAGATATATTTAAACATTTAAAGTTGCCAATCAAACGATCGATATGGGCCATATCAATTTTCTCCAATCAACTACTGACCAAAACTTCAGAATTTAATGTTGTATTATTTTACTTTATTTAAATTTTTATTGTGGTGTTTACAATCGCTTAAGACCCGGTTTTTGTCTAAAATCTCAAATAATGAACGAGTTACAAGCAGCTCATAAATTTTTAATGATCTTAAAAATACTAGTTTTTAGTTGTTGGGAAATCATTCGGTTTTCAATTTAAGGTTTTTTTTTTTTTTTTTTGAAGAATGTAAACTGGAAAAAAAGAACGTGTTGACATGAAATTAAAATAAAATTCTAGTGACATGACAATAAGTTAAGAAAGTGCGTAGGAAAAGTTTTGCAGGGAAGATGTGGACAAGTTATGGCCTGGGCAAGGACGGGTTCTTGTAAGCGACTGGTTATTACTGTTCTGCAAGACTTAAATTCTGTGTAGCACACTGTGAAAGCCCTCTCACTAGAATGTAAAAAAAGCAAAGCGAGAATTACATGGATCGCACTTAGCATCCATTTCGATAAATTCAAGATACGTTGTTTCTGTATTCAGCCAACGACATCTGTAAACATACAATTTGTAAGATATTAGTGCGAAATCAGTTACACTTGGTTTGGGCTTCAGCTTTTAAAACCGCCACAGACATTGTGGTATTACAGATGTGTGGATTCTAACTTTAAGGCGAATCGTAATTCATGTTCCTAAAGTTACTGCTCCGGATTGCAGGATGTCTTGGTATATGCCAAACTAGGGCACTCTGCTTTTGACAAGGACTCTCTCGTTTGTTACGGCAATCAAAACGCGAGGAAGTACTGACGACTCTGGTTAAGGCCTTGAAGATTTCGGACTATCGGCTCGGTTGCCTCGTCTTCCTTTTTCTGGCAGAAGGGATTAGGTAATGCGAGCTCTCGAGGAAGAGCTTGTATCCAACACAAGAAGTTGCGACATGGGGGTCGGTAGTGAGCCCATGACAAGTTCAACAAGTGGACATAGTCGTCTTACCTATTTGGCCATAATGTCACAATCTGTAGCGTTGGGCACTCCTGGTGATGGCCACGGTAACGTTGTTTTTAAAATATTATGGGCAAATGATGACGACGGCACACAGTCCACACCAAACAGTAACTTTTTGTGGAAGCTTTGGAAATTTTGCTTGTTAATGAACCAGTGATTCGTCCAAATAGGCACTCCCCCTTCGCTACAGACGATTTTTCGCCCAAAATTAGTATTCTCTTCCAAACGCATTTCGTCTAAATTAATAAATTGGACATGTTTTATAAATTGGACATGCTGCTCAATCCTATAACTGGCTAAGCGGATATTTTAAAAAAGACACTGTCTATGAAAAAGTGTTGCCGCTTTTGAATATTGAGGTAATGCCCCGTTAAAGCTATCCCAAGCGCCCTCTACGCGATATGTTTCAGTTATTTGAAGCACAAAACAAATAATACTTTAAGTTGTGACAAAATTCCTATAATCAGGGTCTGCTTATCAAATAATTTAATCAATTTATGTTAATAGACATAGAAACAGGAATTAATATGCATAAAATTTGGTTGTTCATTAATGGCTACAGGGAAAATAAAAATCACCCAAAAACTGGACAAACATTTAAACAAAAGCGCTTGAAGTGAATGCATTTTAATTTGGTTTACTAAAGAACCCCGCTTCTTGGTGGCCACCTAGAAGCGTAGATAATCTGACATGTTGGGCAAAGTAAGCGTAACAAAATTTCGGAAATTCGGTCTCAACTGCGGCCATATGCTGCTGGCGGAGTAGAAAAAGGGTTAATTACTTGTACAGCGCTTGAAAGTCATGTAACACCCAGAACTTGAACAAAAGTCCACAACACAAACTAAACATTTATTTTTATGCAAATTAAGTATTTCGTTGTTATTTTGCTTTTTTAGATGAACGCACAAATAAAAAGGGAATTAACA
This sequence comes from Epicampocera succincta, assembly GCA_932526305.1. Lineage (NCBI taxonomy): Eukaryota > Metazoa > Arthropoda > Insecta > Diptera > Tachinidae > Epicampocera > Epicampocera succincta. The sequence continues at coordinate 9,713,540 of OW052035.1, read as the reverse complement.
TTTTAAATATGCCAGCGCTTTAGTTGTCATTGTGCGCTCATGGCTGGACATGTCCAAACGATTTTATGATCAAGATAAAATTACTGTTGTTCAGGTTATTGACAGTATTTAGTCACCAAATGCTTAACTATTACCAGACAGGGCTAGAATTAAACCATTTGTATTTAGTAGCTGAGTTTAAACTGCTGTTTTAACTTCCTTTTGCATTTTGAGTTCCATTTGGAGCGGAAGAAAGGGTTGGAAAAACAGTTTCCTTTGAACTATTTGGTTTGGTGAAACATCATTTGTTTTAATTTTCTTTTTCCAATTTGGTAATTAATGTGACATTAATGAGGTGTTTTAAAGTCTCTTTTTGACACAATCTAATGAGATGATGACACAAAAATAAATTGCATAAGAGGGATATAAAAGCAGTTAATACTCGTCTTAATGGATGGCCGGCAAATCTTATTTTATTGTATTAAAAATTCAGAGAAAATCTTATGCATTTCTTATATATTATGAAGGACAAATGCTGTTAGTAAGGCAACATATATTGTATATATGTATGTGAAGATATGATATAGAAAACCGTTCACAAAATTATAAAAACTATTTTTGATATCCTTCCAGCATCAAATTCGATTTTGGTTCAGTTTTTTCTTTTTGCTACGACATGATGAGAAACGTTTCATCCTGACAGACAGACAGTAAATCTGAATTTAGGAAAAACGAACTGCAATTGCAACCTTTTAACTTGATAGGCCATAGGCCACAGATGACTTACGTGGCTGCAGGAAGTTTTTTTTTTTTCCTAAACTAAAAAGACTAAAGGTCTGTTTTATACACTTTTTATCGTGTTAAGAAACTTATTTGGTCGTTACAAAATTTATATTATGCCAGTTGAAGGCCTTAGATTATTTTTCTTGACTTTTTTGTAATTAATAAATTAATTGCCTTAATTAAAACTAAACTCTCTTTTAAGGCCTATACCACAATATTCGAATAATACAAAACTCATAAACGCGACATGTCCAACATGACCTGGGCACAATAACGCTCATAAATAGTACGTTTTTTCCCTCTTTAAAATATTGACGAACATTAACGTTCGATATCTTAGGATAGGCGCTTAATTTTAATCCAAAAATTACATAAAAAATTAATATAATTTGTAAGGAAAAACTAAATAAATAAATATGAAAAATTATAATAAATATAATAAATAACAATCAAATTTTTTAGATTCGTATTTCCTCATCTGCATCTTTAGGAAAGAAAGAGAAATCCAGTGCCGGTTAGACTCTGATATTTGACCTAATGAATTCTATAAATGCTGCTGGGGTGAAAAGAAGACGGAAAAAATTTTGTTCAAAACATTTTTTTCTCTCTAAGGACTAATTGATCATTTGTGTGAAATTTCTGCTAAAAATACATTTAAAGTTACAAGACCGCAACATCACATCACATGGCAGCATAGGGATAGTTTTCTTTCGTAGTTGAAATAAAATTTAGAATTCATTTAGGTTCATGACGAACACGTTTCACTTTAATTAACAGCCAATACTTGTTGTTTACGACTATTAATAAAACTTTTGTTTATATTTGCAAATTAAAAATGGGAAACAGACTTTAATTTAATTACATTTTTCATACTCTAGTGAATAAATAAGCAAATACAAATAACTAGAATCAACTGTGAATGCCACCTTCGACATGAAATTTATAACTAGAATAATAAGATACCTTCGATTCCGAACCTGTGGGACAACGCATTAGAGGACGCCCACGGAACCGATGGCGCACACAAGTGGAGAGGGACCTCAACCAACTTGGTGTGCACAATTGGAGAACGCTGGCTAAAGACCGTGCCAGCTGGAAAACTTTGTTGGTTGAGGCCCAGGTTCACCACGGACTGTAGCGCCAAAAGAAGAAGAAGAATAAGATACCTTTTCTTCGTAGTTTCAATAAACAAATTTTGCTACAATATAGGATTTATCAAACATACACAAACGTTTGTTCTTTGAGGTGCTGGGAAAAAATATTAGTCTTAAATTGAAGGTATATATTTCTAATTGAGTCCCCTTAAAAAGACTTTTGCTTACACTTGCAGATTTGTCCCTAAAATGTATGACAATTAAAATACTGCAGACAACACACAACAAGCAAACTTTATATCGGCAATATCTTATTTAGAAATGTTTTATTTAGTTGCATGTTATAATTTTTGCCTATCAACAATTATTTCTTGTGTTTTCATATTTGCACACCCCCTTTCCCTCACATGCCAGCTGAAAACGTGCAAATACTTGATTTTCATTTATTTATTATTTTCGTTCCTTTAAGAGGATTAAACAATTAAGCCACGTTTAACATCTGCTTTACTTTTACACTTGTGTGAAAACATCCAAAAAAAAAAAAACACCTCAAAACCAGTTCAAAACTTACAAACGCAGATATTCCTGGCATATGTCATTTTGCTCTTTTAGTGTCAGCACTTATTTGCAGCTGAACCGGATATTATGCAGGATAAAAGTTCTTTATTTTTCAAAACTCAGAACTAATAAAACAAATTGCCGACATTAAATGGCTGCAAGTCTAAAGATTTGTCAAAGGTCACGTTCTAGAAGGTTTCTTTTTTCAAATGATAATATATCCATTTATTTGCTTAGTTGAGAGGTTGTTGTCTGGGATGGAAGCAAGTAAACTGGAACTGAAACAGCAAATTTTTTGTCTCCAGAGATTTGGACATTTTTTGGGAGAATTTTTTGATATGAGGCTTTTGTAAATACCATAAATTTGTATGTTATAACATGTAACAATTTTATGTTATAACAAATACTGAGGCGATTTTTAAAATAATAGTTTTTTGCTTTCTGAGAAATCAAACAATCATATTTATGGTTTGAAAAGACTTGCAAGTTTTTGTAAGAATTGTACAATGACAAATTTATGTCATAATAGATATTGAACTGGTTTTTTAATTAGGCAAATATCCTTTTTAATATTTGTGATTGTTTGGGATTGTGGCAAAATACTGAGATCGAATAAAAAATTATTTTCTCTCAAGATATAATTAGGAAATTCGGCTTCTTTACACTAAATGTTAATGTCATAATACCTTAAGAAATGATGTCATAACGGATATTGTATTTAGTTTTTAGATTATGAAATATTTGTTTTCTGAGTTGAAGTTGTTGTCTGCGGTTGTGGCAAAATTTTTGGTCTCAAGACAAACTTAGGAAACTGGCCTATTGTGAAATAAATTTTTGTGTCATAATACCTGATAGAATTACGTCATAACATTTTTAAATTATGAAATATTTATTTTCTAAGATGAGTTCGTTGTCTGCGGTTGTGGCAAGAAAACGAACTTCAGACAGAAAAATTATTGGTCTCAAGACAAACTTAATTGGCCTATTGTGCAATAAGTGTTTATGTCATAATATCTGATAAAATTATGCCATAACAAAACTACATTGATTTGTTAAATTATGAAATATGTATTTACTTAGTTGAGTTTTTTTGTCTATGATTAAAGCAAAAAGAACTAAATTTGTCGCTATTATTCCAAAAATTTTATGTCATAATATCTGACAAATTTATATCTTATTAAATACTGAACCCAAAATTTTTAAAATTTTCATGCTATTTTAAGTGTTACTGTTTCGCATAATACTAAAATCTTATATGGTTTTAAAGTCTTTCATAAATTATAAAGTTTTAGTTTCATATGCCCAAAAACTAAAATGTAACTGAAATATATTTCAAACATAAATTTTAATTGAAATGTATTTGAAACTCTTTTTAAATTTCAGCAATAAGAAACTTAATTTTTTAATACTATAAGTAATATTTTTAAAACCAACATGTTGGCTAATAATATTGTGGGACAAAAATATTTTAAACCTGAAATTTCTTATACTAAATTTGTCGCTTAAAACATTTTTATTTTTTTTTTTTTTTGTTATAAAAAGAAAAACTAAAGAAACCGCAAATTCTCATTAAAATTTTATTTTCAAACTTTAGCATCTAAATTTATAGTATTTGTGGTTTTTTATGTGCAACAAACTGGTCAAAGAGAAATAAATTTACTATATGAAATGGCTGGCCAGACCTGATGCTTTGTCATTTTTATGTACCAGTTTATGGCCATTGTGACCAGTAAAACATTATTCTAACTGTTCAGTATACAACTATACTCGTAGTTGTTGTTTTTATTTTTCATTAGTAGACAGTCGTTTGTTGGTTGATAGATTGTGGCTAAGAAACCACTAAACTGCACACACAAAATTCATTTACTCCTCGGGATACACTGTTTTGTGGTGGTCATGACCGACCGAACAGTAAAACTAATGACAGCTGTCACATTTTGGGTTTCAGCAAAAGAAAACATGTAAATGATATGAACTGTTTCGAAAAGGCAAACAGCAAGTGTGGCTGCTTTTTTCATTTCTAATTATTGAAAGAAAAAAAATTTATGGCAAATTGATTTTGGTTTAATATAAGAATGTAATATATTTAATATTTGTAAGACTTCCTTAAAGAAAGCGAACGTATTCATACATATTGTGCCATTTGGGAAAAATAATATCTCTTAGCCAACCAAAGCAAACAAATTAACTTCGCAAGAAACCCAATGAAGGAACAATTATTATAATTATCAATTAAAATTATTTATTCTAAATGCTAAAGCACTAAAAATGTTGGCTAAAGAAAAAATTTACTGCTTATACTTGCAGACTGGTCAGAAAATATAGGAACAGGTCACATCATTTAAAAAAAAATCTACGAAAATATTTTTCATATACTTTTTTATACTTGAAAAAAGTGGCACATGATACATTTTATGAATTCCATATAATAACAGTTTTGGAAAATTCCTACAAAAGATATCTACCCTCAGGAAGTAGGATCCTAATGAATTTTATGTTAAAACCATGAAGTCAATCGGCATATGATTAATATATTTCTGTGGCAATTATTTACTTGAGTTGATTTGTTAGAGAACAAGTAAAAAGTAAGACTCAAGTTATCGTTTTTTAAATCGCTTGGCAATTTCAAAACGCCCCTGCCTGAATATTTATGTAAATTTTTCAATTTAATTTGCTGGTTGTAACTTTGCAAACGCATTTCTTTTAACTCTTTCCTTATCCTTCTTCACAGGTGATTCACAGATGATATTTTTTGTAATGATTTGTATTTTAATAGCATTAATTTTAGAAGAAAAAAAAAACCTGTAGAGTTGATATGGCTTTAGCTGGTGTAAAGTCCCCACATGCCTGACTCTTCTACTTTATTAGTTATAGGGAAATAAATGCATTATTTTTTATTTTTTTGTATTAAAGACAATATAAATAAATTTACTTTTATTAATTGAAAATTACAACAAAAATTTAATTTTTTCCAATGAAAACTATGAAATTATATGTATTTCTGTACCTCATGTCCTGATACTTCATCATGCGATTGCCAGAATTAGTTTTCTTTTCCAAAAACTTGTTCTTTTTTTCAATTTAAAATATTTGAAATTTGTTAGTCCTTAAGTATTTGTGATCCAAAGTTCTTTTCTGTTTTGAAAACTTTATTTATCAACAACCAACAATCGTTCGTCATTCAATAAATCTGTTCTTCGAATATTGTCAAATGATGCCTTAACAAAATATATAGAGAAATTCCAAACTTAGTTACTCATGTGGAGAAGTTTAAATAAGTTTAGGCCATACTTATGGGCTTTTGCAGGATTATATTGTTTAAATACAAGTGCAAAATCCGAAAATTCTTCACCTGCAGTGTTTTTGTTGTATTTGCTGGAACTTTGAAGTCAACATTTTGGTGAAGTTTGATTTTTTGTACAAACGGTGTCTCGGGCTGAGCAAAGTTGTTTAATGATAACATGACAGGACAGTTTCGTAAAATTAAGGCCAAGTGATTGTAAATCATAATTGAATAATCTGGGATTCACAGGACGTCCGGTTAAAAAACAGTCTCAAAATTGTTTCCTTTTTGTATGGAGACAACCAAATTCAGGGTGTTAGCAACTCATTCATTGAGGCACCCCCTCCATTGAGAAGTTAATTAATGCTTTTAACTATAGATTTAAAACATTTCTACCCAACTCATAGAACTAATTCATATAAAATCAATAATACAGATAGCCAAATAAAAAGTATAAAACCCCACAAACGCACATTTAAATTCTGAAATAAAATTTCAATAAATTTGCCAACGAGCCGACGCAATTTTATGAAAAGTAAAAAGTCGAAAAATATCACATAGAATTTCTTAAAAATAATTGGCTTTTAAACTGATTTCAAAATCCTTGAAAGAAAAACCACGGGTTTCTGCTATTCGCTTAATATTTTTACACATAAATTTGCCTTAATCTTGTCATTCTGAATATTTCTCCTTAAAATGTACACAAGTAATTATTTTCACTGAACTTTAACTGTTTTCCATTACTTTTGATAATTGCTGTAATAATCTTAAGAAAATTTCACTTTTCTGACACAATATTTTATTATCGTACCATCCGGCCGTTAGTGTCAACCCACAGCACAAACTGTCTGACACTTTTAAATGCCATCATCATTCGTTGCTTAGAAATGGAAAACTTGAAGTATTTCAAAGATGTTGTTGCAATGTAAAGTTTTTAACAGAAAAACTTTATTTTTTAATCATTAATATCCTGTGGATTTTACTTGTGTTCTCATCTCTTTCTCTCCTCAATTTCATTCTCTAACTTTCTTTAAGTGGCACATTTTTAATTAGTTTAAAGTCATCGCTATTAATGCAAATTACATTTTCATTGCTTTCCTTTTCTGGTATTTGTTGCTGGCATTTTGTAAGTGCTGCTCAAGCATTTAATTTCCAAAGACTGTCTGTCATAATCGTTTTGTGTAAGAAAATCCCGTTAAGATAATTATAATAGTACCGCCGCCATTGCCGGTGCTTCCTTGGCCGTATTAAGTCTATGATGATCGACAGTGTAATTAACAGCGGTTCAAAGCCAACGAATTGTTTAAATTTCAGGATCTTTTTAATTTGCAAAGGATATAATAAGTATAAGGTTAAAGTCATTACATTGCGAGTTTAGAAATTGTTTCAGCAGCGGGTTATGAAATTAACATGAAATGAAAAACGCTACGCATTTAAACACAGTTGACAAGTTTTGACAATTTTGGCTAAAGTTTTTGTTTTTTTCTTCTAACAAACGCAAAACTTTTAGGTTGTCGGCAGCAACACACACAGATTCCTGGAGGCAGGCAGCGATTCAACAACCTCAATACTCGTGGTCGAAAACTCTATCAACCTCATCCCTTGAGGCCCTCAATTATGAAAACTAAAACATAGTTTTTTGTTGAAAAATATTGTAAAATATTTCAAGAGTTTCAGAGAAATTTTATAAATTTTGAAAAAATGTGTCTGCCATAAAGTTCGGCATATGAAGTTGGATAATTTCAAACGACGAGCCTGGAGGAAACGATACGGATACAGACAATAGTTGGGCTGAGGGGAATTTCCAGCCTTTGCAGCCTCTTCAGAAGTCTCCTCAAACAAGAGAAAGCCCGTATGGAAAATATTTAAAAAATGTTCCGATATAGAACGGGCACCTCTAACACAGACTCTAGCGGTTACTGTGGGAAGGGGAGAGGAGCCAATGTAACTCTTGATTACCAACTGTGTGGCACTGGAACAAACACTTGCAAGGCAAGAAGTTGATCTACAATCATTTTATATAACAAATTATGACTGTAAATTGGACAGACAGATTTTTTTTTTTTTGTAAAGGACTTTCATAAAAACCACCCCAAAATTAATCTGGTACTCGGCTGCCAAAAAAAAAAAACTACTTTTAAATAAAGATATTTTTAGTTATTTTTCTTAACAACCAGCCGAAAAATCAACACACATACAAACACACACATCCAAACTATAATCAGTAAGAAATCAAACAAACTTATCAAGGCAAATGATTGAGGGAAGTGCGCAAAGGACAAAAAAGTTAAACATGATTAAGACGATAGTTTCCAGCAGACGCAAATATTCCATTAAACTACTCGACTATTTAAGAGCATCAATGTGCTGTGCATGTGTGTTAGTAAATAAATTTGATATTAAAAGGACCGCAAAAGGATACTATAACGTACGAGTATGTGGTCATCCGTTTAGCAAACTACGCAACATGCGAGTATTTTAGTCCAACTGCCGTTGTCGCAGTTATTGCGAAAGTCTGTGTTATTTCTCTTTCAATATCAGATTTTATATTTGTTTCTAGGCAATTGTTTGTTATTCCTTTTTTGGTTTTGTGTCATTTGCTTTCATCATATTGTGTATATCTTTTTCTATACTTTGGTTTTTGCTTAAGGATAAGTCTATCATCCTTTTTTGCTGCTATTTGACTTTGTGTGTGCGTGAGTTCGTTTCTTGTTGGGTGATGAGAAAAAAACGGAAGAAAAACAATGGCTTGCTTAGATAAGACAACGCCAACTGTTTACTTATCTCTATTTCTACAGTTTAGTTACGAGTACGTATCCTGGCTGGCAGCATTCATTAAGATTTGGTTTCATTTTATATTATTTTTTTTTTGGTTATTTTGCTGTCTGTTGTTTTAGGAAATGACAGTTAATATAATCCTCAATCAATATAATGATGACAAATTTGTCTAGATTAAACATTGAGCAGGATGAGCAGTTTGTCAACACTGGCTATTTGCACTTATAATGAAGAGGTTTTAAAATTTTAAAGAATTTTCTTAAACAATGTTTATAATATGAGAAAACTTTGTTTAAGAAAAAAAGAAAGACTAAACAGCAGAACCTTTTACCCAGTTGTAATTCAGAAAGTGTTAATTGTAATTCAGAGAACATCAATTGCAATTTAGAGAGTATCAGATTGTAATTCAGAGAACATCAGTATTAATTTAGAGAGTATCAGATTGTAATTCAGAGAGTATCAATTGTAATTCAGAGAACATCAATTGTAATTCAGAGAACATCAATTGTAATTCAGAGAACATCAATTGTAATTCAGAGAGTATCAGATTGTAATTCAGAGAACATCAATTGCAATTCAGAGAACATCAATTGTAATTCAGAGAACATCAATTGTAATTCAGAGAGTATCAATTGTAATTTACAGAATATTAGATTATCCAATTCTAGTTCAGAGAATAACAGATTATCCAATTGCAATTAAGATTATCCAATTGTAATTTAGAAAGTTTCTGTTGTAATTTAGATTAGTTAATTTTAATTCAAAAAGTATCAATTGTAATTGAAATTATTCAATTGTAATTCAAAAGACGTCTGCTGTAATTCAGAAAAGATAAATGCCAAAAAAGCAACATTTGTGTTTTAAACGTTGCAGGTCGCGGCATACTGGAACCTGGAACTTGGAGAACATAATAGACCAACGCTGTACAGTTCAGCAGGCTAATGCCCTGACAACGAAGGTAATGGCGGCCAGTCGATAGCCTAGTGTTTTATTTCTATCGATTTTGTTACAATTACAGAAAAAAAATATTTAATCAAACTTGTTTTATTTCTCGGTGAATTACAAGTGTCACTTTCTCAACTAAAACTGCGGAGAGAGAGAATCACAAAAACCAACGTTTTCTGAATTACACGCTGGCAAATTTGTAGTCTTGCTGCAAAAATATTGTATTATGACGCCAGCATTAGACTGATTGTAGCAACCATATTGTGGTTGCATAAAACAATCATGGGATTTTTCTCTATTGCATTGTTTTCACTTTCACTTTCACTTCCACTTTATTTGCTCTGTTTTTGCATCTTCATCTTTTTCTTCATCAGCTATAGAAAAATTACCACTTGCCACATTATTCTTGCCACCAAATGAGCTCTCATTATTAACCTTAATTCACCAAAAATACAAAAAAAAAAAAAAAAAAAAGAAAGAAACCGAGCAGTTGATTAACCATCCCTTTTTGCATTCCTTTGTTAGATCAAGCAACCAACACCTCGTCTGTTATTATCTCGTTAACTCCCGCTGGCAAAATTTTTGCATTTCCTTACAAAAAAAAATTATTATTTTATACACTTTCCTTTAATTTAATACAAAACTTTATTGGTGTGCGCGTGTTTGTGTGTGAGCGTTAGTTGGAGCAAAATATTTATGCAAGTTTCATAAACTTATCAACGTCGTCATCATCTTTGACCCAGTTTTTGTTTGGCAACAACAAAAAAAATGGAAAACTTAAAACGAAAATGTTTTTCTTTGCTATTTTTCAATGCAGGCAACAAACCAAACAGCCAACTTCCCTCTTTGGACTCATTATTCAACAAAGAAAGCAACAAAAACGATATTATATTTGTATTTATTTATTTCTAGTTGCAAAAACTATTGTTGTGTATTTGTTTTGAAAGCGATAACTGGCATAATTTAGCCAAGTTGCAGTTGCAACAAAAACAGATTTGTGCAGCAGGCATCTTCATAGAGAAAATGTATAATTAGTGTATAAACCAACTCCTTGCAGGATGTTGTGAGTCCTTAAGGGCATGTCAGTGAAACAAAAATTGCCAATTATAAAGAACGTAATAAACTTCTTTGTGGAAGAGACTTTTCTTTTGCTTCAAAAGCCTGTTAATGCCATTTATTATAATTTCCATTGAGCGCTGCCCTTCATCAAATTCGAATGAAAACAAATTTTATACCAACATATGATTAACAATTTTTACTCGCTTCAAAGGTCTGTTAACGACACTACGAATGTAGTAAATAATAAAATGTCTCGGCCACTGTTGGTCAGTTGGACAAGCATCCGAAATATCCCACTTACAATAACAGCGGCACATCAATCAGGCTGGATTCGATTTAATCCGTGAGTTACGTTGCGTTTTAGGTCCCCTGTGGCTTCAGGCGTAGTTACCAGTGTCTTAAGAACAACTCCAAAAAGAATATATTGAAGCCGTAGCCGTTTTACTTTAACTCCAAGTGTTGTGATCATGTCTGCAAATCGCTTCCACAGAATGTTCAATTCAGTAGTTGATGTGTGGCAGGTAAAACAATTCTCATGTCTGAGGACTTATAATGTCCAACATTGCCAGTAATAACCTGGCCAATGTCATTCTCAAAGCCCCACAAAAAGTCACATCACCCGGAAGCTTTTATGTAAAACTTACGTGCATTGAATACTTTTTTATTCTCCTGTGAATTGATATGGCGTGAAATTCAACAGGTCTTGCTCGACGTGTTCATTGATCCAGAAATGGGCGATCAAGATGATTGTGATGGTTTGTTAAAATAAAAAAAAGACTCGTTTCGAAATACTAGGAAACCCTTTTAGGGATACCAGATTATTGGCTATGGACGTATTGCTCCAGCTCATAGACTAATTGAACTGTTTACAAGAGCAGAATGAAGAATTGTTTAAGTTATACTGCGGCGCTCTCTCTCTCTCTCTCTGAATTGGTGAGAGCGATGTAAAATCAGCTGTCACGCAATCTTCTACAACATCTTAAGGGCAGAGTTTCTATATTCCCTACATGTTACATTTTGAATTGACCGAGATTCAAGTATCATAGTTGGGTTGTTCCAAAATATTAGACATTATACGAATAAGAGAGTAGATCAAAGGTCTATCCTCAAGCACGATATCACCGTTTGTTTTCGCCAAAATATTATGCACACAACTTGTTTATACAATAATTAGTTTTGCCAAATTTATTATAAAATAAAAACAAACCTTCTTCCTGACTTCTATCTGACCTGCTTGCTGGATAAACTTCTTTAGTTTCTTGTATCCTTAAAAGTTAAAATATCTTACCATCCCATTAATATTTATCTATAAACAAAAACATAAATACATGCATAAATATATTAAGTTTATAAAACATTTTCTTTATGCATGCAGTTAAAAGGAAAGTTTCCCTTCTTATTTGTTTGACATTAAACATTTTGTAATCTCCTGTTTGTGTTTGTTTTCTATCCCTTTGGTAGATGTCACTATCAGTTGACACATGACACAGTGACATAATAAAATTTTTACCTCTCACACTGTATGAGAGATGAAATATTTTAAAAGGAATATATAAAGCAACAAACCGACATCCATATATGCACATTCACATACATACATATATCACAAAATGTTAGCAACGTATAACCAAATATAATAAAGGATATGCATATATGCTGTTTTGTGAGTAGTTTTAGTGCAGGGATTCTTAAACAAGGAATAAGACGAGATGCAATAAAAAAGCAAATCTTCACAGCGAACTCTCTCAGGCGTCAACCCTTTCATATGCAGAGCATTGTACCATATAGAAGGGGTAATGTTTCGCTATATTTGTTTGTTTTTATTCTATATTGCAGGGATGAGTATGTCAGAATTTGACTAATGCAGTTTTGACCATCGACAATGCACGGTCAAACATAAGTTAACCCAACATTGCGTGTTTTGTGCCTATATTTGTATTTTTTGTTATGGTTTTTATTTGAAAAAATGTTTGGCCTTTGTTTTTCCGCAGAGTCTTTGCTAGGAATCGAACCTACGACCTCTGGACTGTTGGTTGAATACTCTACCAACTCATTAATTCCTTCATGTTAATTTGAAAATATTTATATTGTTGCAAAGTGAGGAATATGGGCGCCAGTTGCACGATAACTGACCTCAGGGAATACTAACACTTGAAAGCCCACATAAATTGATTACGTGTAAACTACTCGCATCAAGCCCAAGCGTGAATTATCGAAAGAAGAGACTTCATTTTTTGCAGCAAGACTGAACCAGAAATTTTTTTTAAAAGCGTAATATTTGTTGCTGCGTTTAGCTGAACAATAAATTCACTTTTACGAGGCCTGTTTAAGAAATAAGTTCTATTTTCGTTAAGGAATTGCTGAATGCCGTCAACGGTGAGCCTCAGCCACCGTTTGCACTTGATTTGACCGCCCGCCACATTTTCCAGTTACCAAGATTTAAGAGACCCATGAAAAGGCGGCGTTTTGCGACGATTGATTAGCTAAGAACTGAATAGCTGAAAAATGTATATCAGAATTGAACAGCTTTCTCGTGTTAAACTGTCTGTCTGCCAGCAGGTTCAAGAGTGTACCACTCTAGATGAGTCCTTATGACGCACTACACTCTACCAGAAAAAACGTAGTTACGGCAGAATGAAGTGAGAAAATATCTGATGATTACAGAAATATTCCCAGGAATCTTTTAATTTACTGTAAGTTAATAAAATTTTCTCTTGGTCCCCCATCACTGGCTATCATTTGAGAATCTCTGTTACGAGTTCTTTAGCACTTGCGTCACACGGGTATGCAGTTGCAATTTAATTCTATTTTTAAAAACTCATACAAAATTTGTCAGGTTGAATTTTTCTAAGTAAATTAAGAATTTATGCAAAGAGGTTTTACTGCAAAGTTATCGTACCCAAAAAAATAGAAATATTAAATGATGTGGCAATAGATGTTTTGAAGCTAAAAATGATTTTAGTTTTAGTTTTATTCATATAAAATGTCTGGCAGAGGACACACACAAGTGCTCATTGTAGTTAGTTGAAACGCTTATTGGAAACTTTGGGAAGCCGGTAGTCCAAAACGAAATAAAATAGGCATATTCTCCGTATAGGTGATGACGTTTAGATAGAAAACAGTGACACATTCAATTCAGCGTTGCGGGCATATGGGGAATCGTATTATATGGAATCTACGCCTCGTTCTTATTCGATAAGAATTAGAAGCTTTGCACTCCACTAAGCCGCATGTAATGGGTTTGGCAGGGTTAAACAAATTTCCACATTCCGCCAAATGACCGAATTGAAGATGACAAATAATATTCTACCGACAAGAAAGATTTACAATCGACTTTTAGCAAAATAGTCTTCAGCGACACAACAAGGAATTTTCTCGACAAAACTACTGAAACACTGAGTTTATTTTATTGCGACTTGCATTCCAGAAAAGCCAAATAAAATTGAATTGTATTATTTATTACAGAACTATGGAGATTATGAGGTTTTCCCGTAGCCAACAGAACGTGACAACTTGCAAGCGACGTGTAGCAAAATAGCTTTAAAAAAAGTCGGGTCTTTTTGGGAAAAATTTCCCTAAACTTAAAGCGATTAAATGGACGTGCTTCTTATGACAGATTATGACATCACAGCACAGTGTCACAGGATGATTTTGTGACTCCAGAACCTAGTTTGATGCACGGACCAGCCTATGAAAGATGTTCTCATATTTGCGGTATTAATAGTGAAGCGATCAGAAGAAGTCGCCAGCATTTAAGGTTTCTTTCTTTTCCTTTTAGTTATTCTAATTGTATCATTGTAATTAGTTATTAAAAAAAAATAAATAAAATTACTTTGAAGCAATCAGATATCATTTCAGATTAGGAAAATTAGTTTTATAAACTCGACACATTATTTAGAATCCGGCGTTGTTGTATATTTCGAAAAGGAGAGGTGCCTTTCTCTTCTATGTTGAAAATTTCTAAACTCTCTACATAATCTGAAATAATCCCCAAACTAAATGCTTGTCTTTCAAATTTGCAAATAAAATTTTTAAATTCAAGCCACAAACAACTTCATCATTCCTACGTGTGTAATAAAAGCCAAACTTTTGTTCAATCATTTCACGTAATTTCGTAAAACGTAAGAACAACTTTACTTTAACCCACTTTCCACGTTGACCTTTCAACCAACAAGTCAAAGTGGCTACTAAATGCAGTTTTAACTTATGCTAACCGTATCGTAAGAATCAGACATATGAACAGATGTGCTTTATGCTGTTGGCTCTCTTCTGGAACTCTCCTAAATATTTAACGCTCTGTTGTGCTTTCTATAAAACTCTTGTGCTCTTTTGAAATGTGGTGCAAAAAAATTTCCCAATTTTTTTCAAAAAAAAAAAGAAGGGAAAATATAGTTGTGTTTTCTCTGTTTGGCAAAAACTCTAGAGTAAAAAAAATTTAACTCATAGTTAATTGAGTACTATTGAGCTAATGAGTGATGATGAGCGGCTTTGGAGTTTGCATTTTCTTTTCTTGGTGGAATTTGTTGTTTCAAGCCCGAGATTTGTAATAGATTGAGTTACTGTTTGTATGAATTCCAGCATGTGGATAATGTCATGTTTCCCATAAGGCAATTAAAAAAATTGTTAAGAGAATTTCTATGAAAAGCACTCATTTTTTTGAGACCACACATACAAACATATGATATATATATATATATATATGTAATATGGGTGATTGGTGGTGATAGAAATATTGTTGCATATTAAAAAACATTAAGCAAAGCGGCGTTTCTCTATAGTGATTTATATATGTATATTTTAAACGATATTCAAAGCAAAAATCATTGATTCGTTTTGCTTTGCGCGCATTTTTGGCCAGACTTTATTTAACATATTCGTTTTTTGCAAAGATTTGTTAGTTTCTTTATTGCTTTTTTTTGCAATATATTTCTGAGTAAAAGTCTCATGGAAGATTTGTCATCTGATAATTGTCAATAAGCCGAGTCTTTGACCTTAAGTTTAGGTATTCTGTTATATTGCGACTGTCCGCTAGAAGACTATTGGTTGGCATTAGACAATTATTAGTTTTTAATAGTGGTCTCAGAAGCCGAGTTTATTTGCGTAGATATTTCATTCGGAAATTTAAGAAATGTTTTTTAATATCAAGATTTTCATAATGATGATGTGTCATTTGTTATTAATATTGATCCTAATTTGTTGACCTTTTTGAATAATTATATTTAAAATACTTTGTAAGCTGAAGGCAGATCTTTTTTATCTTTTTATTTAAAACTTTTTCTTTTTCTTAAAGTTTTTAAAAATAAAACGTAATAAAAAATAAAAAGCTTAAAACTTTTTAATAAAATAAACGCAAAGAAATGACCTCAAGCTTAAAAAATACTGCAAATATAATGAAACATAAGCTTAACCCCAGCCAAGGCCAACAGAAAACATGTTCTCATACCACATGTTTCAGTTTTTTTATATATCAAATGCTTTTTGTGTTATTTTCAATTTTGCTAAAATTTTTCTTCTTCTTAATTTTCGTATAAAACTTACATACATGTTCGAAATATAAATTTTTTTACAATGAAAATTTAATTTTAGAATAAATACACGAATTAAAAAATATTTTAAATCGATTTCAGTTACTCAACTCTGAAAACCCATTTAATTCAGCTAAAAACCCTCAAAACTTTACTTTTTAATAATACAATTTTTGCATATTTCCCAGCATTTTGAAAATTTCAAAAAGTAGTGCCTACTAAGAGGCGTTTTTTTTTTTAAATAAAACAAAACCAATTTCTTTAGAATAAACATAATATTTGTTAAACTATAAATTTAAAGTTTTTAACCATTAAGTTTTCTTTAATATTAAGTTGCTTTAGAGCATATTCTTTCTTCATTTAATCAAGTCATGACCAGAAACCAGGTCAGTATTATTTTTCTTGTTTTTACACTAAGCAAATACAAAAGCTGTAGGGATAGTTGTAGCGGGGTGTAAGCAGGCTGTAAACTCCCACAGTTTAAAGTTATAGAAATAGCAAACAGTTGAAATAAGAATTCCTGGCACCAACACAAACACAGTCAGAATATCCTTAAGAAAATAAATATCCTTTAGGAATAAATCCCATTTAGATGTGAAAACAATGCAATGATAGAGCAAAATAAACACTATTTTTGCCAGCAGCACAAAAAAAGGGAGTAGTATAAACTAAAAGTGCACCAAGAAAAGAGCGAAAGAGAAGAGGGAGTGATATATTTTGTAAGTGATAGAATTGAACTCAAATGTTTGAGAGCTGTTCATGGATGGATGTGAAATATTTTTCCCAACAAATTACTTTACATCACATTATTTGAGTTACTCGTTTAGCAATTGGAATGAATAAAGCACAGACAGAGAGAGAAAGAGAGAGAGAGAGAGAGTGTGCCAGTGTGATATGAAAGGGGAGCAAAAATTCTTGTTTTGGGATATTTTTGAACACAAATTTTGAGAACATGTTTTTTTTTTGTGTGTGGATTAAACGTGAATAAATATGTTGTGTTTGTTGTTCTTGCAGCCAAATCAAGGAAATTATTTTCGGAGACTCTTCCATTAAATGCAACGTGCTTAACAAGACTCTGAACTAAACAAAATCGAATGAATTTTGAAAACAGTTTAATTCTTGGCATCAAACAAGACGGTCATGCCCGCAAACACGAATCACTAAAACGGTCGAACTGAAACGCTAAACTAAATATTTTACCAAAACGTATTAAAGATTGCGTGAATTTTGAAAGCAAAGTCAATGAAAATTAAACAAAAGTGTATGACGTGAGAAAGAAGTGAGTGTTTAAGTGAAAAAGAAATTTTAAACCAAAGTTACAAGTAACAAAAGAAAAACCAAATACTTTATTACAAAACCAAATAAAAAGAAAACATGTCACCTGTACCCACCACCACGACACCTTTGACTACCGCTTTTCTAGCAACTTCAACGACTGCCCCAACCGTACGGGAAGAATCTTTAACTGCTTCACCCACAATTATGGATATGTGGATGTCTCAGTTACAAAAAGATCATCCGGAAATTTCCTTTGTCGTACCTAGTCAGCACGATAATCAACATATCGACAATATGATGCAGTTTAAACGCCTATTAGAAAAGGTTGGCAATACCGCCTACGACACCATAACAACTGGTTCGCAACATCATGATGACACCCAAAGCAATAATGTTCTGATTGATGCGATGGGCCAGACCATAACGCATGAACAAATTTCGAATAGTGCTGTTCTGAATTTGGCCGATTTGAAGAACAATGCCTTGACTGGTTTGGAGAGATTTTTCGCCGGCACTGATATGCATTCGCTAATCAATTATTTGTGGGTTGGTGTGGTCACCTCTCTCATAGTTTTGACAGTGATTTTTGTGCTATTCAGCTGCTATTTCTATAGGAAATTTCGTGAATGGAAGAAATGCAGTAAGTTGTGATTGTGTTTATTAAAAAAAAAAATTTAACTACTTTCTAGCCTTTAAAATTTCAAAAGCATTCGCCAACTATATCTTTGACATGATTAAAAGAATACTGTTAATTACCTCAAAAAAGGAAGATTACGCGCATAAGTTTAACTACCAGATTAACTAGACCAAATCTTAAGATGTATTTAAAAGTAATGAAATAAATATTATTTAGTTATTGGATTATTTTAAAATATTAACTATGAAAACTTGTCTGCTCTACTTGTGGTTGTGGTTAAAGAGTAGTAGACCTAAATTTAATTAAGCGTGGACTTGTATTTGTATTAAGAACTAGTATATCTCGAAAACTAATCATTAAATATTGCAATGCATGAACTGGCAGGCCAAATATAAGAAAATGTATGACAGAATAACAAAATTTCATGTAAAAATCTCAAGCAATTCATATGCTTTGAAATTTATGTCACAGATGGGTGTCGCATACGGGAACATTTTGACCTCAAACGTTCGATTTAATGTCTAGTTGAGTACTATAGCATCTCTTTAACAATCAAATGCATATTCATGTGTTTTTCTGATAACAGATGATTTCATTTGTCGTGTTTAATTATTTTCCTTTGAAACGGCGCCGAATAATGAGGCAAACAAAAATAAGTGGAGTATTCAAGGATTCCCTTCCAGCAGATTTATTTCAAAATCAATGTAATCGAACTTATGATTAGCTTAGATTAAAGTGCCAACATATGTATTTTGAGTGAAGCCAGGAAAATATTTATAACAGCTGTGTGTATTTCCAGCTGTCTATATGTAGTTGCGTAGGTGTTTGCAATGGCTTCACTTAACAATTTTTGTACCTGAACACACAATCATGGTCACAGCTTGAATAGAGTAAAAGGAACTGACCAAGTGCTGTAGTTCCATTTAAATTAGACTAATTAAATCTTTTTTCTGCTATTAAAGTTTAATGTGTTGATGATGTCTATACAAAATTGTTGTTATTTTTAAATATTTTCATATAATAGTTTTAGAATTTTTCTAAAATTCAAACAAATACACTATAATGATGCATAATTTTTAGTTTTTAAACTTAAAACAACCTAAAAAAATTAATAATACTTTATAAGGGGAAGCATAAGTGCTTCACAGCAGATTTACAGTAGGTTTATAATAAGTTTATAACAGACATTTTGTGCGTTCTTTTCAATAAAACTATTCATGACAGTTTGCCCACATTTGTAAAGCTTTAAGAATAATAATAATAATACTTTCTAAACGATCGAAGAGAATTTTATAGAAGCTTTATGGTGGGCTTACAGTTGATTTATAATAAGTTAAAGGAATTTTGTTGCGTTCTTTTGGCCAAAAATGGTAGCAAAAACTTAAAAAAACGTAACTATCACTTTACAAAAAATGTTTGAGAGTTTAATGGAAGCTTAATAGCAGGCTTATAGTAAGTTTGTAACACCGTTTTCGTACAAACATGGCAATAAAATTTTGGACACAGCAAAATCTACAATTTACTAATTAAGTAAATTTTTTCTTAGATTTTCAGCAGAAAATCGATTTTTTAAAAAATGGGAAACTTGGAAGACTTTGATTATTTTTAAGCTCTAAAAAATATTAAATATTTCATATGATATTGGAAAGAATATCATATGAAAGATATGCTTTTGGGAATGCATAAATTCTAATCAATAGTTAATATTCTTCATGAAGAAGAAAATCAATTTTTTTCACTTAAATTTCTTTTTCCCGAAGTTTTGTTAAAACAATTTTCGATTCTAGAGGAGAAAATTTTAATTTTTAGTCTTTTGGATTTGTTTTGTTCATAATTTACATAATTCTGAGTCCAAATTTCGATTTATACTTTCCTTTTGAGCTCCAATTTACTTAATAATTATTTTTATTAAAGTTGTATTTCTCAAACATTAATCTTTTCTTCATGCAACTTGTTAGCAAATTCTTTAGAATTTCTTTCTGTCTTTTTGGTTCTTCTAATATTTACTCTCAGTTTACTTCCACTTTTGTAAAACATTTTCCTTTCTTTTTACTTTTCGATAGCTGTTTCTTTTAAATTTAACTTTCCCTTTTGGCCATAAATTATGCAACAGCCCCAAATATTATTTACAACTAAATTAAAATGAAAAACAATACCATTAACAATGCAAACAGACACAATGTTGTGTTTCAGCCTGTTTTACGTTTAGGCCAACAGCCTAACAACAAACAGCCAAACAGCTGAAGCATCTCTGCCTTTAAGAAACCAAGAAAAAGCTCTTAAATTAGCAAACTAATTGATTACAAATAAGCCCTATTCTCTTTACCTGGTGGTTTGCCTAAAAGTAGGCAAGCAAAATCTTTACATTTTAATAAATGTTGAACGTAAACAGAATATATCTTTTTATTTTCCGTTTTCGGTGTGTGTTAAAAGCTTAACTGGGCTACAACTTATTTATTTATAGATGGCAAATTTACGGGCCATAAATAAACAACAACCATAAATATTCGTTAAGTGCCAGAGGAGAACAACAATTATACTTTAACTGACAAGTGTCAGTAAAAGAAAAAGCAAAAATAACTAAATAATTAGGTGCTCAAAATTAGGGGAAAGGGGCGGGCGGGAGTAACAGCCAATTTGTTGTGAGCTAAATGTAATAAAAGTTAAAGTTTCTTAAAGAAAAAGCAACATAAACATTAATCAATTAGTTCGTTTGTTCTTTTGTTAAACAAACTGCTTAAGTATTGTATGACAAACAAAAACACCTGTTACGCTAAAATTTTGAGCATTTCTTTTTACAGATTTCCAGCATTATATTTTTGTCACTTCAATTTATATATTTATGGTTTTAAGCACTTAATTTTTTATCTACTTGTTTCCATAATGATTCTATGAAAAATGTATTTCTCTGCTTTAGGCTAAAACATGTTTGATGACTGCAGCATGAGTATGTTTGTTCGCTTATGTGTGTTATTAATAGAATCAACAAAAGCTTTATTAGTTGTCTTTAATGTTTATTGGCCTTAAAATGTGTACAAGCTTTGCTTTATGTTATGGTTTTGTTGTTTCTATAACAAAACAATGTTTTTTTTTAGTACAAAATTCCATTTCAAAACTCAACAACTTGCCTAAAAGTAGGCAATAGATATTCTTTTGTTTAAAACAATTTGCCTAAAAGTAAACAATTTGTTCGCTTTTGCTCAAAATGATTATTTAATGTTTTTAAAATAGCAATTTGGCTAAAAGCAGGCCATAAATTGGTGTTTTTCTTTCAATATAATAAACTTTCGCCTTAAAAAGGTTATTTTTTAAATTACATGAATTGAGAAACCTAAAAGTAGGCATCATTTTTATAAATACAAAAATTATTTATAAAAAGTTTATGATTTTCATGAAAATGTTTTAACAAATAATGATCAAAAGCGTAAAACTTAGGAAATAGTTAAACGTATTTATAAAATGTCATGTTTCAGTTTCACACTTTAAGTTCGAAATTGATTAAAATTAAGAAAATATCTTATTAAAAACGCATTCAAATTGTCAGCGATATCTTTTGCTTAATATCATTATCATTTAAAAGTTGCGAAAAACTGTCTTTTTTATCAGTCCAAAGATCTTTTTTTTTCTTGTAAATCTTAAGCCTAATTTTGATTTCGTTTTCGTCTTGTATTTTTAGATAAAGATATTCGCGCCCATTTCAACAACGACATGTATCCTGGTGGTTTAATGCCTTGTGATGTCGCTGTCAACCCTGAGGCAGCTTATTATCAAGTAGAATCCCCACCCTGCTATACCATCGCCACCGGTTTGCCCACCTACGACGAAGCTTTACATCACAATCAACAACATTTTGCTTTCGGCATGAAATTTATTTATCCCACTTTGGCTGCTGTACATCACCAGGCCTCAAATTTAATCAGCTCCTGGGAAAAATATGACATCACCAGTGGAGAGAAGCAAACAGTTGATGCCTGTACAACGACTAAATGCAAGTCAAAGCCAGTTCGCAACAGCAAGCAACTTCAAGCGGCAGAGTGCCACCCGCCAACATCTTTAACGTTGGAGGCATCGACGGCAACATCGCCAACATCAGCCCTGTTGCTGCCACCACCCTCATATGAGGTGGCGGCTTCCATTGCTTTGCTCAGCGAACAGGTGTGCGATAGTGTTGCCACAACCCTGCCCCAATTACATTTATGTGCATCAGCAAAATCTTCCAGTGATTTAACAGACATCATCACGGTGTGATTATCCAAATAGAGGGAGACATTTTTGACACGAAAACTATTCACTGAAGTAAATTTTTGTTTTATTTAGTTTATTTAGGAAGATGTAAATAATTTTGTAAATATAATTATGAAAGAAAAAGATATTTAAATTGAAATTTTTGTTATAAGCAAAACAAATTTTAATGACCCAGCAAACAGATTTTTTTCTTTAAAAAAAAAATAACTACATTTTGGCAGCAAATTTCTTTTTCTTAGAGTTCGTAAAAATATTATTTATTTATTTTTTTATTTCTTACCAATAAGAAGACTGAATAGTTTATTATTTTTTCTAATTTTCATTTGTATATATTTAACTATTTTCATTTATTTTAAGTAATTTTAAGTCGTATTTTAAGTAAAAGGAACAAACAATTTAAATACAAAAAATTAAAACAAACAATTGACAAAACATTAAAATATTTTGAGTTTTTATTCGTTTTTTTTTTTTGTTCTTAAAATGACATTTTTTTAATTTGATTGAAACAGAAAATTCTAAAAGTTTTTCATTTCGTTTTTTTAGGAAATATTCGTTACACTCTCGCAATTTTGTCGAAAAATATCGCCAGGTTATAAAATATATTGAAAAATTAAAATTAAAGCTCAGGCCAGGACATTTCTTCTTTAAGGAATAATAATGTAGAAAAAATGCCAGTAATTTTTG
The DNA here is from genome assembly GCA_932526305.1 of Epicampocera succincta. Taxonomy (NCBI): domain Eukaryota; kingdom Metazoa; phylum Arthropoda; class Insecta; order Diptera; family Tachinidae; genus Epicampocera; species Epicampocera succincta. The sequence continues at coordinate 9,690,692 of OW052035.1, read as the reverse complement.
CTTATGCAGATTTTTAAAGAACACTTTGAAGGATTCAACAATTTTTTTATGCCTGATGAATTATTCTGTACGAGAAGTTTTTAGAATCTAAGGATTTTTGTTATAAAAAGTTTCTCCGGATCAGAAGACTTTTTTGTCATGACGAAAAATTCTAGAATTTGCTTATTTTTTTTACAATTTTTTAGTACAAAATTTCCCAGAATTTTTTTTACAAAAAAAATTTCGCAAAATCTGAGGACAAATTCTTAGAATCTTGTCCAATAGAAAAATTTTAAATAACAGGATTTTTTCTTTCAAAAAACGACTATAAAAACTTTCGAAATTTGGGAGTAAAGATTTTATAAAAAATTTATCAGAATTGAGGCGTTTTTTTTTTTAGAAAAAAAAAACTTTCAGTAACGGATAACACTTTCTTGTAAAGAAATCCCAGGAATCTGAGTGTTTTTTTTATGAAATACTTTTCGTATGGAATTGTTCTTTGAAACAGAAAATTTTTTCTTACAGCAGAGTACTCAGCATTTTTTGGTAAGGAAAAATTCTCAAAAACAATTTATTTTTATATAAATATTATAGGACTCTGTTTCATAACATCTGAGTACTTTTCTTGTGGAAAAAGTCTCAAAACCTTATGGATTTTTATAGAAAAATTCTTAGAATCTGAGCGGATTTTTTATTGAAAAATTTTAAGAACTCAAAATCTAAGGAAAAATTATGGAGAAGCTGGGAATCTTTTCTCATAGAAAAAGTTCTTAGAATCTGATGACTTTTTCTTCCGATATTACTGTCAACTTCTTTAAAGATTCTGAGATTTTTCACAATAAGAAAAATCTGTAGATACTAAATATTTCCCAGCTGCTCAGAGTTTTTCTATAACAAGAAATTCAGGGATGCAAACCATTTTCTTTTTAAGACAAAATGTTCAGATTCTACCCCTTTTTCTATAAAGTCTGCAGATTTTAAGAAGTTTTCTGCAGGCAAAAAGTGTTACATTCTGAGAATTTTTTATACCAAAAGATTATACGAATCCAAGAATTAAAACAAATTTACTAGCGGATGGAAACTCTTCTGCTACAAAACATTAGGATATATTCCAAGAATTTTATTCAAGAATTTTCTTATGAATAATTTAGATCAGAACACGAATTTTGCGCAACTTAACTTTTTTTCCATTTATAACGTTTGAGTTGTTTTAATCCTTTTATTATAATTCATTAAATATTAAAAACAAGCTTAATTTAACACGATTAATATCACCATAACACCCATCATAATCATCTTTCACAATCGGTTTCATGCATCACTTGCTCAGCTAAAGCACATGATTATGAATTTTTTTAAAGCACAAAGTGTTTGAGAGAAAAAAATATATAGATAAAAATGTTTAAATAGCTATAAATTCGAAAAGGCAAAAATGTTTAATAATAATAATAAATAAAATTACTAAAACAAAAAACTCCATTCTTTTGTTTTAATTCATGTGAAACAAAACACAATTGCAGCGACAGGCGAAATTTAAGTTTATTTTCCACGTCAAATTCTCATCTTCATTAAACAGTTTTAATGACCATTTACAGGGAGAAAATAAAACGTTAACAAATTACATTTAATTCTTTATTCATATTTATAATGTTGGCAATTTTGTATGACACGAGAGTCCCCAACTTAAACTTAAAAAGAAAAATGTCCTAAATTTTTCATATTTATTTTCATACATTTGTACAAAGTTTCATGTTCAAATGTGCAGTTAAAGACAACAAATGATGACAATTTGTCATTAAATTGTGCGTAGCCGTACAAAGAGTGTGTGTGTGTGTGTGTGTGTGCGTGTGTGTGCGTGTGTGTGCGTGTGTCATTATGCCGCAGCATATTTGACTGTCCGGGCCAACCGTTTTCGTTTAAACTGTTCGCTCCTACTGCCTGAATGTGCCTCACACTGACAAACCACATTAATATTTTATGTCAATTTTGACATATTAAATAACAGTTTTCTCGTACACCATAAAATTTATAGAACTTTTTTTCCTCCTCAACTTTTATTATTTATTTAAACTATAAAGCATGAATTTGAATAAACTTGAAATTTCTTTTCAAATACAATAAGTTTATAAATTCTTTGAAAACTAAACAAAAAGAATAATAAAACAAATTAAAGCATTTGTATGCAAAACATGGTTTGCATTTTATGTCAACAATTAAAAAAAGTTGTTTTGGAATGATTTTTGTTCAATTTTAAACATTTTCGGAGGAAAGAATGACTGGCAGAGAATGTGAAAACTTTAAAAAAAATCATTTATTTGAAAGAAAACTTAAGCAAATCTAAATATAAGAATGTTTTTCAGCATCTAACAATTTCTTGCTAAAGATTATTAAAGTCTAATAGAAATGTTTAGCGCAATTAAAACGACATATTTCTTATAGAGGCAATAATATATAAAAACTGCAAAAAACTCTTTTTTGCTGGTTTGCAGAAACTCAGAGTCCAGAGTCTTTGCTAGAAATCCAACTCTCTATCTCTAAACTGTTGGTCGAATACTCCACAAAGTCATTCCTCAAGGAAATATCAGCATTTAATATATTTTTGTTAGAGTGATTCATTCAATTTAAAATGATTTCTTATTGAAAAGGCCATCAAAAACTTAAGCCGGAAAATGTTGATGTCTAATTATAAAATCTTAGAATTTGAACGTTTCTTATATAAATAATTAACAAAATGTGATGGTGATTTCTTGAAGACTCTATTACAGTCTTCTGTTTTAATAAATAAACATGAAGATCTGACGATCTGACGATCTCTTCTTAAAAAAGCACATAAAAGATTTGTTTTAATCGAAGCGGTTCCATCAGAATCTGTTGCTCTTTTCTTCCAGAAATGTTAATATCTCTTAACAGAAACGCTCATTAGAATCGCATAATTTGTCTATATAAAAACGATCGAAGCAAATGATAATTTCATACAGATGATCTTTATATGTCTGAGTCTTACGTTCTTTCATTCATTCATTCTTTCGACGAGTCGTGTGACATTTTTATATAGTAAATTTTTTTAGCTAAATTTTTCATACAACCGAATGATCTCTTTATATATAGAAACATCGTCAGATTTTTGTTTTTTCAATGTCGCATGATCTTTTCTTGTAGATATTCTCATTGGAATCAAATGTTCTTTTCGAATGATATATTCATATAGAAAAGACTGTCAGAATCTGATGATTTTGTTCATTTAGAAACGATCGTTATTCTGATCATGTTTTCATACAGAAACTATCATCAGTCTGATAATGTTTTTATATAGGAATGATCCTTAAAATATTAAAATTGGATAATTTTTTCAATATATAAATCTGATTATACGACATTTTTAAAATTATTCTTAGAGTATAACGATGTTTTTATATAGAAATTGTGATCGGAGGCAGACTATGATTTCATAAAGACGCGATTTTCAGACTCCGATGATTTTTCACACAGAAACAATCATTAGGACGGACTGTTATCTTTGTATAGAAAAGACTACAAGACCGTTTCATATAAAAAAAGATCGTCAGAGTCTAAAGATATAGTCATATAGAAAATATCATTTAGCTCAAAATAGAAACGATCATCATATAGTTTTTTTCCACATAGAAATGTTCATTAGAATTAGAAACGATTCTTAGGCCCAAGTGACATTTTTAAAAAGATCATACGAGTCTAATGATGTCGCACAAAAACGAATAATCTCTTCAATCAATCTAAAAGAGGTCATCAGAATTACACGATCTTGTCATATTATAGGGATAATCAGAATGGAATGATATTTCCATATACAATTGATATTCACAATCGGATCATCTTTTCATATAGAAATTATCATTATTTTTGTTAACCATTTAATAGAGTCTGAACAGTTTTTTTTTTAAGCAAAAGTTCTGCAGAGTCTGCAACTTCATTCGATAGAAACCAAATCCGACACAACTCGATAGTGTTTGTGTGCAAAGGAACCCCTGCATTTTGTTAGAAGTTCTAAAAGGTAACCAATAATTATTACTATTCATTAAAATAAGCTGATAAACACGCAATCAACACGATCATTTATAAATGTTTATTGCAATCGAGTTAATTTTTACTATTAACCCACAATTACTGAACCAATTACGATAAAATAAGATGTTGAAATGTTGAGAACAACTAAATATTGTATAACCTGCTGTTAAATTGCCAATAAATTGCACATAAACTCAGCAATAGCAACAACAACAAAAGTTTTCTATCTGGCATCACTATTTATTTTTGAAAAAAATAAAATAAAAATTATAATTTATAATCGTAATGCTGGCCCGCTTCTCTAATTCATTTACATAAACGTTTTTGGTTTGCAAACTAATTATTGTAATAAATGAAACAATAATTGAACCAAATTAATATTGTCACTTATTTATTGGAATACTGTTGGGTATCCATAAATTTAAACAAAGTTAAAGAAACAAGTGTAAATTAAAAATATATATATATATATATTACAGAGTGAGAATATTAAATTATTAAACAGGGATTTAAGAAATAATATTTAAGGTGTTCAGAAAAACTTAGTTCTCACTTTGCAGCACAATTTCCATAATCTGATGAATTAATTTTTGAGGAAATCTCCCAGATTGTAGTTAGTTTTTTTGAAAAACCTATTCTTTTAATCGGCGAATTTTTTTTATAGAAAAACTGTCAGAATACAGTGATTTTTCATTACGGACTTTCTTCATAGAAGCCGATTATATTTTTTATGGAAAATAATTTTTTCATATAAAATTATTTCCACAACTTAAAAATTTATAAAGAAATATAATTTCTTTAAAAAAATGTCCGATATGTGCTTAATTCTACTTATACAAAAAACAATTTTTATTTTATATTCTCATCTGAATTGGCGATTTTTTTCTATTAAAACTTTTTTTCAATTACCAGAATCTAGTGATTTTAAGAAAAATACTCGTAATTTGTAAAAATTTGTATCTAGAGAAATTTCTGGAGAATTGATATTTTTGTGAGATAGAAAAAAATATTTTTCTATAGAAATGTAAGAATTTTTTTTTTTGGATAGACAAATTTTCAGAATCTCTAAGAAAGAAAAATTCCAGAACCTAATGATTTTCTCTTCCAGAAAAGTTCTCCAAATCTGAGTATTTTTTCTAATTGAAATTTAAAAATTTTCAGAGAGAAAAACTTTTCGTTTTCTATTCAAATGATTTTGGAATCTAAATTGTTTTTTCTTCATAGAAAACTCCTATAATCTGAAGAACTTTTTTTTTCAAAATAAAACTAATTTTGAGAATCTAAAGAATTTTTTTTTGTATAGGAAGTACAATTTTCCACAATTTAAGGTTTTTTAAGACAAATTTTCAGAATTAATTATAGAAAGAAAATATTCAAAATCTGATCATTTTCAGTATCTGAAGAATTTTTTTTTTTTTTTGAGCAAAAATTCCCTGAATATGAAGAATTTTTTTCTTTTTTTAATGATAAATTTTTTTACTGATATGAAAATTCTTTCTTTCTAAAAAACTGATTATTTTTTTTTATAGAACACAAAAAAATATAAATTTTCTTTTAGACAAAATCTGTATTTATTAATAGGTTTTTATACAGTATCTGATTTCTTTTTGTAGAGCACTTTTAAGAACCAGATTTTTCTTCTTCAGAAAAATATTCAGAATCTGATTTTTTTTCTGCAGAAAAAATGTCAGAATCTAATTTTTTTCTTTAAAAAAGTCTCCAGAATCTGATGACTTTTTCGGTAAGAGGAAAAAAGTTTAGTTTTTGTTGAAAATCCTCTTTAAAAAATCCTCTCCATTAAAATTCAGAATCTGAGGAATGAGTTTGTGATTTTTTTTTTCTTAATTTCAAAATAATTATTTTGATTGTTAGTCATAATTTGAAGTTACACATATTATTCATTTAATAGAATTATTTTTTGCTTTCCATATTAAATTTTTTTTAATTTTTACCGACGCAGTGCATTAATCAACTTCAAATAAGTTCAGATATTGATTCTATAATTTCCAAATGCCATTCATTAACCTGCAGTAGACGTTCACCTGCAAGTCGATCGTCTTGTTAGCGGCAGAGGGAGGAGATAAACGGTCGCTTGTACTAAACTAAAGGCGGCGAATGAAACGAACTTCTTTGTCTAAAGGTAGAGATTGAACCAAACATTATGGCGGCAGAGACAGGGGAGCAATAGACTGCCGACCAGCCTGGCGGCCAGTTGAACGGACAATTGTTTTACTAAATTAACAATATAATCAACTCGCATTTCAACTCACAAAAGTCATTGGTCTACATTTATCTTAGTCTCTGCTTGGCAACTGTTCTGGTTGCGTTACAACTACTCGTAGATACAATTATTTTGAACTAATTAATGTGTGAGTGACGACGTCGTAGATGTTGAGGGCAACACGAAACGCGTCATTAAATATTTGACGCAAACAAGTAATTGATAAAAACCAGGAACTCTTTTAGACAACAAAGATACTTGTATGAAAAATTATGAACCATTTTCTTATTTACGAGCATCTCTCACCTTTCCAGACGCTGTGAGTCACTTTATTTTAGAACAGGTATTTTGTGCTGTTGATTTAAGATATTTTATTTTATTGTAATTTCCGTAAAATTACAGGGCAAGATAGAATGTCTATCTTAAGGCTTCTAATTTTTCCTTTATTGGTTTTTACTTGATTTCTTCTATTGGCTTTTTTTTAATATTCTTAAAGAGTGTCGGCTTTTAGTTCGCCACATGCAGGTTATTTTCACTAATGGGAGTTTATCTAGTTTATGACTTCCTAAAAAGTGAATTTGTTTTAATTTACTTGGCTTTGTTGCGTTTTGCTGTGTTTTAAATGCCGTTCGAGTTTATGGAAACCCTGCGACCACCAAATAAGCCCAGATAACCTGTGGCCTAAATGTCAAAAAAAGGAAGCATATTACGTTTAAGTTTTGTTCGAGACAATTAGTGTTTACGACTACAATGGTCACAAATTGTGGTAAATGTTTGCAGCACGATTTTGTTTTAAATGGACTGACAAAAACTAAAGGTGGTCTTGATAACAAATTGTTTCGGAATAATAAATTTACTGGAGACTTTTTTAGAGAACTAGACTTAAAACATATTTTCATAATTAACATCGAGTAATTCTGACATAGAAAGTCAACTCTCTAATTTCAGATTCTGACAAATTTTCTGTCACATTCTATCCTGTCAGACACTGATTTTGTGGGAAAAGACCAGCGAATATTTTTTATTGGAAAATATATGAGATTCCGTAAGTTTTTTGTTTGTTTTTCATTTTTGCAGAAAAATATTGCAGATTCTAGTAAATAAATGAAAAACTAGAAACATTTTCTATAGCAAAATATTAAGAAGTTTTTATACAGAAAAATATGTCAGAATCTGAAATATTTTGCTATATAAAAATTTAAAAATTTGTTTGTATCCAAAAATTTCTCTGAACATTTTTCATAATCTGATAGTATTTTATATCCAAAAACTTTTCAGAATTTGGAAATATTTTTCTATAGACAAATTTGTCAAAGTCTGGCAATATTTTTCTGTGAACAAATTTGTCAGTATTCGGCAATATTTTTGTGAGGACAAATTTGCAGAATCTGACAATATTTTTCTATAGACAAATTTGTCAAAATCTGGCAATATTTTTCCGTCGACAAATTTGTCAGTCTGCTAATATTTTTATAAAAAAAATTGTCAGACAAATATGTCAAAATGTGGCAATATTTTTCTATGGAGAAATTTGTCAAAATCTAAAAATATTTTTCCGTGGACAAATTTGTCAGTCTGTTAATATTTTTATAAAAAAAATTGTCAGACGAATTTGTCAGAATCTGGCAATATTTTTCCTAGGACAAAGTAGCAAAAGTCTTATAATGTTTTTATTAAAACAATTTTTTCAAAATATGCCAAATCAGAAAAAAAAATTGACAAATAAAATTTTCTGTTTCAAAATATATTTACATTTTGATCCCTAGAAAAAAAGTTTTTAATCTGTAGCGGCAGTCACTTTGAAACAATCATGAAACTCATCTTGCTGTTTGTGCTTCTTTAATTTTGGCAGTTTATGACCATTTGAACAGAAAATATGCAAGACTGAAAAACTTCTTAGGAGAATGTGTATTAATTCCTGCGAAAGTCTATAAAGTTGTAAATTTAAGCCTTTATTTTTGCCTGCAACTTCTTAGGGATTAAAGGCAATTAAGCCCAACATCAGGTGAGTTCAGAAAGAACGGCACACCCTGAATGTTTCGCACTTTCATAAATTTTAATGTTTTTATAATATTGAAAATTATCAGCCAGTAAATGAAGGAACAACAGGTATACGACTATATTCCATTTCTTGTTTTCTTAAATAGAAAAAAAGGAAAATGTAAAATAAATAAATTTATTGACCCCATTTGCGGGAAAACAATTCTCATTAATATAAAAGCCTTAATTTTTCCTCTACTGAAACCAAATTTTCCCAAAACAATGAAGAAAGAACTAAATGTTTTTAACATTAAAGTGCTAAAATGGCCCTAAGGATATGCCACACACACACAACACCATTTTTTGCTCTCACTTTAACAGCAAAATATATTTTATGGGTCACATAAAAAATTAAATTTTGTTGTGTACAAAACGTTAAGTATTTAGAGAATTAAGGATATGTGAGTGTGTGTGTGTGTTGAGGTTTTGGCTAAACTCGCCACTCGCCGCTCTACGCGCTACAGCATAAAAATCACATGGAATATATTGTGCTGGCTTGCAGCCCAACAGTTGACCATTAGGTACGAGTTTAAAGGACTCCTGCTCTGTTGTACGAGGACATGCTAAAGTTGCCCAACAATGGTGGTGATGATGTGCAGAAAATTAAATAGAAAAATTAAAAAAACCCAGAGGCTCTGCATTAGCACACGTTGTCCTGGATAAGGTCACGCGTTCCAACTTCAATAAACCCTGTTTAAGATTTTATATTCTTTTTCGAATATTTTGCAAATTTCCACAAACATTTAGCCGCCAGTACGGAACGTGAGCACTGGGAGTGCAAATAACGACCAGAGGAAAAACAAAAATACAATTTCGTTAATTTCGCTGGAAACAGTAATGAATTTTGGATTATAAATAAAACTGGAACGTGATTGGTTTAAAATCAAGAAAAATTCCACAACATAAATTAGAGTGCAATGACCACAAAACTTTAGCAGTAGAAAGTTAACACATACAGAAAATAGTTGTAATTTAATTCTGAGTTTGGATTTATTAAATTTTCGTTCAAATGGTTATTTGCCATAGAAAATTCTTCGTTAAAATAAATTTTCTAATGCGAAATCTTGTTTAGAACTCATTTTCTGTAAAAAATTGTTTTGTTGTGTTATTAATAATAATAATTTAGTTAAAAAAAATTTTCTTGAGAGAATTTTTCATTTTTAATTTGTTTAACATCATATAAACAAACATTTTGCTAAGAGAATTTTTACTTTTAATTTGTTAGAGAAAAGTTGTCGTTAAGTGAATTTTCGACGAAAAGAATTTTTTATTAAGTTTTTATAAAAAAAAATTTCATGAAGATTAATTTTCTACACAAAAAAGTTTTCCTCAAGATTTCTGTGAACACCAATTCTAGTTTTCTATTTTCGTTAAGTTAAAGTTTTTATATCAAAAAAAAAAATAAATAAAAAAAAAAAAAAAAAAATAAAAAAAAAAAAAAAAATAAATAAATAAATAAATTAATAATAATAATAATAATTTAATAATAATTTTTTTTTATAAATTAATATAAAATTTCTCAAATACATTTTTCGTTCAGATTAATTTTTCACTGAAAATAAATTGTTCCTTAAGTTTAATTTTCCACCAAACGTTTTTCGTTTAGATTAATTTTTTAAAAAATAATTTGATACAGTTTCCATATAAAATTTTTGCTCAAAATTCATTTTCTTTAAAACATTTTTCTTTAAGATTAATTTTTCACGGTAAACTTGTCGTTGAATTTAATTTTTTATGATACATTTTCCGTTAAGATTTATTCTTTAAAGAGAATTTTTCTTTTAGAGAAAATATACATAAAAAAGTTCATTAAATATAATTATCCATAGAAAATTTATCTTTAAATTAAATTTTTTTATATAACATGTTTCGTTAAGATTAATTCTTCAAAGAAAATTTTCCTTAAGCGTGATTTAACATAAAAAAAATTTTTAATTTTGCATATAATATTTTTGGCTTAAATAAATTTTTTTCTATGAGATATTTTTCCTTAAAATTTATTATTTTTTATTATTATTATTTATTTATTATTATGATTATTTATTATTATTATTTATTTATTATTATTATTTATTTATTTATTATTATTAATTATTTATTTATTTATTATTATTTATTTATTATTATTATTTATTTATTTATTTATTTATTATTATTATTTATTTATTTATTATTATTATTTATTTATTTATTATTATTAATTATTTATTATTATTTATTTATTTATTATTATTTATTTATTGTTCTTATTTATTATTATTATTATTTATTTATTATTATTATTTATTTATTATTATTATTTATTTATTATTATTATTTATTTATTATTATTATTTATTTATTATTATTATTTATTTATTATTATTATTTATTTATTTATTATTATTATTTATTTATTTATTATTATTATTTATTTATTATTATTATTTATTTATTATTATTATTTATTTATTATTATTATTTATTTATTTATTATTATTTATTTGTTATTATTTATTTATTATTATTATTTATTCTTCCAGGATACGTTTTATACGTTTTCGTTAGGATGACGTTTTCATAAAAACTATTCGATAACAATAATTTTCTTAAAAACTTTTTATATAAAATTTTTCCCCAAATTGGATTTTCTATAAAAACGTTTCCGTTCTGATCAATATACCATGAACAAGTTTTATCTAAATATTTTGTTAAGTTTCATTTTTTATTATTCATGTATCTATAAATAATTCCTCGTGTAAAAAAATTTCATTTGCACATCTGTTTCATTTCGGTTTAATTTTCAAGTGACTATTATTTGCTGGCATTCCTGTTCGTTTTTAGCTCTTGTACGTGGAACAACGTCTTACGTGTCTCAAATTTCTAGCATCTTGGCTTTTGTACTGTATCAATTACGAACCTAAACATTTTAATTGATTTTCATTCATAAAAAATGTTTCAGCACGCATACGACCTCTCCTTAATGTCATCGGATGAGGATTTGTGTTCAACCTTGAGAAAATTGTTGTTCGAGCATCATTCGAGTACGAGAACTGCTCACGCTTCACAATTAAGTTTCCAAAAAAAAAACAAAAAGAAAGACATTAAGACAATTGCTGGCTGCTGAAGAGAATTAAACATTTCCAAAAGAAAACTTTAACAATAAAACATTCAACAAATTTGAAACAAACAAAAAATCCTTCCAACAATTAATGCAAGAAAGTAAAAATTTATGTCAGACTCTGTCAGCAACAGTGAACGTTGAAGGTGCTCGTAACACAAAAGACGCAACAAAAAAAATGCGCAAAATCACGTACAAGTGAGTGTTTTCTTTTCTTTTGCCACTTTTTCTAAGAAGGATTTTTCTAAAGGGAAATAAAACTGCAGAAAAAGAACACAGGAATTTTTATTATATTATTTTGTCTATATTTATGACAGCACAACATGGTGGGATGATCACTCCATAATCAGCCGTAACGTGTCAATTTAAGAGATCTTTTACTGTTTGCAAAACAATCAAATTTCTAAAGAAAATTTTCCTACAAGATTTTTTTTTGTGTAGTTACTCGGTCACACGTTTGTTGCGAGGATTTTATTGCTTCGCACAGTGTCTGGCACGCCTGGAGTAGTCAGAGGTACTTTAAAGCCTGTGGCGCACTCAATTGGAAAAATTTATCGAATTTCGAACAGAAAAATTTTATACCTGAAATTTTTTAAAAAATTTTGAAATTGTTTCAACTATATTTGGCGTGAACAATACGTGTCCTTTTGAAGGACACTTTATGCAAGTGAAATTTTCTATTTAAACGTGTAATTATTTGCATAAACACAGACTTAAAAAACAAGTGATTGTATTCAGACAAGACAAGAATGTAAAATCTTCTTCCTTATTTTTATGACAAATTATCAATTTCAAGTCTCTAATAATAAAAATAATAAAATTTTTCTTCGAAAATTCGTTATTAAGTTCGAAACTTCGAATGCGGCTTTTATTTTAAAGATATATTATTTTTTGAAGACAAATTTATACTTTCGATAGTTTTTTTTTTTTTTTTTTGGAATAGAAATATAAAGTTTGTTCGAAAATTCGATATTAAGTTCGAAACTGCGAATGCGGCAGTTATTTTAAGAAATATTACTTTTTGACGACAAATTTGGGGATATTGCAAATTTGACTGTAAATTTAAAAAAATATTTTTTATTTAAAAGTTAAAAACGTTTTAATTAACTTTTTAATAGATATATAAATTTTATTCGAAAATTCGTTTGTTAAGCGCGAAACTTTGAATGCGACTGTAATTTTAAGAAGTATTATTTTATAATGACAAATTTTTACTTTCAGATCATTTTCTTTAATTTATAAATAGAAATATAAAATTTTTCCGAAAACGCGGCATTAAGTTCGAAACTTCGATTGTGATACTAATTTTAAGAAAAAAAGTTTTATGTTTTTATTTAAAGCGTTTTTTAACTTCTTTTAAATATAAATACGAAAGTTCTGCGAAAATGTGTGGAAACTTTTAAGCAGAACATAATTTTTTTGGGGTCTTCGAGAGTTTTCGAAAATGCGAATTTTTTCCGTAATTGCTTAAACACACGCATGTCTAATATTTTTAGATTTGCTCTGTTTTTGGCATTAAATCAATTATTGCTCAAAATTATTTGTCTTTATTTAAGTTAAAGAATACAACAACCTTAAACAAGACTTGTTCAAAGTGTTTCTTTAAGTACTCGTATATTTTAGTTGTATTTGTTTTTTTTACTAAATCATTCCTGCTGTTGTAAAAAATAAAGAAAATTTGTTCCATTAAACACATACAATCACTTCATGAAAAACCACTTTATTTCATAAACACTTTATGTTCGTTTACAAAAGAAAAGAAAAACTGTGGAATGGCAAAGATATACAAATGATGTGTTCAAAATAAAATCTCACATGACAAGATGACATCTGCAGTTTTTATTATCTATAAATGTGTTTGTGGTAGTTTTTTCTTTTCTATTCATTTCTGCATGCCACATACCTACAGCACATGTTGCACGGCATAGAATTACTTGCAGCACATTATGCATTATAATTCTTTATGAAATTTTAGATTTTTTCTTACTGTCTTGTTTAAGGTAAAATAGTGTTTTTCATGTAACAATAATTTTTCTAAATATTTTATTGTTGGTAGGATAATACATACTTGTATTTTTAAGGAAAATAAACTGTGCATTAAAAATTGCTTGGAGTTGTACGAACACAGTGAAGGGCTGTAAGTTCTTAAAAGCGGTGTGTGGTAATTGCAAACTCATGTTAAACATTTGAATGGGTGGCAGCAACAAACTGTGCTTCTTACCAATGAAAAATGATGTTGATGTCCTAACAAGGATCTGTAAATGTCGGTTGTTTCTTACTAAGGAAAAAATTCAACATTTTAGAAATTGTTGCCTAAAATATTTCAAGTATGAGAAAATAAATAAATAAATTTTTATATTTTTGATATTAAGATTTTTATGGAAAGAAATAAAATAATTTGTTGGACCATATTAAACACAATTATATGGGACAATAAATCTACTCGTTCTACATTTTAAGATTTTCAAGCGGTACTGAAATCAGTTTTTCATATACATATTTTTTTTATGAAAATATTTTCAGTAAATTTTTCCCAGATTTTCAGATTTATTTTTCATTATTGCTCAGTGCGAAATATTCCCGATGATTTTATATGACCGTTAAGATTTATTTCAAGATTTTTCTTTTGAAAATACAACTCACCTTAATTTTTTTTAGTTCGAAACGAATCGGCCGGTAATAAAATTTCCCAATGTGGGGAATTATTATTAATTATGTTGCAGTACTAAGAAAAAAATGGCATGAAACCATCATTATTGATAGATTTTTCCTTTAAAAATATGACCATCTCCAAAAATGAAAAATTTACAAAAAAAAATGGTAGATAAATTTTCAAATTTCCCAAATATGTCCATCTCAAAAAAAAAAAAACAAATTTCCCCAAATTGGTAAATAAATTTTTAACTTAAAAGATATTATAGTAATTTTTGCCCAAATTCATAACTCTACACAATCTTAAGGTTATGATGGATTAAACGAAAATTTCCCAATCAGGAATATTTTAAAACTGAAAAATATGTATTAGCAAAAGAAAAATTCTTTTTAACTCAAATTGAAATATATTTTAAAGACATTTTATTTATATTTACTATATTATAAATTAATTTTTTTGTTTAATTGGCCAAATTTTTTTTTTCTGAGAAAAATTTTTTCATCAACTTTTATATAAAAATACCACAAAATACAAATTTCTCCAATAGGGACATTTGAAAACTCTTTATCTGTGGCAGTGATTTAAACAAAATTAACATTTAGAGATTATGAAACGCATTTTTTTTTGCATAATTCCTATTTGAGAACATTTCCCTACAAGGGAAAATTTTATTTTTAATAATAAAATAAAAACTGTATAAAAAATATTTTTTGTTTTCATTAAATTTTGTGCCATTTTTATAACAGTTTTTTCACATCGTTTTTACCTAAAATATCGCTCAAAACTAAAATGTTCCCTTTGGGAAATTTGCACCTCAATAAGAATACCCACTGATGTTCGCATATAAAATGTTCTTTTATACATATTTACACACATATTTCTATTAAAAAGTTTAAATTTAAATAGTTTTTTTTTTCATTTAGCTAATAAGAATTTCCCAGAAAGGGAAATTCCCAGTTCTTCAAACAATTTACTGTCGTATTTTTATATACAGTAAGAACAATAATTTTCCAGTTTTGTAACAAAAATTACCGAACAGATCCTTGCCTTGTATGGTCTACTTGCGTCCTTGGTAAATAATACAAAACCATTTCTGTAAACATCAACACAACTGCTTGTTAACGCCCTGGCCGCTTGGCAAGAGATTTAAGTGCTTCCTATTTGCTTCTAAAAGTAAAATAAAACCAATCTTCGAAAGTGTACACTTAACAAATTACACCTAGAAATTTTTTATTGTCAATGTTACATGATCGTGTAGTTTTAAACCCTAATAAAAACAAAAATATTGAGTTCTGTTATACTCATTAGAACAAAGGAAAACAAGTTATCCCGTTGCACCAACGAAACAAATCGTTTAGTGTAGAAATTTTATTTGAAAAAAAAAACACCTCTAGAGAAGATAGAGAGAGAGAGAGAGAGAGAGAAGTTTAAGTGGAAGGATAAGCCTGGACTGGAGAAAAAACAGGAAAAGCAAATAAAACCACTTATATTTTTATGTGTTCAGTTCATTCATACAAATTGCTTTAAGTATGCAAAACAGTTTTGTATGATAATTTTTTATTTTCATTTTAAAACACTTCTGAAGAAGTTTTTTTTTTAACAGGATGTGTAAATTATTTGTCAAAAATGTCCCTGGGGAATTTAAGCCATTACAATTAAAAGAAATAAACAATATTAAAAAACATAAGTTGGAAAAATTAGAGAAGGACTTAAAACAAATAAATGCTAAAGAGAGTAAACGACAGCTATACGCCTGTCCCACAATAGAAATAACGAACGATATCGTTCGTCAGTTGGAGACTATTTCTCATTTCTATTTTGCAATATGTCACGTTTAGATCGGTTCTGTTGATCGGCATCTGTTGTATTTTTTATTGAAAATGCTTATGAACGTTATAGTTCGAATTCGTGGGGCAGTCCTTAGTTTTTTATAAATACTTATTTAATAAAATCCGAACTAGCAAACGTGAGACATAATTTAATACCGATAAATTTTTACATAACTAAAATATCAAGTTGTTAAACAAGTCCTTGGTTTCGTGGAAGTTGTTGTCAGGAATGCAAGTTCACACTATACCATGCAAGACGTTTTCAATAAAAATAACTTATGGAGTTAGTTTCTTATTTAATAAGACCTTCAATAGCTTTGGCATATCTCATATTGGTATTATGGTTAAGGAAAATGCCACTTTAATTACTTTTTGCCACATACCACAATATTGTCATGACGCTGTTCTTAATTTGTAAGATTTAGTACGAGTTAAATGTTAGATAACAATGACAAAGATTTTGAATTAATCGAATTGTTTTTTCTGTAGAAAATTAAAAAAAGGCAAGAAGTACAAGAGTTTGATATCGCCTCAAGCTCATTCATCAAAATTATGTCCAACAGAAATAAATGCCAGAAATATTATCATAATAATTATGATCAAAAATAGATGCAAAACGGCATTAAATTAATTAAATTTTGATTAGAGGAGTTCGTGGTCTCTGTTCGGAGTTCACAAAATCCTCATGTCACAGCCATCTTCTTTTTGTGTAATTATTTTACTTATACTTTTCTTTAACTCCATTCCCCATTTCACTTTCGTGAATTTTTTTCTCTACATGACTTTTAAAGTAACCTGATTTTGCCACTTCAAAGTCAGTTCTGATTTAAAAAAAAATGTGTTATTATTACGAAGCAAATATATAATTAATTATATAAAATGTACAACAATGGAGCTGAAATAGAAATTTAATTAAACCACAAACTAGTTTTTTCTATAATTGTGCAACATTAAGCAGAAAGCCATCCGCGTTGGGAACAAAAGTTTCAGTTTAAATGCAGAAGTGGAATTGGGGGGAGGGCATAACACAAGTTTTAAAATGGCAAATGTTTTACACACAATAAAACATACGCTTAAGACTCCGAAAATTCAACATCATGTGCCAAATAGTTATTGTATGAAGCTCACAGCAGCAGCTCGAGTCGTGTGCTTTTTGACCAAAACATTAACAGAATAAAATAAAAAAATACAGAACAGCACCGAACAACAATGGAAGAGAAAATAAAATTAAAACTAATAAACCACTTTAATGCTGGAAAAGGCAAAGAGCTACATTGGATTTAAGTCTTCAGCATAAGGAGGACAATAAAAAAAAATAAATTAAAACTTTTTACGAAGGCGAGGATATTGCAAAGATATTCTAACGAAAAATGTTCAGCCATAAAACTTTGGGAAAATATTGAACAATGAAATCAAGGAATATTCTCTGTCACGAAATTATTCATCAGAAAAATGTACATCAATGAATTTTTTTCCAAAAACAACGGAAAAGTCTTTGCCAGTAAAATCTTTCCAAAAAAAAGGTACATCAATGAAATTCATGTTCACCAATGACAGTTTTATATAAAAAGTATTTATCAATATCGATTTTCTATAGAAAGAATTCACCAATGAAATGTTTCTATAGAAAAATCGTCACAAATGAAATTTTCCCATGGAAAAATATTCAATAACGAAATTTTCCTATAGAAAATATTCACCAATTAAATTTATCTATCGAAAAATATTTACCAATATAATTTTGGCATAAAAAATATTCAGCCATAAAACTTCTCAAAATATTTACAAAGGAAAATCTTTCTATTGAAAAATAGCCAACAAAGAAATTTTTCCATACAAAAACCGTCACACAAAAAAATCACCACTAATGAAACTTCTCTACAGCAAAATATTTGGCAAAGAAATCTTCAAAAGAGTATCGAAATTTTCCTATAGAAAAATATTTAACAATGAAATTTTTCGTTAGAAAAATATTCGCGAATAAAATTTTTCTTTAGAAAAATATTTTAAAATTAAATTGCGGTATAAAAAATATTTATCAATGAAAATTTTCTGCAGATACATATATTTTCACCAATGAAATTTACATCATAAAAATATTTTAGAAAAAAATTGTTTATCAATAAAATTTTTGAAAAAAAAAATCCCAACGGAAAAGTTAAAATTTTCATCAATGACATTTTTCTATGGACAAATATTACCCCAATATCGTTTATTCTATAAAAATTATTCAGCAATAAAATTTTCTTTAGAAATGTATTAATAAATTTAATTTTCCTGAAGAAAAATATTTGCTGATGAAAGTTTTTCGAAAGAAACACTGAACAGTGAAAGTTTTCCACAGAAAAATGTTCAGCAATAAAATTTTACAAAAGATAAATTAAATCTTTTTACACTCCTTTATTGCTGTAGACAAATTCACGCCAGCGAAGATTTTCTGGGATATTCAATAAAGTTTTATTATTCTCCTTCACATAGAATATTTAAAAACAATATTTCAACTATTTTCTATATTTTACACATCAAATAAAACTTTAAAACGTAAAAATACATTGAAATTAAATTTAATTACACTATTTTGCTTGAAAGTGTTTTCAACACAGTTGAATGAACGTGTTGTTGAACTCCTCGCACTTGCGACTTTATTAAATTGAATGAATAGCTGAATGAAAATAGTTGTTTACAAAGACCAACAGAAGTTGTAGTCATAGAAGAAAGTACGAGTATGACAACAATCAAGAGCTGACAAGTTGAACAACAAATTAAGTCCATTTTTAGTTCCAAAGTATTTACAAAGAGCATGAATTTTATTATTTTTTCAACTTCTCCCATTCACTTTATTTGTATGAACTTAAATTGTTTAAATGTCACTACTGACCTACATTTCGTTTGTTAGCTAAAACAATAAAACAAAAAACAAACAAATTCACTAAATAGTGAGAACTGGTACAACCGGTACGATGTTAAAAAGCAACAAAACTATTTCTGACCACATCGCCAAACTGCTGGCAACATATAAAAAAAGGGGAAAAAAAGCTAAACAACACAACCAACAGCATTTAATAACGTGCAAAATTCAAATGAATTTGTTAAATATTCATTTAACAGCAACATTTAACATTAAACGAAAAAAAATAAATAAATAAACGAAAATGCAATGAAATGAAGAAAATAAATCTGTTTATGGTTTTAGGTGGCTGCTGATGCTCCACCAACAGTCCGACTAAATCCCCAAACCAAAACCAAAAGAAAAAAATAAAAACCTCCAGCAGACAAGCAGGCACATTTGGTATGAAAATAAACAAATCGACATCTACTTGCAACACCGTCATCATCACACTGATCCAGCAGACCGACAGATTTTTGGTTTGTTGTAACATTTTTGTTCTGCTGGCCGGCCGGCCGGCTGGCTCATGCTGTTGGTGGGTGCTGTTTGGTAAGCGAGTGCTTACATTTATTTTACTTTTCTAGTTTTCAAATAGCTTCAGGTAGATGCTGGCTTTCCAGGTACACTTCAAAAATATATATATATATATATATATTTGCACTGAAATGTCTCTAAAGACAGAACCTCCGTATTAATAAAGAAGTTGTCCAAATTTGCTGAAGAATTTATGCTGGAGAATAGAAGTCACCTATAAATTTTTTTTTCTAAAATGAACATTTTTCTTTAGAATGAACCAATGAAATTTTTCCAAAAAATAATAATTAGCGACTAAATTTTTCCAGAGAAAAGTGTTTAACACTGAACATTTTTTCTCTAGAACATCGACCACAAATGAAATTTTTGTCTGAAGAAAAAATCGGCAGTAAAATTTGTCAATTAAATGTTTGTATTGAAAAAAAGTTCACCAATGAAATGTTTTCATGGAAAAAATATTTACTAAGGAAATTTTTCTTAAACAAAGTTTTTTACAAAGAATTTTCTTTTGCCACAAAAACTTTCACCGATAAAACTTTTGTTTACAAAAACATTCAGCAATGAAACTTTCATTAAAAAAATTTTCACCAATGAAATTTGTCTTTAGAAAAATGTCCACCAATGAAACTTTCTTGCAAAAAGATGTGCACCAATGAAATTTTGTTCAGAAAAATTTTCGCCCATAAAATCTTTATGGAGATAAATTTTCTCTTATCAAATTTTCGTCCCAAAAAATTTTCACCTCATAAATTTTTTCCCGAAAAATGTTCACCTGTTATCGCCATGAAATTTTTCTAAATAAAAATATCACCAATGAAAATTATCACTAATGAAATTTGTCCGTAGAAATGTGTTCATCTAATAAAAATGTCACCAATGAACTGTTTCTATAGAAAAATGTTTACCAATAGAATTGTTTTTAGAAACGTGATCACCTACGAATTGTTTCAATAGAAACGAAATTGTGTGTGAATATTGGACATTCATAGGGATGGCCGGAGGAGTGTTGTCCAATAATTTTTTTTCACCCATCTCCTACCATTTTCGGAGAAAGGAGCAAAGTCCTTTTTAAAATTTCAAAAGTCGAAATTTGGACAAATGTCCAAATTCATGAACTTTCTTAAACAAAGTTTCTATAGTCTTTTTTGATGAGTGCGTTTATTTTAGATTTTTATGGCATTATTTTATAGAATATGTTTTTAGAAATATATTTTTTTATTTGTTAATATAATTATTACTAATTTTTTAGATTTAAATACATTTCCAGTGCATAATTTCAATTTCTCAGGTTTAACAGAGCCCTGCTACTTAATTAACAGAGGTATGTTAATATTGCAGGTTTGAGTCTGGGATTAAACATTTTAAAATTTATCTTCACACCCATATTTTTTTTTTGCACAAAAATTTTTATTCGATATCAGTCGAGTGCAATAATAATTCAACAAAGAAGTCCATCTTTACGAAAATGTTCAGCAATGAAATTTTTCTACAGAAAACTCGTCGCTAAGGAAATTTTTCTACAACTAAATTTGGTCTATACAAAAAATTTTACCAACGAAATTCTTCGTTACTTGAAAATGATAATTTTCGAAATATTCATTAATGAAATTTGTTTATTATTGAAAAATGAAATTTTTCTACAGAAAAATGCATACGAAAGAAATTAATTTTATATAAAAATGTTTGCCACTGAAACATTTCGCCAGTGTAATTTCATAATTTGTGTGACCAACTGCTTGCCACAAGTGGCTCCCGAACGTAAAGAAATTCATCTTGTTATGAAATTTGCCAAATTTTGCTGCACCTCCTCCACCAGTCTTACAACAGTCCACTTTCAGTTTTGCTGCATTTATTTTGTTTAAACGCTTGCACTTTGAAATGCTGTTGGATTATTTTTGTTGCTGAATTTGTAGTTTTTATTTTTAATTTCTGGCGTTTCTTTTGGTACTGGTTTGAATGAAAGCAACACGTTGTTAAATTTTATGACCATGTGTGGCATGTGGCAGATGTGTCAGTTGGAACTCAAAGCCAGGCCATATATCAGCTTTCAAGTTTTTATTTTTTTTTTTTTCTTAACACTGGTGTACGAAATTGAATTGTGTAGCTTTTGTTGTGGGGGGGTGGTTTCATTAGAGTTTTTATTTTTTGTTAAAAGTGTTGAAATAAATAATAGTTTGGAGCATTTTGAAAAATTGCTGCGTGTGTAGTAGCGTATGTGTGAATTTAAGGTGTTAATGGAGAGTCTTTTAAAGTATTGAAGTTTAAATTTCAATAAAATAATGTTCGGAGATGGACCAGCAAAACAAAAAACTTCAACTTGTGCGGAACAATGATTCGATGCTGAGACCCGCGTCTGGGTCCAGCTTAACAAAACGTGTTGCTTTACGGTTGAATGTTCATTTCTTTTCTTTTCTAAATTATTATTAGCAACACGTGCATTTACAGCCACACAATTACCATAAATATTTTTATTGTTTCAGCTGATTTGTAATTGCTTGCTTTTGCTATATTTACACATAAATTCTTGTTAGAACCGTTCGCAGATAATGATAATTTTCATTTTGCATTTAAGCTGTTAAAATACACAATCTGGCTTACGTATGATAATACATATGTACATATTTATTTTATATGAAATAACGTTAGAACTTAAGCACTTTGGCGCCCAATTATTTATTCCAAACTAAAACTTTTCCATCAAAATATATTACAAAACACAACATATTTTATACACAAAGTAAAACAAAATTATGTTTTTGTCCATTAAACAGAAATTCATCAACATTTTTGCCGTGGCCTTAATTACTTTTAATCAACAGCAACTACAATAAATAAATAATCGATTATAAATAGGATTTTTTAGGCGGTGCATTTTACAGTTACAGTGGGCTCGTGTGCGCAACAAAAAATTGCGAGTCTTAAAATCATTTTTCTATACAACAAATGTAGTAGAAAGTATTTAAAAAATATTTTATATACAAAAATATTTTCAAAGGTGAACATTTCTCTAAAGAACGATTTCACTGAAATATATTTTTCGGTGGAAAAACTTCACTACTAGATAGATGTTTGGCTGGAGGAAATTTTTCTCATATAAGAAAATTTAATTTGTTAATATTCTTCTACAAAAAACAATTTTACCACTAAAAATTTAAGAACATGAAATTTCAATGGTACATCATAAGAAAAATTTCATTCCGAACAATTTGATCGATGATTATCTTTCCAATAATACTTTCAGTGCTGTACATTATTTATCTACAGAAAAATTTCATTATTAGACAATTTGCTGAAGAAAAATTTCATGGGTGTACATTTTTTAACCAAATTTTTACTGTGGAAAATTTTTCTGCAGAAAAATTTAAAGTTTTCATTTCTAAGAATTTATATTGTGCACAGAAATATTTCACTGATTTTTCTACTACAGCAAAATTTTATTAGTAGACAATTTTCTACTACAGAAAAATTTTATTAGTAGACAATTTTCTACTACAGAAAAATTTCATTAGTAGACAATTTGCTGAAGAAAAATTTCGAGAGGGAAGTATTTTTTAAAAAAAGTTTTATTGTTGGACATTTTTCTGTTGAAGTTGGCGAACACGTTTCTCTATAAAAATTCATTGGCGAACATTTTTCTGAAGAAAAATTTAATGGGTTAACATTTTTCTAAAGAAAGATTTCATTGGTAAACATTTAAACAACATTTAAAAACACTTGCTATTCATTAAGCAAAAAGTTTTACTAATTTCTTACAAAATTATTTATTTACAACAGTTGTATAACAGTTTTAACACAATTAAAGGATTGGAAAATCTATCGAAATATTTAATTATTTAAATGATATTTGTTACACAATTATGCAACAGCTTTATAACAATTTTAAGGTTATATTTTATTTGCTTGTGTCAATTTTTTCTCAAATTAGCTACACAGTTTTATAAGAGTCTTAATAGACGGTTTCTTTTAACCAAATTAAATATATTTTTGTATATATGTAGGTATTATAATTATACATAAAAATTTGCAGCGATCATAAAAAATTTATCTATCATAAGAAAAAAAAACGTTCAAATTTCTAAGTTGTGCGAAATTGATAATTTGATTTTAATCAGTAATTATTATTCTAGTATAACAGTTGGTTGAAAACAACCACACAACCTGGTGTTTAAAATTCTTTTTGAAAAGCGAAATATTGAAAAATATTTAGAAGAAATATTTTTGCACACCAACAAATACATACATGTGCACATTTATATGACAATTATAACAGTTCTGCCACATTTAGGAAAAGACAAAAGAACAGTTTAAAAATAAGTCATTATCCTATTAGAAAGTATATAAAAAATAAAGGCTTCATTTCAACTGGTATAACAGTTGTATAACAGTCAAGTAACTGTTATAAAACTGTTATAATTGCTGCATACTAATAAAAAAATTTATTTAAATTTGTTCATCAAATGCTTTACTCTTTTATGGCCAAGTAAGAACATTTCTGTAATATGTACGTTATTTTAAATCATGATTATTGTTTACTTCCTTCCTCCTCACCTGTCCATATCTTGAACTCTCATTGTTATTGCATTGCTTTTTGTTTCCATCCTAAGAAAAAGTCTGTTCTTTATCAATATTGATTTTAACAAAAAAAGAAAATTAAAATATTTACACAGAAAAAAAATTAAATAAACACAAACAATTATTGTGTCATGTCATTGATCTTTTGTGGCTCTTGTGTCTGTCTGCGTTTTAAATTGGTAACAATGAAATTGAGGCATGTGCTTTAAAAATCAATCAATGTAAATATGTATGTATGTGCATATAAAAGGAAATTTCACTTTTAATAAATACCCTGGAGGCAAATTGTTTAAGGTAACGTGAAAATTAACAAAAAAAAAAAAAAAAAACTTTTAAAAATGTTATGAAAAGCAACGACACTGCATTTCCCCGTTTTGTTTTTCATGTGTCTGTATATGAATATATATTTTCTTTTTTTTTTCAATTAAAGTTCTGCTGTACTTTTGCCCAACTGGCATTTTGTTTTCAATAATACAATAATAACAAAATTTATGAGGGGAGCCCCGGTAGAATCTAAGTTTGTTAACTGATAAAATCAAAATTGTAAAAAAAAACACTCAAGTGTTTTGTTCAGTTAAAAAGTATGTCAGTGTTATTATAGTTTTTTTTTCGTAAACTCTTTGATTAGTTATTGTATATTTGTTGTGAATAAAAGACAACGAAATGTTTTGATTTGGTTGTTAGCAATTGAAACACTAATTAATTCATAATAGATGGCTGGTGCACTTTGTTCATTTTCAGCTTGACAGTCACATTTTTGACAAGCATTGGCTAATTTAAGCTGACCGATTTGACAAACTATCCATATGACAGGTACTCATGTTAAGGATTATTGTGATTATTAAACGTCGAGTTTGTGTAGAAGTAAATGATAACAAAAAGAATATATAGATATTTTTTGCTCATTGGAAATGAAAATTGGTGGGGAAGTTGTTGGCAATAAACTACTACTATACGAGATCTGTCCAATAGAACAGAGTTGAGTGTTCAGTTCTATCACAAAATATCTAGTATTTCAGCAATTTCTATATTGTTCCTTCAATTTAATAGCCCCAGGGCTTAAAACTCGTGTGCCCTGAGAGCTCAACTCTCAGCTATTCGGCTATATTTTGTGGCCAGTATTTTTATGGCTATTTTCAATCTTAGGACGAGGAAGAAGTTGCGCAGGAGCCAGATCTGTTGAATGTGGTGGCTGAGATGTCGTTACGGATTTCTAAGCGATGCTCATGTGACGTGTATTGGGCCAAAAATTCAGTAATTTTCGAACAAACTTTAGGCCTAAAAATTTAGGCATTATCCATCCGATATAACAATATCCTCAGCAACTTTTCTAATAGTAATACAACGATACCTACAAAACAATTTTCTTGAATTTCTCCGTTTGCCACTGTTAACATTTTAAGTGCTTTGGAATACTAAATTCCATCTTTTACACAAAATTTCGTAGCAAATTCATTCAAATCGAGAAAAAGTTATTTCTATCGAGAACAAATTTTCCCACGAAAATAATCAAATTTTGTATTAAATAATTTGTTTGCGAAAAATTCTTCTTAATAATGAATGTTTTTGGAAATTATTGGTATTGATAGGTAAGAGCCTTTCCCACGATGTCGAACGTTAACCATCGTCCGTGTTCAGAGCAACAAAAAACTGCGGAAAAGCCAGCCATTAACAAAACAAAGTTTGTAAATAGCCCTCAAATCAGTTTGTTGTCCTACAAAATACTGCCGAGCCTTAACGTTCGACTTGGTGGGACAGTTATAGAATTATTGGAACATTTTTTTCCAACTATGAATTAAGTGTTTCGGTTTATTTTCAAATATTTTTCTTAAGCTTTATGCACGGCAACACCATCACTCTTTTCATATTTTATCCGTTTGAGAACCGAAAAATGCTAGACAACTTAACAAATGATGGATAATTTACAACTACTAATACGCGTATATATTTTCCACATTCTTACTTTATGCTTCTCACCAACACCCGCATTATTTCTTAAACAAAAGAAAACCAGGAAATATTTCATATAATTTCATAGAAAGAAAAAATCCCAAAGCTAAATTAATTTATCAAAAGCCGAGAAAACAAAAGTTAAGCAGCTTTGAAATAAAGTGCAGTTTTGTAAATCAAAGTTGTGGCATTATTGAACAGAGTTTTTATGTAACAACTTAAAAAGCATTTTACCGAATAAAGGAATTAGAAGGCTACTGGTGTTGCTGGCGAGAAGAGGAAAAATACATAAAATTTCAATTGTTGAGCATATTTAAGGATTAAAATCATAATGATGGAAAATATTTATGAGAAATTTATGTTAATCATTCCTAAGACTTCCAATAGCAGCATCATAAAAAGATGCTAAAACTCTATTGTGGCCTCTCAGCCAAACAATTTTAATAAGCATTTAATTTTCTTTGTATTAAATCCAAGAGACAGTAGAAGACATTGTTCCCGCATCAAGAAATATTCTTTAATTTATATGATTTTTATACCTGGCCAAGTGTTTTAATGATCATAAAAATTACTGGGAAATAAAAGACAGTAATTTTCTTTTAACAGAAAACCTCCCCTTATTATAACTTTCTTATCTTACCCAACATCTAATGATCTAATTTGCTTTTTTGCAATAACATTTGAACAATTGCTAAAAATATCCCATGACTTACAATGTGCGTAACAGCCCACTGTTGTCTAAATGTCTGAGGGAATTTTAATTTTATCAGTTTTTTGATTTAGTTTAATGACTCATTACTGAGATAAATATATGAAGAGAACATAAAAAGATAAAATTTATTAGGCAAATAACTGAAGCAACTAAATCACATGGCAGATGAGACATAAAGTAAACAGCAAAATAAAACGTCATACTTTTTATATCGAACATATAATATTAAGGAATGTCCTCTAGCGATTGGTAAGCAAACACGAGAACTGTAAAAGATTGCAGCCGTTTGAGATGCAATC
This sequence comes from Epicampocera succincta, assembly GCA_932526305.1. Lineage (NCBI taxonomy): Eukaryota > Metazoa > Arthropoda > Insecta > Diptera > Tachinidae > Epicampocera > Epicampocera succincta. Next base: position 9,663,872 of record OW052035.1, on the reverse strand, counting down.
CCATAGTGCTCTCCAATCACAAACCAGAGTTGCAAAAGACTACAGCCGTTTTAATCACAATCAATGATTTCACAATAACGATTGTTAATTCTTTGATTGTATTCAAAATCATAAATTGATTTTATGGAATAAATTAAATAAAAACGGTTGAATCAATATTTTTGAAATCAACTCATAAATTTATGAAATGATAGACACAAATTTCATTCTGATCTGTATCTAAATTAAAACATTTTTTTGTAATTATATATTAACAATTGATTACCATCAAATTCGACTCAAAATTATTATTGATTTTATGATTTAAATGCGATAAAAAATGATTGCATCAAGTTTTTTATATTAGTTCATATATTTATTAATTGATTGCCATCAAATTTGTTTGGAATCAAATTCATTAATTGCAATAAAAATTCAAGCAGAATGAAAATCTTGGTTCTTTAATTTTTCTGCTAAATTTTTAGTAAAAAACATTAACTTTTCATTGACTTTCAACAAAATTTTAATGGTTGCCACTAAAATCGTTTGAGGTTTCCATCAGACTATCAGCCGTGTTGCACATTTTACATCTGTTTATAAATGGAATGAGTATTTAAGTTCTGGAAAAATCGAAAAATTTAACAATTTTACGGAATAAAATCTTTTTAGTATTTCTGCAAGAAAAACAATATTTTTTCCCCAAAACGAATTCGTTTTGATAATTTATTGGCTTTTCATTTGCTGAATAAAAAAACAGAATTAATTTCATTTCACAACGGAAAGACTTAAATTAAATTACATTTCATTGCAGTCAAATCGATTGCAATTAAATTTATCTGCATTCAAAGATTTCAAAATGATTGCAATCTTCGAATTATTGCAATTTTGATAAGATTTTATTTGGATAGCTCAAAAAATATTTAGAAATCAAATACTGAAAACAATTTGATTGAAATCAATTTGTGTCCAAAGTTAAATTGATTGCAGCCTTTTATAGTTTGGAATTTAAAATGAATTCTGGTTTTAATACAAACACGTCACATTAAGACGGGAGCAAACATTGAAGGCAGCAGATTTTTTGCAGATCACAATCTAAGCGAACGAACAAAAGTATTACAATAAATATGTCGTTCAACAAGTCTGGCAGCACTTGTTACTCTCAAATCAATATAAGAGAAGAAACTAAAGTTTTTGAAGTGACAATTCTTATGAAAAGGATCAAACAATTCAAACTATAGACACGTCATGAGAAATTGTTACAAAATTTAAATATTAAAACAAACAACAAAAAACAAAAAAACTACAAACCAAACCCACTGAGCCGTCCCAGCAAGTCAAGCTTGATCGAGCCTGCTGCAACTGACTTTTGAGAAGAATCCAACACCAGGGGTTCACTTTTGTTCAATAAACATTTCTATGGCATCATCAAATACGTAATTGCTGGTTGCGCACTCCAAAACGAAAAAAAAGAAGAGGAAATGCACAGAAAATTATTTAAAAGAAAATTTTCTTCATTTAAAATGACAGGTAATTATTACAAAAGTCATTTGCAGTGACGTGAAACATTTGTCATAATTTTTAGTTTCCTTTGATTCTATATTATGGGAATATTTTTATTTTCTTCTATGTTTCTCTACTTCTTCTATATATGTATGTAATTGTGCGAGTATGTCTTCTTTTAAGGGTTTGTTTTTTTTTCTTCTCTAGATAGACATAAATATTTCAGAAATTTTATTTTTCATGTAAACAACATACCAACACACGTATAAAAGTATGTACATATGTAAATAGTTTTGTTGTCTTCAATTAAGAAAACATGAATGCTTACGTTGCCAAGACTTTATTTAGTTTTTGTTAATTTAATGGGAACCACCCTTATAGAGTGGAGGAGTTTTCACAAGAATAATAATTTCTTGGCATGAGTAATGGAATTTCGAAATTAGAATTCTTTCGCGGTTAAGGGTTTTATGACTTAATTCTGTAGCCTTAAAATATTACAGAAAAACCAAACGATAATTATAAAGTTAGTAAGACTTTTCTGCCAGCTTTTAACTTTTTTAAAATAAACGTTTTCGGGCAATCAATATTTTATGGTAATAGGAAACAATTAGCAAATTTCATTTAGAAAATTTTGATCTAAAGCAAATTCTTATATAAAGACATTCATTCCTAATCTTAATAAATTTTTCTAAGAAAATTTTTTACCCAGAATTAATTTTTTTATGATAAACTTTTATCCACAACAAATCTTTGTATGAAAGTTTGTCTATTGAAAACAAGTTTTCAGACGAAAATTTTTTTTTTTAGAAAAAATTCTTTTAAGAAATCTCTTTATTTTAGATTAAAATTTTTTAAAGAAAATTAATTAACGACAACGAATTTTTGGATAAAAATTTTGCAACCGATGACAAAGTTTTAAAGAAATTTTCCATGAAAGTTTTTTTCAAAAACCATATTTTTTATAAGAAATTTTTATAAAGTTTTTAGATGAATATTTCTTAAAGCAACTTTTTATGGATAAGATGTTTTCTATCGATAGTATCTAAATATAATGAAATTTTTTTCCATAAAATTGTTTAGGAATATATTTTACTGATAAAAATTTTATATTTACATAAAATCATTTTAGAAAATTTTTTTATCGATAACAAATTTTTGGATCAAATTTTTTTAGCGATAAAAAATGCTTCAATAAAATCTATTCACCGAAACAATATTTTTATTAAAACACTTATGAAAATATTTATTAAAAAATTATGAAAATTTTTATTAAAAAATCATAAAAATTTTCCATCGAAAATTTACTTGATAAAAATTCTTTACCCATAAAAAATTTTTAAATAAGAAAAATATCGATAAAAAAAATTTTCGGAAAATTTTTATAGACGTGTAAAACTTTTTTATAAACTTTTTTTTTCGATAAAAAATTTAGTTAGTTTTTTTTAATCGATGAGTTTTCTTAGGAAAATTTTTATACACAACTAATTTCTGGTTGAAATTGTTTAGCGCTAACAAAATCTGTTATCGATTAAAATTTGTTTCTAATCAAAAATTTTAGCAATAACAAATTTTGTTAGGAAACATTTTGGCTGAAAATTTGTTATCGGTAACAAATCTTTTAATGAAAATTATAATATCGATATAGAAAATATTTCATAAAAAAGTTTTTATCAATAAAAAATAAAATAAAAACTTTTAGACAAAAAGTTCTTATCGTTAATAAATTTAAAAAATTTTTTCAGTCTTTCAAACATTTAAAAAATTTCGTAACATTATTTTGTGCCTGCCATAATTACATTTTTTTGTATGTATGTATATTTTCCCATTGAATCAGTAAAGCATGACTTGAAAACCACAAGACAATAAAAATATGATAAAAGAAATATAAAACAAAACGTCGTAACTTAAACTATTATTCGGCTTCTTTCGTTTAATTCGTTGTTTTAAGTTGCGCACCTCCAGTCATTGACCGTTAGTTGAGCGCTTAAGACAAAATGAGTTCAATGCAATTGACTCTATTTTTGTTGTTGTTGTTGTTGTTGTTGTTCCTAATGGTTTTTGTGTTTTTTTTTTTTTGTTTTGGTAGAAAACATGAAGCCAGCAGTGAAAGGCGGGCAGGGCAGGTTTTGGCTAAACTATGCCCCGTTAAAAACGAAAACTTTTGTAGAGTTTTTCGACATTCTAGACTTTTGTGAGGAAGTTGTGAGTGATTTTGCATCTTATGGTAAAATCAAGGGTCAAGGATTTTATTTGTGGCTACCAGCCAAGAAACCGGAGGTGTCCTTTTATGCGATATTATAGTCTTCACTTCTAGAACAGCCTTTTGAGAGGAGCCACCCGATTTCAAAATAGTTGTGTTAAACATTTCTATGCGTTGAAAAGACTTTCAAAGAGGTACTTCTTTTAAAGAGCCTCCAAGTAGGCCATTTTAATCAATTTATTTACTGCTGGGTAATTAAAATACAGGCATGTATGTATTTGTAAAGTAATAAATATTGTTTTTTTTCTCTCTACATATTTTTATTTCATATTTATTTTTTATGTTTGTTTTTAGCGGTTTTGTGGTTTTTACGAGAGTATTTATCTTTATGACTGACATCTCAATGCATTTCTAACGCTCATGACGACGTCGTCAATGCGCCTTAACACTGTTGCTTAAAAGTGTTTGTAGCAAGTTTTTCGTTTCAACAACAACAACAACAACAACACTAAACAGGTGAGATGTTATATGTTGGACTATGAAATATATCATTATGAGTCTCCAAGCATGTTGCATGTTGGACGGGGTTTTGTTCTCGGAACTCAAGGCTTGTCTTTGTGTGCGTGTGTGTGTGTTCGTGTTTTTTCAAATCATTAATGATTTTGATGGATTATATGAGTATAGAATTTTGCTGGTTTTTTTTTTTTTGTTCTTCATCAGAAGTCAAGAAGGTTCATGTTTTTAAGATAAGTTTAAATTCAGATTAAAGTCCGGAGGCATGAAGGCGAGTCAAGGTTTCAACTTAAACTTGAAGTTGCTCCGTCAAACCGATAGATAGATAATACTTGCTAATATTGTTGGCTTCATGGCTTCAATCTGTTGATTTTAAAAATTTTGTTTTACAGTTCCTTATGAGTAATAATTTATCTCAAGTTATTGCGTGTGAATAACCTGTATCTGGAATTCAAATGGGCTTTTTCTTGTTACTGGTGTTTGTGTTATTCTTGCTCTCAAATTATTTAAAGACTGTGATTATTTTATTTTTGTTTCCTTGTAGGGGAAACAATAAAATTATCTGAATTGAAATACAAAGTTTATTTAACTGCAAATAGCGACCAAATACCAGAAGTGCTGGCGTCCGATAATGAATGGCGTCATTTCGAACATGTGCGAAAATATATACTTATATAAAAATACACGTATTTAATTGGATTAAAGAAATCGTTGACAAAGTTGGACAACCTTAACAACGTGTTAAGTGCACAGAATGCGGCAATACGAGTATTTTGGTTAATTGTTTGTTCAAATTAAGGTGCTCAAATCTGACAAAGGCCCTGAGCTTCTAGAAGGCCAGCCACGATCCTGCTACATTTCAAATGTACATATGAACTGAAAGTGGAGTAAGAGTGGTCCGGGAAGAGGTCTTAAAAAAACAAATTTTCCCATTCCAAATCAGTGCGTGAGACCAGGAAATGTGATGAAAACTGTAGGTGTTCGCGCAGACAAACACGTTCTAGCACCTTAAGTTATTTTCAATTGTTTTTAAACGACTCTCACATGTTTTATTTTATACATTAAAATTTGTTCTTTATATGAAACTGTTAGAAGTTTTGCATAGAATTGTGATTGATTTTTATATTAAAAAAAGTTGTCCCCTATTAACAATTAATATCCTTTTGAGGTTTTTTATTCAACAAGTTAAAATGCAAATTTTTCAATCTGTTTTTGTTATTTTACCGCAAAAATGCTGCGTTTGCTAAAAGGGAAAAGAACAAAATAAATTTCTTCAACAAAAAAAAAAAAAAAAGACATAGAATTTCCAGGCTCAATTAATTTCCATTGTCCCGAACAATAATGAACATCGACTAAACAATAAGAAAGAAAAACAAAAATATAAAAATAAAGAATACATTCTATGAAACCCTGTTTAACAATACAAAAACTTATTTGTAATAAGATCTATCAGACCCCATAGAGAAATTTAAAACCTTGTAGAAAACAGAAACGAACACAAAAGATCTTGGGAAAGGAATTACAAACGGAGTTCATTTGAAGCATTAAATACCGGCAGCACGGACAAGAAAACTCAGAAGTCTAGAACAGCAATTTGAGAATGAAAAGGAATATTATGCATGAAAGAACGTGTCTCAAAACTACTTTCGCAGTTGGCGTATGAAAAAAGGACAGAGCGAAACACACGATTTGAGTTGGAGTTGGAGCGAAAGGATCTGTATGAGAAGAGAACAACAAATAATTATTAAGAAGGAATGTAAAATCTTGGGATTGGAAAAATTAAGCAATTGTTTTTTTTTTTGGCTTAATTGACGTTGGGTAAAAGTTTTCGAAAATTCGATAACATATGGATTAAAATATATAGAAGTGACAAAGCCAATCAATTGGGCTTCAAAATAGCAAGAAATCACTTGGAAAGAAACTTTTTTTGCCTTCCTAAAAATTAAAATAACCACAACATGGAAATATATAAAATATTTCAAGGTATAAAAAGGAAGATTCCTTTAACATATAAATTTTCCTGTAATTTTCCTTATTATCCCTTTATAGCGAGCGTGAAGCAAAAATCTAATAATGTTTCATATTTTCCAGATCCGAAGCAAACAAATGTTGATTAAACAGTGTAGAGAATGACATATCCTTTACTTTTATTAAAAATCTTCATCCCTAGTGAACGCGTGGCACGGAAGACGCCCTAAACTTAGCGCTTCCACATCCACAAGATCTCAAATTTGTCGTTTAAAACGAAAGAAGAAAAGCTGCTGATTGAAAGGCTGTGCTCAAAGGGAACTTTCAAGAGATTTTAAATCTGCTCTCTTCCTTATTGATCTCTTTCGACCATCGTTGCCTTGTCTGGTCCCCTGTAATTGTTACTTTTTGTGAATTTGTTTTTAACTCTAGACATTTTTATAAGTTAATAAATTTTTAACAGACATAAAAAGCAAAAACAATTGAGGAACGGAAAATCTCGAAAGTAGAATAGTCGAGAACTCTCTAAAATCTAACGATATGCTGGCATAGGAAAAATTGACTGAGGCTGGCATTCGAAAGAGGAAACTGGTGCAAGAAATCTCTTGCAGTTCCTTTAAGATTTGCTTTCCGGCCAAAGCAGCACCATTAAAATAACCAGTCATTTGGTTACTTCTGTTCATCATATTCCTTTCGAATGATATCTGGTCTTCTGATCCTTTTTCCCATTCAAACTGCATTTGATTTCAGGGTTTGCAACGCCAATTAAGGGCACATCACGCGTGATCATAATGACCATTTTGTGTAACGTGGTGAAGACTTTAGGAATAAATAGATTCCCAGGCCTTAACAATACAAGGGAGGTTTTTGTTTTTACCATTTAAAGATACTCTTTGGCAGCAGATGTGTACTCGAGCGTAACCAAGCATCAAATGATCGGCAGAAAATTTCAATTGTATGTTGAATTCTTTTAAATTTCTTAAACGTCTCTTAAAACGTAGCAGAAAGGCAGGTAGCGAAGAAATCGTTTTTATTATTACGAGCACAACGACAGCAGAGTTATTCAAAACAAGTCTTTAATCTATTACAATTTAGGAGAGTTTAAGCGAAACTCATTTCAAAAGAGTTTAGCATCAAGATCGTGAGTTTCACGCTCTCTTGTTATGAGTTTTCAATCTTTTGGATTGTTTATGAACATGAAAAAAGAAAAAAATAATTATTTAAAACATACTTTCCTTTTGTACGTTTAGTTTATTTAGAGAACGTGTTTCGAACGGACGTGTCTGAGTTTTAAAGCGCTGAAATTTGCTGTATTAAATTTTTCAAACTTTACGAGCAGGAGAAAAAAACCCGACATATGTATATAATAAGAAGACGAAAACAATACAGAGAGAAAAAAGTATTTAGATAAAATAAAAAAAAAAGTGAAAAGAAAACGCTTCAGCTGTTTAACAAGAATATAATAAAACCATTTATTAATTTGTAATTTTAATATATAAACCATTATGGAGAGTCTAACACACTCATTGAATTACGAACAGGCGCCAGAATTACATTTCGATAAATACGCACAACATATATTGGAAAATAGCAGAAATCCCAACTTGGCCGATACAACCACCATTACGCTGGCCGCTGCACCCAGCATAACAAATCTTGTCGACGCCAGTCCGCAAACCACCAGCGATTTCTTCAAACGACTGGGAGCCACTTTGATACATTCGATACAATTGCAGTCGTTGCCCAGAACCACTACCCGGGACAGTGCTTTCGCCATTTCAACATCATCCGCAGCAGCAGCAGCAGCAGCATCAACTGTACACGATATGGATTTGGAATTTGGGCCCCATCATTTGGTTATGGATACGCCTAATTACAACGTTGCCATGGATGAGCTGCAGAAACAATTGGACTATGACAAGTTCATGAATGAAGTTTGGATTGGAGTGGTCTTAACACTGATTATGATTTCAATGATCTTTTGCTTTTGTTCCTGTTTTCTATATCATCAGTTTCGCATGTGGAAAAGAAATTGTAAGTAGTGGTAGAAATACGGCTTAAGAAAAACCAATCGATGGACAGACGGACAAACCAGTAGGCGGACTTAGTGGGTATTAATATGAAAAAATAAAAAACTTTAAAACATCCGTTCAAAAATCAGCAGCAGCAATCGAAAATACTGCGATTGGAACACCTTCAATTCTTTAAAATAGTTTTAAAAATTAACAAAGTGCAACAAACTTCTTTTGAAAAGTCAAAAAGTGAATTAAATATAATTATCCCAATTAAGAAAAATATTACTGTGCTATTGCCCCATACAAGAATATGCCGCATACAATGCCAAATGGGTCACAAGTGCTCTCGGCTGCAGTCAAGAATTTGACATTATTCCAAAAAAAATTCAAATTAAAATGTCCAAATTTCTTGGAAGCAAAAAACCAATTTCTTGCAAAAATTTACGAATTTCCAAAACTCCAACTCGGCTTTAGTTTAACCTGCAGTTTGTGCATGATTCTTTGAGGCAGCAACAAATGTGTTCGAAGGTTTTTTCGAACTTTGCACCAGCTGTAAGATTTCGAAAATAAATTACACTATTTAATAAGAAACATAAAGTTTCGTTTTTAAAGCTCTTAATAAAGTGAAAACTTACAAGAAGTTTTGTGTTCGAAAATTCGAACTTATTTTATAATTTACAAAATTTCATTTAAACAGCAAAAGCTTGATTATATGATATGAAACACTTCCAGTTCAAATCAATTTTGTATAACAAAATGCTGCAACAAACTAAAAATATGTGCCAAAAACGGGAAAGTTACAATAAATTTTATATTTGTATATTAATTTCGTATTTTAAAACCCTGTACGAAATTTTGTACGCCGATAAAATCGTATCGTTGCTGCACTTAATCAAACCAAATTCTCCTCAAACATTTCCATGTAAATGGAATTAATTAAAAATTCTTGTAACGTTAAAGTTGTTTTTCCCATATATATGCAAAATCTATTAAACATAAAACTATGCAGGAGAAATTTATGAAAAAAAAAATCTAAATAAATTATTGGCCAACTGCCATTTGAGGCGGAAGTGAAATCAGTAAGTGTTTAATAGTGAATTGTGAAAAGTAAATAAATTAAAACAACAAAACGCCAAAGGTAATAGTCTACGGAAAATACAATAATAAAGATGAATATACAATAAAAAAATTGCTCAAGCTCACATAATATTAACAAGGACAAACAGGCCCCTTTGACAAAAAAAAAAAAAAAAAAAAAAAAAAGAAGAAAAAATACGAGATTAATTAAGCCCAGCTTGAGAAAAATAAACTGTGTCACAGTCGAGCTGATAAGACAAAGATGAGGCAATTTTAAAAATGTTTTAACCTTAATGTTATATACACATCCACACACCCGTATACATGTACATACATACATACATGTACCACAACACGCTGTCTTAAAACAATCAATATTTGTTTGTTAAGCTTGAATTCAGTTTATAAATAATTTTCTTTTTTTAGTGATGAAGGGTTAAAACAGGGTTAAAACAGGAGGCTCTTTAGCTAAAAATATATTTTATTTCGAACCTACGGAATTTTTAACAAAATTCCAGTATTTTTCCTTTTTTCTTAAGATTTATTTATTTGAATTGTCTTTTAGGCCAAGTTTGCAATTTTTAATATGTAAAAAATTTTAATCAGCCAAGTACTTTAGAGCTTCAAAACCACCTACATTTTAGGCTTAATACAGGTATTTGTTGTATTTGCTTATTTAAAATATAACCGGAACACAGGCTCGAAAGATCGCTGTACAAAAACTTCTAACAAAATTATTATTGGAGGTCTGCTCAAAAACTTAAGTGAATTTTAATTTTTCTGCGAAAAATAATTTTGCTATTTATTAATTTCCATTTCATTGTCTTCAAAGTATCAAGTCCCTCTCAGATATAATAAGTATGGGGCAGCTCTGATACGAAAACGCACTTGTATTCAGTTTTTGTTTCCTCGATCGTTGCATAAAACTGTCCTTTCATGGGCTTCTGCAATCTTGGCAACAGGAAAAAGTTTTGGGGGAGGGCGAAATCTGATAATTAAGCTGTTGTTTATGTCCTTATTTATTTTAATAGACCTCGTACCCTCACGATTTAGTCCCATGTATCATTTGCCTTCATCATATGTTATCGCTATATACATTTAAAATTTCTTCTTCTTCTATAAATTTATGCCATAGAAAAATTTCCCCAAAGTAATATTTTCATGTGTTGAGTGGTATTTAGAAAGTTCCCCGAACTTTTTGTGTGTTTTCCAGGTGTCTATATGCCGGCCAAAACCCACCTATATACACATATATTTTGCTGTTTAATATAGTTTTAAAGCAATGAAATGAATTCAATTGTTAGAATTGTGTTTCAGAGCAATAGAAAATGTAAATAACACGTTGACAAGCCATTTTCGAATTTTCGAACATGGTTGTGCATGTTTTACAAAATGTTCGAACATTATTTATTTGTTTCTAAGCATTGTTTCGAGCTTTTAAATATAGTTTAGAACATTTTAATATAAATTCGAATTTTCGAACACAACTTCGAATTTTCGAACATACTTTAAAATGTTAAAAAAACAAACAATACAGCAGCTGTAAACTTAAAAACCCAAAAACATAATTTTTAACAAAGAAATACAGTGGAGGGGCAATAATGCGCTACTTCCTTACAAGAAATTTCCAGCGAAAGGAAAACTGTTTACATTTAAAAATATCTTAAATATATCACAATTCAAAGGGCGTTATTTTTGGAGAGAATGTTTTCGATCAGCGTTGAACTGTGCAATAGTCATCAGTTGTTATAAATTTTCGCGACAACAGGTGATTTGTATATCGTTTGCAGTATAAAAACGACACAACAATCGAATTTATTTACCACAAAGTTACAACTTTTAACTGCTACAGGTTCTCTGAAATAGCACTATATATTGTGGTCTGAACATATCCTGAAAAACTAATGATTACCAGAGTGGTTTTTATGGCAAGGATAATCTCCTACTTCAGTAAAAAGTAGAAAATTATAAGAACAAAAAATTTTAATCGAATAATACGAATTTTCCAACATTACGACAACACCCTGTCATTATATAATTCCCAAATTTGGTTTAATATTCGAAAATACAAATTTTAGTATTAGCGGAATTTTTGTACTCCCAGAAAAATACTAAATTTTAGTATTAACGTATTTAATGAATAACTCGTTGTTATCTTAAAAATATATTTATTGAAGAACAAAAAAAAAACTTCTAAAATCTGTATGTAATTTTTTTCTTTCTGTCAATTCCAATTTGTCGAAGTGTTGAATAGTTTTCGGCAGTTTGAAAGCTGGAGCTTTTGCATTAAATTTTTTAATTCAACTATTTTTTAGTACATTTTTCTGCCAAAAATCTATTTTCATTTATTCATATTTGATTAAATATGTTTTGCAGTTTTGTTATTTGAATTTTTACTTAAATCGTCTAATTACTGATTTAAAACTATTGCGATTTAGTTAAATAAATACTCAGATATATTGTATGAAAAAAAAGAATATATAATTGAAAATTCAATAATAGTTTTCGCTAGTTTTTGCACTTAATTTCTTAATCTTTTTTTTTAGTATTTTTTTTTTACCATAAATCTCTTTTAATTGTTCGTATTTAACTAAATATGTTTTCCACAATTTTGTTATTTATTTGTTTACATCGTCTAATTACTAATTTAAAATGCGTGCGATTAATTTAAATAAATATTGTGATACACGAGAAAAAAAACGTATGTAAAAGTACATACATTTGCTTTCCTGAATTTATATTGAAACCAAAAACAAATTGTGGTATTTTATTATCGCTTTCTGTACAAATTTAAGAACGTAAGTTTTTGTACATTATCGAAAATCAGGCGGTAAAAAAACCCGACAATAATAAGAAATGCTTGACTTTTTACCAATTTGTTTAGCAAACAAATCAAACTAAATTTTAGTTTTCATTTTCAAAGAAGAAAGTATTAAAAAACAAAATATATATATATAATTTCTAAATAAAAATAGAAAAAAATAAATAGAACAAAATAATGGTTGCTTTAACTTAAGGTCCACAGTTTATGGCTTTAATCGAAACTCAAGTGGGCTAAAAAATTTCGTCTCTTTTTAGGATAAAATTTAATATAAAAAAAAAAACTTTGGAAAAAGTGGCACGCAGCAAAATAATCATACGACATCAAATCATTTTTTTTTTGTCGTCTGTTGCCTGCCGTCTGTCGCTTAACGCTTTATAGCAATTTAGTAAAACATGATTTTTTGTAAACAAATTTTTGCTAATCTCAAGCTCACGCATTCGATTTTAGATTTTAGTACACGATGTTTGAACTGAGCTATTTTTGAATGGCAAGCGATAAGTTTTAAAAGTGTTAAATAAATTTCAGCAACTCTAAAACTTAAATCTGTGGCGTTTGATCATAACGCAAAGTATATGTATGTATATAAATTTATTAACTGATTATTGATGATTGGCTTTGCTTTTATTTGTTCCTAAATAAAGGTTTTGAAAGCAATTTTTTTTTTAAGATTTTCTGGTATCTTATCTAGACTTAAGACATATACACAGTTATTTGCAATATTTTGTGATCTATTGTCACATAAATTTTCAAATCAAAACATATAAAACGGTTAACGAGTATCCGTTTTGAAGTTAATTTCCAAATCCCCGGCTGGATGCAATCTCCAATTATATTTATTTTTCCTTCTTCAGTTTCCCAAGTTTATTATTATTAAAATGTTAACAAAGATCTTAGTTTGTGTGACAACAAAATGATTAATTTTTGTAAACAAATAACCGGTATTCAATCGAGTACATTTGAGGTTATTTCAGTATTTTTAAGAAGGTCAGTTTTGTCTATTGTCTATTTTTAAGCACCCATTTATTTATGTTAATTTTTTTCTTCTTCTTCTTCTCAATATGGTTTCATTTCTTCTGATGGAAAACTACTGGTTTAATTTATTTTAAACTTAATTCATTAAAACGTCATTTGGAACAAGATTTTATGTCAACTTTTTTATATTTAGATTGAATATATTTCCTTAACATGTGTTTAGTTTTATTTTTTTTTTTGGAAGGGTTTAAAAATAGAATTAAAAACTTATCATGAGTTGCCTTCCATACGAGTAAACAAAAAAAATTTTAAATCTAAAACGTATTTGAAATTTATTGTCCCGATTTGTGGTGTTTTAAAGCCAACTTTTTTATGTTGTTGTTTTTACTAAAAATGAGTGCGAAGCAAATAAACAAACTGGTTTTTTTTTTAAAGCCCGTAGAGTGTTTGAACTTTAAAATCAAACAAGAACTTTGTCAAAACAATAACAAGACATTCTAAAAATTTATATTTAGCTGTTAAAACTATTTATTGCGCTACTTGTAGCGTTGAATTATTCAAAATGTGCCCTTAATCGGTATTTGTTTTCAAAGCACGAAGTAATTTTCATCCCTTTAAAGGAAACACTTTAAAGCTCATAAAATAAACCAAGAAAGGTGACAAAATTTCGACAAAGATAAATTTTAAACTGAAATTGTTAAAACCGAAACTTTAGCAACAAAATTTAGTGGCAAGAGAAATAAACAGAAGATTTTCTTTTACTACAAAAATTTTGTTTGTGCAAGAACTTTAGAAAAATAAATACTCAAGTCAGGAAAATCTTACACAAAAACTATTTCAGTAGCGCAGGGTTTTCAACGGCAATAATTTAACAGATATAAATATTTAGCTATATGAAAAAAAAAATGTTTAAAATTAAGTTTTTTTTTTGTTTCTCCTGTCAATTTCAGATCGCACAACCGTCACACAAGCCAGCGATGTGGAGGCTGTGAGACTAAACGCAGACTTGGACGATCCTGTACCCGAATACACTTTGGTATCGGGCCTGCCATCCTATGAATCTGCTTTAGAGATTTTGCAAAAAAATCCCCAGTCCTGTTTGCTGATGCATCCTTCAGTATTTGAGGTGTTTAATAAAAACGAAAAATCCGCCAACGAAAATTCTGCGAAAACAGAAACCGCTGCTGCAGTGCAAATGTCTACGCCACTTTTGGCTGACGATGCATCCAAATTAGTTTTACCTTCTTATGATGAGGCCACCACCCCTGCTACCCCAACACCACCTGCCATGCCATACAATCACAGTCTGGCCAGCTTGTTATCGTTGGCAACACACAAGTCATCACAGTGCAAGTCTTCAAAGTCCGCCAACGTTTCAGCCCCGGCAATTGAAGCCGAGAAACAATTCAAAGCTTGAGGTGAAGTTTCTTTTAAATTCGGAAAGAATTAGTTTTACTTTAACTAAAAGACTGTGATATGCCCAAATATCTACACAACATCCAAGCAAACGAGAAATAGTTTTTGTTTCTTCATGCGCATTTTTAGATTTGTAGCTGTGATTAATCTTTTTTAAGCTGTACCGCTGTATTATTCGTAGTGGTTAAAAACTCATTAAGTTTCTATAAAATAATAGTTATTTTTAAGAAAAATATTTATTATTTTAATGTTAACTACTTGTAAGATAAATTCTTTTTTTTTATTTTTTAGATTAATTAATAAAAAATAATAAAAAAAAGCTTTAAATATTAAGGAATTTGTTTTATTTTTTAGCGAAAGTTTTTTAAAGAAAATTGTTTCTTGAAGGCTGAAAAGTTTCTTTGAAGACGAAAATATTTTGACCACTTTTTTACGGAAAATTAAAAATTATAGCTGAGAAAGAATTTTTAGGGAATAATTTTAGTACTAAATAATTAGAATGCAGAAAATTCTTTATAGCAAATATTTTTCGAAAATTTTTTCTATGGGAAAATTTTTAGCTACCAGAAATTTTCTATAGAAAAATGTAAGTATCTAGAATAGGAAACATTTCTCTTAGCCACTTTTTAGTACATAATTATTTTATTTAGAAATTGTGTACGCAGAAAAAAATTAACTCAAAAATTTTAAAACTTAAAAATGTCATACAAAAATATTTTAGTACTAAACTAAACTAGTTAGACAAAATTTAGTACTAAATATTTTCGTATAGGAAAAATTATGATCTGGAAAATAGTATATTGAAATTTCTATAAAAAATTTTGTTTAGCGCTTGGAAATTGAAACCTGGATAATTTTAGTATTTAAAAAATTCATAAGAATCCACATGAAGTTTTTTCTAAAGGATGCATTTTAATTGAAAAAATTTTTATGTCAAACTTATATGTATGTGTATATCGAACATTTTTCGTTCAAATTGTTTTTAAGTCGACTGATTTTATACAAAGAATTTTTTTTTAATCTCCAAAAAAAAAATATTAATGAAAAACTTATATTGCAAAAGGAATTTGGACATGACGACATCTCAAGCACATCTTGACATTTAACCTGACAGCATGTGTTGTGTTATCTACTATTACCTTCCTTACCTTGAGCCTATACAGGAAGTTTTTCTGTATGACAGTTTCAACAGCTCTGTATTGCAATATAAGGAATATGTATGTATGTATTCGTCATGATAAGCCTGATTGCAAATCAATTATGAAAATATCAAGACATTTCTATTTCAACTCACTTGTTAATCATACAATGAGCCATGTTTTCAGAAATAAAGTAGGAAAATTAAATTATTGCTCACAATCAATAAACAACAACAAAAATGTTAATAATATAAATATTCAAACAATAGCAGCGTCATTAAAACAAAATCATTTTTATAATAAAAGATATGGAGAAAAAAACTATTGTAGACAAAGAAGACATTCATTTGTTGAATAAATATTAAATATTTCGATTTTAACAAAACAAAAAAAAAACAAAATAAAAGAAATAAGTTCAAGGGGGAATATCAAAACATTTATCGTTTTCTTTTCATATTCAAATCAATTGTGCTATAATTTTCAAAGAAATTCATGCACAAACACGTCTTAAGCTTTATTTATCTAAAAAACTTTTAATTAAAAAACAATAAACATAATTATTAAAGTAAATATTTAAATCAAGCCAAAAAAAAAAGCCACAAACTTAACTTCAATCTGGAAAATACTCGTAATAATATTGAAAGATATTGAAATCCGAAAGAAATGTAAAGTTAAGCTTAAAATATGATTTCTTGTGGTGAAGTGAAAGTTGACAGTCAACACACTTTTACAAAATAAATTTAGACAATTTATGCTTCTTTAAAGCCCTAAACAGACGATAAAAATGCAGTCATATATACAGCTGATCCAAAACACGTCTACACTTAAAGAAGAGAATAGGAGTTTTTAGTTTTGTTCACTCTTCACATTTCTCCTGCTTTAAAAAAAGGGGTACTTTTGCTGGCAGCTGATAGAATGAAAAAGTCCACAAATTAATGGGTAGAATAATTTTTTTTATAAATAATAACTCAGTTTTGCTAAATTTTCAACATACTTGGACGTATTAGCCAGCGCTCAAGTCAGAGTAATATTAAGTGTACAATTATTTCATAATATGGAAAAAAGGTTTTCTCGCATAAGTCAAGACTACTTATTTTTAAATAATTTTCAGTTTTGGAAAAATTTCTTACAGTGCAGTTTTCCTAAAACTATTTAGTTTTTATAAACATTAATTCCAACAACCAGATTTTAATTTAATGATTATAAATTTTCCCAACATCATCATTAGCAGGGAACTTTCAAAAAGTCATTGATCTAAAAATAAAATCAACATTAAAAAACCATTTATTTGAATATTTTTCTAATGTTGTTGCAGTTGTTATTATGCGTGTTGGATTCGAGTTTCTGTAAATAAAAGTTTAACACTTGATTGTGTTTTAATCCCCTCCTCGATAACAGAAAATTGGTTTATCACACGATTATTTGTATTATTTAAGAGAGCGCCGCTCGCTTGCGGTATTTTGGGTTAGTTTGGTGCCCAGCAACAATCGCGCAGTAAAATTCGATTCAAATCGAAACTGAAAGTTAATAAAACCTGATTGGTGTGTAACTTTGTTTTTTCTTAGCAAAACTAAATTAATGAAACCAAAATTATAATTTTTTGGGTTTTTTTTTTAGTGGGGTGGGGGGTTCGAAAGGGTAGCACAAAAAATGGCCAAATAAAGCGCCAATTTGTTTATTGCAAGTAATTTTTTGGAAAAAGTTTAAGTTTATGTCATAATGTTTCGGTTTTTCTTTTTCGCTTGACACAAGCCTTTTGTTAAAACTTTTTTGTGCTATCAACTTTTGTCGATACCCTTTAATCATTTCGTTATTCATTTTATTTATCCATTTTAAATGACCTACTTTGCAGTTGTAAATGATGATGTTTTTTCCACATTTTTGTTGTTGTTGTTATAGCTGGTGTAGTACTCTCATGTTGGTGTTGTAATTGGTTTTATCTCGTTGGTTGGTTGGAAGAGATGTTCCCATTAACATTCATTAATGTTGGCCGTATGTATAGCTGGGATTACAGCCAAAAATATTCAACCTCAGAAAAGGAGATGTTAATTGCCATACAAGTTGGTTTGGTTCGGTTAACAGCAAAACATATTCACATGTTAATATGTATGTACATGCATACATACATACATATAGTGCTACAACAACAAAAACAATTACCAGAGAGCATAAAACTGAAAATCAATGCACCACAAAAATGCATGAATTTTTTTTTTATCAGATTTTTTTTTTCTTTCTTTTTAATTTTGTATTTCGGTTCAGCTTATCAAAAGTTAAAACGCATGTAGTACGACTCTTTTAGTCGTACTCAACATGTGTCAATGTTTTGTAAAACAATATACAAACATACATACATACATGTGTAAAGTTGCACAACTTTGAGGACAAAATTTAATTTTTAAATTCATTAAAACGGTAGAAAATGTAGCCCTTCAGGCACAGGCAAAATCATAGAAATCGGATGGGTAAAAAAACAAACAAACAAACAGTTAATACAAAAATTAACTTTCAACATTAGCATACATATCTTGGAAAAGTACCATTTACAAAAAGTACCTATAAAAAAGTAACTTTTAAATCTAGTATAAAAAAATGTCTAAGAAAAGTAAATTTGAAAAAGTACATTTTAAAGAACTACCCCTTTAAAAAGTACTCTTTAAAAAAAGTAACTTTAAATAAAAACTACCTTTAAAAAAGTACGTTTGCAAAAACGTATCTTCTAAAAAAGTACCTTTGAAAAAAGAGCCTTCTAAAAAAGTACCTTTTGAAATTAGTGCCTTTAAGCCAAATGACCTTTTAAAAAATTAGCATTTAAAAAAGTACATTTTAAAATAGACACCTCTTAAAAATGTACCGTAAGAAAAAACTACTTTTAGAAAAATTACCTTTAAAAGAAGTAACTTTGAAAAAAGTACGTTTAAAAAAAGTGCTTACGAAAAGCAGCTTTTAAAAAATTGCCTTTTAAAAAAGAATCTTTAGCAAAATACACGCTTTAAAAAGTACAGTAACTTTTAACAAAAATTTCTTTTAAACAAAAATTGTAAACTGGGATAAAAAACTACCTTTTAGAAAAGTACCTTGATTTTAAATGTCATTTGTAAAACAATATAGTTTTAGCATAAATTCAATATTAATGTTCTTTTTAGTTTGCTATTTTTGAAATACGTATTTATGTGCATGTAGATCTAATGAACAGACAAATTCATTGTTCATTACGAGACGTTTAAAATTTAAATAAATATCCAATTAAGTAATAAAATCATTGTTGCGAAAACAACATTAAAATCTATTTGAAAACTCTTAATGATTAATTTACAAAAACTTTAGAACATGTCTAACTCGATAACAGCAGTTTCACGCAACTCTGAGGTTGTTGGAAGAAAATCTATGCAATAAACAGCAACTACAATTTAAGTCCATATGTACGAGTAACTTGGCGAAATGCTGTATTAATTAAAATTTACAAGCCCATTTGCATGAACATCAATCGTTTAACTGATTTTATTTTGACGTGTTTAAATGGAATTAATTAGCTATTGAAATGAGCAAATGTATAAGGAATATGTAAATCATTTACTTTTAGGTGCATATGTCCCACTGTGCACTTTTAGAGTCCAGTACACAACTCGAGTAGCTTTATAAATAATTTAATATTATCTCATAAATTATCTTCTTACATCAATATTTAATGAGATCACTATGTTACAAGTACAAGCAGAGTTTAGTTGTTTCACTAACGTTTAAGTCATTAATCAAGCAGATTAAAGGCAGAGCCTAATTAACAACAATTGAACCGCAAAATAATAACGTAGATAATCCATAAGATAAAGCCGATTGAATGGAGGACATGAGACATTTGCTTTTTAATTACAATATTATTGAAACGGAAAACATCTTGCTGGTTGACAACAACAGCACAAAAACCCTTTTAAATAGTTTTAATCGGAGTATTTAGAAATAAGGCCGTTTAAAATTTAAATTTAATATATTAAAAAGTATGTTTTAAAAAAGTCCATATCTTTTAAAAAGTTCTTTAAAAACAAACATTTTGTAAAAGTACTTTTTAAAAACGTATCCCATTTAAGAAAGTACCTTGTACAGAAGTGCCGTTTGAAAAAGTGTCATTTAAAAAGCTGCTTTTCAAAAATTAGTGTTTTAAAACCCAAACTTTTGTAATAGTACTTTTTAGAAACGTATCCCATTAAAGAAATTACCTTGTACAAAGATGCCATTTAAACAGCATCTCAAAAAAAAGTAGTTCATAAAGGAGTACAACTTAAAAAAAACAAAAAAATAGCTTTTAAAAAGCAACTTTCAAAACGGTACAACATAAAAATGTATCTAGTCGTATTAATAAAGGACATTTGTAAATAGTGCAGTATCTTTAACAAAAGCAACTTTTAGAAACGTACTGTTTAAAAAAAGCACCTTTTGGAAAAATACTCTTTGAAAAGGTACATGTTCAAAAATTCTCTCAAAAAGTATCTACTTCTTAAAAAAGGGAAATTTTGTGGAAAGAGGCTCATGAAACAAGTAAATTTTTTTAATTTCCTTTAGGAACGTACTCGAATATTTTAGATTAGTATCTTTGAAAATCCCAGACTTTAAGCAAATAATTCTTAAAATAAAACCTTTTACAAAAAGCTAATTATAAAAAAAGTTTTTACAGAAAATTATCATTAAGAACTTCGTTTAAAGATTAAAAACAAAAGGCTTTAAAGAAAGTATCCGTTAAAATAAGGGATATTTTAGTACTTTTATTACGGAAACTCCATGTTTTGGAAAAAGTGCATTTTAAAAAGTGTCTTTCAAGAAAAGTAACTTTTCAATGTAAGAAAAAGTGTTCTTTAAAAACTCACATACATACATATATATAAAAAGAGGAAAAGGAATGTTTTAAAAATCATCTTGAAAGAAACTGTCTTTTAACAGAGAAATATTTTTAAAAAAATGTACTTACATACATACATACATACATATGTACAATTGCAGCTTTTAAAAGTCCCCTTTAAAAGGCTGCTTGCTAAAAGGTATTTTTAAAATATGTACATATATAACTTCTAAAGCAAGTAAAGCAAGTTTGCAACTTTTGAAGCCAATATTTCTAGATTATTACATAATAGTTTTCATTCTTTTCATTCTATACACATACATACATACATATTTAATCATAAATTAAAACCATTAAAATCTTGAAGTATCTTGAACTGTAATTAACTTTGCTCTTAACATAAATAAATATTTTTTTTTATCAGTTAAGTGAGTTTGAAAAATCCAGCCACTGAAATGAGTCACCTAATCAGAAGGGTTACTAGGGCGATATACATACATACATACATATGTAGATACATACATATGTACATAAATTTTAGGCTATAAAAAATTGAAGCTATAATTTAAGGTATGCCTTGTGGTATAAAAATCTTTATGACTATTTTTCAACAACTCTAATTAAAATGAAATGATGCCTTTCTACCTGCTTTAACAAACACAATTATAATCTAAAATTAAAACTTTTGTTGAGATTGACAGAACTATATTTTCTCCATTAAAAAATTAAACGTCATAATACAATAATTGAAAGAAAACCCATTAAGGTCAAAATTTAATTGCTGCAATTGCACAGCCTCAAAGGTTAGTGTAAACATTTCAAAGAAACTTATATTATTAGAAAACCCTAAAGCGCTCTTATGGCTTAGTTTTATTTTTTAATTTAGTGTGTATAAAGTTTTTTTGTGAACTCTCAACAAGATAAGAAAATATGTGCACATGCATGTAACGTATATACATACATACATATGTATGTAACGTAACCCATTAAAGCATACATACATACATACATATGTATGTATATGTATGTACGTATACAACACTGAGTTAATTGGTAAATATTTTCTAAGAAATTATTAGTTACATATACTACATACATATGTATATAATTTAAACCGAAACATTAATAACAAAACTGAAATTAGTAAGAACTTTGACTTCAATAAGAGTATTTTATTAAAACTAAAAATTTTATGATTTGATAACATGTTTCTAAACTAAAAAAAAAGAATGAGTAAATTCACTTACTTAGTACGACTAATATGCAACACATTTTTTATAAATCTTGATTTCTTCAACATTTGTTTTCTTTGAATTTTTAACAAATTTGTTTATACACATACACTTAACGTTGAGATGAAACTTATATGCACATACATACATATGTACATATGTATCACTTAAGATTTTTTTGCCGGTAATTATTTTATATTATTATTTTTTTTTTTTTTGCTGGCCGCACTTTTCACATTTCACTTGCATTTTATTTAAAACAAAAACACCTGCTGCTCTTTTTTCTACTGCTTTTTTTTAGAACTGTGCGAAATGACTCTTGGATATTCATGCTTAATGCTACATGCACTATTTAAAACAACAGTCTTAACGCGTTTTTAACATACAAGAAAACATCAACGCCCGCTCACAAAACAATACGAATTAAAAATCTATCTAGTACATATTATAAACATATGTATGTATATAAGTAAGTACATTATTTTATTTATGTATATATGTATGTACATACGTACACATGTTTGTCTATTAATTACTTTATAAAAGAAACAAAAGTTCTTCTAGATACATGATTATGTATATGTATGTATGTTAAATAGCTACTGTTAATAGTTGTTGTTTGGTCATACATGTATGTATGTAAGTACGTACCCATGTTGTAAGCTTTAAGCAAAGCTAAGTATTGCTTTTGCTATGAAAAGAAAAGAGCAAGAGAATATAAAACACTGTTATTAGAAGCAGGGTTACCAGTAGAAATTTTTTAAAAGTCGCACTAAAGAACGTTTTATAAAAATAAAGTCGCACAAAAAAGTCTGCATATTTTATAACATGTAAACTATATACATATATACGTGCTGCTATACATGCTTTTATGTATACTACTGCCAAGGTCCATAGTGTTGGATTTCCTTTAAACATATTTAAGTGGATGTAGTTGCATTGTATTTCTTAACATACCTAAATAACACTTTTTTGAAATTTCATTTCTATATATAAAAATTGCCATCACAGTTAATAAAGCATTGACTTATATGTATTTATGTACTCTTAATTTATTTTTAAACAAAGCAAATTTCGGTGTTTAGCGGTCTAAACACTAGACTGCAAATAGCTTAAAATACTTAGTTTTTTATAATCAAAATTTATACTCTTCAATAATCATGGCAGTCTTTTATAGAAATGTGCTATTTACTGCATATTAAATATGTTTTACAAAAGCTTTCCCAAAAAAATAGCAAAATATTCTCACAATATTAAAGAAGTCGCAAGTCAGACAAAAAAAAAGTCACAGACGGTTAAAAAAAGGGTCAAATTACGACTTTAGAAAGGAGGTCGGTAACCCTGAATAGAAGCACTGTAAATAATAAAATATTACCAGAGTGTGTCGAAAGCTGTGAATTAAGAGCTGTTGCATAAAGAGATTTAAAAATAATATTAGGTAAAATATAGAACATTATTTTTTTGCGATTATAAAGAAATGCTAATAAGTTAAGAAATCCTTACATACGTATACATATGTATGTATACATATTATTTGATAAGCAATCGGGTTACACATTAGCCATATACATATGTATGTATGTACATGGATCTGTCGTCGATTCAACATCAACAATGTTGCGTGTAAACACTTGCTAAATACTAGATGACAGATCATAATGGGAAATGTACGTTATCGTGCAAGTCTGAAGACGTTCATTGGATTTTGTGTAAAACAAATGATTTGGGTTAAAGCATATTTATAAGGCGGTGTAACTAAATAGCGCAAGATGATTTTAACCATTTTTTTATGGATTAAGGAAAATACGTAAATTCTGTACAATAATCGCATTGCAAATTTTAACCCTAAGAATGGCATACCATAAATGATGGCACACTATCGGTTGCGAAACGTTTGTATATTATGAAAATTAACAATGCACCACTCATCAAATAAAAAGTCTGGGAAAAAAAAAATTTACGTTTAAAAACTCTTATTGGATCTTTTATCGTCCAATACGTACAAATTTCAATGGATCGAATGGTGATATTTTCATCGAATTCGAGGGCGTACAGAAAAAGACGTTGCCGTGGTATGTACATATGTAAATTGTTTGAAAAAAATAGTTTTACAAAAGCGCTTGTAGTCACTAAGAAGAAACTTGTAATAACCATATTCATAAAAACAATTAAATTTAGTAATAGGTTTCATTACTTGTATTATTTTACTTTTTATGAATTTGGACAAAGCTTTAAAAAAATATAGGGATTATCAAAACAATAATGATTTTTCTTCAATTCTCGAGATCTTCAAAACAATATTTTCATAATAAATGTTAGCAAACACACACACACACACATACATGTTTTTAAAATGTAACTTTTGAGCGTGGGAATTGATTACACATTAAAAAATCTTCAGTCAAAACACATTTCTAAAGATTTAATTGAGTGCATAAAAATTTTAATGAACTGATCTTGATTTCAAACAATATATTGCTTCAGTAGTTCTTTTATAATTTGTAAAAAAAAATTAAATCTTATACCCACGAAAAATTAACTTTCTTTTTTTAAAAGCATAATTCAAAGAAAATTTATGTTTAAAACAAACAATAACATTTTTCGAAATTCTTTTAATGTCAACGATTGCTGTAAATTAAATAATTTTGATTACTCGTCTGAATTCCGCCTTGGTTTCTTATTTACCGTTTTAATTTTTACTGAATTGTTGCTCACTAAAAGATAAATATTTTAAATATTATTTAAATGGGTTTTTTTTTATAAATTCAAAAACTCTTTTCTTCCGATTTGTGTGTGTTTGTTTGCGTGGTTTCTTTTTTTTTTTTTTTTTTTGGTGATAATGTTATCTTTTTTTCCTCGATTATTGCGTTCTCTTATACGTTCAAAGAGTTTAAAAGTTGCTGTATTTTCCCATTAATAAAAAGAAACTCTTAGGAAATAAATATTAAAAAGGAAGAAATAAATACATACATGTTCTTTGTCATGATTGTTTTTGTTTTTTTTTTTTTTTGGCTGTGCAATTTGCAATGAGTTTAATGTACTCGTATGTATGGTACAAAAAAAGACACTGTCACCAGAACTACGGACTTACTATACATTTTGCAGTATTCTGTGCTGTCATTAAACACTTCCGTGGCATTGAAAATATGTTAGTACTAAAAGCAGGCATTAATAACTAGATATGTATGTACTGCTTTTGGAGAACTTGAAACCTGCGAAATTCATTAGTAAATTTTTATAACTTTTGCCAACATTTAACGGAAATGTGTACTATTAAAAAAGCACGTAAGGCAGTTTTGCTGCTCCTTTTCATATTCCATCTATGTACAAAAAAAATTAGATTAAATTGATCCCATTAGCTTTAACACAATATAAAGAATGTCCTTTAAGAATCTCAAAATGTAAATTAAAATACTACAACTTTATATGTATAAACAAATTTTGAAATTATTCTCTGACACTTCTGGACAATTCTATTAAGGAAACTTTTAATTACCGACAGGAATAAACGTTTCCATTTAATTCCAATATTTAATTTACATATCTGGCATCTTATTCGAAACAAGTGATTTAAATCAAACTTGACTTTTATGAAATTCATTTTCCCACATTAACCAAGTTTTGTTAAACACATTTTAACATGTGTCATTGTTAATTAACAAGCGTTGACTATCTTACAAGGTTTATTTATGGTGTTTTTTGTTCTCTTATTTAATAAGCGAAAAAAAAGAATGTTTCCGTTGGTTTTTTATGAACATTAAATATTCATTTTATTTTTAAGATCTAAACAGCGATTTAAATTGCTGCAGCAAAATCTATAGAATCACATAAAAAGCAATAACAAATAAAAATATTAAAAATGTATATATAATACTAAGCAAATTCGGGACCAGCAGTGCCCAATGGGAGACAATCTAAATACTGTATTTTACAGAAAAAAATTATATTAAATGTTTATAAAAAAAAAACTTAAAAAAAATATTGGCAAACCAATTTTATCAGAAACAAAAAATTAAATTAATTTAAAAAAAATTAAGAAAAATAATATTTTTGTTTCCAAACAATACTGTTATCGATAAAAAAAAATGTCAGACAATAATTTGTTATAGTTAAGAAATTTTCAGACAAAAATTTGTAAAAGAGTTTTTAGACAAAAATTTACTATTGATAAAAATATTTCTTTTAAATGTTTCGTTATCGATAAAAAAATGTTTGTTTCAAAAGAATTTCTGTTTAATAATTTTTTATCAATTAAAAGTTTTCCGACAAAGACTTGTTATCGATAAAAATTTTAATCTAAAACTCGATAATAAATTTGTTAACGATAAACAGTTTTGAGATAAAAATTTGCTATTAATAAAAAATTTTCATCTAAAATTTAGTTTCTATAAAAATCTATATCTATAAAAATTTGTTATCGATAAAAATTTGGATCTAAAATTTTGTTACAGATAAAAAAAATTTCAGATATTTATAAAAATATAGAGGCTTATTTTTGGACCAAAATTTTTTATGAAAAAAAACTTCAGCAAAAATTTGCTATTAATAAAAAATTTACATCTAAAATCTATATTTATAGAAATTTGTTATCGATAAAAAATTTACATGTAAAAGTTTGTTACCGATAAAATTTTTATATTTATTATTTAGTTACGCAAATTTTTAGTTTTACTCATTTTATTAACGTTAGAAATGATAATAAAATATAAATTCATCTTTATACACCAAACAACTTTGTTCAAAATTAATTTGTTGTCGATGAACATTTTTCCTGCATACATTTTTTGTACAAAACAAAACATACAAAAAATACAAATACATACGCATTAAAACTTTTGAAGCTTTCTTTAAGAAATAAATTAAATGATTTAATTTACAAAATATAAAAATCACAAAAGCAGTATAATATTATGAGATAAATACCCATCACATAAATTAAGTGTTTTGTCATCTCCAATAATTTATTATTTTCAACTATCTCCGAAACTTTGACGTTTACAAATTAGTGATTATTAATTTCGGTGTTAATCTGCCATTATTTATTAAACGTTAACAAGTTTTTTCACACCCGCTCTTCAAAAAAAAAAAAAAATCATTAATTTTATTTCAAAGTACTAAGAATTTTCTACATTTTATTATATAAATTATGTATTCACATATTTTGACTTTGGTATTCAAGCAAACTCATCATTATTTTCGTAGCAATAAAAGTAAGAGTATGTGAATCCACGAATATAGATCGTTAAAAATTAAATGTTATTGAATCTCTTATCAGTTGTCCAGTAATACAAAGTTGTATTTGAATACAAGTGCTAAATAGCTTCGCCAATTAGTTGCATTTAAAAATAGCAGGTTTTAGTTGGAAAAACAACATTTTTTATTGATTTTTAAGACAATAACAGCGTTCTGCTGCAACCGCCGTCCCAGAGTTGTTTTCAGATTATCTGTCACGTTTAATGCGAGTCTGTTGCCTGCTTCTGATGTGCACATTAAGTGAAATTTGCCGTTCTATCGTAAATGAAATGAAAATCTAGTGAAATACGATTTCCCAAAATATTCAATTCGTTCGAAAAACATGAAGTTTCAAGTTCTCAGTCTTAAATTATGGATTTTAGTAATCAACTGCAACGTCACACACGCCCTTGTGTTTTTTTTTATCAGACTTGCGAATCTGTTGGTTGCTATTCGAGAAGTTTGAAGCAGGCAGTCGGATATTTAATTCAAATTCATGTAAAATTTTAAACTTAAAACTATTTTTTGCAAAAGTTTCGAAATATAAAAAAATTGTAAAAACGTTATTTACCGACAGTTTATCTGGATAATTTCATTTTTTAAAGACAACAAGTTTTTAGATGAACATTTTTTATCGATAACAAATTTTTGGGTGAAAACATTTTATCGATAATAAATTTTTAAATGAAAACTTTTTTGCTCTATCAAAAGTTTTATATCGGTATAATATTTTTAGGTGGATAACAAATTTCTATATGAAATTTTTTTCATCGGTATCAAAATTTCTAGATGAGATTTTTTTATGAATTAAAAATTTTTAGATGCAATTTTTTATCCGTAACAAAATATTTTCCCTTAAAAATTTTTTCCATTTTTGAGCCATAACAAACTTTGGCTGAACATAATCCACCGATTACAAATATTTTATAAGTCTCTGTCAATTTTACAAAATGTTGGAGAAAATTCTTAGAACGTTTTTGTGAGGATTTTTAACAAGCAGGTCCTTCTGTCGATGACAACGAAAGGATTTCATCGATATTAAATTTTTGATAGACTTTTTTGCTATCGATAAAAAATTCGTAAGTATGACAAAATTCTTACGAAAATTATTATATTTAGTTTTTGCTAAATGCTTGAAACGTTATTGGAAAAATATTGGGCTTTTATCTGTGGAGAAAATTAGTTATTTCCACAAAATTTGTCATTTTAATAAAACTGATAAGCAGTTGTGAAAAATATCAACTAGACATAAAAACAAATCACAGTTTTCTTAACTATATATCACTTTATTTTTATCCTTTTACAAACATTTTTTTCTCCCACTGTATGTATTTTTCAGTTTCTTCTTTCTTGGAATCTGCTATAAGAAAACATGACACATTTCTGTCACATGTGCACTTGTGCAAAGAAGTTACACCCTTTTTTGTCAGAATTTATACAATCTACATGTTGAAGGATTTTTTCTTTTCTTAAAAAATTATTTGTTTATGTTTAAGATAAGGGATTTCTCCAAATTTCAATAGGCAACTTCCGTTACACATGAGTTGAACGATAAGAACATGTTACTGCTTTAATGTGGGTTTTTTTCTGCTCGTTATTATTATTTTATTTAAGGTGTTATAGATGGTTTTATATCAATTACCAAAGACTGTAGGGTCGCCTTAAGAAAGATTATTGCCTGGCTATTGTTTGTCATTGTTCTTTTATAAAGATGTTTCGCAATTTTTTTTTATCATTTTGACCTGTTCCTTTCAAATTTATTATCCTCCTCCTTTAATACTTTTGGTAGTAAGAAAAAATATGTGGTGAAAGGCATCAATTTAACAAAATATTCGTATGTAATACGAAACATGATATCAAATGCAATACTTCAATGGGACTCACATTTCTGCCAAAAAAATGCCAACAAAACACAAGCAAATAAAAAATAAATACAATGTGTCATATTTCAAAGGATATCCTGCTGAATTAAGGCAGAGTTTAGTCATTTCTAAAGCAAATTAAACAACTACTGCACATTAAGCTCCGTGTCTCTAATGAAACTCCTAATCGCAAATAAGTTGCGCAATGCCGTCACATCACGTTTTGCTTTATTTCGAGGCAATAAAAACGTTCACTTTCATGTGACGTTCTTATCAGATGTTTATATTGAAAAAAATGTAAACTCAAGCACTTTTCAAAAATATAAAAAAATATATTTAAAATATTTTTCCCGGCAAATTAAAATAGAAATACACTTAAAGAAATTTTCCACTGTGGACAAATGAAACATGTCGATAAGTTCATTATCGATAAAAAATTTGAAAAAAAAAGATTTGTCGTAAATAAAAATTATCTGCCAAAAACTTATAGTTTGAAAAAAAATCATACACAATTAATAATCGATAAGAAATTTTCTTAAGCTGAAATACTTTTACACAAAATTTGTGATCGTTAAAAAAATCATCAACAAATTTATTTTCGATTAAAAATTATGCTAAATTCTTTATTAGCAATATTCTAAATTCTTTATTAGGAATAAAGAATTTTCATATAAGAAGTTCTGGTCGAATAAAAGTTTCTCTATAAAAATTTTTTATTCGTAAAAAATTGGCCAATAAAAAAATTTTTGAACTATAAAAAATGTTCACATAAAAATATTTTTTATCTTTACCAAATTTGCCAATAAAAGTTTTGTGACCAATAAAAAATGTTCACATAAAAAAATATTATTGACAAAAAATTCCAAATAAAAATTTCTTATCGATAAAATGTTTTCATATAAAAATTTGCTATGGCTGAAAAAATTTTTCTAAAAAGTGTGGTTTTCGGTAAAAATTTTCTGTGTAAAAATTTGTTAACGATGAAAAATTTTTTGTCCCTTAAAATTTTAATTTAAAAATTTGTTAACGATAAAAAATTTTGAAATAAAAATTTGCTATCAATGAAAAAGTTTGGCCAAAAAGGTTTAATATCGATAAAAAAATGCTATAAACAAATTTGTTATCGATAAAAAGTTGATGTCGTTTCAAAATGTGCTGTAGTTGAAAAACTTATGTTAAATGTTATTAGTATCGATAAACAATTTTCCTAGAAAGTTTGTTTGTCGCTAAAAAAAAATGTTCTTATAGAATTTTGTTATTAAACAAAATATTTTTCTTATAGAATTTTGTTATCGGCAAAAATATCTTTTTGCAAGAAATTTGTTACCGCTAAAAATATTTTGTTATCAAAATTTGCTATCGATAACAAATTTTCATAAAAATATTTTTTAAAAAATCTGGCTTTCAATAAAAATAGACATAAAAAATTTTAACAACAATTAAATTTTGTATATTATTGATGAAAAATAGAAATCTTTTGAATAAACTTAGAATAGAAAATACATTTTTTTTCTAAATAAATAGAAATTTGCCAAGTTATAAAAATTGCGTCATGAAAGATACTGAATTTACTTAATATTTAAACATATTACTGCTAATAATTTGTTTAAATTAAATGTTTCTCTTTACCACTTACATACGCACATACATACATACATTCAGATGTCGCTGTTCGCTTCGTGATGAGTATCAGCAAGTACTTGCAAATTGTTAAGCAAACATAATCCGCACTATTCAAGGAAATGAAAGAAAAAAACTATGAAAATATTGATTTAAGGTGTTTGTACGCAGGCAAAAATCTGTCTGTACAGTCATGATAGGAAATCCAATTGGGCTGGAAGACGAGTCGAAGTCCTAAAGGTATATTTTGGTGGACTTTTGCTTACACTACTCTCATTTCGTTACAGCTGCCATTGATTATTATTTCTGTCACTGACTACAATTTTCGATTTCGATCGCTTGATTATTATTTCCATCCTCATTTATTAGTCTTTCAAAATTGCCATTCCTTATAACAGTGACATAATTTAAAATTTCATGTAAAAAAAGAACCCCTTTACGAGTAATTAGGAAGCGTCAAATTTTGCAATTGAAAAATCCTGTTTTAAATTAATTTATTTTGTATGTATATCCAAATTCTTCACACGAAAGTGTTAAGTTATGCTTAATTCTTGTTGGAATGCTGCATAAAATGGGAAACAAATTTTATGAATATTAAAAAAAAAACCCCATAAGGCATTAGAATTCCAATTTTCGTATTTATTTGACAACAAAAAAACACTCAAGTGGTTTTTGCAGCGTGTGGACACAAATCATTATTCTAAACACCAACAGCATCCGCTCTAATGCTTAGATTTTATTTATATCTTTTTTCAAACAATAAAACCCAAATTGTTTTTTTTTTTTTAATTTAACTGAAAGGATTCCATTAGTGTGTTTTTGTTTTTCCAATGTCTTTTAAAGCAAATTATTAGCGGTTTAAGTTGAATCGAAAATGCACTGCAACAAAAACCTACATAAAAAGTGTCCTGTTTAGCTTCCACAACTCGTGTAGACATGTTGTTCCTGCAGCTACTAATGATTTATTACAATACTTGCGTTGCCTCCTTTGCAGCCACTTCTCATAAAGTATTTTTGAAGTTTAGCTGAAAAAAATCCATCTAACCATTTTGTAGAGTGTCAGAAATCTTCGAATATCTTCATCATTTTAGTTAAAGTCGCGAACAATTATTAATGACATTTTTAATTTATTTGAAATACAATTTGTCTTCGCTTGACTGATTGTTGATTTTGTTTGTCTACGGCTTGACAGTGGCGAACTGTCATCACAAATAAAAGTGCTGGTGCGTTGTAGAGTTAAAAACAGTTAAAATAAAAACCTAATAAATATTGCAAATAATTGTTCACTATTGGCAAATCATGATTGGATTTTCCAAAAGATGCATCACCTATTTTGTTTAAAAACTGTTTATCGATAGCAAATTTTTTCAGGATAATTTCTATTTTTTTTTAAATCTTTTATAATATAATAACAAACAAAAGTCTACGAAAATTATTTGTCGACAACAAATTTCAAAAAACAAAATGTTTTATCGTAAATAAAAATTATTTTTGTATAATTTTTTAACGGCAACATATATTTTGAAGAAAATTTTTATTGGTAACAAATTTTTTATTGATAACATAATTTTTCGGGACAATTAATTTATTTTTGGATAAATTTTGTTTCGATAACAAACTATTTACGAAATATATTTAACCGACAAACTTTTTAATGATGACAAATTAAAAAATATAATTATCCACAGAAAATTTTGTTTAATTAAATTTTTTTGTCCACGACAATATTTCATGAAAAACAAATTTGTTTAAAGAAAGTTTTTATCCTTAAATATATTCATAAAAAAAAGAGTTATAGATGAAAAATTCTCTTAAAATAATTTATTATCGATAAAGAAAATTTTACCGATAACAAATTTTTTTATTAATAACAAATTTGTTTTAGGAATATTTTTAATCGACAACAATTTTATAGTACATTTTTTATCAATAACAGATTGTTTTTAATCAGTCTTGTTTTTAAGAATATATTTAACGATAATAAATTTCGATAATGCACTTGTATATAACAAGTTATTATCGATCATATATACATATATATTTGTCAATAACAAATTTTTAGCGGCACTTTTTTACGACAGCACATTTTTTAGAAAAATTGTTTATCGATAACAAAATTTTTATCGATAACAATTTTTTTTAGAAAAAATTAGTATCGATAAAAAAATTTTGAATTTTTTAAGAAAATATATAGTTATAAAAAATGTTATATGCACATTTTTTATCGATAACAAATTTTCGATATATTGATCACTGAGTTTTTGATTGTACGGACAAATAATTGCCAGACCACCGTTTGTTTAACTCCTCATTCATTTTTCCTAATCTCCCACTTCGTATAGAAAAAACTGGGACCCAAAACAAGCAATTTTTTTTATAAATTGCATTTTTATTTTAATTAGCCTTCGAAAAAATGTTTTGTTTTGTTTTGGTTAACAGAACCCAAATGCCATTTCTGCTCTTGCTTGGTAAAAGCACAGTAATTGGCAAAACTCCTAAAACTATTCTTATCCATTTCTAAACAAAGTTGCGCATATTCAGTTTTTCCTTTTACCAACATCTGAGTATTGCGATCGTAATACCAATACTGGTTGCCGCCTAAATTATGACAGGGCCAGAGCCAAAGGGGAGCATGCGAAGACCAGCTCTGGACTTCTAAGCAGTTCTCTTGATGCCTCAAGTCGTGGCGAAAACTCAAATGAAACCTTTGCGCAGCATATGGATGTTTCGGATCTGGAGAACAGGGTTTCATGGCATCTGTCGGCTGTTGGTCGAGCCTAAATCCAAGTAGAGGTTAGGTTCAGCCACGCTTTGTATGGCACCCATGGCAAACTCTGCAGGTTTAATTGGTGGGTAAGCTTTGATTAGATGTTATCGAAGAACCATTTAAAGGGTCGGCAATTCAGTTTTTTTCTCAACAACTTTTGATGCTTCAGATTGCCAGCTTTGAGTTGCGTCAGCTTGGGTACATGTTTATACAGAAACTCCTTGTACTCATCCAACCAGACTTCAGCCACTCTTTTGTAGTTCATAAAAATTTGAAAAGCTTAGCTGGAGCTCGAAATTCATAATTATGTCTTACCAACCTGGGATATAAAATCATCTTTTCGGTTTGTATAGGAGACTTTCCATTCTTGATCTCTCTGTATAAATGTCCCACCCTAGAACACGGCACCTTCAGCAACCAAATTTTGAAACTCATTTCGAAATGCTCAGCGCTCCAGATTTCCAGGCCTTCGTCATAACCACCCAAAGACCAAAAATAGTCTTTTCGTATGGCAAATAAGCCGCCATTCCTGATGGGAGGCAGCAACTGCTCCTCCTCTGGCAACAGAGACAGCTGCACATAATTGAACTGCCAGTTGAAGCCTCCCCTGGAGGGCATAGAGCCTTGATATTTTAAGGTATCATGTTTAATAATATCTATAACAGGAGAAGTGCATGTTTTTTCATCAATCTTCAGTCTTCAATTTCATAATTTTGTTCACTAAAGTCGTTGATCAGAATAATTTCCTTCAAAAGTTCGGCGGGTGTACGACCCGTAAGAAAGAACACTAACGTGTTCATTGTGGCAAACTATTACAACGCTGCACTGGGGCAAAAGGGCAGAATTTTTGTTTTGCTTTGCAGCTAAAAAATGAAAAGCAAATTAAAACTTATTTTAAAACCTGCTTTTTTTGCTTTGAAAGGTTTTGCTCACCTACTTTGCCAATAATGATCGCTATCAACGTTTAGGGCTACCCTGCACAACTTTATATTGATATCGCGGTTTTTTCAACGAAATCTACTTCGTCGTCCATTTCAAAAGAAAAATACGACTTGATTTTGGAAAGCATTTCGTAGGGTTTAAGTCCACCACTACATTTTGAATCCCGCCGATTTTCAACACATGCCAGCATCATTTTGTTGTACTACAAATATTTTTCTATAGCAAATAGTTTTATTACAAAATTTTTCTTCTGATAATGATAAGAAAACAAAATTTTATAGCGTGTTTTATTAAAAAATGTTGTTATCGAAACATTTTTTATATAAAAATTTGCTATCGAAAGTGGTTTAAAGAAAAAAATATTACGATCGGATATATTCCTTAAATATTTTGATCTTCCAAATTTTGTTATCGAAAATTGTTGTCGGAAAACTTTTGTGTAGAAATTTTCTATAGAAACATTTTCCACAGAAAAATTTTATTATCAAAATTATTTTAACAAAAAATTTTTATATCTAAAAACAATTTTCATTAGAAAAACTTTATTATTGCAAATTTTTCTATGATTACATTTTGTAATCGAAACACTTTCCATAGAAAACTTTTGGTATTGAATTTTTGTTGAATACTTTTCGTATAGAAATTTTTTTTTTGCAATTTTTTGTATAGAACAATTTTGTTATCGAAAATTTTGCTATCGAAACTTTTTGTATAAAATATTTTGCCATCAGCAAATTTTTTATTGAAAAATTTTACTATCGAAAATTTTACTATCGAAAAATTTTTTTGAAAATGTTTTGCTATCGAAAAATTTTTATGGAAATATTTTGCTATCGAAAAATTTTTATATAAATATTTTACTATCGAAAAATATTTTTGAAAAATTTGTTATGGAAAACTTTGGCTAAAGCAAAAGTTTCTATAGAAAATAATTTTGTATAAAAAATTTTACTTTTTTTATTTTTATATCGAAAAATTTTACTACTTTAAAAAATTTTGTTATAGGAAAATTTTGCTATCGAAATATGTATTTATTATATGAAAATTTTATCATCCAATGCAATAGCAAAAGTTTTCTTTAGAATTTTTTCATGAAAAATTTTACCATTGAAAATTTTTTTATCGAAAAATTAAATTTAAAAAGATTTTATTTCGGAATAAACTCTGAAATTAACAAAATTTCTCTACTAAACAAAAATATTTCCCATCCTCCTTTTTCATTCTCGAATTCTTTTTAATGGTAATAATAGTGTTTTTTTGACGGCTTGCCAATACAAAAGGATGAAGAGACTTTAAAGAATTTAATCGAATACCCTTAGCATGGTAACCCTAATCGAATTTTTGTATTTTTAACTAAAATAGTTAAAAGAAAGAAATTAAAACTTGTCTGCATTTCGCGCTCACCTTTTGTGTCCTGTATCTGGTATTAAACGATGCAATGGCAGTCGCTCCGAAAGCTCAACATTAAAACCAGTTAATTGCAAACTGTGTTTGTTGTAGCTGTTCGTTTTGTTGCTGCTGCTGCTGTTGCTGCCTTTTTTTGTTGTTGTTGATAATGATGTTGTTTTTATTTTTAATCAATTTCAAGTTGTACGTGCCGTTTGTAATGGCTGTTTGACCAAATTTACTCGTATTCAAACTTAAAATTCTGTATTGCGGTTTGTTTGCTGTGACTTGTTGTCGTTGTTGTTGGCTGTTGGAACGATTATTCGTACTAGTTTGCGGATGATCGCGTGTTACCTGTAGTTGTAGTTGCTCTTGTTGTCGTGTTAGTGTGTTAAGATGCCAATCACGTAGTTGTTTATTAGAGTCAACTACGTGTTTCTTTGATAAATTTTGATGAATATTTGTTTTAGTGCTGCTGCTGCCACTGCTGCTCCCATTATTTTTATAGCTGTTGTTGGAGAATGTTAATAACATTAAATTGTATTTGCGGCTGATAATGCAGTAGCAAATAATTAAACAAATACTAAAATTACTAAGCAGTAGGAGAAAACATTTTATGTAACGTAAACGGGGCGAGCGTTTAACGTGAAAGGCATTGTTTAAGGCCGACTGATAAGGAGATCGCTTTTAAAAGTGAAACTGTTTCACCTGCGTTCTTAAATTGTTAAAGCTTTTTTCATATTTTCTTAAATGCATTTTAATGAAAGCTTTCTTGGTCAACAAGATCACTGATTTAGGGTTTTAGCGTCAAAAGCTTCTAATCGAAAGTATTGACGTTGGAAGTAAATTCAAAACACTATTTTTTTTAATGTATTTCCACACTTTTGAGAAAGCAAAATATTTATATATATGTATGTACATATATACATACATATGTACATAAATATAAATATGTATGTATGTAAGTAATAATATAATCAAAAATTTTTCTTTTACGAATTCTTTTATAAAAAAAAAATTTTTACTGGAACATTTTTTTAGAAATATTTTGCTATCGGAAAGTGTTTATAGAATAATTTTTTTTATAATCGAAAAAATTGTGTAAACAAAAATATTGCTATTGAAAAATTTTCTACAGAAAAATAAACTTCATGTAGAAAAATATTGGTATCGAAAAATTTTCTATAGAACAATATTTATTGAAAAAAATTTTGCAGAAAAATTTTCTTACCGGTAAATCAAAAAAAAAATTCTATAGTAAAATTCTGTTAGCGAAAAATATTCTATAGCTGAATTTTGCTATCGGAAAATTTATATTAAATTTTTGCTGTCGAAAAATATTGCTATCGGAAAAATGCTTAAAGAAAGATTATGTTATCGAAAAATATTTCCTAGAAAAATTTCTTAACAAAATTTTTTTTTAATTTTTTGTAGAAAAATTTTACCAAATACGAGATTTTGTTTTTAAAAACTTTCTAAAGAAACATTTTTAAATCAAATATTTCGCTATCGAAAAATGTTTATAGAACAATTTTTTTTTTTACATAAAATATTCTATAAATAAAGTAGATGATCGTCAACTTCTCTGTGAAAAACTTTTATTACCATGAACTTTTCTGTTGAAAAATTTTCTATACAAAAATTATTGTCCAAAAATTTATTATATAAAAATATTGTTGTTCTATAAAAGAATTATATAATCGAAAAAGTTGTGTAAAAAAAAATATCGCTATTGAAAAGTTGTCTACAGAAAAATTTTGGTTATCAAGACATTTTATGTAGAAAAATATTGGTATCGAAAAATTTTCTATAGAACAATATTTATTGAAAAAAATTTTGTTGCCGGTAAATCAAAAAAAAAAAAACTTTTGTTATAGAAAAATTTCTATAGCAAAATTCTGTTACCGAAAAATTTTCTATAGCTGAATTTTGCTAACGCAAAATTTCTATATTAAACTTTCGCTGTCGAAAAAGTTTCCAAACAAATATTTTGCTATCGGAAAAATGTTTATAGAAAAATTATGTTATCGAAAAATATTTTCAAGAAAAATTTTCTTAACAAAAATGTAGTTTTTGCAAATTTTTAATAGCAAAAATTTTATTTTTAAACTGATATGGAAATTTTAAGAATGGAATAGGCAATTTTTTATACTAAAAACTTTTTAGTACAAAACTTTTTGTTAAAAGATATTCGTGACATTATTTTGTTATTGAAAAATGTTCTATATAGAAATTTTACTAACGAAGAATAAAAAAAATTTTGCTTAACAAAAACATGTCTATAGAATAAAACTTATTTTCAAAAAAATTTTTTATTTTTATAAATATAAAAACCATTAAGAACACATTTGGAGTTGCATTTTGTTGATTAAAAAGTAGTTGTTAGAAGAAATTTTACAGTTTGCCAAAAATGTCTTCTTCTTTTAGACCATGTTGGGCCAAACACTGCTCAGTCCATTTGTCAACTTTCTCCTGCAATTCAGGGGCTAATTCATCCTTATAGGAACCCACAATACCACGTCTAATGAATCTGCGCCACAGGAAGGATTTTTCATTGTCAGATATTAGAATTTCTTTTAACAAAGTACTAGTACTTTGAAACTTACTGGAAATCTTCCTTAACACCAGGCATATTGTTTTTCAATAAATCGGTTAAATTGGTTTGTTTGTTTGCTTTATGAAAATGGAAAAGAACAAATACAAACATATATAAATAAATTAAACATATTAATTTAATTTGAATATAAAATTTACTCTTCATGCTGCCAAAAGACAAATGATCGAGTGCCTTCTCTAATTCCTCTGCATTCAGTTGGGGTCTTTCTAAGAAGGTGCACAGTCTTTGCAAAACATTCCCCAAATCACGTTTCATCTCTTCGTAAGTGGCAAAGAATATAAACGGCTGATGGCGCATTTTCCAAAAGTCCACAACATGCGTCCAATAGTCGGTGTAATGAATTTCATTGTTTATAAAATCATCGACATAATCGCTGAAATTGTCACCGCGCCACATGCCAATATTTTTGGTGAAATGAAAAGAAGAAACAATGACATCTTTAGGATTGCGGGCCACATAAATCATCTACAAGAGAAGAACAAAACATATTTATTTTATTTGTATTTCGAAGCACACATTTGTAAGTGTTGCTGTGTACCTTTTGCTTTTTCTCCCAAATTTGTAGCGGCAATAAATTGGGGGGCAAATGAGTCTTAAGCAAACGCGGACTGAGCAATTTAGTGCAGATTTCTATGGGACTGGCGATGCTGGGAACAATACCCTGAAAACTTTACATACAAACGTAAAAGGTGATAGATGACATTCTTCATTGGC
The DNA here is from genome assembly GCA_932526305.1 of Epicampocera succincta. Classification (NCBI taxonomy): domain Eukaryota; kingdom Metazoa; phylum Arthropoda; class Insecta; order Diptera; family Tachinidae; genus Epicampocera; species Epicampocera succincta. The sequence continues at coordinate 9,625,066 of OW052035.1, read as the reverse complement.
AGACAACAACACAAAGAGGACGACTAAAACCATAGTGTCGTAACTTAATCATATTGCCTTTAAGTAAGAGTATCATTCTCTCTTGGCCAAACTTGTTTGTTGTCACCTTTTTCTACTCACTCAATAAATGGCGACTTCAATATAACCAGATCTTCATCGCTCTCATCAAAGTTCATGTTATTCATTAACAACCAGGCGGCTTCTTGCATCCAAGTTGTACCGCTTTTCATAAAAGTAACCACGAAAACGTCATCGTCCCGTATTTCTAGATTTAACATCTGTGGCAAAACTTTATCAAAATGTTCTGTCAGCGTGCACCACCTCTCCGACCAATTCTTCTGCAGAGGTATATTTTTGCCTGCCGTGGCATATTCTTTCATGGGAAAATGCAGGCGGGCTTTGGACGCTTCCGTATTAATTGGCCGACTGTTTAAAATATCTTTCGACATTCTTTTTTCTGGTCTTTCAACTGAATGAAATGCTAACAGTCGCAACTTTGACAAGGGACTGTCTGACTGTCTCTACCTGATTTGTTCTTATCGCGTCAACCAAGCAAAATGTATTTTTTTTTTTTGCTAATATGGTGTATTCGTTTAATCGTTGTTTTCTATTTCTAACTTGTTTGTGTTCAGATTTATTAGGAGATTTGGGTTTTAGTACGTTTCACAATAGATTCCCACCTGACCATGAGATTCATCAATAAAAAAAATTTTCATAACGAAAATTATTCTATAGAAAATTTTACTACATATAGAAAAAAAAATTTCCATACCTGAAGTTTATATATAAAAATAAATTTTTCTCTATAAGAATTTTTATTAAATAAATTTTCTCTATCTACTAGATTTTGTGCACAGAAATTTTTCCATACAAAAATTTTCAATAATTAAATTTTTCTATGAAAAAACTTTTCGATAAGTGTATTTTTTCAAAAACTAAAATTTTTGATAAAAATTTCGATGACCGTATTTTTCTATAGGAAAATTTTCGAATAGAAAAAAAAAGAAATTTTCGTTCAGTAAATTTTTCTATGAATTAAAACTTTTCAACGGCTAAATTTATCTATAGAAAAATTTTCAATAGCTAAAGTTTTCTTTGAATAATATAATAATAATAATATCTTTTACAAAAAAAATCTTCTAATAAAAAATTTTTCTTATGGCCACATTTAGATATTTTCCCTAGAATATTTTAGATATCGAACACGCTTTAGAAACATTGAGTCACCGATAATGTTTCCCTAAAAATTTATTTATCAAAAATTCGTTTCTGAAACGAAATCGTTTTTATAATTGATTGACACTTGAATTGAATTTTTAAATGCATCTTAATGTTTGTACACTTTTGGTGAAGAGGGCTCATTAACAAACAATTCTAGGAAAATCATCAGTTAATTATAAACATATTGCATTTCTAATATGTAAATAAATTTCTTTTATTAAACGGCGCAATGCCTATCATTTGTAGACCTCTGGGGAAGAGGGGGTACAGTCGGCCATTTCACGGCCAACTCACCGCTTATCAGCAATCAACGGACAAATTTATATCATGACATGTTCGTAAAATTTTACTAATTTACTGTTTTTAAAGGTTATGATCTCCAACAACTCATCGATTTCACGGTCATGTGGCAACGCTCATCAGCAGCCAATTAATGGAAATAATAATCACTACAATAATACAAATATTCCTTAAACTTTTTTACACTAACTTTTTGCAAGTTTTTTTCATCTTTAAATTACGAGTACAACAAAAAAAAAACAAACAGTATGTGAGAAATTTGCGAAATTTGCGAAATTTTGTATTCGTTTGAAAAATCTGACGATGTTATTATATTCTACTTGACATCAAAAATTAGCCTTAATAAATAGTTCATGCTATAACTGACTGATTGATAGTTTATACAAGTAAATTATAGGGTATGTTCCATTAAATAATAATAAAATTTTGAAAAATGTGAAATTTTTAAAAACAAATAAATTTTTAATTTGTTGTTCTTCAAAATTACTCAATTTGGCAACATTGGCAATAAAGTTTGAACTTCAAAATATATTTGAAATTTAAATCAGTTATTATTTCGAATGCCAGGAGTTGCAATTACAGTAAAACTTCCTATAAACGAACACTAATATATTAAATATATTTTTAAATCGGAAAAAACAAAATTTTTTGTTCTCAATTCAAAGTAAAAACATTATTTTTCTGTTCTCAGTAAGAGCCATTAATTTTTATAATATAATTAATTATGATAAAAAAAAATTATTAATTAATAAAAGCAAACATTCCAATTTCAAATATTTTGTCATTGATTTATTAGAATATTAAAGCATTTGATTTAATTTCGATTTGCTATATAAATACGATTTAAAATCGAGTTAATCGATTAATATCATATTCTTCTATGATTTACAAAGTACTAGAAATAAAATTTTGTTTTGAAAATTAGAAATTTATTCCGACATGATTTAGAGAACAGGACAAATACATAGAATTTGTAGGCGGCCACTATATTTTTTCTCTTTTAATTTGTAGTTGCAGCAGGTGCCTTCTGAAAAATATAAAAACTAATACATATCAAGCTAAACTTCCAACTTTCCAAAAATATCTTCCTCTCTTAAGCCATATGGTCTTAAAATCCCCGCAGACCAATTGTCGATCTTAATAATTAGGTCGGCCGGCAATTCATCTTTGAAGGAGCCCACTACGCCACGGCGCATAAATCTTCAATACAAAGCGTTGGAATTTAATATTTTATAAGGTTTTTAAATTTAATACATACTGAAAATTATCCTTAACTCCCGGCAAACACTCCCTCAACTGATCGGTCATGTTGGTGGTGGAGTTCTCTGCAAAAAGCATCATTTACTTTTCAAATATTTCCGCTCATTACAATTAAAATAATATTCAAATTACTTTTCATGCTGTCAAATGATAAGTATTTTACGGTCTTTGCCAACTGCTCAGCACTTAGACGGGGTCGTTGCAAAAAATCACCAAGTTTTTGTACAACCCCCGCCAAATCCCGCTGCATCTCTTCGTAAGTGACAAAGAATATAAACGCTTCATGGCGCATAAACCAAAAACTTAAAACGTGCGACCAAAAAGGTGTAAAAAGCAAATCGTTATTTAGGAAATCCTCTACATAGTCCCTTAAACTGTTGCCTATCCAAAGATTTGTGTTGCTCAAAAAGTGATAAGAGGACACTATGGCATCCTTAACGTTGCGCGCTACATAAATCACCTAAAAGAAAATGAACAAAAATTATGTTTAAGCCTTTAATTAGTTGATAAGCAAAAACTTTTTAATCCATAACCTTGGTCTGCTTTTGCCAAATTCCTAAAGGCAGAAATTGGGCGGGTATATGCGTCTTAATCAGCCGTGGTCTTGCGATTTTCAAGGAGGTCTCGGCCGGACCGGCTGCTTCAGGCACAAAACTTTTGAACCTTTGTGAGATTTCTGTTTAAGCGTTTTTTGTTTCAATTGCCAAATCTTAACTAATAACTTACTCCAAATAAGGACTTCTTTGGATAATCGGCTGACTTTTAGATTTCGCAAAATCTAAATTATTCAGCAACAACCAGGCACATTCCTGCATCCAAGTTGTGCCGCACTTCATAAAGGTCACCACAAAGACATCATCTTCCAGCAAATCTAAATTAAATATTTCATCCAAACAATGATCATAATTGGCGGGCAATAAGCACCAGTTCTGGCACCAGTCCATCTTTAGCGGTATATTTTTACCGGCAGAAGAATATCTTTTGACGGCGTAGGGATACCTGAGCTGTTTAGCTTCAGCTTCGTGGTTTTCGCCGCTCGAAATGTAATCCAGCATTTTGCTTAATCACCTTCAGTTAATATTTAATGTTACTGCTCTTCCCACCATAAAATCACTGAATCGCGTATTGGAAAAATATAAATTTTTTCATTTCTAATTATTTTCAATCTATAGATTAGCGCGCCCTAAAGAAATGATTTACATATGAACGGTATTATAAACGTTTTCGTATATATGGGGATTAAAGTAAGAAGGCGGTCGCTAAAGACTAGCAGCGAGAGAGAGAGAGAGAGAGAGAGAGAAAGAGAAAGCGAAATATGTATTTGCTTTTCGAAATGTGTAGATTAAAACTGAACCATAAGATTTTAAACAAGACCTGGTTCCATTCCTTTGGCAATACCAGTAATTGCTTATATCGGTGGATTTTTGCTAAGAATTCAAGATCCTAAAATGATAAAACAACACCGAATTGTTGTTAATAATTTCAAGCCATTTAATTTTTAAAAATATGATTTTCGTCTTATGTCTACCCGTGGCTACAAGTTACATACAGGCAGTCAGTCCCTTTGACAATAATTCCAATTTTGGTTTATCTTCATTGTTTCTTTATGGAAATTTCACCTGTTTTATTCTTATCTGGATTTTAAGCTGCTGTGATATAATGTAACAGCTTAAATTATAACTAGGACCGCAACCAATTTAAAAACTTCACTCGTATGTATTACAAATAAAATTTTCAATTGTTATCAAAAGCATTTATTTCATAATAATACATTAAACTACATTCAATTTGGAATATTAACTGATTATATTTACAATATCGTTCTATATTTATATTTCAATGGCGCTTAACCTTTTTTTTTCTTTTTTTTATCAATACAAACATATCTAATTGTAAAAAATAAGCTTTAATGCTGTAAATGGTAATGTTTGTTAAAAAGAATAAAATCAGAAATGAATGAGAATTACAGCATGTCAAAAAAAAAAAAAAAAAAATTCACATTAGGCAATTTTTTCAGCTAAGCTGATTAGCTTTTAGGCATCGGACTGAGGGCAACCGACGATGAGTACAGACTTGCTTGAACTTTCAAAAGAAAAACAAAAGGCACCAGTCACGATACAAGCAATAAGAATTGCTGTGTGCGAACAGCAAAGCAATTTCAATGAAAAATGGTGTATCTTTGGCATCAATAAGAATTGTACAGTGTAAATTGTGACTTAGAATGAAATAAGTCTAATCGTGTAAAAGTCAAATGTGTTGTGGAGGGGAGATAAAATACGGATAGAAAATTTGACCAGCGTTAGGCCAGTGCCGGTTCACACATATCAAGTTATATTGCTCAGGTTTATATAATGTGGGAGAGTGATGAAACAGCAATATACATACATACATATATATAATTTGTGGTTCTTGCTTTTAGTTTCCTACAGAAATACAAAAAGTTGATGAGTGTGAATCGGCACTAAATGTTTATTTACTAAACAAACCAATTTAGGAACTTAGGTATCCACATTACACCAGAGTTGTATTTTACGGTAAACATTGCCAGCACCAACACACTGTATTGAAGGGGCCAACTCAATGTAACAAAATTTCCATGTTGTTTTTGTAAATATTTTAGAAACGAAGCATCAGCTATTTTTTCTATTTAGTTTGCACCACCGAAACCAACCTGCTTTTAATATGTATGTATTTTAGCTTGAAATTAAATTAAAAATAGTAAGAAATTATAAAAAAAAAAAAAAAATGTTAGAAAACAAATTAGTGCTTTTCATAAATTTTTACCGGATATATTTTAAGAATGGATTTTGTTGAATTTGGTTTTATTTTACTTATGCCAGCCTTGTTTTCTTTTCTTTTCTTTAAATACGTAGATAATTTCCTAATATTTTGATTCTAACAAGTCGTCTTACTTTGTCTTACCGTGGAAACACGCCTCACTTTCTGCACTGCACCAGCCAACTTTCAACTCAACTGATAAGAGATGATGGTTTCATATGATTTCATATATTTTCGGTATAATTAGGAAATTCTAAGAGTCAGAAAATTCCCCTAATATTTCATGCCATTTAATTTCCTTAAAAAGTCAAACTTTGTTCTGTTCACTGTTGCCAACAATTTTTTCAAATTGTTTTGTTGTCGAAATGAGCTTTCATCATCACCGTGTAAACACTTATACAGTTGGCAAAAAACTTGGTTGTTTTTTGCGACATTACAGTTACACAGAACTGGCGTGCCAGCACTTGCAAGCCTAAACGCAGGCTAAACGAGCATCTGCTTATTCGTTCGGTATTCACAGTGTGCAGCCGTTGAAAGCTTGAAATACTTATGATCAGCGATAAGAATTTAAATGTCATCTGGGCGTAACACTATTATCAGTTGTGACAGTAAAATGAGCGAGAGCAAATGTTGGAGAGCTTTAGAAAAAAGCTTTTTAATCAGTACATTAAGACAAAGTACAACATTCAAGTTATTGCTGGCCAGATTTGAAAAAGTATGAATATTTAAGAATATTTATAGCAAAAAGTGTGTGTGTGTTTTTATTTCTAGTTAAAAATAATTGCAATTGTTGTCTAGTAAAGAAACCGTTTTTTGAAACGCCAATTAGTTGCAGTCTAATTATATTGCGAAAAATAAGTGCATCTTCTCTTTAAAATCGTTGGGAAAACTTTTAAATTTGTTGTTTCACTCAAAGCTCGATCTTTCAACAAAAGCTCTCCATCTATTCGCGACTGCTGCACAGAGATTCGGTTGCCTTCGTTAAAAACAATTGAAAAGCTCTCCTTTAAAGTTAAATAACGTCAGTTTGTTTGCAAACACTGCACCCAGTTTTCCAGAAATGTTCACGACGCGACCACGTCTTGCCGAAAACATAGACAAGCGCCAGAAAAGACCTTTTTTGGAGATCAGCGCTAATGGCGAAAATATTCCACTGGCAGGCGAGGACTGGCAAAACCGTTGGTGCTCTCTGCCCATGACGGAGGCGTCTTTTCGCCAACTGTATGAGTTCCCGGTAAAAGCGGATGATATTTATGTGATCACTTTTCCCAAGTGCGGTACAACTTGGATACAGGAAGCCACTTGGCTGTTGAAGAACGATTTAGATTTGGCCACTGCCAACCAGGAGGATTTGTCGTTTCGCAGCGTTTTTTTGGAGTGAGAAACAAAATAAATTAAATTTATTGCAGTTTTTACTTATACCATTAATGTTTTATTGCCTTTAAGTTTAAGTGCTATATACAAGTATCTGTCCAAGAACACGGTGGAGTTGGCGAAGAAAGCTCTTGCTCCTAGAGTTCAGAAAACGCATTTGCCAGCCCATTTAATACCCCATCAGATATGGGAAAAGAAGTGCAAGGTAAGCCAAAAACTGGGAAAGAATCCTGAGTGCTGCTTTTGAGTCCCAAGAAAATTATCTAACTGATTGACTTGTTCCACCGTATACGCCTTGACGTTGAAGAAATTGGACCACTTGGCTTTTAGGGCTAGAGAGAGGAAATGGTTGCTCGCTAGGCACGGCTGCCTCAGTTGCAGTAAGTTTATATATGACTTCGGTTATGCAGGTTCTTTCGAAGCCTGCACCAAAAGTCAATTGGCACAACGGGGACCGAAATCTGGGAGGCCTTTCAAAAAAGGAAATGTAGATGCCTGTTGTGATTTAAACCTGTAAAACGCAGGAAGATGCTTTGATAGAAACTGAGTTAGTGGCCTACATTCGGTGATCTAAGTGTTCTCGACATGATGTTGTCTTGCAACAGATTTCTGTTCTTCGTAAGGTGGGGAATGTAATGGCCAGTCTGGTTAAGGTGTGATGTTTCTAGAGGATTTGGGGCTACCAACTCAGGAGCGTGGTCTTCCTTTTACTGTCGTAAGGGCTTAGATAGTTCTAGCTCTTCAGCAAAGGTTTTACAAAATGTGCCTCGTTCGTTCACATGTCACAAGCAGTTGTCTTGTAGAAAGGTGGAGGGAGGGGGTAGAGTTAGACCACCATCACATTAGACCATTTGGGCAGTTGCTGACATAAATCAATTTCACAAACTGATTAATTTCTAACTTGGTTCTCAAATGTGTTCCTCTTTATTTTTTCAGATTATTTATTGTGCCCGCAATCCCAAAGACATGGCAGTTTCGTATTATCATTTTCATCGCGGTCTCGGCACTTGGCAGGGTGATTTAAATGATTTCATCGAGGATCTTGTCAACAATGACATCATGTATACACCCTACTGGGAACACATAATGGATTTTTGGCGCATGCGAGAAGAGAAAAATATTTTCTTTACCACCTATGAGGCAATGAAACGAGATTTGAGAGCCGTTTTAATCGATCTTAATAAGTTTCTAGAGAAACCGGACTTAAGTGCTGGGCAGTTGAATCAGCTGGAAAGACATTTATCATTTGACAATATGAAAGGTAATTTTTATGCTGCAGTAAAGAAGGATTGTTTTTAGGTTTTTTCATCTCAACCGTTAAAAAAAAAATTAAAAAATCTGGCTACAGAAAGTCAGGAATTGTCTTAAGATTAGGGACTAGGGAAAATTCTCAACATCCAGGATTATATTTGTATCAATTTAAAGAGCTGCAGCTGGGCACAGAAAAAGAATTAAACATAATTAAACTTTTTAATTGGCTGCATTAAAAATTTAATTGATGTAATTAAACTTTAATTAGTTTCTAGGTGTTTGTCCTAAAACTAGCTTTTAAGCCAACTTAAGGAAATCCTCAGTCATCCTATTTTTTACAAAAGTTGAGAAGGCCATTACAAAATTTAATGATGGTGATTTTATGTGTTAATTCTGGGCCGTGTGTTCGATTTTTTAAGCCTATTACTGAACTTGTCTTTGGCCTTTTCTTGCAGCCAGCCAACGTTTGAATCCTACCGTCAGTATCAAATCCGGACATGGCAGTCGTAACGTACGTGACGATTTTGAGTAAGTATTTGTTTGATTTATGAAACAAATTTAAAATGTTGTATTAAACCGAACAAAACAAATCGCTAGATTTATGCGTCGCGGTATGGTTGGTTCTTACAAGGATGAATTGACGCCGGAGCAGCAGGAAAAATTGGACAGTTGGATAAAGGAGAATTTAAACAAATTCAATATTAAATTAGAAGATATATTTGGCAATATATAAAATAAAGATTTCAAGAAGATTTATACATAAAATGGAAATTTTCAGGTAAATAATATTGCAGGGTTTGAAATTATGTAAATACCGAAAGGTTTAAAGCTGCTGTCATGCAATTTGTGTTACGATTTAAAAGTTGTTTCTCAAATACTTTCCAAATGTGAAGCTAAATCAGCAAAATTGCAAAGAAGTTGAAATGAAATGAATTTAAAAAAAGAAACTCTATAGTTTGATAGACCAAAATTATCAGCGAAATATAGCAACTAAAGTTGCGCTTGAAATAACTAACCTTAACAAGTTGAAACGCTTAATTTTATATGTTTTATAAATCTATTCAACGACTGCTGTCGTGATTGCATTTCGTGGTATAAATAACGTAAAGCAAAAGGACTGTAAAAACTAAACGGGACACTCCAATAAATGGAACTAGACAATACAATAATCTATAATTTAAAGGTTTCTTAAATTTAATTTTATAAATATGTTTGAGCTAAACCGGCAAAATAACAAAGAAACTGAAATATTTGAAATATTGAAAATATTGAGCGTTTTTGTAAAACTCTAGACTACGAGTTTTAGCAAAATAAAGCTGAAGAGTTTAACGCTTAGAAAAATTACTCATATTAAATAAACAAATTCGTAAGAGCGCCATTTTCATTATGTTGGTGTAATAAAAGCATTTGTAGTTTTGAAATGACGTACTGAAATCGAATGTTTTATGAAAACATCACGTCTCAAAAATGCCAAGTGACAAACCTGAAATGAATTTAGCCAATCAATCAATAACTTAAAGTTTTCTTAAAGTTCGCCTAAATTATGCCGACTTATTTAATTATTTTTATTATTTTAAATTTTTGTAACACGCATAGAACACTCAGGGATTAAAGAATTTAACAATTTACCGCTCAACTTTACAGTTTGATAGACAACGATTCTGTTCAGTAGGAGTACAAGTTTCTTAAAAAAAAAAAACTACTACTATTACGTAAATAAACTCCAAATTAGCCATATGATTGTTTTACGGAAACACAAGCCTGATTTGTTTATGTCATTTCAGTAACGTGACGCTAATGGTTAAGCCTGCGTTTGTTGTCTCAGTTAACGGCACTACTTTATTTAATTTTATGAATATTATAAAAACGCCGACACATTCTGATCAAGAGTATCAGGCGAAATTTTCCCCAACATTTGATGATGACAAACTTGTTAAGCTGAACAATAAATTTATGCTTATCACATATTTTAAGAGCTCTTAAATTGTGCCCCCCAACACTAAATAACTTCTATAACTACCCCCATCTTTGGCATACGTAGTTAAGTATCCTTAATTATTTTCTTTTCTTTTTTTCTAAATTAAAAGAAAGGAACTTTCGGCATTAATCCCTGCATGTTCAAAGCCAGAAAAAAAATATAAAATAAATATATAATAGAAAGATATGAATGTGTTTGTCTCCCCCTTGTTTGTTGTCAGAACTTTAATATCGATTGATTGTAATAACCATCCACCCACCCTCTACAATAACCAAATTTAAGATGCAAAACTTTAAGAGTTTCTTAAAGATTTATATGGCGATAAAATTGATGATGTTGGATGACTTTTGAGGTGATTACAATGGCCTAAGCAATGGGTATTCCACTTTTCTCATTCATGCTGCTTTGCAACACATTTCATTTACAACACAGTTTAGTGTTACTTACACTGACCACTTGCTGTTCCTCAAACGCGTCAAATCTCAACTTTAAAGGTGGTGGCAGCGGCTACCTTAACAAACAAACAAAGAAGAAGAAAATTTCCTTGTATTCCTTAAAGACCCCCCCCCTAACCGCCATTTGAAGACACAATATGGTAACAAAAACCACCCTGGTCATTACAGGCAGTTCGACATTCAATCAATACGCCTTCAGGAAGACTTGCAATAGAACACATGTAGTTAGAACTTCAATAATGAGAGTCATTGAGGCCACGAACTGTTTGTAGCAGGGCTGATGAGGGTGCAATAAAGAGAATATGCGCTCGTATGTTTAAAGCAATTGCTGGCCAACTCACAAACACTTAATGTGTGGCACTCGTAGGCGACGGATGATATTCACGTTTAAAGGCAATTATTTAAACGGAAAATTGTTTGATGATTTCAGGGAACGGGGGAACTCTCTAGTATGAGTTTTAATTAGAAACTGAAAAGCAAATCTAAAGTTCATTTTGACTCGTGACTGATTTGTTAAGAACACAGATTTTGCATCATTAAAGCTACGCAATCTGGTTGTCGGAGAACTCTTAAGATGGATGCCCCACAGATCTCTTAACACTTTCTTGCCCATAAAAACGTCTCCTAAATGGAATGGCCAACTTAAAATTAAAAAAACAAACTGTCTATAGAAGCAGTACAGAGAAAATCACATTTAAGCCCTTCAAATCTATGGATTTTTTTTTCAATATTTTCCAATTTGAAAGTTTCCAATTGAAATTTGTTTTAAAACGTCAACTTAGCGAACATGTGTCATTAATTAATATTAAATTAAGCCTATTACATTTTAACTATATCTCACACAAGTCATAAATATGTACATGCGTTTAACATACCGAAAAATTATCTGAAAATGTTACATATTGATTATCATCATCATTTATCAGCCTCTTTTCAACTAGAAAATGCTGCATAAAAATCGCTTTAAATACAAAAAGCAAAGCAGAAAAGAAACACTAAATAAATCCTCTTTGGTGGCTTCTGCTCTTCGTCGGCAGAAGGTAAAATGGAATTAAAATGCACAATCACTACTATTCCCAGCATGTTGTAGGCACTAATGAACCTTCACTAAGAAAACAACAACAACAGAAGCGATTTAGCTTAAAAAAATCAACATTAATATTGGAAAAACTACAAGTTGTGATTAAACTCAGAGTTGTCAAACATTCAAAACATGAGAAGCAAAAGTGGGATTTATTTCTGGAAAAAATAAGAAAATTACAAAATTTAAAACTGAAAATTAAAAAAAAATAAAATAAAAGCCAATAAGAAATAATTTGTAGCAAAGTCGGTGTCTCATACACCAGACGAAGTCTCATATTTCAGTATCGAACTAAGTGCAATTACCTACATACATATTTATATAGTAAAAAAAAATTCACAGATTATGTTGTATAGAAAAATTTTATTTCGAAGATATTTCAGGACAGGAATTTCTCAATAGCGACATTTCAACGGAAAAATTGGCTGTAGAAAACTTTTATAAGAGAAAATAAAGAAAAGTTTTATAAGAGGAAATTTTTCTTTTCAAAAAAAAACTAAAAGCAGAAAATCTTGAACAGAAAATTGCTTATCAATAAATAGAACAGTTTTAAGACAGAATTTTTTTTTTGATAAAATAAACTTAAAGAGAGACCATTTCTTTTCAAATAATTTGAAGGCAGAAATTTTTTGATAAAAAAAAACTTTGTGTCATAAAATTTGAAAAAAGAAAATCGAAAAATTTCAGACGGAAAATATTTCAAAATATAGAAAAGTTTTAAGGCAGAAATCTTTCAATGGTACGATTTTAAAACCGAAAGTTTTCAATATAAAAATTTTAATATCGAAAATATTTTTGACAGAAAATTTAAAATAAAAAAACAAAATTTTCATTTTAAAAATACTTTGAATCAGCAAATTTTTATATTAAAAAGGTTTTACAGAAAGATAAAAGAAAATTATATATATGATAGAAACATTTTAGTACACAGTTTAAATGTTCTACAGAAAACTAGCACACAAAGTTTTCAGGCAAAAGATTTTAATACGGAATATGTCTTGCAAACAAAAAAATTTAGTACTTGTAGTGCAAAATTTTTAGTACTGAAACATTTTAGTACAAATTTTTTAGTACTTGAAGATTTTTAGTACAAATTTTTTAGTACTTGAAGATTTTCAGTACAAGTACATTTTTTGTACAAATTTTAGTAGCTGAAAATGTTTAGTACTTGAAAATTTTTTGTACACCAAAATTTTTGTTACTTAAAATTTTTATTGGCCGAAAATTTTTAGTGGATAAACAAACATTTTCTATGGAATAGTTTCAGTGCCGCAAAAAATTGTTTATAAACAAAATTTTTGGTAGCAAAATATTTTCTATCGGTGAAATTTCTGGCAAATTTTTAATTATCTTAAACAATTTATGTTGTTATTGGAAAGAAAACAATCATTTATAGTTCTGTTCAGCTGTCGTTGTGCTCCAACACGCATTCAAAGGTCGGCATGTGTAAGAACATGCCTCAACTGAACAGTGTTGCCAACGTGATTCATAATTAACTTAGATAATACTCTTACCGGTTTTTAAACACTCTTTCATTTTCTCATCTACATTCCTTTTGAGCAGTAGAGCAAAGACCGACCTGCGTGCATGTATTTGTATCTATAGTCATTGCAGCAGTTTTTTCCCCACTGATAAAGAAAAATTATTCCAATTTTAGAGAATGACTTTACGGCTTTAAAAATGACAAATAAAAGAAATGAGAAAAAAAACATGAATCTGGGTGATGCACTAATTGCTGGCATTGTGTTTTTTTTTCCCCCTTTTTTCAAATTGAGATAATTTTTTACGCATAAATGATTTGACAATGATATTGATTTTGTACGCTAGACTGCGTTGGCAACGTTAAGTGTAAAATGAATTTAAATACCTGGGATAATTGTTGAAAATCGTAAAGACGGCTGCAGTTTTACCTGACAAAACCAAATTCAAGCCCTTATTAAGGTCGCCAAATCCAAACCATCTCCAGGCGCAGTCAGTCGTCTTACTTGGCGAGCTAATAATTATTTTATGTTTAGAAAACTAATCCCAACTACATGTTTATTTTACTTCCGTGTTTGTAGAATGCAATTGATGCGACTGAATGAGTATTTCGTTTGTAGTGCCGGCTATTGCCAACCATTTAGCACTGTCTAGTACGAGTATTATATTTCAAGAGGCAAAAACGAAAAAAAAGTTGCGAAAGATAAAGGATTTTGAAAGTTTTTGAACTCACACCAAATCATGTCTCACGTAGAGGGTGTTCGCAGTCAATATTTAACCGATTTGTTCGGCTCATTATCCAACCTTTACAACAAATTTCTTTACATCTTCTCAACTGGCCAATAAAATCAAATCAGTTACTTAAAACGTGCATATATAGAGGCCAAAATTTAAGCGACTTTTTCGAGTCACTGATATCTGTTCTGAAAATCACTTTATTTGAAATTATGTGGTTTCTAAAGACAAATTGCATCAAAAAGCAGATTTCTTGTTCGTCTTTCATTATTTTTGTAACATTAAGACGCCCAATAATTTATAATAACAACTTTTAATCTAGTTGAAACAATAGTATTTTTGTTTCCAGAACAGATTAGGGCAGCTAAATTCATTTTAAGGGCTTCAATCGCAATAAAAACCATCTAAATGGGGAACAGTTTAATACTGTCTTCTACTATTCTAAAAATATTGAGACGCCCAATAATTTATAATAACAACTTTAAATCTAGATGAAACAATAGTATTTTTGTTTCCAGAACAGATTAGGGCAGCTAAATCCATTTTAAGGGCTTCAATCGCAATAAAAACCATCCAAATGGGGAACAGTTTAATACGGTATTCTACTATTCTAAAAATATTGAGCCACAATTGTGATTCTGGGGACTTATGCTCCACAGCACGTGGTGACTTCAAACTAGAAAGCCTTGTACTCGTTTGGCAATTTCATTTACTTTAAACTTTATGTTTTGAAAACCACAACAAGACAACTGAAAAATATGGTACAAAACCTTCATCATTTTACGCAGTTAACTTGAATTATTTCCCCCCAATCATGTTCTAATTAACTTAGAAAATCGTTCTATAAATACGATATTTAAAGCAATAATTTCAAGTTCAAGATTCAAGATTAATTGCGAGCCAGCCAGCTCGTAACAGAAATGAAATTAATTAAACAAAATATAAGAAAACTACTGAACAGGGAAGGCCAATAAAAATGTGAATGCCGCACACATGTTTTAAATGGTGGAGACTGATGCTCGCACGCCGTGCAGGTGCTGCGGTGCGCAAACACACAAATTCTTGCATGTGGTGGGTAAAGATTTTTGTTGCCTGAGCAATTAAATTCAACATAAATTTTAAGTAATCATGGGTGACAAAACAGAAATGTCAAACATGTAAGACATTAATTTATAATGTCGTACTTTATCTCAGTACCACTCAAACGCAAGTGATTTAATTTGTCTTTGGTTAACAAGAAACTTTATTCTTTGTTCTGCGCAAAGTTCAATATCTTGAGGGCAGAGAAATGAAAAAACAAACAAACGAATAGTAGGGAGGAAATTTTCAATTAAACTTGCTTATTGTTTCACACTTTTAATTTCCTGTCATCTATTTCTGTACACATTGTTCCTAATCGTACTTAACTTTTGTTTGCCCCAACGCACCAGCCGCCCTCTCAAATGCATCATCATATCGTTCACGTTACAAAGTCATTGCTTTGCAGCATCTTGAGCATGAAACCGGTGTCAGTTTATTACCGTCCGTCCGTACATGTTAATGACAATTTCAACCTTAAAGCAACTAAATTCAAGTTTTTGTCTCTGGTTCTTTTTGGCCTGAACCCCAAGTTTTACGCAAAAACTTTTGTTTTTTTCTTTCCTCCTTTAAGTAGAATTTCACTTTTATTAATGAACAAATTCTAAACACCCACCCACACACACGCACAGATGATTTCCTTGCAGCCGTTAGTCAGTATGTACCTTAAAACTACTCGTATCGCAGATAAACTTCCAAGACACCAAGAGCACGTGTGTGTGTGTGTGTGTGTGTGTTTGTGCAGTTTTGGGGATACGTGTCAGCTTTATTACACCCTGGGGATATCATTCTTCTTGTGCACTGGCTGGTTGGTGTTCGCAACACAAACGAAAGTCAATATTGTTTGCAAACACCTCTCCGTTTTAAATAAATTACTTTGGGATTAAATTTGCACTTGAAAGCATTTCTAGTTGCACCCACTTCACTTCGAGGTGGTTTTAATTTTAATGTTTATTCAAATAAAAGAAATAGTGCAACGAAGCACAAAACGAAAATTTAAGAGATGGCAACAAATAGGTCAATTGTAAATCAATTCTCTTGGCTAAAATCTTTCAATAACAGTAAATTTGAAGTCGCATCACGTCATCGCTTGTTAACAATTTGTGTATTTTAAGTTCTTCAGTCGATTTCTTTTTGTCGACTACATAAAACAACATTTAATATTGGTAAAAATTTAAAAGTAAAAAAGTGGTTTTCTTGATAACGTGACGTGACAATAAGCTAACTTGTGACTATTTATATACAATAATTTTTTGCTAAAGAAAATAATAAAAAATTATTGCAGTCTTCTTAACATAAAAAAATTTTACATTTTTGAATAACATGACGTGACAAAAAGTTTACAATCTGTTAACTCTTTGAAGGATAATTTTCAGTTTATAGATAATTAAAATTTTTGATAATTCAAAATTTTTTCTACAACAATAATCAATTAAAAGTTTTCATTAACGTGGCGTGACAAGCCACATTAATAATAATATAAATTTTAAAATACTTTTTTAATAATATAAATTTATTTCATTCCTTTTTATAACAAAATATGTATTAACTATTATTTAGCTATAACGTGCTGTGAGAAAATGTTGACTTTCGACTATTTATAAACCATAAATTCTACAAGCTTTTGGAGGACAATTTTGAGGCAGGAAATAATTAAAATTTTTAATAATTAAATACTTTGTCGTCCCTTTTTACACCGGGAAAAAAATTAAGATTTTTCAATAGCGTGGCGTGACAACAAACTAACTAACCTAATAATTAAATACTTTGTCGTCCGTTTTTACACCGAGAAAAAAAATTAAGATTTTTCAATAACGTGGCGTGACAACAAACTAACTATTGCACTATATATTGGCTATAAATATATTTAAAAAATCATTTTCAAGTTTTAGAAATTCTTTACACTAAACATATTGACAGTTCTGATAACGCGGTGTGACCACAAGTGGCTTTTCAACAAGAAATACCCAATAAACTCTACAAATGTGGTTGGACAGAAACCTGATTTTTGACTATTTATGCCGAATAGATTCTATAACTTTTCGAAAGTTAATTTTCAGACTTCAGAAAATTTAAACTCTTAAGAGATTGAAAATATTCCAATAACGTGGCGTAGCAACAGCATGACTTTTAACTTTTTTGAATTTCTTTTTCAGTTTGTTTGACAAATAATTGAAATTTTATCAATAACATGGCGTGACAATAAGCTGACTTTTTTCTTAAAGCATTTGGGAAATACAATTTTTAGTTTGTTACAATTTTGAAATATATTCTAACTTTCTGTTAAAAATGACTCGTTTTTCATAACAATTCATATTTCACAGCTAAAAATTCATAAATTGTGAAAGTTTTGTTCTTCAACACTTGTTCGTTTTTGGTCTCCATTTACTCCATTTTCGTTTCGGCGCTGCAGGACTTAAGAAAAACAAAATAACTATTTTTATTTCTGTAAAACTTCCAAACTGAACTCATCATAAATTTCCAACAAATTGCAATTAAATGGAAAAAAAGGAAACTTATTCGCAGAAAAGGTATGAAATGCATTAAAAAAAAGGTGTATTTTATTAACTTTTTAATGAGTTTTGTTGAGTTTTAAGGACTGTTTGTGCAGCAGCGAAACAGAAGCCTGCCATATAACATACACAACAAAATAAGCAACTACTTGCGCAATAAAGGGGGTTTCCCACAAGTTGTCTGTCTAATCTGAAACGTCGCAAATCAATTTTTTTGAAATGAATTGAATTGAATTAACAATCGAAATTGCCGCAAATCGAGAACAGCAGCCTACACGAAGTTCATCAGGTGCCAATACAACCACGAAAAGTTTAGGTGGATTAAGGGATCTGGTCGTCGGGTGACGTCACAGGCACATTAAAAATTAGACCACTCTGACTCGTAAACCGATTAGAACTCGCAGCGGGTATTTTAAGGATGTTATTATATATCTCTTTCAAACCGAAAAATAAATTTCTTAATATCCCAGTTTTCGCCTCCGTTATCTCTCTTCAACAGCAATTCGCCCTTATTGAAAGACCCTTTATAATTTTTTTTTTTAGGTTTTTTTCCAGCAGTGAAATTTTAGCAGCAGACAAAGTGTTTGTCAAATTATGAAGACTCACGCCAACAAAGTGCAGTCTTGTCAACACCCCCCTTCAAAATCATGATAATTTGACTTGTTTTTTAGCCTGATTAATGATGAGTTATCATGAGGCTGGCAGCCAGCTATAGGAATCGGGAAACAATGTTTGTTTTTGTGTTTTTAAGTATCATCTTCTTAGCAATTTCAAGGAGACAGTGGGTGTTTTCGTTTTTCGTCTAGCCACTAGGAGGCATTTAAAGTCAAGTAGTTTTTATGTTCGGGTTGTCTTTGTTGTTGTTGTTGTTGTTTTTTTTTCCTTAATTATTGGCTCAATTTGCAGTGTAATTTTTTAAACTGCAAGTCTCGTCTTTTAGTCATAATTTGTGTTCTTCATTCTTATAATTTGGTTTTTTTTTCTTGGTTTTTTTTTTTTTTGCTGTCGCCTTTTCTTTATTTTTTTGTTTTATTTGCTGCAGTCTTGTCTTTAAAAAAAAAAGGTGCTTGTGGTGAAATGTTGCTAATTAAACCTTGTTAGAGTTTTGCAAATTTTTAATGAACATCTTGTGACTTGATGGGAGATCTGTTTTGTGCTCTATTGTTTTGAATAAAAACTTTTTGTTTAGTATTTCAATAAGCATTTTAAATTGTCATAAGTTTGTAAATGTTGTGGGTCTTATTTTTATTGAAATTAAAAAGAATTTAAAAGAAATTTACTAAATGTTTCATAATCTACTTCAAATCATTTAACTTTTGAGTAAAAGTTTACTGTAAAGCTGCTATAAAAAAAAATACATATAAAATCTTCCAAAGCAAAAGTTGGTGCATAACAATTTACGACACTTAATGTGACCTGATTTTGAGGCTGCTGTAAATTAAAATCTGCTTTAATTTTTACTATTAGCGGGATATAAAATAAATAAGACTGTGGTTACGGTACAAGTCATTAATGAAAAACCTTTCGAAACTCCGAAAATGCTCTTTTCTGCTAAAACAACACACGATCAAATTAGACATCCAACAATCGTTTGTCAATCATCATTTGTGCTCACAATATGACTTCACATCGTCTCTTCTGCTATAATGAAGTAAAAAAAAAAAACTACTGCCCTGCAGACGATCAAATTCGACATCCAACAATCGTTTGTCAATCATCAAATGTACTCGTAATATGACTTAACTGCCAGCATCGGTATATCACTTATTTTTAGAATATTTATTTAACCGATATTCTCTATAATCGATGTTAGTATTAGAACGGAAAATTGAAAATAATATCTTTGGAGTCAACATAAGACGAAAATATATTATTCACAAATACTTCCATGAAAAACTGCATTTAATAATAAATATTATTAAATCAAATCTAGAAAATAAAAAATCATCAATAATACGCAATTTGTCCAACAAAACATATAATATTTGCTCAAAATTAATAAAATTAGATGTAATTTTGAAATTCGACTTAAGCAAATATGATAAAATGTCACAAAAGGATTCTGTTAAGCGTTTCGGGTCTTTAAAACGAATCGTCTTTGCTGTGAACTTTAAGCTTAAGAAAACGCAACTAAATCCCAGTATGCTTTTGGCCAGCTGATATTGCCAGCACATTAGGCGGCAAAGCTGTCAAACTGCTCATGCCGAGTGTCCGATTGTGGCCTGACTGGTTTGTGCGTGGCAGATGTTCCAATTCATTCATCATTCTCCGTTACGCCTCAAAATCTCAATTTTTGCAATCAATTGATTCGTTTTGTTCGCAGCAAATCCTTTTCATTTCAACTGTTTATTGACCCAAATCTGGGCTTTTATTCTGTTAAATCTTTCTTACTTTTTTCTTTGTTTTTTTTTTCGTTTTTGTTGGTTACAAATAAGCAATTTTAAATGTTTGTGTTAAAGATTTGCAGAAAAACATTTTACTTTTGCAGCTCAAATGTTTTTTCTTTGCAACACTTTCAATTTTCTTGTGCTTAAAGCACATTTTGTGTTCTGGGCTCAAGGGATGATGTGTTTCAGGTTTTTGTGTGGAAATGGAAAATCAAAGAACTAAAACAAACAAATCCATATACGAAAATGATGAAAAAATTGAATACTTAAATAAGAAATTTTCCTTTAATGTGTTTGTTTAATAGATTAAAGAAGTGCTTTAATCTGCAGAATGGAAATAAAATGTAGAATTGAAAGCAAACAAAAAGAAAAACTAACAGCTTTAAACTTAAGAGTTTTCTTAATATCTATATGAAGTTTTGCTTTTTTTTCAATAAATATTGTAATTTGAAAAACAGACAGTTGTGTCAGATCTTGCAATATTGTGCCTAAAATAATAATAGTTCAGTCGTTGTCATCAAAAAACATTGTCATGGTAAGACAACAATATTAAATAACAGACATCGGCCAGTTCACAAGAACACTTTAAGTTGGCCTTGTCAGACAACAGTCAAACGCTGTTAGCTCATTTTTTATTGGCCCATGACAATGAGGCCATTGTCAGAGAAATACTTGTGTTGGCAACACTGTTCAGATAGATAAATGCCAGCAATGAAACCGTAAGATTTTCTTACAATAGTCTAAACACACAATTTACTTTCGAATGGTAATTTATCACTGCCAATTGCCAGATCTTACAATATTGCACAGGAACCATGAAAATTGCAAAAAACATTCAAATTATATTTGTAATATTCTAAAACAAAACTTTTGTTAATATTTTTCAAAATATTACAAATACAATTTTTCAACAAAGTCAAAGTGAATTACGATTTCGATAATTTGAAATAGTTAAAACACCAAAAATGCCACTAGAACAATTTTTAAATGTCGCCACCTAAAAATATGCAATATATTTTGATGTTCACTTTAGCATTAAAATTGTTTTTAAAACGCCCATTTTGAATTCACCTTAAAGTTTAAAGAATTGTTGCAGACATTCAGTTAGAAAACTTAACCCGCTTTGCGGTTCTAATCCCAGTTTTATACCAAAAAAAAAATTAAGAATTTTTGCGTGCCATAAATATTCGGTTTCAATTGCTGTGTTTCGAATAGAAAATCTGCAAGGAAAAATTAGTTTTGGTGCCAAAATATTTTCACACTTTGTTTGAACACAAACACGAAATGTTCCGAATTTCTTAGAGCAACTATTTTTGAGCCCAACAAGCACTAGAAATATGGATAGATAGAAATAATACCAAGAACGAGTAAAATTTACATAAAAACACCCAATAGAACAAAGTTGCGATTTGAATGCCCAAAAATATGCAACATGTTTGTTTTTTACTTTAGCGTTTAAGGTTTTTAGAAACAGTCCTTTGGCTTCATTTTAAACGGTTATTGTGATTAAGTTCACCCAATTATTATAGTTTTTAGCCGGAGTCTCGCTTGTGTTCAAAAACTTTCAATTTCTATGATTAAATCATTATAAAACAAAGAAATATATTTAAAAAAAAAAAATTAATATATTTTAATTTTATGATTTCGCCAATGTGGCTGTCATGTGTGGCGCATACAAGGCGCAATCTGGTGCCCCAATTTCCACAAACTTTGCGGCCACATTTCGCCAAGAACTCTTCGAAAGTTGATTAGCAGCTGATCAATTGTAACTTGTCATAACTTCAAGTTAAATAGTACAATGGTTTTAAATTACACGATGATGTTTCACCAAAAGTTTCTTTGAGTAAATCAATTGTGCCGCATGTGGCTCCGTCCTGTTGCAATCACATATCAGCAAGTTGAATGCCAATTCATCATCGGCCTCAACGGTTTTGAATGTACAGGGATGAATGACACCGGGCAGCCCATAAGGCCCTCCAAATGGAGGTAATAGTGTTTTGACAAAAACTTCTGGATTATCTTCACTCCAAAGCCGATATTTTTGCTTGAAATATATTTTGAATAGAAATTCAACATCAATTGACCAACAGATCCATTATTTGGATGAAAAATGTCTGCGTTGTTCCTGGTGCATAATGAAATGTCACACCAAACTAAATAAAAACCAACTGTCATCAGCTGTTAAATGGGTTGTCAGTGTTGCCAACTGAAAGTAGTGAAAATTAGTTAGAAAATTTCTCAATCCTTTCTCTAAAAAAATTTCGTTTCATTCTTCTCTGGTCAGATATTACGGCCGCTCGTAAGACTGAGTTTTGGGTTCTAGAAGAACTTCCAGCCTTTGATTTCTTCTTTAATTTGTTTATTGATTTATTTAATTTTTTTTCTCTTCTTTTGCAAAATCAGCATTTTGTTAAAATTACAGTTCATGACACAGAAAATCTTATTCATACATCATTATTCATACCATAAAGGCAATCTAGTTAATCTTGGCAAGATTCAAATTTAATTTATTATTGGAGCCATTCTGCCATAAGGGTGGCTTCGACGGCAAGTTTATCATTATTTTTCTTTTCTTTTTTTTTTTTTGCATAAAAAGATGAAAATTTTGTGTAGAAGGAGATGAGGGGGAAGGCAGTCGAAACAAAAGTTCAATTTATAGTTCAACACCCTTGTGCCGGTTAAAATGTAATAGAAAAAGTACATCTCGTCACCGTTAAGGAGTAGAAAAGTTGTTTCAAGTTATGCGCTCAAAAGCCACCCTCTGGCGTACGTTGGCAGGAAACTCCTCACTTATTTGGTTGGCCAAGACCTTGAAAACAAAAGAAATTACGGAAATAATACAAGAAGCCGGTAAATTTTACGTGAAAACTGTTTTAGAATAAGGCTTCAGCTTTAACGCCCGAAAATATGCAATCTATTTTGTTTTGCTTTTTTTACACTTTAACATTCTTTGCCGTTGTAATGCCATAAACGTTTTTCACAGCGCTCGTTTGGATTCCCTTCGGAGGCTTATTAAAGCTTAAGCAATTGTTACAAAACTTTTCAGTTGTTGTTTGCATTTAAGGGAGTAAAAGTGAAAGGAAATTCCTCTTATTTTGCCGAATGATTCACCCATCCTTCACGTGCTTTCGTTTTCAACACATTTTGCTACTGCGACAAAGGTAGACGACTCTCTCTGCATAAAAATTACGTTACAACTTTAATAAAAATCGAAAGAAAGAAAGAAAGAAAAAAATCGCTGAGTTAAAAAATTACATTGCACTTGCTGTTCAAATATCTCTGCCGCCTTCCGTGGCAAGTAGCAAAATGCTATCAAATTCAAAAGGGCGGTTGTCTGCGGGGTGAGTTTTATGAGTTTAATACGGTGCGTATGTTGCCCTGGGGGATTCAGTTGTACAATTGTTCCGTGTGTAGCTCATAACACCACATGTTCAGTTGAAATTGCATTCCCCCGCTTTTGTATGTCTGTGAGGATTTCCATGGCTATTTTTTAACACTCCTCTTGTGCGATTTGGCTGCTGTTTGTTTAATTTAAGTTGATGAGGCGCAAAGTTGTGGAATTTATTACGATCTTGTCTCATTTCATTTGCTTTAACTCAAACCAAAATGAAATTAAAGTGAATTTTTTTTATCGTGTTTCAAAATAAATTATCCGCGATTAAAAAAAAGTTTTTGTCTTCAAATCATGTTCATTAACGAAAACGCCAGGATTAGTAAGAAAATAAAGAAAATAAAAAAAGAAAACAATTCTAAAAATCATGTAAACAAATATCTTTTACAGAAAAATAATTTCATACAAAATTATTACATAAAATCTGCTAAATAATATAATAAGAGAATATTATTTCTTTCATTTCACTACCGATGTAAAATCGCCCGGCAAACAAGGCAAAAATGTATTGCATTTCACGTAGACTGATACCATTTATTATCGATAAAATATTATCATAAAAAATTCGATAACAAGAAAAGATTTTCACAAGAAAACAAATGTTCACATAAAAATTTGTTATCGATTAAAAATTTTAGAAAAGAAATATTCGTAAACAATTTTTTATGGAGGAAAAGTTTTATAAAATTTTTTTATCGATAACCAATTTTAAGAAAAATTTGTTATCGATAAAAATATTTTATATAACAATTTGTTATCGATAAACAATTTTCATAAAAATTTGTTATCGAGAAACATTTTTTATATAACAATTTGTTATCGATAAACGATTTTCATAAAAATTTTGTTATCGATTAACATTTTTATATAAAAAATTGTTATCGATAAAATATAAATAAAATATAAAATATATAAAAATTTGTTATCGATAAACATTTTTTGTATAAAAATTAGTTATTGATAAAAACGTTCATATAACATTTGCTATCGTTAAAAAAATATTATATGCGTAAAAGTTGGTAATCGATAAATATTTTGATTTTTTCATTAATTTTATATAAAAATTTTTGTCACCAATTAAAAATTTTCAGGCAAAAAGTTATATTGATAAAAAAAAATTGTTATGGCTAAAAAGTTTTATAAACAAATTTTTTTTGATAAAAGATTTCAATAAAAAAACATTTATATTTAGAAAAAATTTGTTATCGATTAAAAATTTTAGAAAAATTTTGTTCTGAATAAAAAATCTTCATAAAAAACTTTTTATGGGTGAAAAGTTTTATAAGAAAATTTTATCGATAAACAATTTTAATAAAAGTAACATTCTTGAAAATAAAATTCATAAAAATTTGCTATCGATTAAAAATTTGTATATAAAAATTTATTACTGATAAAAATGTTCATGTAAAAATTTGTTATTGATAAAAAGTGTTCCAAAAAAATGTTATCGGTAAAAAATATTCATTAAAACATCAATAAAAATTATCATATACAAATTTGTTATCGATAAAAATTGTCTATAAGAATTTGTTATCGATATAAAAATTTCACATAAAAATTTGTTATTGAAATAAAATTTTTGTATATAAATACAATTTTTGTTATCGATAAAATATATAAAACATGTATATAAAAATTTGTTATCGCTAGAAAATGTTCACAAAAAAATTTGTTATTGATGGAAAACGTTCATAAAATATATTAATACATATAAAAATTCTTTATCGGAAAATATTACCATGAAAATAATAATAAAATAAGTAAATCGAGTTCGATCGATATTTTTTATTTGAATTGGTAATTAATTTCATCATAATTTGCAACTGATCTGTTGCTGTTTGGTTGCTCTTTTTAGTAACAATGGAAGATTGTTGTTCCAATAGTCTTAATTTTCTTAATATGAAAACTTTAACAAAAACTGACATATTCAGCTGTTCCAATTTCAACGATTAACATCAATTACGTTAAAAACCTTAAAGAACCACAAACTTGTAGCATTTAGAAAAGAAAAAAGGCATTTTTGGCATTAGAAGGAAAAAAAATCATTTAAAAAACCTTTACCATAAAACAAAAAACATAAAAACAATCGAATATCATTTAACCTGTCGTCATCAATTTTGGAAATTACTACATAACATTTACTAAAAACAGCAATTTAAAGCCAACAGGAGTGGCCGACAGAACCGCGGCAGCTGTAAAACACAAGATCCTTAAAAATATTTAACTTTTTTGGCCAAAAGTCATCTGGCGTTTGCCCGAAATTTCATTTCTTCTTTTGTTATACAAAATAAAATCTTTAATCAGACAAAGTAAGTTTGTGTTTTTTGTTTTTTTTTTTTGTTTTTGAAGGATCGTTTTGTTTGTACTTTTAAGAGGATTTATTGTTCAAACAAAAACAAACGAGAACAGCCCTTAAGAAAGCAACAGACGATCAAGCGTGCGATTATTAACTGAACAGCAGGTAGACAAAGAGACAGAAAAAAAGAAAACGCAAAACGTTCATTCGAAGTGTGTCTGAACGTTTAAAGTTCAAATGAGCATTTTGTTCTTAATTCTTATGCAAGACATGTACTCGTATAAGCTGCACATTTCAGATGTTGCAGAATGTGGAATAGTGCCCTACAAACAGGCCGTAATATAAGCACAAGCTGTGACAACAACTAAGTTTTAAGCTAAAGTTGAAGTTCAGTGTCTGAATATTGGGATGACTTTCATTACAATTTGGAACTTCTGGATGTCGTACAGAATTTGTAATCTAATTAATTTTATAAAAATCTTTATATTCAGACTTTGAAATAATCTCGTTTAACGTTTTACTAAGAAATTCCTATATATAATTATTCAGAATCTTAAAAAGTTTGTTGCAAAAATTCAATTTTGTTTATTCGCTAAATATGCAAACATTGGCAGTTTTTTACGAATGCTTTTACATGACATACGTCAGTCTTAAGCTGACAGCTTATTTTGCCACGAAGCTTTAAAAAGAAATAATGTTATTTCAAATTTTGTTTTTCCTCCTGTGCTTTAAGTTTGCAAATGTTGACACATATTTTGAAATTGACCAACATGATTCCAGTCATGAAGCATTTATTTGCTTGGGTCACCAAGAGATGGATGCTGGAGAAAATGCACAATAAAATGCAATATAAAGATAACGTCACGTGACACGTTTCTAAAATATCTATTTTTCTTAAATATGTACAAGTTTATAATAGAGATTGTAATTGTTTTCTATCAATACTAATATAATGCCTTTGATGTTGTTTAAGTAACGTAACGTGACATGCTATTAAAATATTTCTATTTACAAATTGGAATATTTATAGTGAAAATTCTTTTAGTTTTTTTTATAATAAAATACCTTTAAAATTATTTGAGTTGTAGGTAACATGACGTGACATGCTTTTAAAATATTCCTATTTAAAAATCTCAATATCTGTAGTGCAAATTCTACTAGTTTTTCTGATTATCTATATTGAAATTATAAGTAACGTCACGTGACATGTTTCTAAAGTATGAATTATTCTTAAAAATTTTAAACTTTAGAATAATTATCTAATCGTTTTCCATCAATAATAATACAATACAGCTGAAAGTTTTTATGAAATAGGTAACGTCATGTCATTCTAAAATTTGTATTGTTGTTAAATATTTTAAACTTTATACAGAATATTCTATTTCTTTTTTAACAATAATAATACAATACAATTAAAATTCAAATACAAATAGATGACCTGACGTGACAGGCTTGTAAATTGTTTATATTTCTTTAACATTTTTGAGTTTTTACTGAAAATTCTATTCGTTTTTTACCAATAATTATTTATGCTTCTAATAGAATCTTAAAAATCTGCAACTTTATACTGAAAATCCTATTCGTTTTATACCCATAATAAAATTTTTTTAACACAATATTTTTTTTTATATTGACGGCAGGTGATTTTCATGGCTGTTCTTTCATTAAAAAAAAAATCATATTTTATATTAAAAAAAATCGGAAAAATTATCTGTTGGTTTTTAGTATTAAAAACGAAACAATTTAGGCGCAACACTGACAGTCAAGTCAGCCTTCTTCTGTTTAGCCAACCACTTTAAAAATTCAAAGAAAATTCTTCATTCAATATAAGAAGTGTGCGGCTGTGTGGGTTCCAAAGACTGCAAGCCTTTAAAACAGAAACATAGAAAATATCATTTTGATCAGCATTTAAATTGAATGAAATAAAAAAAAACTCAACGCTGCTGTTTCTACGCCAGATCATGTATCATTTTTAACAAGAAACAAAGAGCATCAAAAGGCCAAGAACATGTTTTGCTCTGCTTTAAAAGACCCAAACCGGAGATTTGATCTTCAAGTTGAATTTAAAATGTAGATTTTTTATATCCTTAAAAACAAAATTGTTCCCCCATTTTAATAAGAAAACATTTGGTCAAATCTTTATCAAGATGTTTTAATCTATTGATTCGGTGTGCGATATCTTTGCTGTAACATTTTGTCTGCCTTCAAATAAGTCTTGTTGAGTTTGTAGTTTGACCTGGTGTTTTCTTTTTTTTTTTCTTTTAATCCTTTAGTGTAATTATTTATTTCGTTTTCCTGGAACGTGATATTTTTTTGTTTGTTTAGGCTTTGAAATCTTTTTTAAACGAGACGAATAAAATGTTGTTATTTATGATATTTTGATGAGTTGGAGTTGCAGGGAATTAAAACTAACAAAACAGGAATTAATATCAATCAAATTTAAAAGCAGATGATTTTTTAATTAAAACAAAAATTAACTACAAAAAACTGATGAGTGCAGTAAAAAGGATGTGTTTTTTGAAAACAGCAAATTTATATCATCAATTTGTAATATTCAAATTGTCTGAAATGTCTCAATTAACAAATCGCTTGTTTTGTACATTTCAAGGTAAAGTTTAGGATCATGTCCTTGTGCCAATAAACACGTAACTTATTTCAAAACCCAAGAGTATTATGAAAAACAAAATTCATATTTCCAAATAAAGGATATTAGAGGGTGGCAAATATCCTTAAAGCTTTTAAAGTAACATTTTGGTACAGTGAATGAGAATATTGTTTTTAGCAACATTTAGCAACATTTTTCTATCATTGTGTACGGAAATCAACACCAAATTTAGGGAATTCATTTAGATTTTGCAAACATTTTCACTGCAAATGCCACTAAATAGCCTTTGCTTTTAAAAGGATATACGAGAGGTGTTTGTACACATATTGATATGAAATTATTTTTAAAAATTAAGAAAGCAATATAAGTAATAGTCTGCTAGAAATTTTGGCAACTAAAATATCTGATGGAACTTGCGGCGACTTAGAAATTCAGGGAAGAAGTACATCATCTATGAGAGGAAGGAATGTCCTACCCACAAATTTTCGTGCACCACAATGTAAATAAAGTGTCAATAAAGTATAATTTTGTACGGAAGTGAGGAATAAAAATTTAGCCCTTTTTGAAAAAAAGGATATAAGGGAGTAAAGCGTATCTTTACAAACACAGATCTCGAATTAAGCATAAGGATTAGCGTTACAATTTTACTAAATGTGTGATAGAAATTGTGGCGATTAAGATGTCTTGAAAAAACAAGGATATTTGAAAGGAAGTCACCCACCGCAAGCAATTTCTTTACATTTCAATTTGTGAATAAGTTTTAGCACTGGTTTTCCTGTTAATTTTCTATTGCTGAATAAAAACTGAGTTTGTCAAAGACTTAAAAATATTTCAGTAATTTATTTATAGTTCTTCCTTAAGTGTAAGACTTTTGAAAGTCCCCTTGACGTAGGAACTACTCCATTAGAACAAAAATGCAAAGACTATTCAAGGAACTACTGGACCCTTGAAACATAAATTTGTGTATTAATCAGAGCCACTTAACCAGGAGTCGGTGAAAATCAAAAGGCCGCCTCTATTATGCCAAGCACTTGCTTTAACGGTTCAAACGGAAACTCTAAACTGAGATGCAACACTTTAAGGATCACAAAATATCGTCTAATGGCAAATAAATGCATCACAAATACCTGTTAAAAAAGTATACAAGTACAATTAAAAATTGATCTGCAGGAGGCTTGAAAACTAACAAAGAGATAAATTCTATTGATTTAGGGCTTTAAAAGTAATTTATATACGATTAATAATGCTCAGATCATGAGATCTAATCAAATTTATAGTTCCCAGAAAAAATCAAAAACAAATTTTCCCAAAAAAGGAAAGAAAGAAAGAAATATTTCTCTTTTTTTCAAAACAAATCTTGTGCTCATTGCAAATTCGTAAAGGCCAGTTTTTAGGTTAAAAAAAAATAAAGCAAAAATGTTTGTGTTTGTGTTCTCCGATATCCTGCAGAGCGCGTGTCTTGTTTTGTTTTATAATCTTTCTTTTTCTTTTCTTTTCCTTTTTTTCCCCGTTGTTTTGCCTTTTATGCCACTTTTCAAATGTCTGCTGTTGCTGTCAGTTTATAAACTAGTTTTTTTAGTCCTTTAAGTCCTGAGCTGTATTTATTTAGTTGCGGTTCCCTGCCCAAAAACTTAACTTTACATCATCAAACAATTGATGTCATAAAAAGAAAATGCCGCAACAAAAATCCAAGTCTTTTGTAAGAGTTGAAACACAAAAACTGAACAAGTGCATTGTTAAGGTTCTTTTGTTTTTAAGCTTCAAAATATAAAATATCCTTTTGTTGTTGTTTCTGGTTTCTTTTGGTGAATTTTGTATGTAATTTATATTGTACTTTTCGCTCGTTATTTATTGTTTTTAATCAAATAAATTTCCTCTGTAGTTCATTTTTGGCTTGTCGTAATAATGGTGTAACAAAACATTTAGAAAATGCGCCCATACCGTTAATCGATAGCGTTAAAAAAAACCGTGCGCCTACTGGCCACATATTAAATTTAAGAACGTGTTGGATCAAAAAGAAAAAAATTAATAACTTATTAAAGGATATTTAAAAAGGGGCAAGAATGTACTTACCCACATAAATGTCCTTTACCTGTGACGTGTTGTGTTTATCACTATTTATGAAACCATATTTTCTTAGTCGTAACCAAAATTCGCTTCAGTTGATGCAAAAACAAGCCAATCTTCGATATATCCTTTATTTTAAATTTGTTTCTTTTTGTAAAATCAAATCAATCTGGAAGTGAGCAAAAACATTAACCTGGTTTTGATTTCAATTGGTGCCAGAATCGATATTTACAAAAATTTGTTTTCGATTTGTTCTAGGCCCCAACTCCACCAAAATCTGTAAGTATTACCGCAAATATATCCTTTAAGTTTATACCGAATTTCTACTACAATATAAACAAGGATATGCCGGTCCTTCATATATCCTTTATTTTCAAAAACCAAAATTTTAATAAACTTTTTTTATCTGAAATTGAATCGTTTTAATCTGTGCAAAACTAAATTTCAACCGCTGCCAGGATATGCCTTACATTTATCCTTTTTTTTTTTTTGTAGTAATTTATAACATTTTATTAAAGTTTGTTTAAAATATATGTAATAATGTCTGAAGCTTAAGCGTTCAAATCTGTGCAAAATTTCCTATAAATTAATGCCAGGATAGGCTTTGCCTCCGTACTTCCTTGGTATCAAAACTTTAATAAAAGCTACACTTTTACGCCGCAAGCACCGCCAACTGGTAACTATTTGTGCAATTATGCTGTTGAGAGCTCTATCAAATTTCATTTTAATTGGCCTAAAGTGAAGCCCAGCTTCCGAATGTCCTTTATTTTCAATATACAATCTGAGTAACAAATTTTAT
Source organism: Epicampocera succincta (assembly GCA_932526305.1). Taxonomy (NCBI): domain Eukaryota; kingdom Metazoa; phylum Arthropoda; class Insecta; order Diptera; family Tachinidae; genus Epicampocera; species Epicampocera succincta. The sequence continues at coordinate 9,594,019 of OW052035.1, read as the reverse complement.
TTATAAAGTGTAACACAATGGCTAAAATAACCCTCTTCGAATTTGCTAACAAATTCTTCGCAATTCAAACGAAGATACATTTTCCTTGGAGACATCCTTTTTTTTTTATCAAGAAGTTCATACAAGCTACAGTTTTGTTCAGAATATATTGAAAACTGGCTACTATTTGTAGAATTATATCCCTAAATATTAGGCCAATTTATAGTTCAATTAGAGCAAGGATACGCCTATCTTGCGAAGGTCCTTTATTTTTGAACTAAACTTTTAAAAACATTTGCGCGTAGAAAATCTTCAAAAATGTGCAACTTTACATAAAAATATGCCATTCAATTGTGTTTAAAATTATAAGACATTCTGTCATATGTCCTTTTTAGATATAATTCGTGATAAAGTTTTGCTTAAAAGGCAACGTTTTAGTTTCAGTTTAATAGAGATATGAACTTATATTTGTCATTTTAAAATTAAAAATGTTAACTACTTCTAAATGAATTTCAGTCGTAGAGTTGTGGCCTAAAATTAACCTGCAAAAAAATTCCATCAAAGAAAAGAATCTCTTAAAAATTTTAGCACTTTCAGAATAGTATTAATTTATGCCTGTTTATTGTAGGGTATTTTTTTTTTTTTTGATTATGTCCTTTCATATGTTAAATACATGTGCACAGCAAAACCACAAGCAACAATAATGCGGTCACTTCGCCTCATATGTTGCCTCCTTTTCAACTTCATTCCCTGTCACGACTCTTTTAAATTAAATTGCTTTGTTTGTTTTTCGTAATAACAAACTATAAAAAAAAATATTTATTTCCAAATCATATGCTGTTACAGAAGTACCTGTAAAACAACTGCTGGCCATATATTTGAAATCTGTAGAGGAAACAAAACAATAAACTGCTTTCAGCTATTTTTTATTTAGTTGGATGAAAAAGGAAAAAAACTTTAAAAGGAGGGAGTGCCAACCAGTTAAATTTAAGGTTGCAACACTTATTGTTTTTTGTTAAATTCCCATCAGTTGTTTTATGGAGTGGGTGTAACTTGTAGGGCTTGTAAGAAATTGTAGTTTTTATTGCCGCAAAAAAGTATGAGCTACAGGAAAGAAAACAATTTGTTAAAAATATTATGTGCATATTTTATGATGTTTTGTAGAAGGGCACTAGAACTAATTGACTTTGTTTTAATATTTGTCTTAAATTTTATTCGTTTCCTTCTTTTAGGTTGATTGGTTTTGAAACTTCTTAAGCGTATAAAATGTTACAATATTGTTGCCGTATTCGAAATTCATCTCAAGACAACAATTCGTGGAGCATAAAACTACCTACGCGGGTAAGTATCCACAAAACATGTTCATAGTCTTAAGTTGCTTTAAGGCAAATAAAGGATATAAGACAAACAGCTACATTCTTGCACGGTAGAAACCCGATTTCAGTTTAAAAGTTTTAAGAAATACTGTGAGCTCTCTGATTGAAAATAAACGCGAAAACAGAAAGGATATAGGGTAGCTAGAATTATCCTTGCACCGGTTAAAGCATAAAAGTGCTTAAAAATATAAATATTATTCAGTGTTTAATCGGGTCCACCTAAATTATGCCTTAGAATTAATTTTAAAAATAAAGGATATGTGGCAGCTGGTCGTATCCTTCCATCAATTGAAGTGAAATCTGGCACAGAGTTCAATTGCCTGATTTCATAAGTTGTAAACAGACTTTTCCTAGTCTCGAAGTGGCAAAAAAAAATTTGGCTACAAAAAACAAACTGCATGTAAAGAAGGATTCGCACTTGACTGGCTTTCTCCTGATCGATTTGTAACGTGGTAACATTTTCTATCTGGGGTTTTGCTCTTCATACTTTTCTATCTAAAATTTTATTTTTAAAATAAAGGATATATGGGAATTGCCCGTATCCTTCCATTGATTGAAGTAAAATTTTACATAGAGTTAAATTCATTGATTTCATAAATTGTTATCAACTGTTTTACACTGCATGATAATAAAAAAAAAAAATCTTTAACAAAAAACGACATGCGCTGTGTGAAATGATATATAAAATGGTGTTTTAAAAATGCCATTCAGGAAATAGTAAAAATAATATATATTTTAGAAATTTAATTTCAAATTCAATCTAAATATTTTTTTCGGTTTAATAAGGAAAGGATATAGAGCAAGTGGTCTTATATCCTTTACCTGTTTATGGAAAAAATCTAAACATGGCAACATTTTCAAACTAGTCATTTATGTTTTATTCCGTTGTTGAAAAATTGCATTTAAAATTTCAATTTTAAAATAAAGGAAATAGGGGCGGCAACTATATCCTTGCACCGATCGATCATACATTTGCCACTGTATGATTTGACAAATAGTAGGCAAATTTTTATTCTTTCTGATTGATAATTAGAGAAAACAAAATTGCTAATATAAAAAAATAAAAACTAAGTAACATTTCATAAATAATCACTTAGTTTTACTGCATTACTTAAACATTATTTATAAAACGTTTGTTTTTAAATAAATTCTTTCACAAATATTTGCCAGTTGCTTAAGCCTCTTAAGTCTAAGCCATCCTTAAGCAAGTATTTTTAAAATAATAGATAAATGCCAAGTTGGTGTGTTTTTAAAGCGATTAAAACACGAATTGATATATTTTGAAAGAATTTTTAAAGTTTTTATTTAACGTTGCGCTAAAATTTTTAGTCAACTAAAAAAAGGATATATGGAAGGCACACACATCCTTGCACCAACTGTCGTAAAATTGGTTATAATAATTCTGCATATTATCATACAAATAGTTATCAGTTTATATAGGCTTTTTGATTCAAATTATGTTTGAAAAGCTATTTTTCAAATGACAGGATGTATTATTTTGCACACGAATAAAGTAAAAATGTTTTACAAATCAAACCGTATCTTAAATACAATGTAATTGTTTAAATAAAGTATAGACGAGAGTCAAGAGTTTATTTGCGGGGATTGAGGCGAACTTTGTCACAGGACTTGAGATCAGTTATTTTTATGTGAAAGTTTCGTGTGGAAAATTTTCCTCAGACTACATTTTGCTGATCAATTAAAACTTAATTTTTCCTTGCAAAATCCAATAATAATAAGACTCATATTTTCTAGCCCACACAAAACATTTTTCTACATAAGTTTTAATCGCTTTAATAAAGTAGATTAACTCTTGCTGTAAAAAATCCAAGCCGCAATTCCCCGAGCTAATTTTGCTAACTTAACACTTCAGTAACTTTTGAAAATATTGTCCCTGTTTTTTTGACAAAACAAATAAGCAAACAAAATGCTTTGATATTTCATTTAGATGAGATGCAACAAATACAATTATTAACATTCTCCCTCTCTCTCTCTGGCTCTCTGTCTCTCTTGCTGCCCCAAGCTTAAATTTAGCCATGAAACACCCTTTTTTTTGTGTTGAGCCAACAACGTTGATTTAAGTTGGTACATCCCCTGCTTTTATTTTATTATAAATTTTCATTATTATTGCCACTTTGTAAAATTAAACTTTAATTCAAACAAATTTTTACCACAAAACTAGAAAAATAGTCATAAAAATTTGTTGCAAACCCTCCATATATTTTTACTGATTCGGCACAGAGGACAAAAATCGAATAATCTACGACATGAATGAAAATTGTGTATCAATGGAAATGGCCACATTGGCAATGAATTTGAAGGAAAACTGCAACTGTGCATCGTACAAGAGGGCAAGTGACACGTTTTGAAACAAAAGTTGCCAACACTTGTTATTGTTACACTTGAAAAAGGGGGGTAAATCCACCCTTGTTTCCACCGTCTTAAGGCAATCGGCCGGGCAAGTCATCATTGCAATAATTGTAATCAAAACCAAATTATAACAAAAGCGAACAAAACCTTATTTTTTTTCTTTTTGATTTTGAGATTATAACTAGAAAGTTTGAATAAAACAAGTGTATTTCCAGGCCATTAATAACGCAAAATAAAAAGGAATAATCGAGCAAAATTTTTTTGGGGACTTCAAATTCGTTGCCTGCATTTTTACATTGTTTTGAAGGGGTGGTGGGGGGTGGGGGAAGGGGAGGAGAAAACATGACAAGACTTTAATGCGATTTGCTGATATATGAGGCATAATTAAGCCCTGCATAAGCTGCGGTTTATGACACATGAATGAGACATGACTAGACATGCACAATGTTGTTGTTTTGTTAGCATAATGATGCGGGGCCAGAATATTTTTAATCAAAGTCTAATAATGAAAAAGGCGTAAAATATGAGTGCAAATAAGGTTAAATTTAATATAAATGTAAATGAGTTAGACAAAAACGGCGAACAATTCAAATGGGAATGAGTGTTTAATTAAAGCGCAAATAAAATGCGACAGACAATGAAAGCCTAAAAGTAAGAGAACTAAGAACAATTATTAATTAAAATAAAACATTTACCAATCAAAGGTATTTTTGGCTCAAAACAAAGGATATAAGGAAATAAAAACAAAGCGATATCCGCAAAAAAGCATTAAAGGATTCAAGACAAGTTCTAGATTTCTGAGGCTTTCGGTCGGGTCAATACTACTGTCAAGCTTAAACTTAAATGTTTGATAAAGAGAACATATAATGGAAAACATTAGACGGATAAAAATCTTAAAACTTTAGAATTTAGGATCCTCAAACAAAGTTGGTGAGGTGCAGGATAAATATGAGACAAGCACAAACATGCCCCAGAATAATAATTTTAGTATGAAAACAATTGGAAGTGCTGTTTTAGAAAATACATCCTCAAACAAAACAAACTAAATAAAGGATATATATGTGAGACAAGCACATGCAGGCACCGCTTGACTTAAAATTTTGGCATACAGGTAAATGGATCACTTTCCCAAATCTTAACACATTAATTATTTCAATCAAATGAAAACTTTTCAAATTTTATTTTCTTTAATGTTTTGATATTAACGAATATCTGATAGAATGTTTATTTTTTGTTCCCAGCTGGCATTTCTGCCAAAAAATTGTTCACAAAAAAAAAAAAGAACAAGCAAATTGGCTATAATAGATTTTTAGAAAAATAAGTTAAAATAAAAAAAATTTCAACTTTGTCATGTTTTTATATATAAAATTATACGTCTAACATAAAGGATATATGAGAATTGATCGTATCCTTTTATTGCTGGAAGTAAAATTTTGCTCAGAGCCGAAATAATTGATTTCATAAATTGGTATCAACTTTTTTTTTCCACTATATTTCAGGAAATATGTTTTTTTCCACAAATTTTTCATCATTAAATCAGATAAATATTATTGTATTGTATAAAAAGGATCTATGAAACCCAGACACAAGCAAAGCAAAGGATGTGAATAAGAGACTGAGAAATGGGACAGAAAAACAATTCTTGGATTCAATTTAGAACAATCAATCATCTACAGATCCCAAAAAAAAAAAAATTCTTTCTTTAAATTCTACTCGAAAATTTTCTTTTATAGATTCAAAGATTTTGAATTTTTCATTTGATTTTAATGGAAGAAAATACAAAAATTAGTTCCAGATCTTAAATAGCGTAATTTCGTTTTCATGTCCTGTTCTTCCCCCCAGCGCAACTCTTTTGGAGTCACGTGTTGTTATAAAATGTCATTTTTTAACATTTCTACTTGCCGAAACATTCATTTGTTGTCGAAAAGGTTTTTCAACATCATTATTTAATAACTTTGCCTTACAAATCTGAAAGTTAATTTAACAGACGTGTGACCAAGATCTAGATAACTGAGCCGGGCTGATGATTTCAAATGGCAGAGCCTTGAAAGCAGCAAACAGCTTTGGGCATAAAACATGGAAAGATTTTGCGATACGTTGTGTGAATGCGCTGTGAACGTTTCTAATAAAATCATTTAACAAATTAAAGTGAATTTGATTGTTTTGAATTGTTTTTTAAGCCAACGCTGTTTAATAAAGTCATCTCTCTGGCAGCGATGCTATCAGGTGTCGCTAATAAAGTGTCAATGGGCAGAGAAACACATAAAAAAAAAGTAAAATATAATAAAAAGGAATATACAGAATTTTGTTTGTTTGTTTTGTTTCCGCTATTCAAAATCATCTCCATCTGCTTTTTCCACCTCCCAACTGTAGGGTGAAGTAGCTTTTTTCTTTTTCTAGTTGTTAATTTGCAAATAAAGAAGTTTAACTTGTGATTACGACTGCAAAGATGTTGTCAGATTTCTCCCAGATCCTTGTTTTACCTGTGTCAATCACAAGCTGTTGTGTTTGTCTTTCTTAGTACCGTTTGAAAAGGAAGAAAACAAATTAGTTCTTACTTGAACCAAATTTGCAAATTTACAAACGCATTCAGACTCTCGCAATCAAGAGAGGCAGTGTCAATAGTTGTTAAGCAAAATATACAATGTTGACACAAAAGACATCTTTACGCTTTGAATTAAATTTAAAGGGTGTCCCGTTAGTGTAACAAATAGGTGCCGCCTTTAAACAAAAAACTTGTGCGGCTAGAAACACGTTTACCTGAGTAGTTGCCTGCTTAAGCACATAAAATACTATTTTGTTTTGCTACTCGTAGAACTGTAAGAAAAACCATAAAACATGCACGGGCATGCTTGAGCAATTTTTATATATTCCTATAAGATACTTAAAAAATCTAATTTTTATTTTCACCTAAAAAGGATTTTAAATCAAAAAGGCACTTTATCTGATCTGTGGCACTCAAAAGTTAAGAAGTTTTGGTTTTTGGAGAGAAATCGAATAGTAAAACCAGCAACAGGATTCGTTTAAAAGGATGTCGTTTAAGATATTGGAAAAACAAAGTTTTAGTTGCCAACTTCGATGCACCAGACAGGAAAGAGAATGTCCGGGATGAGCAGTGAGTAATTTTCTGGAGAGTTGAGGAGGTCAAGGCACCTCAACAAATAATGATTAAAGAACATCAAGCTTTAACCAGACTCACTCGATGTTCCGCAAAACAGACACCTGTATCGTACAGAAAGTAGCAACGGCCCTTGCAGCAATTTCAGGTTTAAGTCACAACGAGAACGTTGCAACGAATGTAGGCACCTCAAAGAAATTAGGAACTCCAGGATCCTTCCCACAAGGTATAACCTCCAGGCAACTCGGCCAATTAATTTTTGCTACAGTGTTCAGAAGGTGCGGCACAATTAAAGTCATTAAGGAACCTCCTAGAGAAGTGGTTCGTACATCTGTAAGTAGACAACAGTGCGTAGGGTACATTTGTTCTCCAAAAACAGATCAAGAAACACACAATCTTCCACCATTACTGCAACTTTAGGTTTAAACCACAAACAGAACGTGTCAGGGAAGAACAGCATCCTCAGCAAAGTTGCCGACACCAAGACCCTTTTTACACTGCAACCTGCGGTCTAACAAAGCTTTAATTGGCCAAGGTTTCAGAAGTTCCTGTACACTCATAGTCAGGCATTCCCCTTCTAGACTTTTGATTGCCCAAGTCGCCCCGGGGAATATGATACTGAACACTATGTTTGTTTTTCGACATTTGACAGAACAGACTTAATAAACAGCAGCTTAAACCGCTGGCCCACCATCAGCTGCCCAAACCCTGTTAAAAACAATCGAAAATTTTCTCTTGGAAAGTTTTGCTCCCTCAACGACTGACTCCCTTTTTTTGGCAGGAAAAACTTCAACCTCAATAAATCTGCATTTTTATGTAAATCCTGTTCAATGTCTGTCAATTTCCTTTTGTAGTATCCAATTTTATAGACATTCGTAATCACTACGAGTATGTTACCATTTTTGATGGCCAAAATTAAAATTAATTAATTTTATTTCCCCCCCAAAACAAATATTACAAGTAACATTGACATTTTAAAGAACGAACCCCAAAGAATTTGAAGAAAGCAAGAGAGAAAGAGTAACCAAAACAAATTTTAAATTGTTGCCCAAAAATTCGTTCCAAATTTCATGCCACCGTCTGTTGTTTAGCGCAAAACAAAACACGACACAAGCAGGGTTGTATTTGCAAACAAAAACTACCGGCAAGTGTTTTGTTATTCGCCATAATGCACAAACAAAAGAGTGGTGAAATTTAATATTTGAAATAACTTTAAACAACATGTCCTGCAACAATAAAATATCATTAAAAATTCCAAAACTTTATGATCCATTTTCACGAGGTCGGTAGTCTGAGTGACATTGAGTTATGATGGCAACATTTAGCGGCATCTCCGTCCTTTTGCCGCACAGCAGACGAGACAAAAGCGAAAGCATTTTACAGGGATTACATGCATATTAGCATATTTTTCCTTTTCCTTCCAGGGATTATTGCGTTGCTGCTGCTGTTGCTGTTGCTGGGTGGGGGAGGACGTTAAACACGTGCACTTGTTGTGTTTGTATTGCACAAGGGGGTGGTATTTTAATGCAATTTTTGGGGGTGGTTGGTAGGTTAGAAGTAAAAAACTGAAAGCAAAAAGATATCCTTTACAAGCAAAAAGAAAACAATCATATTTTTGGTTTTGTTAAACAAACTTATGATTATTTTAAGCTGTGATGATATTAAAACAAATAAATTTTGAAGTGGATTTTATTTTGTAAGTTTTAAAAAAGGGGTTGGTAGTTGTAATTTAAATATTTCCTTTAAACCCACAACTGGTTGGAATGAGTTTAATTTCAGTGTAATGCCACCAAATTTATGGAATTTTATAGCAATTTTTTTTGTTTTTTTTTTTTTTTGTAATAAAATAAATCTTTATGAAATTTTGCTTCATTGCAAAAACTGCAAAATTATGTAAAAATATTTCTTTAGCTAAATAAAGAATGAAATATTTTTAATAACATTTAAAAACTAAAACTATTTCTAACTACAACCAGCTTCCGGCCAGGAAATGTCTGCTAATAAAATCTTCTTTACCGTTAGCCAGGATATGCAAAATTAATTTAAATCGCATTATGTTTTTATTTTAACTGTAATTAAAAAAAAAAACAAAAATTATGATAATTCCAACTTGTGTGGGAATATTTTCTTTGAAGGCTTCAATATCGTATAACCATTCATTTTAAAATTTGTTCGAATAACATTAAATCTAATTTTAGTTTAAGATTAAGCAACAATAATAGCAATGATTTTAATAGCAAATATTTCAATAGTTTTAAATAAATAATTGATATCTGTAATTGAATAAGTTATTTGCTAAAAGCCAACTAATAAAATACACACATACACATGAATATATCAGACAAAATATAACAACAACAAAATCCTTGTTGATAATAAGACAAACTAAATATATAAATTTTTGTAAATTTTCTAAAATTATTTTATGGCCTATTTCTAGATACTAAATTTGTTGTAAAGAAGTCTTTTCAGTAGCAAAAATATTTCTGTAGAAAATTTTTCACTTAGAAAAAGTTTACGACATGAAAATGTTTTTTAAAAAATATTCAATCAAAAAAATTTTTTCATTAAAATATTAATATTTATAGAAAATTTAACTAAACAAGTTGTACGATAACAAAGTTGTCTGATAATAAAATTTGTTTTTATAAACTAATCGAGGAGAAAATTTTTTCGATAACAACATTTTTCTATAGGAAATACATCGATAACAAAATCATTGAACAGCAAAAATTGAACAAAACGTTTCGATAACAAGTTTTTCTATAACAAAATTTTTCAATGACAAAATCTTTCAATAGCACAACTTTTTTATAGAAAATTTAACAAAACTTATCTTTATACGAAATTTTCTAATAATAAAATTTATTTTTATAAACTAATCGAGGAGAAAATTTTTTCGATAACAACATTTTTCTATAGAAAATATATCGATAACAAAATCATTGAACAGCAAAAATTGAACAAAACGTTTCGATAACAAGTTTTTCTATAACGAAATTTTTCAATGACAAAATCTTTCAATAGCACAATTTTTTTATAGAAAATTTAACAAAACTTATCTTCATACGAAATTTTCTGATAATTGTTTTTATAAACTAATCGAGGAGAAAATTTTTTCGATAACAACATTTTTCTATAGGAAATACATCGATAACAAAATCATTGAACAGCAAAAATTGAACAAAACGTTTCGATAACAAGTTTTTGTATAACAAAATTTTTCCATAATAAATTTATTTAATCATAAATTTTTACAGTACTTAATATTTCTCATAGAAATTGTTCGATAAAAAAATTATTTTGTAAAACATTTTCAATAAAAAAAATTTTTTTCTCAGAAATTTTTCGATAACAAAATTTTTCTATCGAAAATATTTCAAAATAAAATTTTTTTAATGGAGAATTTTCCTATAGTGAAATTTTAAAAATATATCCATATATTTTCCATAGAAGTTTTTCGATAACGAAATTTTTCTATAGAAAGTTTTTAGTAACACAATTTTTACTCTCAAAAATTTGTCGATGACAAAATTTTGCCATAAAAAAATTTTGATATTACAAATTTTTTCAATAGTAAAAGTTTTGAAATTTTTGCTCTAAAAATTTTTCGATGACAAAATTTTGCTATAAAATAAATAAAATTTTTTCATCGAGAATTTTTCGATAGAAAAATATTGTTATCCGTTAACAACATTTCACAACGGTAAATTTTTCAATAATAAAATTTTTTCATGGAAACTCTTTGATAACAGATTTTTTTCTGTAAAAATTTTTCGATGACAAAAATTTGCTATTTAAAATTTTGCGATAACAAATATGTTTTTATTGAAAAATTTTCAATATCAAATTTTTTGCTACAGAATTTTCAGATGACAAAATTTTTGAATAGAAAATTTTCGTATATTTAAATATCCGTAACAGAGCCTTTCGATAATAACATTTTTCTATAGAAAATTGTTCGATAGTAAAATCTTTACACAGAAAAATTATGCAATCACAAAATCTTTCTGTAGACAAATTTTCGTTCAAAAAAGAAAAAAATTCCGTAGAAAATTCTCCATTTGCAAAATGTGTATGTCTTTCGAAATAAGCAGCTTTACGACGTCTTTGAAATAATGTAAAATCAAAAAACCCTAAACTTGCAGCAACGCAAATTTGCTTCTTAAACACAAAATGCAATTGTATTGGTTGGAGAGCATAAAATACAATTACATTCATTCTATGAATTCTTAAGAGCACAGAAAATAATCGAAAAATAAATTTAGAAAGGAAAAATCTTAGAAAAACAAGCCACTATTAAACACATACATTTTGAACAGAATTTTAAGTTTAAAATAGGATTCTCAATACGAGGCCGACTGGAAAGAGTTCTTTTGGAGTGAGTGCAAAATTTTAATATACCAAAAAATGCCAGAATTGATTTTAAGTCTCATAATGGTTGCATGCAAATCAGCTGCATTGTAGGCAGTTGCAAGTGGGCGGGTTGTTTGCGAAGTTCAACTGCCGAAGCCGCTTAAGACCCTCCTCGTAAAACTATCGACTGGGTGCTGCTGTTCACTTGTAGTATCCCAACTGCCAGCAACATGGTCACGCATACATAATCAGCTTTTTTGCTCGTGGTGCAACAGTCAATGTTCCACAAGTTCTTTATTAAAAATCTAGTGAAAATAAAATCAAAATCAAGTACTTTATATGCAGATGATGTGAGGCGAGCGAAATGAATATAAAAATTGAAGATGAGGAAAAATGATTATGATTTAAAATCAGATGAGTACGAAAGCAGCACATTAAGTTTAAGCTGCTGAAATCTGGATAAGATTTGCCAGCTGCTAGAAGCAAAGTTTTCTGTTTCCTGTTAAAACCAAATGCAAGAATAACAAATTTAAATCCTGCAAATCTGGTGATTTGTGCTTTTATTATGAAACGGAACGAAATGGATTTTATCGGCTGTCAACAGAAGCAACACACACACACACACACACACAGAATCAAAGTCTGGTGTCGTATGCAAATGAAGAGAAAGCACAAGTTTTAATCATAAACAGCTTAAAAACTATATAACAAAATTTCCACAGAGGGCGGGCCCTGCTTTGTTTTTATTATTATTATATATATATATATATTATATTTTTATTATTTTATTTATTATTTGCCCAAAAAATTCGCCGCATAAAATGTTGCAAAAAATATTATTTTGATAATAAATTTCATAAAATCAAATATGTCTGTAGAATAAATTTTTTAGAGACAAGTTTTTCTATATAAACAATTTTCGATAAGAAACGTTTTTTAACAATAAATAAATAAATAATTGATACAAAAAGTTTTTTAAAGAAAAACTTTTTCGAAGTAACAATATTTCCATAGAAAATATTTTAAAGAATAAAAATTAAAAAATATCGATAGCAAAATTTTTCATTAGAAAAAATTAAATAGAAAAAAATTTATTTGGATAACAAAACTTGTCTGCTCTTAAAAAAAAATTTAACAAAATTTTTCTATAAAACAACTCTTTATAAGAAATATTTTTAAAGACAAATTTTCGATAAAAATTCTTTTGTTTTATATATTTGTAATAGGCAATAAAATTTGTCAATAAAAAAAATGTTTTAAAAGCGATAAAAATTTTAATATTAGAAATTTTTTCGACAAAATAGTTGTCTTTCCAAGAGATAATTCTTAATAGGAAAAAATTCAATGGAAAATTTATTGACTGAAAAAAAATTTTTGACAAAATAGTTGTCTCTTCAAGAGAAAAATTTTCAACAGAAAGAAAATTCAATAGAAAATTTATTGATTAATAACAAAAAATTTCCAATTTCCGCAGAAAAATATTTCAAGAATTGTGATGAAAAAATTTTCTTTAAAAAAATTCTTTCAATATCTGTAGAAAAAAAGCAAACATTTTTATTGAAAGAACTTTCTAAAAATCTGCAATATTTTTCTATAAAAAAATTTAAAAAACAATTTTTTTTAATAAAAAAAATGATCGATAACGAAATTTTGTCGATTTTTCTATAAAAAGAGAAACTTTTCACAGCAAAATGTTTCCATATAAAATATTTGCAAAAGCATATTCTTCAATAAAAAGATTTTGAAACCGCGATGTTTTCTGTCAATATGCAAGTATTTTTTAAAAGGGGCTTCTTGCTGGCAGACCTGAGAAGTCGCATTCACTTCTCAGACATCCTTCTCCAAAATCAAAACGAAATATACACACAAAATCATTGTTAAATCATAAAATATAACAATAAATATGCAAATCAGTTGAACGATACATATGCATTACTCTTTCTTGCCATAACCCAGTTGGCCGCATCTTTGACACATGGAAAATTGGGTGAAAATTAAATGCTCGGCTTTAGGATGGCAGCCAAATCAGATGATACCAAGTGGACAGTTTGAAAATTTTTAATACAACTTTGTCATATAAAACTTTATCAAAGTGTGCAGTAGCCAACAGAACACTGGCGAATGATATTTATTCCAACGTATTGGCTGGACTACCAATAGAAAGCAACATATTATTCTAGATTTTGTGGTTAAACACTTTTTAATCTTTTAATGCTATTTATACAGCAAAACGTGTTCCTAAAGCTGGCGACTACTTCAACTATTTGGTTAATTGGGTAACAACACCAACACAGTATATGTGTATAATAATGATTCAGATTTTATATGGTTTCTTTGAAAGGAAAAAACATATAGTTGTAAGAAGAAATAAATAGTCTGAATTTAATACGTGTGAAAAATACACAATTGCACGATATGACATAAAAATTAATAACAAAGAAATATAAATAGAGTCCGGCAGATGGTGTTAAACGAAATGTGTTGGTCTTATATTTTCAAAGGATGAAAATTAATATTAATATATTTTGCATTCTTTTCTATTGTGTTTTCGAAACGATGATATTCTTTTAATCCCTATAGTTTGTTTTCTTGCTAGACTTGAAACTAATCCCAGTTATGTTGAATTCTCTATTTGGTATTTGCTTTTCTGGCAGGTTGTTGGCGGTTTTCTTGCATTCAACGGTGATATTTCTGTTTCTAATTTTTTCTGACATTTAAGGAACTTAAATTTTGGCGACTTTTTTTCATTTTGACAATATTTTTCTCTGCCTTTAATTCGTTTCTTTCTAGTTGCCAGTCCTGTGGAAAAGCGTTTGAATTTAATTTTTATTTTTTTCCTTCATCGGTTTTTTCACTCCAAATTTTTAAACGATTTTATTTAGGCGATTTTTGCTTTTCCTGATTTCTTTATTATTACAATTTAATTGTTCTTTTTTAACAAGTTCCTTTTACTTTCTTTCCACATAATCCCCGTCCATTGTTTGCTTTTTTAAATTAAAAAATTTTTTTTTATACACAGTGAAACCTTTCATAATGGAAAGCATTTAACATCGAACTTATTCTCTAACCGAACAGGTTTCAAAATTTGAATAAAAAAAAATGTGCACATCTCTTTAAACCACACAAAATTATCAAAACCCTTAGTGTCCGGTATTGGGAGGTTTCACTGCAAGCGGTTTCATTTTTTTACTTTGACGTTTTTTTTCATATATATGTATGTATATAAGCGATTGTTAAGCTACAGCAGTAACAATATTTATATTGTGTAAAAATTATTATTGTTATTATCAAAATCGTGCGATTTAATTTCACTGAATTTTTCACAGCAAAACACATAATCCAGACCAATCCAGATCTCTGCACATATTCAGTGAAAACTATTTTTAAAATTTAAATAAGCAAAAATTTGTTCTCTTTCGTATCACTGATTCCATCTTCAAACCAATTTCGTGGTTCCAATACGTTTATCCTGTCATTTTCCGCGAAAATTTTTCGAAAATCATTGGAATGTTCGCAAATGGAATTCCTTGGATATTTTTGGTGCTTTCGTGAACAAAACACGTGAAAGTTTTTCGAAACGAAATAATGGTTTTAATCCAAAAATAAAAGAAAACTTTGCTTTTTATCTGAAAAGCGGAAAACGAAAATACGGATAGAATTCCGTTATCGCTCGGAATTAAACTCTGTCATTTCAATATATTATATTCGACTTGTGAGAAGTTAAAACTAGATTTTTTTCCATTTCATTTTTTAAGGAGATTTTCTTGGGTTCAGCTTGATTATTAGCATTTGATGCCGGTATTAACTTTTCTCTTCTCTCTCTCTCTCTCTCTCTCTCTCTCTCGGTCTCTTTTCTCTCGACCAATTTAACTGAAGTGAAAAAATCGCTTAATTCGGTAACATTTTATGATGAACATCCAGCGCGTGATGACGCTTAAACTCGAGTATCAAGACACTTGGAATAATTGTTTGTAACATTTTCGTTTTTAGCTTCATTCACATCAAGAGCACAAAACTTTATAAATACACTGCAACTCAACTTCAACACACAAAAATTTTTAAGTGACTTAAAGGTGATGAAGTAGTTGCCAAAACCAACCTCAAACAACGACCAACACAAAAGGCCACAATCATCGACTGACTGAATAAATGTACTTCAGTGCACTTGTGAAGTGTTTCGCCGAACAAACGGCCAACCAGACATATTCTCAACAATCTATGGCAGAGATTTTCGACCGAAATAAGTAACAAAAAGTGATTGAGAAAAAGATACAATTTGCTGGAAAACAAATCGCAGAACTTGTTAAAGATTTCGATAACAGGGATTAAATGATAATGATAAAAAGTTGCCTTGGGTTTTGCTCTTCTGTTTTATTTTTTATTTTGTGCCATTGAAAATTTTAAGTAACAATTTAGGGCATTAAAAACTGTTTGAATTGCACTTGAGAAAGTTTGGAAAAAGTTCTTAAGCCAAAAGAGAAATTAAAAGACAAGTTGCTGCAGTTGAAGGATGATGCAGGAACTTTATCATTTTTGAGGTTATAAATTTACCAAATTTTGGGGATTTTATTACAACAAATTTTTTATATTAATTTTTTACATAAAAGCTTAAATAAATAAAAATTAAAAATTAAATCGTTTAAAGTTTTCTGATATTTCGCTGGGAATAAAAAAATTAAAAAAAGGCTGAATAGATTAAAAGTCTAAAACTAAAAGTCTTTTTGCCGCTTTTCTCTAGTTTCTTTGTATTCTGGATTATTTATAAATATATATTCTGCCGAAAGTTTATGGTTCAGGACTTAATCAATGTTATTCTCGTACATTTTAGTATTAACATTGATTTGCTAATAATCATCTTTATTTATGTCCGGCTTAAGTACTTGTGGCTCTGGGAAACTTATATCGTCTAGAGTTATTTCATCTTCCTCATAATCCCAATTTGTAACAATTTTTAAAAGTTGTTCGTTTTCTTGTTTTATGGGATCGATGGGAACTATTGCAGGGTCGGAGTCCTTCTCAGCGAGCTGACCCTCTAATTTTAACGGATATGACTCAGCCACAGCCCAGAATGACAGGACTTTAATAAAGCAAAATAAAAAGAAAGCAATCTGTAAAAATGGACACTCTTCCGTTTGATCTTTTTTTATACTGACCAACAAAAATTACAGCAATTTTTACCACAACCATTTTTAATCTTCTTCTTTTTATGTCTTCTTTCTGATATTTTTAATGAAACTAAATTGCCGTTGTAACACATTTCCCGTATTTATAGATCTATTTCACCTTAAGCTTAAGCAATTTGTTGGAAATTTTCTCAAAAACATTTGAGCAAATATGATTGTTTCAAATACCACCCAACATTTGTACCAATTTAAATTAGTCCAAGACAAATACTCGTGTTAGAAAATTAAATTCAATGAATTGATACAGTAAAGTTTTCGTCAGCGTACACTGAACGACAATAAAAAAATTTATAACTATTTCGAACAAAAGCCATTAGCTTGTGTTGGAAAAAATATGCAAAATTTTGCGATAACAAAATTATTCTATAAAAAATTTTTCAATGACAAAATATTTCTATAGAAACAACTTTTTGTAATAAAATTTTACTATAAAAATTTTTCTCTAATGAGACTCTGCGATAATAAAATTTTCGACAACAAAATCTTTCTACACAAAATTCTCCGATAATAAAATTGTCCCAATAAAAATTAAACATAAACCATAAAACAAACTTTCGACTACAACATTTTTTTACAGAAACCTTTTGGACAGCAATATTTTTCTCTAGAAAATGTTTAATGCCCCAAAAAAAGTTTGTGTTTAGACGGTCTACATTAATGTAAATTGTATGTATTTATTTAAGGAGTTTTATGTTTTTGTAACTGAACACACAATAACAATAAACAATTATGACCCACTTCTTAACTTTTTTTGTCTAATGCGAGAATCTGTTTACACACAAATTTACCTGTAAGGTTTTTATTGGGTTAACAAAATGCATTTTATATATTTTAATACTGGAGAATTTATTTGTGTTTTTAAATTCTTTTCATTTCATTTCCTTATTTAATAAAACAAAAACAAAAATTATAAGCTTGGAAAAGGTCTTTAAGCTTTAATGTAAATTTTTTTAATTAATAATTCTTTGCCAGAAGCTTTTTATATTAAAGAAATAACGTTTACAATGAATTAAAACTGTTAATAAAAGCTTTAGTTTCAAGATCGTTTTTATTAATTGTTCTCTCAAGTTTCCGTCTCTCACAGACGTGCACAGGCACGCACACACATGTCTCTCTTCAACTCATGAAATGTAAACAAACTAAAAATGAGAAAACCAAATACAGGCAAGTTTTGCTTTGATGAACATTTGAAAAAAAAAACACTGGAATTTGTTTTTATCGAATAGTAGGAGAAAAACTTGATCTAAAGTAAAGTTCTGTTTTCTTATTGCATGACAAAATGAAAAGTAATTAAGACATTTTCAATTAGAGTGACAGATGAATGAGTGACAGATGAGCTGGACAAAGGAAAGCTCATCAATAAATTAAAAAAATGCCTTAAATCGGCAAAATTTTATTTAAACGATTTCTTAATAATAAATACTATTTGAAAAAACATTCATTTGAATTTTTAATGCAAAAAGTTTTGTGCCAAGAAAATTTTAATTCTAACAAATGACTTGTTTGATACCCGTAAAGCAACTTCCCTTGATTTTAGCTTTAAAACTGACTTTAGCGGAATAAAATAATATTTTTTTCTTAGAAAGAACAAGAAAACTGCGGCATTAAATTTCTTCGTGCTTTCGGTACGTAAAACTATTATATATATAATAGTCTAGTTTAACAAGGATATGGATATTATAAAAAAAATGTTTCTATGCTCCTACTCGGGGACGAGATTTAGAGGATGGGAGATATAATTACCATCACGAATTCGGCACGGGGCAATTAAGTCCCGTCCGTCCTAGGCATATAAAAATGAAGTAAATGTTTGTATATAAATAAATAACATTTATTGTATTTTACATTTAGGGGCCTTTTGTTTATTCGTACAAACTGCAATTTGTACATGTCAAATAAATAACGAAACATTTGAAATTTGTTTCTTAAAGCCGACTGAAGTGTTTCTTTAGTTCTTTTTTATACTTTGTTTTGTTTTTATTTCGATTTATACATAAATTTTTTAGGACTTTTTCATTTGTGAAACGTTTTAGCGCAGCTCGCGTGTATGCAAATAGCAAAAATCGAGAAAACACAAAATAACATCCAAATAGATTGACTGGCTGGCAATACCTCTGGCTAATAAATAAAAGAAGCAGCAAAAACTACAACAAAATTGTGTTCCTTCTAGCATTTTTTTTTTTTTTCAAAAGTGATTATTGTTATTTTTTCTACTCAAATAGTCTTTCATTAAAGTTTAAACAAAAACGATAGAGACGATATGAAAGCGCTCGCAAATTAAGTACAAGTAATGAATTTGAAAGAAGAAAAAAATTAAGAAAAAACAAATAAGATAAAATAAAATAACAAGCCAGACAAATGAGTAAAACAAATAATATTTCGCCTTAACAACAACAACAATGACGAATCAAACTCAGGCGCAGCTGGTCCACAGTGACGATCCAATGCTGCTGTACACAGTCGCTGGCTTCGACAATCCTTTCGATAACACCTCAATAGTTGTTATGATGATTATGGCCTGGATCATATTGATAATAAGTTTCTCGCTTTGCTGCTGTTCTCAGTGTTTCAGGGGTGGTGGGATTTGGGCGAGTAAATGGCTGGCGTGCGGTATGAATGGAGCGGCAAGTGAACCTGGTGACGACTACTACGATAACAACAGCGTAACGGCTGTAGCGATGGATATTGGTAAGTACACACGGTCATTGTTAAGCAGCTGAACAACAAAAAATAAACAAGTTAAATAAAGAGAATTTCTCTATTTTGTTGTTGGTATAAGA
The DNA here is from genome assembly GCA_932526305.1 of Epicampocera succincta. Taxonomy (NCBI): domain Eukaryota; kingdom Metazoa; phylum Arthropoda; class Insecta; order Diptera; family Tachinidae; genus Epicampocera; species Epicampocera succincta. Next base: position 9,574,857 of record OW052035.1, on the reverse strand, counting down.
AAAGTTTTATGTCACAGCAAACCAACACATAGAGAGAGAGAGAGAGTGAAAGATCGTTAAAACGAGTGTTTTATAAAGTGAAGTGCATTTTTAGAATTCATACTTTTAGGCTTTTACTTGCGGTATTTGTCAGGCAAACGTTGTATGGGGCTCAGAATGCACTGTTTGAAAAACAAATTTAGCCAAAAAACCTAAAATGTTTAATGTAATTCAGGAACAGTCTTCTCTCAAATGTTCTCGATCGTTTGAAATACCTTTCTAAACATTTTAGATTAAAAAATAAATTAACAAGCAAATGTTTATATTTTGCTTATTGTCATCTTCATTTATCTTTGTTGAACATTTTATGTATGACACCCTCATTTGACTAGATGGCCATGGTTGATGGTCCTGAATTTAAATTAGTTGTGAAATTGACAATCAATTCGTTTTTCGTTTTTTGCCTTTAACAAATTACATTTAAAAAAAAAAATCTTTAAATATGTTGGTACACGAAATAATTTTCCCTCTAGCTCTGAAACAGTCAATAAAAATTATATAGAGCCTATTTTGAGGCTGCGCATTTTTATGTTGATTTGTTTTAGGCTTAAATGACTATTTGGTGCTACATTTTAAATTAAACAGCAGACATGAATTGTTCACAGATAAATCTCTCTTTACCGCAACGACTTCGTTCGTTCGTTGTTGGGTACGAGCAGAAATATCATTATTATTACCCTGGCTTAATATGAGTTGTTAAATGTATTCCAATGGGATATTAAAAGGCACAGAAATTCCATTTAATACCGAATCAACTGTTTGTCTCACATATATGCCGCATTCTCTGCTTGCTAACTTTTTTTCTTATGCCTTAAATATTTAATGGACCGAAATGACTGAATATGAATGAATCTGTACAGAAACATGAATTGAGGAAAAAAAAAATTAAGCACATTTTTGGGAAATATAATCCATTATTTATTTTAAACATATTGTATACATTTGGAGATGTGTTATTATTAGCAAATGTTGCCTACTTTGAGGAGGCTGGAAGTATCTATAAATGTTTTTTGGAGGAAGCCTAATTTAACGGTATAATAATCTTAGGCAAATGTAGTCCATAAAAATAAATTAACGCTACTTTTGAGATTTTCAAGCTTGTTGTATACCACGGCTCAAGGTAGGGTTATGGGGCAAACTTTTATACATTTACTTATGCTAGTGGCAGATAATTTAAGCGGCTAAAGTTGGGGTCATACGATTCACCAATCGGGTCCTATTTTTATTTGACTGCATGACACCAATAAAATTGTACCAGTCAAACATTTTCCAGTCACATGATTACCCCATTTTGTACTAATTTGATTGACGCGATAGAATATGAAAACGGCTTTTGCGGCAATAGGTGTCACAGCCCAGTTGCAGTAATCTCAAGTATCAGCTGCATTATATTTTAATTCCTTTTGTTTCTAAGTGCTGGAGAATGGATATAAAATCGTATACAAAATCTTAGTAAAAAGAGAGGTAATTGGGATCGCAGGGTGACTAAAAAAAGGGGTCACTGATCGTATGTCCACTGGGGAATAACATTTGGCTTTTGCTCTATTGCAGATTTCCAATTCATTTTTGTCGACTGTGCAGTGCTCTATAACATCGGAAAATTCTACACCGAAACCCCTTAAAATGTATGTAGATATAATCAATAGGTATATTTTTATTGCTCATAGAAAAAATTTACAAGGAAGGAAATTAATTGAGGAAATTAATGTCCACTTTAATTGCAGCATAAGAACTGAAATAATATTTTTGGCATTTTTATTATCGCACGTTGTTGCCATCAAATACTCACTCACACGTTTGTCGCATCAGGGTTTCATTTGGTGGGCCGAACGAAGCTCAATATTGGACACAATTACCACAGGAGTCCTTTAATAGTGCAATCACACGATTTTGGTATAAAAATTGGTAAAAATGGGAGCCAAATGCGTCAATCATGTGATTCTACCTATAGAGCATCTCTGTTTTAGTTTTATTCTTAAAATCTGTATCTAATACAACTCATTATGCCACTTATGGCTGTCAATTATAATTTTATTGTAAAAGTTAAAAGTTTCTGCATTAACATTGAGGCTGATTAAAATTTCTACACTACAAATTTGTTCTTTGCGGCCTACAAAAAGAGAAAAACATTTTACCACATAATTCCTGGTTAAGTTCTTTTGTTCGTTTTTCTGCTGGACGAGATTTTAAAAAAAATCGTATTATTAAAAATATTATTAAGTTTAAAGTTCCACAGAAAAATAAAGGATCACAAAATATAGATTTTTTTAACTTTATCCGTTAATAGAGGTCCAATTTGTTGTTATTTATTCAGTTTGTTCTACCAAACCAATAAAGCAATAAAACACTTAAAAGATAATAATTTATAAAAGTGCTCTGCACATCTTAAACAAACCCGGGGTGGATAGAGGTGTAAGGCCCTTTGGCGGGAAAATGTTAGTAACCACAAGAGATCTCTTTTCAATTTAAACGCTTTTTTTTCCATATAAACAAACAATAAATTAGAGGAACTATAATACCCCTCGCCCCAAAAATTAGCTACGCCTTTGCCATAATCGTTTTTCTGACTGATTTATTTACAGTCCAACATCTTTTCTTCAGTAAAAAATAAACCAAAAACCACGATAAGCAAAATACGCCTAAAACTGCACTGCTGTTTGTAGCAGAATGGGCGGCAACTGTTTTCGTGTCATTTACTCAAACAAGGCCCACAGAAAACTCAACTGATTGAACAGTTAACGACCTTTGGGCACTACAATTTGCAAACAAACTTCAGTTTTCATCAACAAATCAGCGCCAGTGATACGGCCAATTCACTTGAGATCAAAGAACAGCCAATAGATCCCCCAAAAAAAAGTCACTTGATTTTGATTTTACTATCCCTAATAATAAAGTTAGTCCTCTTTAGAAAGTAAAACATTTAGTCCACGTCCCAGACAGTCTTTATTTTAGTGTCAGTTGAAGCCAGAAAACTCTTAAACGATAACATTTTATTACACTATTAAAAGTAAAATTATTTAGTCCAATAAATATCCTCAAATAATTAAACATGTTTTTAATTACTTTTAACTTCATATTAATAAATCACAAGTGAATAGAAATAGTTTAATTTTATTCAATTCTATCTTTGGGCATTTATTTAACAACATTTCAGGAAAATATTTATATTTTCTTTTAATTTTTTTAAATATAACTGATAATGAAGTGGATAACTTTATTGGAAAACATAAAAATACCAGAAGAGAGAAAATATATCCATAAAAAAAAAAATATTATATATTTCCTTTTCGTTTTCCTTTCCGTTTAACTGTTGCTGTTATTATTGTTGTGCTCTATTGCATTACACGTAAAAATGTGTGTATTGAGAACTCATTGGAGCCCCTAGATGAAGTACGAGCGTGAGGTATGTGGCAAATGCGTGCGTGTTTCAGCAGTATGTACGAGTATTTTTGTATTTTTATTTGCCATTAAATGTTTATCACGAAGCAGAGTAGATTGTGTGTGAAAAAAGCTCGCATTAAAATGACAATAGCAAAAGTTATAAAAACAGGAGTAGAGAGCAGAAAAAAGGAATCGTATTATCGTAGAATATTGTCATAGTCTGCATAATATAACAACAATAACAGCAGCAATATGCATAATAAAGTTCAAACGTAGTTATTTTGTTTTTCTTTCTTTATCGGAACTGAAAGTAAATAGTCACATGCTGTGTGGCAAAGAGAGGGTTAATTGTGGCGATGACATTTAAGAAATTGAAGACAACGCAAACGTCTATAAGGCAAATTGTTGTTATGCCTTTGGCGGGTGCTTGCGTGTAAAACATCTTCCATTATTGATTTCCATCATAATTCAAACAAATGGTTTTAAGAATCCTTTTCTTATCCTTGCGGTATCAGTCACTTTCAAAACGAAAAACGAATACCACTTCATTATCATTAAATATTTCTCGACAATCTGGAGGGCATTCTACCATCTTTTAATATAAAAGCCCGTCCTAAACCAAATCCTCAATTAGAGTTCCGGTAGCTCTCACGTGACATGTCACACAAGCATCTTAATACACAATAAGCACAATAATAAGGAATGAAATTTATTTGCTTTTAAATATGCCTCGACAATCTGCCATCTTTTAACACAAAACCTCGTCTTAAACCAAATCCTCAATTAGAGTTCCGGTAGCTCTCACGTGACATGTCACACAAGCATCTTAATGCACCTTTTAATACACAATAATAAAGAATCACATTTTCTCGCTTTTAAATATCTCTTGACAATGTAGGAGGCTAATTTGCCATCTTTTAGCACAAAACCTAAGACTAATCCCCAGTTAGAGTTCCAATAACTGTTGCGTGACATTTCACAGAAACATCTTAATATATAATAATCATAATAATAGAGAATAACATTTCTGCGCTTTCAAATATTTCTTGACAATCGATTTTCTTTTAACATAAAAACCTGTCCTGAGACCTATTGCGTGACGTGTCACACAACGTGTTTAATGCTTAACACGAGTAAATATAAAATATTAAACTCGCTACCGAACCCGGTGAACAAAGAATCAATAATTTCCCATTGATTAAATAAACCGATAAATGTGGCTGTCAGAGAGTCAAACAGCTCTTTTTTCGTAACCCATTTTGTGTTAACTAGAAAAATGTTCATATGTTTTCCCTCTGGAATAATGAAGACGAAAGCAAAAATAGAACAATAACAGAACAAAATACAACAACACCAACTTCAGTATAACCTCAATGAAAATTTTATTGAACATGCATTTGCATGACAATGATATTTGGTTCACATTATTCGACACACTACAGTCGTTCTTGTGTTCCTGGCTACGGAACGAACACAGTGATGATAAGAAGAAATAAAAGTTATAATAATGATCAAATATAGAACGAATGGCAAATGCTGTAGTTGTTAGCGGGTAAAGGAATAAGGCCACAGAGCTAAAAATTGAGGACCTTTTTTTTTTGATAAAATTTATAGTTGTGCAAAAAAACGTTGTCATCACAAACGTTATTTTCAAAAACGTGGAAATACTGCCACAAGTTTTAGTTACTTTTAAAATGGGAGCCGGTATTATCGGATCTTCTTCATGATCTTTAAGCCGGTTGAACGCTATTGAAATTATAAATTTTTATATTCAGTCTCTTTTTAGACTACTTGAAAAAAGATATTGCCTGGAAAATAGGGCTCGAAGTTAGTCCAGTATTCGACCAACAATCTCTAATTTGGAGGCACTAAATAGGACAGAGTTGCAAAAAAGTGTATTTAATATAAGTTTTTCTTTCTTATTTTTTCTCGGCGTTTTCTCCGCTTCTATTTGTAAGAATAAAACGGCAAAAGATACTTATTAAAAATACTCCTTGTTAAGAGTGTTTGGCCATCTCTGGGTTTAATAGTAATTCCAGGATATAACAAACATCCTTGTTTTTGTCTTGTTTTTTAAATATGAAATAAAAATTTCTTCATATCAATTTTTTGTTGTTGTTGCAAAAACCAACTCAAAACATATTATTCTTTTTATCTGAATATCCGTATATGTTCTATATAAATTTCTTTTATAACATATCTCTCTAGCAGCTGATTTTAAGGGCTTTCAAATGTTAGTTTTTTCATCCCTGCATTTCACAACACCTCTATCCATCAGCTGGTTTAAATTGTTTTCAAACGTTTTTTTTTTCTAGCGTCGTTTTGTCAGAACTAGATCTTACAATACTCGTCTCTGTCAGCAGATTTGAAACGTTTTCAATAAGCACTTTTTCCATCTCTGTGCTAGACTGTACTGTCTGCAAACAAACTTAAAGCGTTATATAAATAGAAACCGAAAGTCTAACTTCCGTAGAAAAGACAAATTACTTGTACAATAATTTCTGTAATAAATAAGTGGCTAAAACTTTTCCTAATCACCCATCCTAAAATATGTCAATGTCATGTCTGAAAGGGCCCTTGAAAATGTAAACGCGCCCGGTTTCCTTGTTTAACTGTAAATAGAACCGATTTTATTATTGTCCTTGTTGTTTTAAACAATAACAGATATTTGAGTGTGATGATAGAAAAATTATGCTTGTTATCACATAAAAACTGTTGCTACGAATTGTTCCCCATTTGATATTTTGGTCTCTAGAACAAAAAATTGAGCTACAGTTCTGGCTCAGCAAATACAATTACTGAAATGACCAGTTAAAGTTTTCTTTAATCTATAGAACAGAATCAATTATCTGATCAAACATAAGATAAAGCAAATTGTTGTTGCATCAGCAAAAATATTTATTTGAAAAAAACAACAAGTATTTTTTAAACAAAAAGTTTATTGCTTTTCTTGTGCTACGGAATTAATTTTCTGTGAATTGGATTAAGTTAAAGGAAAATGGAAAAACAAGGATGTCGTAATCGTTTGATAATGAATAAAGCAATAATAGTGGAGGACTCCTGTCCTTGTCACAAGGGTTTGTGTTGGATATGTCCATTCTGTACAGTTGCCTTTAACAGGCGTGATATTCTGTGACTACCTTCGATAGTATTATTGGACTTTTCCTATCCAGTTTTAGGGCGAGAAAGTTTTTAAAATGTACAAGTCCATCAGCAGCATTGTAATATTTGCTCACGATAACTGTTACCGATTTAGGTGTCTCTCCTTTAAGGAGACTCCTGTTGCAGCCATACTATAGAATGGAGTCACAGAAAGTCTGCTCAGTCCCTTTTTTGAGATATTTATAGGTATGTCTGCACTACGTTGCAGAGTAATTTGATAGCAGGTCCTTAGGCTGTTTAGTCCGTTGTGACCCGGCAATAGGTGAAGCTGCAACTGTCTACCGCCTTTTGAGTACCGCTTTCCCACATTATGCCTGCAGTTTCCAGCATCGCGTATAGTTCCGCCTGGAATGTCCTTGACAATTAAAAAAAAATTGTTATTGTTATTTGTTATTAAAAAAAAACTGTTTGATGGAAATAATTCCCAAACTATTTACATCCTTTCGGCTAGAACTTTCTCTACGAACCAACTTTAGCATAGTTGAACTGAAACATGTACACTTAAGCCTTTTTTAGAGGCCATAAAAGTAGCATGTTGCAAATTTCTTCCTGGCCGGGTCTTAACTAGTTTTCATTTGATTGCACGCACACATCATGTTTTCATATTTTTCCTGTTACGTTTATCCTGCTGTATATTTCTTAGCCCAGAGCTGCAATTTCCTATAGAAATTGGCTCACATACCAACTCCCAAGTATTCAAAGCACAAGTAGGATATTTGAATTTTGTTTCTTTTGCTTATTTGTGTTTCGAAAAAAAATTATAATATTTGTTTATCTACTCTCTAGTCCGATGGACCACAAAAAAGTGTTATTGAACGTCCTTAAATTTAATACTATTTTCTATACTTTTACACACTTTTCTTTTACAAACATTTGTTGTGGCAAGTGACAAGTATAACTTTTCTGGAGGAATATATATCAACAAGAATGATGGATGACAATCGATATCAAAGAGAGGGAGAGGGAGAGAGTGAGAGAAAGAGAGAGATAGAGAAAAAACAGGGCTGCAATATTGTCAAAAATTGTGATAAAAAGAAATTAATTTTTTTTTTTGGTTTAACAAGAGAAAAGAAAATACACACAAAATATTCGCCCTTCCTTGTGCGGTGAAAACCCCTAAATTTTTAAATCACTTTAATTCCTAAAGCGGCAAAAGTTTCTTTTTTTTCCTGATTCCTCTCTAATAATATGTGAAATTAGTCTAATTTTATTATTAAATAATTAAATTATAAACTTCAGGATATGCAAAGAATCGAAATAAATATTAGATCTGCTCCTACTGTAGGCTCTAAAAAAAAGAAGTATTTAAATTTCCAACTGTTGTCCAAAAATTATTATCATTATTATTATTGTAAAAAAAGCGCAATATCTAAATTACGACAATTTGCAGTTGTATTGTCCTTTTATTTAAGCAAAATTTGTGACAAAAAAAAGGATTTTGCAAGATAAGTAAAAGGTTTTTTTTAGGAATCGCGGTTAGATGTTGAAAGGGCATAAAACCGGGTATGTGAGAGGTATTTCAAAGGGCCATACCTGCCATTAGGTATGGAATATACATAAAATCATGCCAAATGTCCGGCCAAGGATCCGAATAGTGCTATTTTGCAATCTATCTGTCTCGTCCTTCCGGCTGAATTTCGGCAATAATATCGTTAAAGCTGATCAGGTGGCTGGGGCTTATTGGCATAGAACTGTGACTGCTTTGGAACATTAACATTTCAAAATCTAAAGAGTGATTTACAGAGTTTCCATGTCTCGTCAAACAGGTTCCCCAAAAGAGATCAGTGCATCGTTTCTGATATAAACCCATAGAAACGATATTATTTAGAATGAAAGGGCGTTACAGGTCTGCGGCTAGAAGCATCAATTGTATGTGTTATTATTCAAAAATCTTACGGAATCGCATTATTCGCAGGAAATTAAAAGAAACTGGAAATACTCGTACACTGGATTAATGTGATACGAATATTTCCGCAAAACAAGCGATCAATCTGATCTGAAAATGTTGCATTAGAAATTACCAAAAATATTGACTTGTTTTTCATAAAAATTTTTAGCCAAATAAATAAAACGCTTTTTGACTGGCCAACTTGTGTCACATACTTTAAAGGCGGGGATTAAAGTAAACATTTAAGGCGTGCCTTAAGGAAAAAACATATCTTGATTATAAATCGCATAAAGCATTATAAAATATTAAAGAAAAATTATTAAATAGCAGACTTTAAAAACGCAGTTATAACAAAATTTTTCCCCAGACATCGAAACAGTTGTTTAGAATTAATATTTGTACCGTAAATAAGTAATTTTCCTTAAACTCCGTAACATCCTTCTTTTTCGGAATTTTCTTTCATTTAATATTTGCCAGCCTTAATAAAAATTTATATTCATCTTTAAGGAAATGTTACCTTTATAAACCAATTTTCCGATCCTTAAATCGCGTTAAGCGGGCACATCCGTTGAAAAACCAATAGATACTATCAAATTAAAACTCAGAAAAAGATCACTAACGAACGATCACAAGCAAAAAAATATGTTGTTTTAACTAAACGAACTTCTTTATTGTCTTTTGCCCGCTGGCAGCCTTGGAAGTTGGAACGCTTTAACCACACAGGCCTTTCTAAAGGAATTTATAAAACAAAAAAGAACTCAACTGTGTCTTTCTATTACCACCAGAAAGTCATACTTTTGCTCAAAATGTTTGTGTTATTTTAAATGTTCTTTTCATACAAACATCACAATGTTTTTGTTGTTTATTTGTTTGTTTGTTTGTTAGCATCCTTGTGAGGATTTATTTTTTTCTGTTCGTCTAGTTTTTTTTGTTATTTGCTTCGAAACGGAAACAGAACGTTAAAAATCATTGGTTTTTTAAATGTTATTTTATGGTCGATAAAAACTTGTAGCGATAAAATGTTTTTCCCTTTTTTTTTATTCAACAAATGCTCGAAATATGTTAAGGATTTCCTTTTTTTATGTAATTTCTCCAAGATTTTCTCCAGGTAGACAGTGAGTATTTTTGTTCTTTAACAAACTGAAAAATTATTACCTAAGATTTTGATTGACAGACACTTAAAGGATTAAGGATTAATTTGAGCGAGGTCGCAACGCACCTGAATAAATATGAAATTATGAAATATTGTAGTTGCTAGAGAAACGGGTTTAAAGTCGTTAAAGAAATTTTATTTATTCGGTTTTTTTCTCTACAACGTATAAAATCAGACAAAAACGCAATTTAGAGTCCTTTCCCTCGCGACATTGTTTATATAACTGTTTGACAAAAACCAAATTTGCTCAAACACGCCAAATTCAGGCACTATGGAACTGATCACAACCGTATAAAAATAATGGGTTCTTTGATGAAAACGAACAATATGAATTCTATGCATAAAATCAAGGCATTCCTTATGCAAGTGGCATTCCTAAGATCAGTGAAATGGGCTCCGGTGTGCAACACCTGGTGACATGTCACAGAACTGTAAGAACAAGAAGATAACATTTTAACCAAAAAAAAAGGGAGGGGGAGAGGTCTTTAGCAGGATAGTGGAAAAATTCAATAGGTTTCTTCGCTCAATCAATGTATAAAGAACTCTCTAAATTCTTACTTGCAGAGTTCAACAAAGATTTGAGTTCTACTCCTAAGAACAACATTCTCAAGGTCGGACAAACGGTTACTGGTTTGCACACTTTGTGATATACTGCGGAACTAGAACCAAAAGCCTTAATGAAAAGCAACTGAAAGAGATTGGTTATAAACAAAATTGGTGTATGTGTTCAGCAGATAACTTTCGAAAATGCAATTTCTTTGATGGTTTTCCGTCATTTTCCGCCAATTTAGGTTTCGGCAAATTTCGATGATTCTTTTAAAATGCGATTTTAGATTTTGATGAATTTTTTATATCGATGCATTTTACATATTCGAGAGATATTACCACCTCTTGCACGCACTGTGACATGTCACAGAACTGGTACTTGTTGAGAATCAATATAATGTCTAGTGTTTCTAACATAGAAAATGCCTTTTCAGTTTCTAATATATTCTATAGAAATGTAGAAATGCTAATGGATACTTTTACCAATTCAAAAGTATGAATTTTGCTAACAACTTTTAACTACTTTTTTTTTTAATCCTCAAGGAGCATTTTTGTATTGTAATATTTTTAAAAATAATTAATCATGTTCACATCTATTGTCGGGCATTTAATTTAAGTTTCTTTAAACATGTTTTTGCCACAACAGCAGATTTTTGTACGACAGAGCATTTTTGCATATTGAAGAGAAATTAACACATTGTCACGCATCACGCAACTAATACTAAAAGGCTTATTAGAAAATTGACTAACGATGTTGTTATATGTAAAAGTGGTGGGGTTTTTTTTTAGAGAAAATATATAGTAACAAAATAAAATAGTTCCAGTGAAGTAGACTTTTATTTGTGCTCGTGCTTTATAGAAATTGATAATTTAAAGTTTCAGTTCTTTGCAAAATTATCCATAATTTTTTGTGACATTTAACTTCAAGATCTTTTTTAATTTTAAGAACATATTTACTGGATTTTACTGCATATTTAAAGCTCATTAGAAACTTTCTTATATGCGTTCTATAACTATAAAATATATTTTTTTTAATTCTCCATACTTTTAAAATAATTGGGTTTTTTCGCCGCAAGTTCCTCATGAAATTGCCTTTCAGGAGCGGCTGAATAATTTTAGAGTCGTTTGTTTTTTTTTCTATTTGCTTTTGTAAAGTTACAATTTTTTAAATTCGTTTTCAACAAAAATTGTTTCAATTTGATCGCACAACGTTTTCAATGTTCTAAACATTTGGTTTTTTTTAAATGCCTGAAATTACCATCACTTATGCCTAAAATTGCCGTCACTTAACGTAATGAAATAAAAATACGATCACAATAAAAACAAACAAAAAAAAAAAAGAAAACAAAAACCAACAATATAGGAGGTATGCAGTTCACTGGAGATGACCTAATGATCTCATTTAGAACATCCGGCGGCCGTAAAAACCCACAAACACACACACTCACACACGTGTAATAGAGAAAAATTAACTTTAACAAAAAACTAAGGGGAAAAAAAGACTGGCCGCTTAAAAAAGAAACGAATAGGGAATAAAACCCTTAACAAATGACTTGTCAGTGGCAACAATAACGACAAAAGGTGACAATAGATGACAAAATACTAATAATGTGCTTTAATTTATAGCCTAAAGTCGGCCTAATAATCGTTTTGTACTTATTTTTTTTTTATCAATAACACTTTGTCAGCTAAATGAAATAAAGGTCCGCAAGCCGTAGGAGAAATTCTGTGGCATGCAATAAAAATCCGATACTGCCACCAGAAGTGCTGATGTGTAACTTCCTGTCTTTCTGACCAAATAAGAAGAGATACAAATTTATTTGGTTTTTAATAATTTATTGTCTTAACAGTCTAAGTTTATTTGTAACGATTTTTTTTTTGGTGGGGGGTGCTTAGAAGGAACAAGGATCTTTTATATTTTATACTACATATTTTTATTAAAAAAAAGACAATATACACAAATGCCTACTTATGTAGTCCAGACAAACTCACAGCAGACAAACTCGCCAGTACAACAATAGAACTCAACGAAATCCTAAATAGATGTATTTTGCTTTTGTTAAATATTGGCGAAATATCAAAACGAAACATTTTGCTCTCGAACTGATGACCTCCAAAGAAGAGTAAAACATAAAAGAATAATCAGCCCGAATCATCCAATTCATGCCAAAAAAAGAACTGGTCATCGAGTTATAGCGCTCAGTGTTGACGGTGGCCAACGTTGTGCTAAAATAAATATTGGCTGATCTGGGACTGTTCTGCATATGCTTGCGGATACTGGTGATATTTTTGGGCAGATCACGATTGTGTCTTGTATTATTATTTAGTGAATCAGTGAACTGCAAAGTTTACATTACAATTAAAGCGACCGTGAAGTGTTGGAAGGGGGCCCCTCCGGCAGAACACTCATTTCGATCATTTTCATGTTTTCCTTTTAGCTCTATTTGACTTGCCAAATTGGTTACAAGTAAATAAAACCTCAACGATACGCCGCTATTCTATATATGACACCGATATTTTATAGCACAAAAAGGTGGGTTATAAGGCCTCGTTACGCCAACCTTGATACAAGAAGAACGTGACGTACTTGCACGTAGCGATGTTTGTGAAGTTATAGAACGTTTGTAAATAGTATGTCAAACGTTACAGTTAAATCAAATAAAAATAAACACATCCTGAAACGAAATCTGTCATAAAAGATTTTCCTTTTTCTCAGTTCTTTTATAAACAACATTTCTCATTTGTTGCACTTCAAACTTTAAGGACGGAGAGAAGGTGTTCAGCCGTTTTTTACGAGTCTACACAAGGAGACGATCGATTTTGTTTCCAAGTCTTTGAGGGGGAATCCCCCTCAATGCAGTACCAGTGTAGTTTCAAATCCATCGTAACTGGACCAATTTGGTCGCAATGATAGACTATTTGGCCGGTTTAATTCTTAAAACCTTATGCTATACCTGAGTCTTGCCACTTTTAGGAAGAGTAGCGTTAGTGTAAACCCAATCCTTGAGATATAGGCGTGTTTTAACATTAGAAGCGGCGGCGTGCCGTTTTTGTTACGCATGTGAGTTGTGTGGCCCTTAACTTTTTTCACAGTTTCGTCACTATCGTGTTTCGGTGCTTATTCCTATAACCCATAGCTTTGAATGCATAATTTAAATATTTTATTGAAAAAAATTACTATTGCCAATATTTAAGTTGGAAAGAAAAATATTAAAATCATAAATTTTGAACAAGAATTTGTACAGTTTACTTTTTCTATTTAAACGTTTATCTTTTTTTGCTTCAATATGAAAAAGAATTTCAAGAATTTCTTTGTTGTCTACTGCAACCAGTCAGCATTTACTCTTGTCAGGTTTTTCCTTTATCTTGTCTGCGTGATTTAAATTTTTTTTTTGCCTCTCGTTTGCCAGTGAAATCAGAAGGAATGCAGTTTGAGTCTTTTGAGCCACTTTCGATTTCGTCACAAACTCACAGTCACTTAATCTTGAGATATTTACTTTATCCACTAGTCGTGAATATGATGGAAAAGATTTTTCTATAGCACAGCGTAAGACATGTTCTAATGGCATAATCTGCTAAGGAGTAGGTGTTAGTATCTCTTCTTTGATGAGCAAATATTTACTTTAGAGATTCTTTGCCTCTTACAGGTGCTAAGAGGAATATGATAACCTCGCTGTGATGTTTGCATGTGAAATACTGACCCCCAGATGAAAGTAAATATTTTTAAAAGAATATATTAAAGCAAACATAAAATTAAGGAATACTATAGAGCAGCTCAAAAAAGAAAACGTGATACAGACAACATTTTGTTTTTTTTTTTTCGAAAACAAATAGAAGTTTTTGTGTCTGTAGTAGTAAATAAACAATTTTTTTTTTGTAAGCAAATAATGAAGTAATTCCCTAAGCATGAGGTAATTAAGGTAAATTTAATATGAAATCTGTTGTTTGGTAAATAATTTAAAAACTAAGTTTTGAAAATTTTCGAGTGATTCACAAAATTTCAGTTCGTTAAATCGCTGTTAAATGAGTAAGACGTCATTCCAAAGAACTTATCATGTTAATTACTATGTGTACATTTATTAAGCTTTAACATTCATTTATATGTAGTAAATATGGTATATATGGTAGTAAATTTACTACATGGGAAAGTATGAAAAAAATAATTATGGGAACCATGTGTCTTATTTTATGCATAATGCCCAGCTGGAGCCTTACAAATAAAATAATAATTTTATATTATAAACTTTATACATTAATTGTTGTCTTATATACATACATATATTGCAACATCTAGCCGTCTTTACCGAAAACCCCTTAATGTATTGTGCCAGCTCTTAAATAACTACTTAATTTAAAGCTACACCCCTGTAGATGGCGATGTTCACTATTTTCCTTAAGCACTTATTTCTGAGTGCTCTTAGTCTAGAATACTCTTTCTTATAGGAAACTAACTAAGAATCTGATAAGACTTTTATGCATTAACTTTTAATGGGTAGTAAAACAGTTTTGTCATGCAAATAAATCACACATCGCAAGGTTTTAAAACGTCTAAAAACTAAAATAAAATGTTAATACATTTTATCACTTTGTTTATTATAATTGCCAGTTAAAAAAAATAACTATTATAAATTAAATAATATCTGCGTCCAGATAGTTCATGAACAAATAATGGCGCACCGTGATACCGGTTTTGGCATCGTAATATGCGACGTTGTCAACTTTGAAATGGAGCAAAAGGTGCACCAAGTTTAGAATTTCTTCTATTGAAAATATTTATTGAATTAATTTTTTATAAAATTCAATTTTCTTTAGTGCCACCCAAAAATGAAAAAACCCAACTAAAAAAACAAGAAATTTTACGCACCAAGAATTTTAAAACGCACCGAACAGCGCTGGAGACGATTTTCTAAGACATATTTTAATGTTGTTGTTTGTTTGTGAAAATACACAAAATATTGTCAAATCAGCAACGAATGAAAGAGTTCAGCCAACACTGAACTTATTTATGTATTTGAATGAAAATTATGACGATAAATAAAATTTTAAAACATGATAAGGGTATCTATGCCAAACAAAAGAAAATAACCCTGTAGCTCTGAAAACCTTCGAACAGAATAATTTCTTTTTAATGTAAGAAATTACTTAAAAAAAAAAAATAATAAAAAAATTCCGTTAAACATATTTAATCTTAAGTTCTTTTTTGAAGCTTTTCCTTTATGTCTAAAGTAACGGAATTAAAACACATTTCTACTAGTTGTACTATATACATATATAGGAATATCAGAACAAATTCAGAGTCTGTACTGTCATATACTTTAACTGCTCTCAAAACATTTAGAACTGCAAGGCTTTTTTATCGAGCCTCTATTGTGTTAACAAATATTTATCGTCTTTTAATTGATATTTGTTTCCCTATTGTATGAACTGCTCAGATAAAAAGAAAAAATGCCAGGTACCAACCACATAAATACTCGTACTTCTCTGAAAAATGAGACCTAAAATCGTCAAGGTTCTGACACACACACACAAAAAAACATTTGTACAAAAATAGGAATAAATTTAGAAAATTTAGAGGCTAAACGAAATTAGACAAAATAAACCGGAAACCCCAATTTAACAAACAAATTGGAAAGTTAGTTTTTAATTAACTGGGTCTTCCAATAGGAACAGCAGAGCATTAAAACCGGTTGATGGTGGCCAAGCTGTCTTTTTTTCTATAGAGTCGATATTGGCCAATGTGTTCAGGGAAGAATTTCCTGCACGTTTCGCGGTCAGATTTCACGGTCGCCATAATCGTTCTACTTAAGGTTATCGTTAACTTGTTACCAAGAGCACTATTCGCATTCGCATGAATGAATTTGATTCTACTGGTAACGTAAATAATGAAACCAGCAACAGTATATCTGTAAAATGCTAGATTTGTCGAAATCATTGTCACTGTCCATGAGAGAAACCTATTTTCGTGGTCACATTTCACGGCCGCCATAATTTTATTATCATAACAACTATTGCGTTTTGGTGGATAAATTTGAGATGACGGTTTCTGGCAACAATGAACCAGCATCAGCCCAACGATAAAAATCCAAAATCTGTCGAAACCATTGTCGCTATACGTGACAGTGTGCAGAAGAAAGCGATTGTCCGTTGCTCACTAGAATTGCATTCTTTGCGCTGATCACAACTGGCCAAGTTTTGTGTGGCAACTGGTACCTACACTCACACAAAATGCAACTAATTCCGGATCTGAAGTTTAACGTTTATAGGCCAGGAGTTTTGGCCGCCAAATTAGCTATTTCGTAATTGGAAACTATGGAGAAAAAAACATCTTCAGCTCTGAGAGTGACTTCTCGAGAAATAGATATAGATCAGCAAACAAAGTTCTTGGTTTTGGAACGAGCCACGGGAGATCCAAGAGCTTCCACTGCATCCCAAATAGGGCTCTACTGTTTAAAGGTTTCACTGGCTCATATGTCTAAGTATTACTGTGCAAGACGAGTATCTTTTGACCTGAATCGAATGTTCTGGATGTATTTTCAATAGTTATAAAACTCTAAACGAATTGGCGATTCTGCAGGAGGTTATTTAAGGGTTTCTTCATCTCTACCATCGAGATCCTGTTGTACTTAAATTCAGGCAACTCTTTCTCGTAAGGTTTTCTTAAGTCACAGAACTAAATAAAGAAGTCATCATCGTAGTGGGTCTCAGATCCAACAGAATCCATGCCTTTGATCCAATTCAGCCTGAAGTATTGAATACTTGGAATGGTCACTGTGCTGTATTATATATCTGATATCTGTCAGCCGCTTTACTTTATTGAGATTCGGATATGGGAAGCACTTAATGGCAGAATCGTTATATACGAATATTATATTTTGAAATCATCAGTGTCATATTCCAAAGCTCAAAATGCAAACAAGATATTGATGTCGAAACGCATATTAAAGCAGTAGCCCAGTAGCGGCTTTGCGACAACAATAACTAATCAAACTTAATAACACCGGTTTCAATTTTAGCTAAATCTTCGCCACGTGATTTCGGTGCGCTTTGACTTAAGTGTGACTTATAAAATGTGACTTATTAAACAAAATTATACCTGCAGCCACTAACAGCTTAATTGAATAATAAATTTAAGCGAAAATCTTTTAACAAACGTTCGTTTCGTGTTTTTATAAGATTTTTTCTGTTTTTGCTTCCAGTGCCGAGAGAGTGTGTGTGTGTGTGTTTGTTATCCATCAATTTATGATTATTTTATGGCTCCAAAGGCTGCTTAAATTTGTTTAATTTTTTTTTTTTTTTTTGTTGTATTCATATTCTTCGCTTAAACATATTTTGTTCTTACTCATCTGATGTAATCAGTTTCTGTTTATTTGTTCGGTGTCTTAAATGTAAACATCTAAATATAGACGTTGAATTTGAATAACAAGACTACGATTTCTCTAGAACGAAACCAGATAATCGATTTTGCTCATATATTGGCTTAAAAACTTCAAAAATAAAAATATGTTATAAAATAATAAAAATAACTGTACAAAATTTAATAAAGATTAGGCGACTTTCCCACGTTTTATCTGCGTTTTGCCAGCCACAAAACTTTGAGGTCACTGGTTGAGGAGCCTATCCTTGGCTGAAACGTTCTGGCTGGGGGCTTAAACCTAAAGTCGCAGGAAGAAGAAAATATTCTGCGAATCAGTTCTATGCAAGGAACTAAATTGAGGGGAATGTCAGGCGAGCTGGTTTAAGGCCTGGTGTGACTTTGTGTATTTTCGGGCTACCAACTCAATCTAGGTGCTGGCATAAAATGATATGGAAAACCTGTCTGTCACCCCGTCACTCAAATGAATGATTCCAAATCCAGGCCGATTACTTTTTTCAGTTAAGTTGTTACCTCTTGACCAAAATGTTGACGTGCGTCGCCGTAATACAGTCCTTAGAAAGACTAAAATTAAACAGTTTGCTGGGATATTTGTGTAACACCCTGAATCTGAGTGCCGAACCAGTTGGTCAGAAATTCATCAGTGTCCTGATTTTTTGTTTTGAATTGTGACCTTTATTTTGCCAAGTTCTTTTATGCCTCAAATTAATGACTGTCGGCTGAATTTTTGTTTGCAAAAATTTATTAACTATTCGTCAAAGATATTGGTTCCAGTTTTGCCCTACAACGCGCTTACAAACAATCCTTTTTTTTTGCAACATCAAGTTCATGGCAATTTTCTTTCCCTCCAATTGAATAGAAACTCCATGTCAATTTCTGTTTTTGCTCATTTGCCGAATGATCGTTGTAATAAAATATGAAACCAGACTAAATAAAAAACAACCATCAGCTGTTAAATGGTTTGTCATATAAATCAGTGTTGCCAGCTCAAAGTTGGGGGCCTCTAAACAAACACTTTCCCAATCAGTACTATTTGCCAGCTCTTGTAGAAGCAAATAAAATTGAAAAGATTTCAATTCAATTTTAACTCAATAGCTACTTATGTTTGTATATCGTGTAGACAGACCCCTGTTTACGGACATTTAATAAGATTTTAAATCACAACGAAAACAGCTGACTCAAAAAGTACAGTTACTTTGGTGTAAATTTGCAGCGATTTCTATTCTTTCTTTTTTTTACAAATAAATATAATAAATTTTATACAAACTGAAAATGCCACAACTTTTGTTATTTTTCCGACATGCTGTCAGGTTTTATTAGTGCAGTGGTGTATTTTTTAGGTCATAATGGTTGATTTTAGGTCGCTATTCAGAATATTTTGCCAAAATCATATGAAGTAGATTTCGCCGAACTAATTTTCGCTAATAGTAGAACCTGCCCTTAACGGGCGGCAACACCTTAATTAAACGGCTTGTCGTGGCTTTAAAAAATTAACTTTTGTCAACTTTTTGGTAATGAGTCAGTTTTTATATACTCACATATATATTTTTTCAATCATTTAAAAAAAAACTCTGCTGAACCCATAAAATTCACCGAAACCGAAACGTACAAGCCAAGAATAACATCTTTTTCATTCATTCATGCCAAACAAAATTGAACTTCAACACACAATTTAAGCCACCCATATATAACCAAACGTTTTCTACACATACTTTTAAATAAAGAAAAAAAAAGAAAAAATAACTGCTATGGGATACAAAACACACTCACACACTCGCACAAAATGCACGAGCTTCTATTTTACGTAAAATGTCGTATTTGAAGTGTCTGGCGTATGAATACGGGCCTATCGAGAAACCCCAACCACTTTGAACCAACCCAACACAGACCAGACAAAAGACAAGATATGCCGAAAGCCTGCTGCCAGGCAGTCGAATGGTCTGACAATCATATCATGCACACACACACACACATGCCTGCACACACACACCCAAACATACTCGTACATGCCGAGTGTAGAACCACTTACCAACCAACGAACCTCATTTGTATAGCAAAATCTGAAAAGAAAAAACAACAAAGTAAAACAGTTGAATTAAGTTTGAAAAGAAACGCTCGTAGAATTGCAGGCAAAACATTTAGTTAATTGTTGTAAACATACGAGAGCGGTTTATTTTTCCTTTAATTATTTAAATTTTTTACATTTCTTTTTTTATTTTTTGTTTAAATTTTTGTTTGACTCGAATCGCGCTAAAGACATCAACACAAATAAATAGTAAACAAAAAATCGGGTTTGTGTTTAAAAGCAAAAAAAAAAAAATGTGCTTAAAGTTTAACAAAATCGCATACAACTACAATAAGAAACGACGATAAATTTATAACGTAATAGATATTAAATCTTTTATTTTTTTTTTTTTATAAAAAAAATATTTTCCTGCGGAATTTGAGTGGAAGTGTTTGTTACTTTAAGAAAAGTATTTTGCTGTGGAATTTGAGTGGAAGTGTGAATTAAAGACAAGTATTTTGCTGTGGAATTTGAGTGGAAGTAAGAAACAATAAAAACGCGCCAAAACCGAAACTTATAATTTAATTTTGTTTGAAAATTTTAAAAGGCTTCAACACACATAAATACTTGAAATATATATGAAATGCAAGACAAGCCCGAAAATGTGCAAAATAAATATTTTTAAGTAAAATATTAAAATTGGGTAGAAAAAAAAATTAAAAGCATAATATTTCACCAGAAAATGTTTCTCACAAACCGAAAAACAATAAAAAAAAAAGGTTTGATACTAAAACAGCCCGTTTTTTTGCCCAAAAACAAACTGACGTTTAAAATATTTTCTTGCAAGAAAATGTTCCTCACAAATTTCAAGAATAAAAAGTTTTAAATTTAAATATATACTTGAGCTCATCCATACAACTAAATATATTGTTCAAAAATTAAGAAAAACCCAAATTTTATTCTAAAAATCTTTTTTTTTCTTTTAAAATAATCGACTAATTAGAAGCAATTTTAATTCTTAAACAAAAACCAAATGCGTATATGTACAAACGATTTTTTTTACCAACCACTGCATTATTTAGAAATGTTTTATTCGATTAATCGAAACAAAAATTAAATAAGCGAAAAAACTAATCGTCAAGAAAATTATATTAATGCTGAAAAAACTCATATGCATCTATATATTTAGTGATATATATTTATTTTCTTTTAATTTTTTGCGATTAAATAATTTTTTTTATTCGATTAATCTATAAAAAAAATTCAAATAATCGAAAAATTATAGCACTCAAAATTCATATATATAAACAAAACAATTTTTTCAAAAAATAATATTCCATCAATATAATTTTTTCGAAACTAATCGATTAATCGCATAAAAAAAATAATTAGTCGAAAAAATCAACCATAAAAAATATTTAAAATCTAATAATACATAAATACGAATTGTTTATGATCAATATCATAACATTTGATTAATCGAATAAAAAATTAATTAATCGTAAAAGTTAATCGAAATGTACTGCAAAATACGTTTAAACTCAGTTTTAAGAAATTTATATGGAAAGCAATATTTATACGAAATGTTTTTAACAACAAAATAGTTAATTGTAAAATTCGATAAAACGGATATTAAAAAATTAATCGAATAAAATATTTCAAATTTGTAAATCGTATATTTTAAAACAATTTTAAAAAATTTAAACAAAAACTAAATGTTTCTAGATATGAAAGAATTTGTTGTCTTATCAACAAGACATCAGTTGGAAAAATCACATTCCATTACAAAACAAATTAATCGAAAAAATAAAAAATGTACTTGTTTTTAGAAAATTTAAAAAAAAATTATTATCAATATCGTGTTTCGAAAAAAAATGTTCTATTCAAGGCAAAAACATATCTTTAAGCCAATTTTTCAATATTAAAAAAAAATTACAATTTAAATGAAATTTTTTTAATAAGAAAAAAATTCAATTATTTATTGTAATTTTTTTTTTAATTTTAAAAATTGGCCTAAAAATATTATTTTTTTTTTGACTCTTCTGATTGTTTAATTCGATGAAATGAACATAAAGAGAGATCACATGAAATAAATAAAATAGAGCAAAAAAATACCAAATTTATATGATGAAAATTTTTGTGCCAACCAAAAAATTAAAAAAAAAATATATTCGAAATCTAAATTGAATTTTTGAGCGCTAAAATTTTTATGGAAAACAAATATTTTTCCTCATTTTTTTTTTTGTTATTAAGACAAGACGGCAGTAGAAAATCTTAGGCTTGTTGGCGAAGATTGCGAACTTCCTTATCATAAGTGTTCATGTGCATGAACTGCTTTCTATGTCAATTATGTGGTTAAGGCTAAGCCACAACGTGCGCTATGGCAGCAATTTTTGAGAAAGAATGAACAGGACATTTAATTTGATTCAATCGTTATTATTTATTTTCTACATTCAAAGTAAATAACAAAGTTGCCAGCTTTAAATTTCCTTTATCTTACATCCTGGCTGGGGATTGCATACGCAAATTCTTCTTAGCTAAATTTATTTTAATTCATTTGTAGAGGTCCTCGAACTTCCCACTCGTTAGTGTTCCTGTGTAGACAATTGTTTTCTCCTGCGAAATATAAGATACGATTCTTTTTAAATTGATATTTTAAACACGCAACAGTGTTAACAGAACAGCTGCAAACTTTCTCCTCAGTAAAGTTCCTGTGAATGCTTTGTTGCTTAGGGATTTTATTGTATAATAAACTTTCTGTCCTCATATTTATTTAGTCATATGGTGTGAAGTTTATACAAGATTCCACTTTGCCGATTGTAGCGTTTTTCTTGGTTTTAAAAATGTTATAAAAAACAGATAAGAGTTTTTCATTTTTAACAGCTCTTTTGGTTATAAAAGAAGAAATATAAATAATTCTTTTTAAATATTGTAAAAATAATACTTTTTAAAGTATAACAAACCAAGTATGACACTTTAATAAAATGTTTAAGAAAATTTTCCATAAATAACAAAATTAATTGCGTTTGTTCTTGATTTAAATAAAATAAACAAACAAAAATAAACTTAAAACATTCTGCTTCTTCCAAGCAGCAGCAGGCCGGGCAGGTCGTTGTAGCAAAACAACAACTACAACAGCAATTAAATGCTTAATTTATGTACAAATTATTGCTAATAAAAATGAAAAAAAAAACTTATCAGAAATGTCTCAAGCCATATCAATAAAACCAACATCAGCATCATCATCATCGTCATCGTCGCCGTCATCAGCAGCCGCCACAACCACAACTACAACGACTTTATTGAATTTTAATTAAAAAAAAAAAACAAAAACAAATTCCTTGTTGTATCTGTAAATAGAACAAAAGCTGTTTCTAGTAGAAGTTGAATTTCTTTTTTTAGTTTTAATTAATTTGTTGAACACAAACAAAAAAAAATTAAACATTAAATATTATAAAGATAACAATATAAAAAAAAATGCCTGAGATAAGATTTGAGAAAAAAATATAAAATTTATAACAACAATTAAACGCTTTCAAAATATGCATATTTAATCATTTATTAAGAATATTTCAAAGTTGAGCAACTGAAATTAATTACAAATATAAGACGGCTTTGAAATCATTTAACTGAATGGGGAAATTCTATTTTTTTCTGTGAATGAAAAGCGTATACGGAAATCAATTGATATTTAAATGATAAGTGCAATGATGAAACTTAAGCAGGAAGAAGACACTTTTTTCCCAACGAAAAACTGCAACATGCGCCTTTTCTGTTAACAGTTTTTTAACGGCCCGGCCAACACTTCAAAACTTTTTCATCAAGCTGGAATTTTTCTGGATGTTCTAAGCCAGAAAAATGAAACACAAAATGCAAACATCTAATCAATGGAAAAAGTAGTGCTACTACAAGAACACTGATAAGGCGGTAGTTTGATGGCCTTCACAAACTTGACGGTTATCCAACACACTGCAAATAGTATTCTTCGTTGAGTAATTACGGTGTGACACTGACTTTGACAAAACATTTCCCGCATGTACATGTGCCATTGCATGCAATATCCATCCCTGGTGACCAGAAATGGAGTATCTGGTCAGTAGTTTCTGTACTGCTGGCGCGCATTCCCATAGACCAGCACATGATAAATGTTTGCGACACAAACCATGTTAATAAGCCAGTAGTTCCACTGTGGTTCTCGTGTCTATATACTTGTATCACCAAAAGTATCAGTGTCTTTAGTAAATAATGGGTTGTAATGTCCTCAAATGTGCGACTGGAGTTTCTAGTGACTTATAGTAGCGGAGCATTCTAAGTGACAGGCACGTGTTGGCGGTCTTTAAGACAGAACATTAAAATCGTTATAGGAAGTCAGTGGTACCGGCGACGATGTCTGTAGTAAGTCAGTAGCATTTAACTGCTGACATTTCCTCTAGGTTGTAAATTAAATTGGGCCATTAAATTTGTCACCTTAAGACATTTGAACGGCCTGTCAGCAAAACAAAATATACGTTCAGAATCATATTTCACTATTCATGAGGGATGGGCGTTGTTCGTTGAGTGATTGTTTGAAATCAACTTATCACATCAGTTTTTGTTTTTGTAGGAAAGTTTTGAACCTGCCTGCTAGTTGGAAAATTTAAAATGTAAATATTTCGAATTCTCTGTAACACGAACACCTACACTCTAAGGAATTTTCATGGGAATGTCCCGTTTATTTTGGGGGCTTTTAAAATCAGTATCTTTTAATGAAAAGTTAAAATTCTGTAAAAAAAATTTCTATCTTTGAAGTTATAAAAAAATCTTCTACTGGTCAAATCCTATTTAGAATTAAAAATTTGTTTTTCTCCGTGTAGTTTCATTCAATTAACTGCCCTTTATAGCAATTAAATCTATTAACAATAAATTGTTTGAAAAGCACTCACAAACAATTTGTAAAGAAAAGAGCATAAGACACCTTTTAAAATATTTTTCAATGAACTTAAACTTGATGTATAAATAAATAATACAAAAAAAAAAAAAACATATATTGAAGAAAATATAAATTATAAATTGTTTGCCAATAAACTAAAGTTTATAAATAGTCAATTTAAGGAAAGAAAAAATCGCAATTTATTTATAAAAATAAAATATTGTAAAGAATTTATTAAATGCCAGCAACACCGAACAGAGTTGCGAAACAAGTTGTGTTAATTAAAGAAGAGTTCGAAACTAATTGGAACAATTTTTTATTCTTTTGAATTTTATTGAAATAAATTGTCAGCATTCCTTTGCTATAAATAATTTAACTATTAATTAAACAAATAATTATATATTTAAATTAAATATATCTTTTTCAATTAAATGCAGTTTTTTTTGGGCAAAAATTTCTATAATTCAATCGAATATTTGCAACACAGTTTCAGTTGGGCCATATGATTTTCAAAAGCGTTACATGACTTTTTTCCCCGCCCATCACAAAAACTTAATCGCTTAATTTATTCCGATGCTTTAATCGTTTAATTATTTCCAACTAAAGATCGTTATGGCTAAAAATAATAATTAGTTTTGTTTTTTTTTTCTCCTGCTCTTTTCGAAAACTTAGTCGAATCGGACATTTTTTGCGAATAATGTAATCGAGTATTTCAAAAACAGTTGAAGTTGTTGTAAAGCTATTATTTCTACAAACAATGCACGATTACAGTTTTTCAGTTACGAAAAAACAATTTATTCGATTAATTGCTTAATATTATCTATAGAAAAATCGAAAAATATTCGTATAAACTTCAGATATTAACTTATGACTTATAGTTCGATTTTTGGCCATTAATATTAATGGGTTTTTTTTTATTCCCCCAATTTAGTTTGTATATTCGAGTAATTTATTCGATTTTTTTTATAGCAATCCATGAATTCTTTCATTGTATGGTAAAAACAAATACACTTCGCACAAATGAATTTACTAGCTGGGAAAAATTGTATTTAAATATACCGCAAATAGATAAAAAACCCAACACAAAAATTACCCTGTTAATGTAATCGAATAATTTATACGATTAATTGCAGTTATTAATGAAAATAAAATTTAATGTAGTCTAAATAAATAGCATATTTCAGAAGTAATTTTTCAATTATATATTCGATTAATTTAATCGATTAATTTAATCGATTAATTTAATCGATTGATTTAATCGATTAATTTAATCGATTGATTTAATTAAGTTACAGCTTCAATTCAGCTTATTTAAAATGTGTTATAAAATCCAAAGAAGTTTACTCAACTGGTTTACTCTTTCTATTATTATTCGTTTCGTGCAACTTAGACAACTTTTCGGCCTTAAGATTGGTTTTCTATCAAGTTTTGTTTTTTAACACAAAAGCCGTTGAGGTTTTTGCCTGTCTGCAGAAAAAAGCTAGAGTATTAAGCAAATACTGACTCTCTAATCTAGTGGATGTTGGTGGTAGACACTGCCTATTACCCCGCCCATGGCCTTTTTAGGTGAAGGTTGTTTTATAAAAAAAATATATACATAACTTTTAGTTGTTGCAGTCAACTTTTCGCTTTAAAACTTACATAAGTAATCATGATTTATGTATGTACTAAGGGGTGTATGTGTGTACTCGTCTATCCTTTATGCCCATTTATTCGATTAACATACAACATATTTAAAATTATTTCAACAACTTATTGAGTCTATTTTGACGAAAGATTTATGTGAATTTTTTTCATTGGTATATCTCACTTTTTCCATCAAGTTTAAAAACAAGTTCATTGAAAAATATTCTTAGGAATTATCCGATTAATGCGTTGTTCTGCACAACTTTAAAATACTTTCTATAAGAAGTTGACCGCTTTAGCATTTCGTTTTACAGTGTATTCACCCCGTTTTTTTTTTTGACCCTACATTTCTTTTCGTTTATTTGCTGGTGTTGTTGTTGTTGTGAAACATTAACAACGACAAAAAATCGGTGTTAATCAATAAAACAAACAAATTAATTTAAATTATGTCAATATCTCATCAGGTTGAAAAATGATAAAACAAACAATAACAGCAACAACATTGACAGCTGCAAATTGGAAACAAACCCAACAACATCAACTCTAGGTTGGCTCTGAAATAGAAAGAGAGAGCACACGACGATTAAACGTGCACACACTCATTCACATGTGTCGGACTCGTCAAGTGCAAGTGTTTTATTTACATACACTCGGTTGCCTTTTTCACACATGCAAACGATTTTGTTCAGTTTTTGTTGTTTTTTTGCAAATTTTTTTATTTAATAATAAAAACAATTTATTAAATCGAATGGTATGATAGGAAATATTTGTGAATATAAAATTAAAACGAAATTTGTTTACGCTATAAATCTTAAAAGAATTTTAAGATGGCAACAAATTAGTAGAACATAAATAATTTAAATATTTTTGTTTTCTGTTAGAACTCAAATGAAAAGATATTAAAAAATAAACAAACACAAATTAATAAATGGCTTCACACAAATTAGCTTCTAGCTGATAGGATTCAAGAAAATTTAATATTCTCTGTTATTATTAGATAAAAAATTTACCTTAATCCTCATTAGTAGAAATTGAATGAATAAAAAATAAATGTGGCATACTCTTAGGCTGGGTTAAGTTATACGCATTGCCTGCTATAATACAGCTTTAACCGGAGGCCTTAACAATACAATTCTCATACTATTTATCCATAAAAAAAACCTCTACATATAACAAATTTAGTAATCAAAAAGTCAAGCATACTTTTAGGCAACTGTTTAACTTAATTTTTAATTTATCTGCCACAGTATACCTGAAACACAAAGTTAACTATTGAAAATTAAAAACGTTTTGAATTAGAATGCATACAAGTTTTCAAAAACTTTAGCATACTTTAGGGCTTGCCATTGAATCCATTTATATTGCCTATACAAAAACCCAGTATGACCTTAAACAGACTCTCAACGATCATTTGGAATATTTAATAAGCCGTTGATGCGTTTTTGTTTATATTTATTTTGCATTCATTAATTTGTTCACACACTTGTCATGTGGCATACGTGTAAAATATCACATATAGTCCCATACATCAATACATTATAAATGAAATTTCAATATTATTTCTGTTTTTTTTTTCTTTTTTCAATCTTATGTAAATTTTTAACTATCTTTTCATTTACTATTTGTTTGCGAATGCAAACTGGGTAGTGGAAAAAAAAACCAATCAATAATTTGTTAAACATGTTAAAAACATTTCATAGAACAATAAATACACAGCGAGAAAGAACAGAGTAAAAGATTAATGAAAACATTTCATATGAACATAATAAATACAGATAATAAATTATTAAATTAAAGTTTAAAAACATTGTAAATTTAAACACTGAGAGAAAAAATAAAATAGTCATTCAAATTTAAAATAATATCGAGCTGATACGCCCGGCAGTTGGTACATTTTTAGAATTTATGTCTAAAAACAAATGAATAAATAAACTTAATAAATTATTTAGTTTAAGCTAAAATTTTGAATTTCAAAAAATTAACTGCATTTATTTTAAGTGAAATATGAAACCAAAATTTTTTAAAACTATATTAAATTATTTCTATTAATTTATTCTATTGTAATATTTGTGAGGAATAAATTTATTGTGGTTTAAAATGTGAATATCTCTAGAACATGTGAAAAACAATATGAAATGCTGAGACTTTCTAAAGCTTTCAAACCGAAATTATTATAATATTGGTTTTTTTCTAGCAGCCAAAACACCAGTTTACACCAAAACTTAAATGTATTAAAAATTAATTAGCACCACTTTGCTAAATGTTGCTAATGAAGCGTTAATATAAAAATCTACGATTTTTTCAACTGAAAATAAAGCCAAGAAAATATCAAAAGTAAATAAGAAAAGGAACGAAAAAAAAACACTTGAAGATAAAATTTAACTGAAAAACAAAAAATATATTAAGCAAATTATGGACGTAGTTTGCAAAATAAAACTTTTTTAGAATAAAGTAAAAATATACAATATAAAAAATTTTCATACGAATTTAGTAACAAAATGACAGCCAACAAATAAAGTTGATGGTGTTTAATTTTTGTTTAAGAAATTTTAAAACCGTATAAAATATATAAAACAAAAAAAACAAAAAATACAGCAAAAAATTTCCAAAACTCATTATGGCCGACTTACAAATTCTAAATAATCTCCTGAATACTACGGAACACTTTGAGATGCCGAATATCGATTTGATTCAAAACTATTCAGTGTTAATAAGTAAATTAGAACAACTGGCATTGGGTGTTGATGCCACACTCGACAATATTTCGGTGGATCACAAGGCCTCGGATGTGGCCTGGGGCAATGCTGATTTATTGGGTGATCCTATAGCGTCTAGCCGTGCTGGTCCGCCCCATGTTACCGTGGCCCATGGCCTGGAGGAAGTCGAATATTCGCGCGTCGTCAGCGACATATGGATCGGCGTGATCTTGACGCTGCTTATAGTGTCTGTGATATTTTTTATATGCGCCTGTTTTCTATATCACAAATTTCAGCAGTGGAAAAATTCATGTAAGTGTCAAATAACAGCAAAAGAAGAACATTAAGAGATACGGTTTTTGTAAACCAAATGCCCTAAAAATTGCATTTTCTTAAATATGTTTTATAAGATACTTCTACAAAAAGTCGGTATTTTATTCAAATTTTAGCAAAAATTTCCTACACGAATTAATAACGGTTGGTCCCAGGTGACTGTACGAAGTCTGTTCTATTTTTTATATTCCTACACTCGTTTCGTTTCGAACATATTGTCACAGCTGCAGCAGAGGACATTTGCCCCACTGCTGTCAAAATTACATTACCGGGATTCATGTGTTAATCAGTATAGGGCAAGTTTTAGAACAGCATCCTGTAGGCGCATACTGAGCGGTTCCTGCTGAAACCAATGCAGCCTCTACTTACTTTAGTCTGTCCCTTCCTAAGACCAAATACATTCACAATTTTCAATTCCAAAGTCCCTTCAGCAAACAAGATTTAATTTCATTCCAATGTCCTAGACTGGAGGCAATCAAAATAAGCAGCAGCACCAGCTGAAAAATACCTCTAGTTCCTAAATTCTGCTCAGCAATTTACAGGGCGGCTGAAGTTTCTCGAATGCTTTTGATGGCGGAAATGATGGGCTGATGACAACACTTGGACTATATTTTCCACACGATTTAAGTTCATCGCATTGTTAAACCTGGCGTGGCGAATTTACAAAACGTCTGCACTAGTTTTGTAATAGATCAAAGAGAACAGTTTTAGTTATTGATTTGTCTGCTACAAAACTGTCTCACTTGCGAACAAGGAGTCTGAGCCTCTTCTGGGCGGAATAATAGAACTACCAAACAGTTTTTTCTGGCCCTACTGGCTCCGACCACACAAACACCAATAACGTTTCCGTTATCAATCTTGTAGTTGACATTTTCCTCTGCACTGAATTTTATATCACAAGTTAGACAAAAAACGAAAAAAAAAACAACCATCTAATAAATGTAATTTGCTTCCATATTTCTTTCTTTTCTGCTGTATTTTATCTTAAGAAATTTCAATTTTTTATTTACACACGCATTTCAAATCGTACACTGAAATGGGTGTGTTTTTAATTGCATTCGTCTTCATGGCATGTGTTGTTCTGTTCACTGAACTCGAGATGTTAATCTCTTCAATACTAATTGCTGATAAGTTTTGAAAATTTTCCAAATTTTATAATCTTATCATCACTATTTACCGACATAATAATAAAAGCAATAACAAAAACAAACAAAAAACTATATAGCAGACTTAACATTGATAACTGTGTACTTAGACAACGAAAATTCCCCCTTGATAAAAAGACATCAGATATTTGTTTCGTGTAAATAAATAAATTTATTTGTGTCTTTAGGTTAAATTATTTATTCACTCCAACCGAGAGTCAATTATTCATTGTTTACTACAGTGTATTAAATAAGGAAAACATTTTTTAGAAAAGTTTTGAAGCGTTATAACGAAACCAGTGAAATACGGTCCCATTTCACTAGGAGTAAGGAATACAACGTCAGGTTATGCTGGGTTCTCGGATCACGCATTGTTATTTGTAGGTGTTAAAGGTTTATAAGGAAACCAGTGAGCGAGTTTCACTAGGAGAAAGGGAGAAATATAATGTCAGGTTAGGTATGCTGGTATCCAGGATCATTCATTATTTTATAGACTTCCATTCCTAAACAAGTAAAGTATTCTTTAGATGGTTATAAAGACACCAGTGAGCGAGCGTAAGAGCATGTTTCACTGGTACAAAGTTAGGATTATAATGTCAGGTTATGCTGGGTTCCCGGATCACGCATTGTTTAATACACTGCCTTAAATAAATAAAGCATTATTTAGGTTTTTGGGTTAACGAAACTAGTGAGCCGGTAGAAGAGCACGTTTCACTAGGAGAAAGGGAGGAATATAATGTCCGGCTATGCTGGTTTCCAGGATCGCACATTATTCAATACACTTCCTAGTAAATAAGTAAAGCATTTTTTAAGCTTTGAAGGAGTATAAAGAAACTAGTAAGCGAGTTCAAGAGCCCGCCTTACTATGAGGAAGGGAGGAATACAGTGGCCGTTTATGCCGGCAAAAAGGTTAGAAATGATTTGACCACTCAGGACAATTCTACAAGAAAAAATCTAGTACAGTAAAGGAGTCGATGACACCAGATATCGGCTGTTGTCACAGGTTTCACTCTACCTCATTTTAACTCTAACCTTAACTCTACTACTCTGCCGTACAAGCAGACCTGAGTACAAAGTCCCTAGATTCATTTGGCCGATATTACCTATATATGAACAGAAGAAGGTTGAAAATCATATAAGAGGTATATAGTTTCTGGTACTAGCGTAGATTTTCAAAAGCAGAAAAGAAATATTTCGTATTTCTATAGATTCTGCAAGGACACTGAGGTCCTGGGAGCACATTTTGTCTCCAGTTAGCTGTTTTGTTGTTCTCCTGGCCAAAGCCCAAACTACCTCTTCCTGCCCCATCGTTCCCAATCCTAAGACAACAACACTCGTTTCTTGTAGTCGAAGGCATTTTTCGTCGAGCTTTACTTCTCCATTAGGAAAAAGAATCATTTTTGGTCGGTGATCACTCAGTAAGTTACCAAACAGAACTTTATCGTGATCACATTTTTCCAGTCTGCCATATTTCAAATTAAATAAAAGAAAGCACATTAAAGTCATATCCTTTTCTTGGAAACTTTTTCACAAGAAATAAAAAATGCTCAGCCCTAAATATATATTGAGAACACGAACTCAACAACTCAAAAAACTATTAAGAACGTGTTTTAGTTATTTAACGCAGTGTATATTCTTGCTTTTTAATTACTGCCGATCTAGATTTTTTGCTATAAAACAAACACTTGTTGTTTTTTTTTTCAATTTAAAAGATATTTAATTAAGTCTGTCGAAATGATTTTTAAATAAATAAAAACAATAAATACTTCAGAAAATTACAAATTCCCCTGGTTTCTCAGAACAATTTTGTTTCCGCTTGACCACAAGAGAAATAATATTTTACGATTATACAATAAATAAAAACTAACTGATAAGTCGCCTGTGCCACGATATCGAACATTAACGGTTCGCCAGTATTTTGAAGGGTAAAAAACTGATTTGCAAACTATATACAAATGAAGTTTCTTTTGGACCCAGTCAAGTAACGATCGTATTTTCAACATATTGCGATTAGATCAGTTAGTTGGCACTTCACAACATCGCATCGCGGGAGAGGCCTACAGCATCAGGAATATCAAAATAAACAATTAAATGAATCGAAAGATCGGTTGTTACCGAACAGATGACATAACTGGTTGATATTATCCATTTGACGATCCAATTGCTTCCTATTGTAACACGAAACGAAATTCCATTATATCTACAATTGAGAAAATCAACCGACCTGATTAAACGTAACCAAATCCAGATAAATGCGGTATTTTTTGTCATAGAGAACCTGAACAGAACTTACGGAGAATCTAGTAGACGTTCATTGTGCTGTGGCAGAGCTCTTTTGGGGATAGCATAAATGCAAACCCAAAAAGGCTTAAATTTTGACTTAGTCGGATTTTATAAAACATTAAGCCAAAATTCTGACATGTTATTCCGCTATATAATCATGGCTTTCAATCACACCCTCCATTGCAGCCGCAATATTTTTCCAGCTACGGTCGGAAGTAGGTTTGACCTTGACATACTCCCAACTCGATT
Source organism: Epicampocera succincta (assembly GCA_932526305.1). Lineage (NCBI taxonomy): Eukaryota > Metazoa > Arthropoda > Insecta > Diptera > Tachinidae > Epicampocera > Epicampocera succincta. The sequence continues at coordinate 9,542,070 of OW052035.1, read as the reverse complement.
GACACGGCAACCAAAACTCCAGCAAGTTCCTGCGTGATTTCGTTTGTGCAGGTTCTTACGACTGTAACAAAATTCTGATTTCCTTGATACATCTGGCAAATTTTGGGGACACTATAGCTTTGTAATTCTTTCGCCGATGAAATGTCCAACAATACAATATAAAAATATATGAAAAATACGTCTACATAGAGATTTTGTGGCAAATTATAATTTACCTGCATTTGCATAATTTTCAAATAACTTTAAACTTTTCCCCTATTGATAACAAAAATAGTTTTAATGGAATTTAACCTCAATGTTTATCTAAAATTGGTATTTAAATCATAAAATATTTGTAAAACAAGAAAAAAAAACAATAGAAATTGTAAACAAGCAATTCACAACCTTTAATTAACTTAGTTTTATAACAGAAATCCAAAGTCTATAAAAATGCATTAAACGTGAACAATTTTTAATGGAATTTTAAAAATGATTGAACTTGTTTTATTGGAAATGAATTAACCATTAATTATGCCGAGTAAATATTTGCACTAATTTAAAACAAAAAAAAATTATAATAACGACAGTAACTTCGTGTTTGATTTTATTGTTCAAAATGCTTTTTTGCGAAATATTAACGAGGGACAACCGCAACATTTTTCGGCACAGGAAGTTCAAAAAAAAATTTTATTAAAAAGAATTCAATTCGATTAACGACAAGACAGCAACGCGTGAAGTTGCTTTCGGTATTGACAAGTAGTCAACTGCGTTATCATTTTACGTCACTGCATTATCATTTTCAGTACCTAGCAATTTAACTGGATTCTATGGGATTCTTAACGGCATTGAAATGAGATCATGTACATTAAAACCAGAATTCCCATTAACAAGAGTCGTCATTGGAGTCACATTAACTGGTTGTTATTAACAGTCTCTATCAAGAGATATGTCAAAGATTTATAAAGATTATATAATATTTGTTAATATAGAGTGTAAGTGAGAACTTTTTTGTATCGACTAGATGTGACAACGATGACGACTCTTGAAATACGGAGGATTTATTCTGTATGGATGGTGTCATATCTGCAAACTGAAAACTAGAAATTATTGCAAGAAAAATTTTACAAAATATTTAAATTATATACATTACTTGTGAGCCTCTCCAACAAACTAAAAAATGTATTTATGTTTGTGTTCTTGTTGTATTTTTTGTTTGATTTTCTAGGTAAATATGTACATATGTATGTATGTATAGTTTTTCGCTTTATTTTTATTATGACAACCATCGCACAAGCATTAACATCAAATAATTAAATTACGAAAATGCTGTCACACAATCTATTTGATTATTTTTTCCATTTGTTTGTCAATTAATATTTAATTAGTTTAATAATAATTTATGCCGCAAAGCAAGCAATTTTCTATAAACAGTCATAAACTATAAAAAACTGAGATTTCATCAGATTTACGAATGCCTATAAATACATATGTACATACATTTATGTATATGTATGTATGTAAATAGGTGTGCATGCATTTGTGAATATTAACATGTACATAAATCCACAAGCACTAGATTTTTTTTTAGCTTAATTTTTAATCTCTATTTTTTAAAGTTATTACGTTTATATTCTGTCCTGCTTTACAAAAATTTGGCCATTTTTTTGCAATACAATTTAAATATCTACATATGTACATATGTAATTAAATTTTATTTCGAATTTAACCGTTTTAAGTTTAAATAAAGAAAACACATTTCAACACTTTTTAAGCAACCAATAATTTGTATACGAACTAAACAAAAACAAAACACAATAACAAAATACATTCCACATTTACCACTTTAACCGGTTTCTTGAACAACAACAATCAACAGCCCTAGACAAGACAAAACACATTTTTATTTTTGCTTGTACTCGTTTTTTTTTTTGCTTCTGATTTTTATTAGCAGTGAATTTTAAAGTTAACGACCGCTAGGTTTTCGATGGGTGTCAGTGTTTATGTGACACGAGAGAGATAGAGAGAAAGAGCAAGCAAAACAAAAAACATACACACTCGCACCCAAACATGTGTATATGCATTTGCTGTAGCTGTAAAATTGTTGTTATATTGCAAATAAAATGAAGCAAATGTAATAATGTTGATTTGTTGCAAACGAAAATCATGTAAATTAAATAAAAAAGAAATTGTACCAGCATTAAGAGGGTTACCAGTTCGTTATATTGTAAAAGAAAAGCATTTTACATCTTGTTTAAGATTTTTAATGTTCAAACTACTACAAACAAAACAATAACAAGTTAACCCCGAATACAAAGGTGACATACATATGTATGTATGTAAATACATATGTACATAGACACCACATTAAAAAAATAGGAATACTGGGTTGATTCTGTATGATGACATACATAGAATTTAATACACAACAAACACGATAACAAACATTTAAACAACTACTTTTAGAAAGAGAGATAAGATCATGGCTTTTTTAATGCTTGTCATGTTGTGCACACCAGAAAACCAGTCGTATTGTAGCAGTTTATTTTTCGAAGAAAAAGTATCTGAAAAAATGTACGAATAATTTCTGAAACTTGTGGTTTTGACGTGGCACTCGGGGCGTATGCTTTTTATTTTCATACATTAATACTTAACACTTTGTTTGTTACTTTTAATTCTTTTTCCGATTTTGTTTGTGTTGCATTCATAGATTTGCACTATATTGAAAGTGCTTGTGTATGAGTTATTTGAAATTATTACGTATCGGTTATTTAAAATGGTGTCATTGTTTTTGTGTTTTTTTTTCATTGCTGTACAGCTCGACGTATGAATAATATGACATTTACATACATACATAGTTAAAGCTAAATTGAAAAAAGCTATAAAGTTGGCGAAAAATTGGAAGACGCTATAATCTAAATATCAGTCCCAGCTTGACATTAGTGAACCAAACAGATACTAAATCAATATCAAGATCAATGTCAATAAGACATGAATCACCAGTATTTCGAACTATGTAACATTTACAGTCATTTGGGAAAATTATAGCATGTCCCGATAGGGCTACTACTTTGACTACACTCCGTATGTACATATAACCTTTTCAACAAAAATAATTTACGCACCAATTAATTTTTTTTTGACGAATATAAGAAAAGTTTTTTATAAAATAAAACTGTTGTACTGAAATACAATTTACTTGTATTTGAACTCGGAAAATGTATGTATGTATCTATTGATCGTATTTTAATCGTACTCTTCCCTCCCTTTTTTCACTTCGACGTAGAAAACTGCTACCCTGTTCAAAACGCTCTTCAAATAGAATTTTATAACACGATATCTTGTTCAAAAGCAATTCCTTTGGATTTGGAAAATAGTTTTATTTAAGTGCTTCCTTAAAAAATGCAACTTTAGAAAATTTGTAGCAGTAGTTTAAATACCTGTATACTTTTTTATAAAAATTGTTGTTATGAAGCAAAACCTTTTCTCTGTTAATATTTTTCAACTGAAACAAGTCTATATAAAATTATACCTGTTATGGTTTGTTTACTATTAAATCAATATTATTTTATTTTGATTATAAAAATATATGTTTTTATTTCAAAAATAGAAATCTTATAGTTATTAACTCCAAGTTATAAATACTAAATATTAATTTTTTATAATTTTTAGGATTTTTTTTTGTTTTTTTTTTTTTTAATTAAATGGAAGTTTTTTCGCAGTGTTTATTAAGTAAATAAAATGTGTCTTTTTTTAATGTAAATCAAAATGAACTTAAAATTAACTTAAAGTTAGAAATATTTTAAAGTGAAATTAAAAATATGAAATAGTAACTTCAGAGAGGAAATATTTTAGGTTGTAAGTAAAAAATTAAAGCTAATTATAAAAACAAATATATATGAGTATAAATATAGAATGTATGCAAGTTAGTTTTAAAAATAGTTGAGAAAAATTGCAGAAAATATTTCATTATTTTCATTGCTTAAAAAAGGGAGTTTAAAAATGTTCAATATTTAAAGTTATGTTCGCTTTACGACTTTTCGAAGAAATTGAGGTGTTTTTTTTTTTTTTTTTGCAAAATTCTGAGAGTCGTCACGACATGAAAGATAAGCGCTTGCTTTGGTTTTGTAGTTTTCAGAGATTTGAAAAACGTTAAGCGCTGGTCAGCAATAGTTCATTGTGGACAAGTATTAGTACTGGCGACCACACTTAGAACAAGAGGAATAGTTGATGTGATCTGAGGCTTTTTTAAGGGGGTTTTCTTTTTCTTTGTAAAAATTGTATATAAAAAATATATTCACTTTCGATATATGTAAATCTATAGTTTTTTTTTTAAATTTATGTTTTTGTTTTATTGTAAATACTTTTTAACGCTAAATTTTTGTAAATTATTTTCCAGAATTGTAGTGATTCTGCCAAGTTTTTTTATATTTTTGACAACTTATTTTTAAAAGTATGCAAAGAATTTCAATTAATTTTCCCCCCTCGATAAAGTTTAAATTTAGAAAATGGCTTCCGGCAGCCAGGCTATTAAAGGAAACGTTGTGTTTTTTTTTTTTTTTCGATATCCTTCTGTTTTATATATTATCGCTTGGTAGAGTTATTAATTTTTATTATGTACTGATTTATGGTACTTATTAAAAAAAATTACTTAATTATGGACAAGTATATTTGTGTTTTGTTTATTTCCTAAATACACTTTAAAACTAAATATTTATAAAAAAATATTTAAAAAAAATAGAATAGAAATAGTTCAACATAATAAATACAATGTAAATTATAGAAAAAAAAACCTGCTGCGAGGTAAGATTATGTTTTTTTGTAAAGCATTTAAGTAAAAAAGTTGTAATATTTTTAGTATTTATTATAAAGTTACTTTTAAAGTATGTACTTATAATCTAAATTCAATAAACTTGCAATATACAAGATTGGCAGATAGGCGAATAAAATGCAGAAGTAAATTAACAGCCTGTCCCACAATGTCGAACGTTAACGTTCGATATTGTGGAACAAGTTGTAAATATGCAAAACAAAATAAATTTCCAATTTTATAATTAATTGAACAATAAAAAAAGTTGGCCATTTATGATTTAGTACTGAGTAGGATGGAGCGAGAAAAGATAAAAAGAGACAGAAAGAAAAAAACGCTTCAATGATTTTCTTGTCGAAAATAAGATTTCTGTAGTAAAAGAAAGCTTTTGAATTGAAAAAATTCACTTAAAGGGAAATTTTTAAAATAAATCGAATTTCAAACTATTCACTTTTTTCTGCAAACATTTTTGGTTCATATTTATTCCTTAGCCACAACTTCATAAACTTTCAAATATGTTTTAAAGCAAAAGATGTCCTTAAAATCGAATTTTCATAATTGAAAAAAATTTATCAGTTTCTTTTGGGGATGGATTGTTCACATATTAAAATTAACCAAAAACAGGAATTGAGGATGAATTACTACCAACCCTAAAAGGGACATTCTTATTAGAATTTTAAGCCCGCCTGCAGAAACTCCCAGTCTTGGATAAAAATCGAAATTTCTTTTTTTGTGGGAAATTTTTTTCAATCAAAGAAAATTTTTCTACAGATTGAAAATTATCTCAACTCTAAGACAAAACGGAAAATTTTTCAATTGAAGACAAAATTGTTTCTTTACATTGAAAATTATTCATTATTTTTATGCTAAAACTTAAATTTCCTGCCAAAGAAAACAATTTAATACCAAGAGTTTTCATAAAATAGTTCCATTAAGTTGTTCATTAGTTGATCGCAATAAAAAAAAATGCCATATATTGTAAAAAGTGTGTTATATATGTAATTTCTTAAAATTATTGTCTTTGAAAGGTAATTTTTTGTTTGTAAAATAAAAATAGTTTACCTTAAAAAAAAATGCACTTTTTATTGTTTTTTGTTCGTTTTCTGCTTCTCTTGATCTTTTAAACTATTTTACTGGTTTTTTATGCCTCGGTTTAGGTTTATTAATCGTTTATATTTATGAGAATAACTTAAACTTTTGATTTCTGGTCGAGTACCGTAAAATAACTTGTAATCTTTCGTTCTTTCTTAACACTTGTTCCACCGCCCGGTGATGTCGTCAAGATCTGTGAATTATCTTTTTCGGCGGTATTTGAATTAGCGCTAACATTTTCCACTTGCATGGAGACTGTTACCGATACTTGTTGTATGCCCAATGAGGTCTTTTGTGACACGACCTTGGTGGCTGTAGTTTTTGCAGCTGCCGCCGGTTGTGGTAGGGGAGGTGAGGGTGTAGTAGCGCAGGAAGTGGTAGCTGAACCAGAAGACATTGCAGGCGAAGCTTGTTCTAGTTTCTGTGTTATAGTAAGAGGTAGTAGAGTTGTAGAAGTGTCTTTCTTATTATTTGCAGTGAGTGGTGAAGAGGGTGGTTCCTCTAAGGGAGGTGGCGAGGGTATTACTGTCAAAGATTTCGAGGTAGTTGTTGTAGATGATGATGCCTTCAGTTTACTCAGCAACTTATAAGCACTTTGTACGGGATCATTTTCTGCAGTTGTGGTTGGGGTTGCAATGGGAGAGGATACTTTTACAGGAGAATCGGGTAGTATGTGCTCTCCTTGGATTTCCTCATCGGATAGTATTATTTTTTCGTCAGTTTTAATTTGTTGCAATAGCTGATTTTGTAACTCCTCTATTAATTTCTTTTGCCGCTCCAATTCTTCTCTTAGAGAACGTGGCTTTGGGCCCGGCTTTTTTTTCTCCTCTTGGCTGCCTTTTATATGATCCCTGTCAATATGGGCTCGTACATTAACTCTGGAGGAATAGCCGCGCTGACATATCTCGCATTTGTACGGTTTTTCGCCCGTATGTGTTCTCATGTGAACTTTGCGATCTATTTTGCGCATAAACTTCTTCTCGCAAAATTCACATTTGAAAGTTTTAGAAATGTCGCCCATGTGAGACTTTTTGTGCACGCTCAGATTTTGATTTGCACGGAAACATTTGTGACAAATATCGCAGACATAAGGCTTCTCGCCCGTATGAATACGTTCGTGTATTTTCAAATCAGAGCTGCGAACAAAAGCTTTGGGGCACACCGAGCACTGGTGACGGCGATCGTTGGTGTGATGTCGCATGTGCAGATTATAGTCCTGTCGTGTACACAAGGGCAGCTGGCAGATTTCGCACTTAAATTTCTTCTCTTTGGAATGTCGTTGCTTATGTTCGTTTAGCCGGTTGCGCACCCGAAACTGTTTGCCACATTCATCGCAGCCGAAAGGCTTTTCGCCGGTATGCAAGCGTTTGTGTTCGATCAGTCTTGAGTGTTTATAGTACGTCTTGGAACAGATATCGCAGACAAAGTGTTTAACAATTTTCAAAAATGTCGGCTTCACATCCTCGGTTTTGTCCAGAACATTCAGCTGGGCGTCTAAGACAACAGATTTTTGTGTTTCTTCTTTGTTCGGCATAGCGTTTATGGTGTAAGTAACCACATTGTTGGTCGTTGATGTTGTACTTTCCGTTGAACTTTCAGCCAGCTCGTTTTGTAACTGTTCTATAATATCACTAACCGGATCGGCAGTAGGATCGTCTTCCTCTGTCCCATCACCACCGTATGCTTTCGTTGTGGACTTCGATGACTTTGTTGTGTCTTCAGCGTTTTCCGATGGCATTTCTAGTACCATTTCATTATTATTTTTTTGACCATTGAGATCAGCAACAAAAATTGTTTGTTCAGTGTTATTGGACGGAGGAATCACAGCAAACGTATCTGCACTCTCTGCTAGTTTTGGGAACTCTACACTTGATAATTGTTTATCAATTATATCAATGGGTTTAGCATTAATATCATCATCAAGGGCAAGAATCACTGCAGAACTTTCTGTTGTCATTTCTTCTATTACATTTTGTAAGTCTCCAGAAATGACCTCTTGCGTCTTAATACCAGTTTTATCGGTCTTCACATTGTTCTCCAATAGTGCTTCCGTCTCCTGCATTGAGTCATCTGACAAAGAAAGTTCCTTTTGTATCGTTGGTGATAAATTAAGTTTCTGAGCAGAGTTCCTTTTATTTTTTCCTGGAGCTTTTTTACTTGCACTATGATATATATAAATATGAGTTTTTAAGCTGCTCTCTGAACTATAAGTTCGGAGACATTCGCCACATTTAAAAAGCCTGACGGCATGAGATTTTTCATTATGACGTTCTAAACCACTCTTGGAGCTGAAAGCCCGATAACACAGGTTGCATTCTGATAAGGTATCAACATTGTGTCGTGCCAGCATGTGACTTTTACGCTCATTTTCGACCAAGAAATCTTTGCCGCAAATACCACACCCATACCGTTTGTTGGAGCCTGTTTGATGGGTGCGTTCATGCCAAATTAAACTCTTTTTCTTTGCGAACTCCTTGGAACACACTGAGCATCTTAATTTGCTATTCACAGTTTCAGACTTTTCATCATCTTGGTGATTTTTAGTTTCAGATGATATTACAGATTTATTTGAAATTGTTTTTGAGGGCGTTTGTTTTTTCGGTTCGACAATTTCAAGAGCTGGATTGTCTGTTGCTGCACGTTTTGTTGATGTTCTTGTTTCTCTCGTTTCCGACTTTCGTAGAGATATTGTTTTCTCAGGATCCCTTGTTTTTCTCGATTCTTTCGGTTCTGTTGAAGCTGAAGCTGTTGTTTTTATAGATTCTTTCTTTTTTCTTGTTTCTCTGCTTTCCGTCAGTACCAAAAGCGTTGGTTTCTCTGAATCTGTCGTTTTTCTTACTTCTCTGGTTTTGTCAGCATCTGCCGATTTTCTTGCTTTTTTAGCTTCAGTACTTTTAAAATACGGTGCTTTTTCATGATCGATTGTTTTTCTCGTCTCTTTAGATTTTGTCGATTTCGCAGATGTTTTTTTCTCAGGCTCTGCGGGTTCCTGGTTGTGTGTGGCCAACTTGAAAGATATTTCCTCAGTATCAGTCACTTTTTCTGTTGCCTTAAAAGCAATCTTTTGTTCAAATCCTTTCGTTTTATTCCATTGTCTGGTTGGTGTCTTTTTTAAAGGCGCTGCTTTCTCAGTTTCTAACCATTTTGTTGATTTGCAAGCTTTTTGCTGATTTTCAACTTCGGCAGTAGCATTTTGTAATGTATCGTTTTCCACAACCGGATCAGCTTTCAAATTTGTTGCTGAGGACTTGTCTGCTTCATTCACGGCCAGAGACTAAAACGAAAGGAAACCAGTTTGATTGAGAAATTCGCAAAAGTTATGAAAGTTGTAAAATTTATAAAAAAAAAAATTAAAAATATTTAAGAGATTAAAATAAAATAAAAGCAGATACTAAGATAATAAAATTTCCTCAAAAAGTAGAATTTTTAAATTAATGGAAATTTTTCAAATTAAATTTTATTTAATAGTCGTTTAAAGTGGGTTAATGAAATTCCTAGTGGAACTTTTAATCGATTATTTATTTTTTAACATTTTTAATTAACATATTCTGATTAGTTTTAAGACTTCACTTTCACCATCTATAATATAGTTATAGATACTCGCACATAAAGTTTTAAACTCTATTTACTATTCACTAGTTCAAACAATCAAATAACTCATTAAAAATACCTGTGGAGCAAATTTTCCCGAAATACTTAACACATACCTCTTGTTCGCCTTGCCCGTTGTTCCTTGTTTTCCTTTTCGTTCGTTTATTGGGCGATTCTAATTGCTTGTCCGGTGAAGATTGTCTTTTATTTCTTGTTTTTCTTATAACAGATTTCTCCTTAGGGTCATTTTTCAAGTTTTCTTTATATAACGCTGTATCGTCGACCCTTATTTCTTTAGAAGATTCTTCCGTATTATCAGCCGAGGAGTTCTGCTCTTTGCCCACTTCCACAAAATGATCCATTTGTTTGTCTTGAGCTGTTGCTATTTTCTCAGCAGCAATTTTTTCCAAAGCAAATGTTTGTTTTACTCCAGTTGGTTTAGCCAGAACGGCTGTTTCTTTCCCACCAGTCACTTCTGGAATAACTTTATCTTCCAGGGCAGCTATTGATTCGTGCTCATTTTCAGGTGTTATACTTATGTCTAAAGGTATTTCAGCCGGTATGGCTACCATAGCTTGAGGAATTGTAATATCTGGTTTGTCCGCAACTTCGGAAATGACAAACACCTCTTCTTTCACCTCCACCTTTGGTACAACATTTACCTCATTATGACAGCCCTCAAAAATGCGATGCTGCTGCCTTAAATGCTTCTCAAACAACTCCAAATTGGCATATTTACTCTCACAATAGCCGCATACCAAAAATAATTTACGATGGTTAAGCATAAAAACATTACCGCACGAATCTAGGGGTTCGGCCAAAGCTGAAGGCGGCAAAGCTACAGGTGGTTCAGCCTTTAGGTCCACATACTGTAGGGGTTCTTTTTTAACATTAACGCAATTTTTTGGCGCACTATTCGACTGGCGATTGGTCTTACCTAAATTACGTGGGGCATTTTCTTTTTCAGGATCTTCGTCGAAATTGAAAAGCTTATGAGCTTCGTGAAGGTGTAAACCAAAATTATCCAAATCACCGTATTTAAGATCACAAAATTCACAATTAAATACAAGTTTTTGTTCCAAATTAAACACGTAAATGTTGCCACAAGACTCTGTCTCAGCGCTATTAGAGGCCACCGTCGAGGCAACACTGCAAGTAGAATTATTGCTGCCACGGCGACTTTTATGCTCAGGCGATTTCAACAAGTTCTCTTTTTTACGAGTATTCTCAGAATTTTTGTGAATATCAGCGGTTTTATGATGCTCCAAACGTTTGTGGGTTTCTTCGGGTTTGGTTTTACCGTTTTCCAAACTTTTATGATTTTCCAAATTTTTGTTCTCTGTTTTTTGTTTTAGCAGAATTTTGTTTTTGTTGTTGTTCTCTTTGTTACAGCTCTCCAAAGATTTGTTCCCCATATGCTTTAGGCGAGGTGAAATTCTTTGTTTATTGTTTGTTTCCTCTGTTGTGCAGTCTTTTTGTTTGACAATTTCGTAAGTAATATGTGGCTGAGAGGATAAATTGCTTGTTTGGCTACTTCTGGTTGAACTACCAGAAGACATGTTGGAATCTCTGCGTAATTTCTTTGCGACTGTAATATCAGGAAAACGTATTCTTTGCGCCTCCAGTTCGGCTTCTTCATCACTGCTTATTAGCATAGTGGCTTCTTTTTCAATTTCCAAGGCATCAGTTTCAATATCAGATTCTTCTTCGTCTTCTTCATCATCCTCGTCAATATCCTCTTCATCTTCGTCATCCTCACTGCCGTCAGCATCCACATCTTCGTCGGTCTCATCAATATTTTCATCATCTTTTGCTACTCCGTCTTCGTGTCGCGGATTAACTGGAATGCCGTTAGGTTCATCAATATCTTGCACCTCCATTTTAATGGGCACATGCTCCAGCAAAGTGTTGATCATTTTCCTTTTATATTCAGACAATTCTCAACACTTGCTTTTCCGTTTTGATATTTAAGAATTACTATATCAAAACCAGTCCAATGTATTATTTTTTAAAATTTCTTTATATTTTAGAAAAAATTTTCTGATTTATTTTTTTAATTTGTATAGCTTTATTTAATTACTTCTTAATAATCATAGCTTTTTTACACTCTACTCACTGAACAAATTAAATCCACTGACGCCGCTTTTTTCTCCTTGTGTTCATTTTCTTGTTGTCTTGTTGATTTTGCTTTACTGGCTCTTTATCTTCCACAAAATGTTTTTGTTATGTTAACACGCACACACATGTATTTCTGCTTAAAGACTTTTGCTTTGTTTGCGTTTTATTTTCTTTTTGCCAATAGTGGTTGTAGCTGCTTTAATGTGTAGTTTGTTTTTAGATTTTTGTTGTTGTGAGAGTCTTGTGCTAGCAAAAAAACCAACAAATGTTTGTTGTATTTTTGCACAATGAGTTTTGAATCTGTTACCGTTTATTTGTCGTAGGTCAGAACAAGATGGCTGCTATAACTTAAATGTGGATGGCATTTGTTGTCTTGTTTTGGCCCATGCTCTTTAACTGATCTCGTTGACATTTACCGTAGTGGAATGTAATAGCTAAGTTGTATTTTTTAACACGCAAAACAAGGCTGTTACAATTAAGTACTAAATTAATCAAAATACGTTATATTTTTACTAATGAGAATAATATATTATATTTATAACAAATAATTATTAAAGAAAAAAGCAAACAAAATTAAAAATAGTTTATATACAAATATAAAGAAAATGGAATCAAATAAAACGCATTGCGTCTACCGCTGCCTAAATATCTGAACAAACACTTTGTGTCTTTAGTACTGTAAAATCCAACGCTGTAGTATAACCGATCATTTTTTTTATTCATTTTGTTTTTCTGTATTTATCATTCTTACAGACACAAATAAACCAATAAAAGTCGTAAAAAACTTGTTAAATGAAATCCAAAACAAGGTTTGGTTTTATTTATTGAATCATTTAATGAAAAAACAATAATTAAAGCTGTATACACACCCAAATAATATGTAACCAATAAGAATGTAGCAACACATGCATGCTTTCATATATTCACACATACATATGTATGGATGTACATATGGCTGGAAATGTTAATGAACGAATACCTTTGCGTATAAGCAACAAATTGCGTATAAGTAACGTGTTATTTGCAGTAACTGTACTTTATCTTATGAAATTAAATTGGAAATATTCAACGCAGAAATTCACATGTGCTGTCATAGGAGAACTCGGCTTTGAAACAGGGATAAAAAATACACAAGTCTTAAAAGTCGATCTCAAATAAATATATTCGCGCCTACGAAACTATGTAATTATAATTTTTGAAAATAGATTTCTCGATTTTTCCTATAAAAAGTTATTTCCTAATCGATAACAGATTTTTTATTTAGCAAACTTTTAGATGAAAATTTGTTATCAATCAAATATATATGTTTTTATATAACTTTTTGATTAAAAAAAATATTTTCAACAATAACGAATTGAAATTTTTTCTGTCGATAATTAATTTTTCACCAATAATTTTTTACAAAAACTTTTTATCATTATATGGTATGTTTTTAAGAAAATTTTTTGAAATTTTAAGAAAGTTTTTATTAAAAATTTGAATCGACAACAAAATGCTTACCGCTGGTAAATTTTTTAATTAAAAGTGTTTAACAATAAGAAATTTTTCATCGATAACAAATTTTTTATTGAAATATTTTCTATCAATAATAAAATTTTCATGCAAATTTTTATCATTAACAAATTCTTTAGAAGTATCTTTTATCTATTAAAAAATGTTTTTATGAAATGTTTTTGACGATAACAAATTTGTTATGAACATATTCTATTCATAATGAATTTTTGTGAAAATTTATATCGATAACAAAATTTTTATTCAAATTCTCCAAAATATATATCTAAATATTTCTAATAACGAATTGCATACTTTTTGCTTTCGTTAAACAAAAGTTAATTATTTTTTAAGTTGTTTTAAACTTTAAATGAGAATAACTTTAATTTTTAAAACAATAAATATTAAGTCAAGCATTTTGTTGTTAACATTTTCCTTAAGCCTTCAAGTATGCAACAATAATTTTACTTCTCCCCTTAACATGAATACACTTATTCACCCCCCGATAAGTATCCACAGCTTAAGAGGCAATTTTCATTAACTTTCCTGACCTTGTTTTAAAATTTACTCAACAAAGTTTAAGTTTTGCCATCGATGCTCCCATTTGCAGGTTCTGGCTAAAGTCTTGCTGCTTCTTTTGCTGTTATTTATGTTTAATTTAGCGACGAAGAACGTCTTTTATGTGTGCAAATAACAAGTATTATGTATTTCTTGGCTTCTCGCTCGTATTTAAACAGACAAGGTCGTTTTATATAGTTCATAAACGAAAGCCAAAAAAAAACGACAGACAGTAATACCCAAGACTCAGAATACAAAGCATTTGTTCAAGGGAGCTGTGCTAAAGTTTAAAGCTCCCTTGATAAACCGAAAATGAAACTAAAATATGGTTTCTAGTACTTTGCAGAAGAAAAGAAGAAAGAACAAAAAACAAAAGTAAAAGCAACATCTTGCTAAATAACAAAAGCCAAAAGAAATGGCTTAGGGTCTTAAAGTCAGTTCTCATAAACAGTATATAACGGTTACTTAAAACAAAAAAATAATGCATACTTTAAGGTGCTTAAGCAAAATTTTTATGTTGCATATTAAAAGCATAAAATTAGTACTCACCGGCTGAAATATGGAAAATGGTTTGTTTTCAAGGGAAACAGCAAGACGTAAAAAGCTTCTACATATTAAAACTAAACACTGTAATGTTGGCTTAAAAGCATGTTCTGGAATATTCCGCACATATTTTTGCTATAGAAATTTTATTTTAACACTAAATTTTATTTGTAAAAAAATTTTCACAGCCAATTTTTTAGTTATAAAAATTTTATAGAGAGAGTTTTTCTATAAAAGAAAGAAATGTTAAAGAAATGATTCCATGAAATATTTTACCTACAGAAATAATTCTAAACAATAGATTATTTATTATATAATAAGTATGGGAAACGAAATAACAGAAGAAGTGACATAATTTACAAATTTAGATTTTACTATTTCCTGAATGGAAGTTCAAGTAGATGTACGGCTTTCAGTGCGCGTGTTTCATGAGAACGTTGCGATGATAGGTAAGACGATTACGATATCTGTCACTGCCTTGATTGTTGGGATTGTAATATCATTATGGATTGGTTGGTTGTTCTTATTGAACCAGGCAGCTTTTACAATTGAACGAAGTTTTTTTGACTGACATCTTTTGCAGAATCTACATTTTTAATAAAAACAAAACTTTTAATTTTTAGCTTGACTTGTTTTTTATTCACTTTTAATTTAAAAAAATATATGAATATATATTTACGTATTTGCGGACAAATATTTCCTTTGTCCAAAAATGTTAAATTGTTTTTCTTTTAACAAAACGTGCAAAAAAACACTCAAAACAAAATATGAATTTTTCGGTTCTTACCTTTTTGGCAATAAAATTCATAATTTATTAAAACTGTTTCAATTATTTTTATTTAAGAAAAAAAGAAACAATTATCTAGATTATTTGCTTGAACAAAAACTTCGAAGACATATTTAAAAACATGCTGAAGGACACCAACTTATGAACTATGGGGAGAGAGTAAACAAATTTCGCCTTCTCAATCCGAGTCCAAACTTTGAACACATCCGATTGTGTTCAAACATTTTTGGTAAAATTATATCTTAAACGTCAAATTTTGTTAATCAAATAACTTTAAATGCATTTAATGTCGAAATACAATTAAAAAGTAATGTAATGAAATTTTAAAGCTGATTAAGGAAATCCACCACCATTTTTCACCACCCCACCACTGCCATCACTGCTGTTGTATGTAGTTGCAGCCAACGGTATCGTACATTTGTACTTACAGCCGGTTTTTGCTAGGAGTAAAGAAAAACATTTTTAGTTTTGGAAATTAAGAAAAATTGCTGACATTGCTTTTGTTAGCAGTTGTGGTGGTTGGTAGTAGTCGATTTTTAATGGAATTTTATTCAAATTAATGAAATTCTGTTACACAGACAAACGTTTAATACTAGTCTCTACATACATACATACATACATACATACATACATACATACATACATACTTACTTGCATGCGGATGTAATTTTATAAAGTGCAACCTGTTTAAACATATGCTCCTCTTTTCTTTTATGAATACGGCAAACGTGAGGTGGTGCAAAGCCAAAAAAAAAAAAAAAAAAAAAACAAGAACTCACCCTTCTGTGTTAAACGTGAGCCGGCAAAACGTTTACAGGGCGATAAAAAAGGGAACATTTTCTGAGACTCGTACTACGGTTTTAAGGAAATTAAAGTATTTTTTATGTTTTGAAAAGATTTGTTGCGCTTTTTATGCCGGCAAAATGCGATGGCAGGCAGACAGGCAGGTTGAAAACGAAACTTTATGGCTGGCTGAATCTGGTTTTATAATCTTTAAGCGGGGTAATTCCGTAAGCTTTTTATAACGTTTATTTGGGGATATCCTTGTTTATTGCCTGCCGTCTAAGAAAGATTTTTCCTAGTGAGGGGCAATTCCCTGATGTAACACATTGATGACTCATACCTATTGCTCATCTTTTATTTTTTTGGCTGTAATAAAAAATGAATTTTATAAGAACTGTAAACTCACTGTAGCAAGAATTCATTATTGTTCAAAATTAGTTCCAAGTGTTTGGTAGTTGTAAGTAAAATTAAGCAAAAAGGGAAATCCCAAAGCATTTTTATTACCCCAACTTCAGAAGTGGTGAGAGTGTTAAATGCACATACACACATACTCGTACATACCCTTTTTTACAACAAAGAGAAATTCGTTTTTTTCCTTTTTGGTTAGAATGCAAACAGTTTTGAAGGCCAAACTAAAGGTGTTGTTTTGTTTTGTTTTGTTGTCTTTGCCTTTGTCGTCACAAATATTGACAGCCTCCCCAAAATGTTTAACATTTATTATGTCTACTCTTTTTTTTCTATATATGTATTGAAGACAGAGAGAAGATGGATGGATGGTGTAAAAGTTTGTTTTAAATTGTTACAAAACGTGCTGGCATTAAAATAAAATTCACATTTTAAAATCCCCCACCCTCAGCTCTGTCGTTAGATTTTCTGGTAATTCGCATATTTTTAAGCCAGTGTCAGGAATAATAAATCTACCACCCATTAAGGGGTCTTCTTATTTGGGTATGGATGTACTCAATGTGGTATCCACATCATGCGTGTCACAAAATTTGGCAGATTGATAAATTATATCGCAAAAAAATTCACTTAATTCTCTAATTTCATTTAATATAAAAAATTGATTTAACATGATTTAAGCAAATAAAAAAAACTAAAAATAAAATAATGAAAAAAAAAATAAAAATGTGTTTTAAAAAAAGAAAGTTTCAAGAAAAACATTATCGTAGTATAAAAAATATTCCAAAAATACACTGTGAAAAAATAAGTATTTTTAGGAAAGTAGCTTTTTTTTAAATACATAAAAATACTCTTGATAAAAATGTAGCTTTTAATAAAAATGTATTGCCAAACAGAAAACAAGTTTTGACGAATTAGTTTTTATTTTTATTTATTTATTTTAAAATAAGCACTTTTTATAAAGGTACTCTTTGCAATAGTAGCTTTTCAAAAAGCTAATTTTTAAAGAAAGTTTCGTTTGAAAAGAACACTCGGTTTTGAAAAATATATTTTCAAATACTGCAATATATTTGAAAATATGCTCCTCTTATGAACAGTAATTCTTAAAAAAGTTATTGGCCTAAAAAGGGTACATTTGAAATTTTTTACGTCTTTTCGCAGCAATAATAAAATAAGTACATTTTGATAAAAGCGCTTTAAAGAAGTACCCTGCTATCAAGTATTCCTTAAAAGGTACGTTTTAAAAAATCATTTTTTTTTAAAAACTTTCCTAAAGTAGTTCGGCACCTTTAAAACAAATATCTTTTTAAAAATTTATCATTAAAAAAGTAGTTATTAAAAATAAATACCTTTAAAAAAATATTTAAAAAATAAATTCTTTTACAAATAAGAAATTTTCGTTTAAAAAATACTTTTAACAAAAATAATATTTCATAAAAATAACATTCTTTATAAATAAGTCTATATGTTAAAAAAAAGTACATTCTTATTTATATTATTATATGAAAATGCACATTTTCAAAGAAATACCCTTTTGTATAATATTTTGCAAAAAAAAGTCTCTCTTCATAAAAGAGTCTTTTAGAAAAGGTACCTTTTTGAAGCAGTATATGTTATAAAATCATAATTTTAAAAATATTCATGTTAGAAAAGTACCTTAAAAAAAATTCTAAAAAGAACTTTTTAAAAAAGCAGCACATGAAGACAGTATTTTGTTTCAAAAGCGCCTGTCTTAAAATGCTCTTCTTAAAACAAATTTAATTAATAATTTATTTAATAATTTCAAAAAATATTTATTTAAAAAAAAAAGGTACCTTAAAAAAAGTACCAATTGAAAAAAGTCTTTGGTGCTCAATTAACTAACTTGTTGGAAATACTTTTATCAAAAAGTGGTTTTTAATGTATTATTATTATTATTTATTTATTAATATAATACAATTATGATAATAAATATTAAAGAAAAAAGTAGTTCTAGCAGCAGAGACCTTCGACTCGGAATTAAAATTATTAATAAATTAATTTTATTTGGAAATTAATTTTCGATATATATTTATAGATAAGGTTGCTGTTAGTATCTGATGGATTTTTCAAGAGATCGGATGTTAGTATGGACCCAAATGTATTGTAACTTTAAACTTTTATTAACAATTGAACAATTTTTCTTAAAAATTAGCTGCTTACAATTAATAAATATCTCTTTAAAAGAGTAGCTTTTAAAAAATGTATATTTTAAACTACTAAAAAGTAAATAAAAGTCCTTCTTTTTTTAATTGGTAGGTTTAAAATAAGCATCTTTTATGTGTTTTATTTTTGTATGCTACAAAAAACACATAAAAACCTACCCTATAAAAAAGTACTAGTCATTTACATTTGATGTAAAACAACTTTAATAATCATTTTAAATTATTTAAAAAAACGAAACAAAAAGCCTTCTTCAAACAAATTTATTTCCCCTGTTTTGGGTAAAATTGTTAAATAAGTAAATTTGTTTATGTTGTGTTCTATTCCCGCCCTTCTTAATCAACAATCCCCCCCCCCCTCCCCTTTCTGGCTTGTCCTGCGATATTTGACACTTGCTTTCTATTCTAACAGTTAATGTAAACCTCTTTTCGAATGCTTAATTGACTTCCATTAGGTTTAAGGAAAGGGTTGCTCGAAGTCGAAAGGGCAAAACAAACAAAAAGTCAATCAAACGGCTCTCGGATTTGAACGAACAAACTCCAGCTCTCTTTTATACTCCTGTACAATCGAGCACTTTAAAAATGGAATTCAAGTGTTTGTTTTAAACTGTGGTGTTTTGACAGCGCTGTGAAGGCGCTTGAAGGGCGCTCACACCAACTCCTTAAGTCAACAAACTTCAGCTTTTGGCGGTAATTTACTGTGTACAAAAGGCTAAAGTTTATCTCCACCATATGAAATTTATTAAAACTTGTTAAGCATCATGATTTCAGGCAAATAATTTTCAAAATGGAATAAAAGGAAAGATAAAAGGATTAACATATTCTTTGTTTAATGAAGAACAATTTTGTGATAAAATTTATTTAATATACTGGCCTTAAGTTAAGCTTAAAGATTTGAATATTGTATTGTGATGTCTGAAAAGTGAAAATACATAGAAAATATTTACATATTGTTCGAACAAATTTTAAATCCTATTAAATACATTTAAATGCATATAATTATATATCTTAATTGGTTTATTCAAAGTCTAGCATAATTTTTTGACAAATAAAAAATACATTTCGACTGTTCCAATATAAGAATATAAAAACACAGAACATGAAAATATTTTCGAATTTTACCCCAACATCGAAAATTCGAAATTAACTTCCATAATTCGAAATTATTAACAAAAAAAAAACTAACAAAGCTGGAAATTTAAAAGTGAAGTTCAAAAGTTCGTTTAAAAATAAGAATTTAAGTTGAAAAATTTGACAATTTTAAACTTAATGTGGAAGTTGGAAACTATATTTTAAGAAAAATTGTAAATAAATTGTGAAAATAGTTCAAACGTTTGGAACCTAAATCGATAGTTTGAGTTGGGAAATTCCAAGTTATGTCTGGAATATTTCAAACTACTTTCAAAAATTCGCATCTAAATCCGAAACTGAGTTTGAAAGTTGTGAATTAAATAAGTTCAAATATTTCCAACTTATTTCGAAAACTCGAAACTTAATCCGGTAGCTGGAAATTAAATTACAAAATAAGTTAGAAAACTCGAAACTAAGTTTGAAAATTTCAAATTAAGTTAAAATTTGTTGCAATTAAATTCAAAAACATGTTGGAGAAAATTCTAAGTTTGAACAATAATTGAAATTATGTTCGAAGATTCGAAATTAAGTTCAAAAACTTACAGTTACAAAATTCGAAAATGTGTTCGGAAACTCGAATGGAAGTGAAAAAATTTGTAACAAAGTTCGAAAACTCCAAGTTAAAGTTCAAAAACTCGAAACTAGGTTCAAATATTTTAAACTAGACTTGAAAAAGTTGCAATTTGTAGGATATTTTGTAGATACTTTGATAGCAGCAAACCCCATTGATGTTCAGTCTTCTCCCCCCCCTCTTCCGAAATCCCCTTTTTTAAAGATTTTGAAATATTATTTAGTTATTTAAAACTAATTTGCCTTATCTCGTTTTGTTGCAGACCGCACCAACAACACGGAAAATGTGGAAGTCTGCCGCAGTTTTCCACCCAACTATGAAGCCGAATCGCTGCCCTCTTATACCATCGTCTCTGGTCTGCCCACTTACGACGCTGCCATAGAAGAATTCCGTAAGGCTGGCATTATACTAACAGCGCCCATGCCGATGATAAAAATTTTCGAGGCCAACGAAAAGAGCAAAGACTCCATTTACAACAACGACAATCATGTCAATGAGGCCGACAATGTTTCAGTGTCTTCAGCGAACACCTGCAGCTGCGGCAACGTAATTAGCAATAATATTGCCAATGCTTTGTCTCAGGCCACTATAACACCCGCTTTACCCAACACCCAATTCATAGAACTTTCACCGGAACAATTGGCTTCGCTGTCGCACAAACGGCTTTCGTTGCAAATTGCCTTTCCGCCGCCAATGCGTCGCAGCTCACGACCAAGAGTCGATTTGCGCAATAATTTGTTGCGTTCCCGAGCTGTTGGCAATACGGCCGGTTACGAGTTAAATTTTCCACAAATCCATCGCTCTTCGTCCTCGTCTTCTTTGGCCAACGAACAGCACACTGTGCAAATGATGCAACAACACTTGCAGCACAGAGGGTCCTTGTTTTAGGAAAACGTGATGGAGCTGTCAAAGTACTGCCTTTAAGCCACAGCTTAATTGCACAACAACAACGATATCAAAAGAAGAATATAAGACCTTTAAAAATCTTTAAAGATTTAACTAATTTTTTTCTTCAGTTTGACAATAATGTTGTTCATAAAAAGTATTCGTTACGTCTAATAAGTTTCTTTAGTCGTGTGTGTGTGTGTGTTAAAAATATTATTATAAACAAATAGTTTTTATTTAGTTGTAAATGTAAATAATTTTAATTTTACTATAGATCATATGATGAAGCAAATTGTTTAAAATAAAGAATAAAAAACTGAACTAGAAACATAAATTGAACTGAAATGTTTTTTATTTGTAAAGAGGAACTGAGCAAACACTTTGCCAGAGTGTTTGTGAGCCAAAAGGAAACGGAAATGAAAGAAAGTAAAGAAAAAGCGAAGGCAAGCATTGGAACCATGCAGAGCTTTGACAGTAGTACAAAAGAAGCTTTCTTGTAAAGCTTTAAATGTTTGTTAAATTGGAAAAATCAACGAAACAATTTCATGCAAATGATTCGTGTACAACAAAAATGATTCAGACATTTGACGGTCGTTCGAAAATTAGAAATGGCTGAACAATTTTAGTTTCGGTTTTACAAAATTTTAGTACAACAAAGTTTTCTTTCTCTATAAAAGTTGTAATATCGAAAATTTTCGACACAAAAGTTTAGTACCACAAAAAAATATTTATTCTTTGAAGGTCATTTTTAGAGAAAATTTTCTCCAGTAATTTTAATACAGAACCTTTTCTCCGTAAACGTTTTAGCCTAGAACTTTTCTTTTTATAAAAAAAAATTTTAATACAGAAATTTATATATAATTTTTTTTTAAATGTGTGTTATAGGAAACTTCCCATAGAAAAGTTTTTAAAGAATTTTTTTTTTTGCACAAAATTGTTTGTTCTGAAATTTTCTTTAAGAAAACTTTTTGCGCCAAAAGTTGTTCAGTAGAACTAATTTTTCTTTCAAAGAAATTTTTCTGTATTAGCATTTTTAATGGTGTTGAATTGTCTCCTGCAGTAGAATTGTCTCACATAAAATATATATTATTTTCTAAAAAATGTTCCTATAAAAAGTCTCCTGTACTAAAACTTTAATGCTGAAAATTTTAAGTTTTCTGTACTAAAAACTTTCATTTAGAAAACTTTTTATACCAAATTTTAATTGTTTTGCTTTAAAGCTTTTACAAGAAATCGCTTCTACTAAATTATTTCATGAACAATTTTCTGTACTAAAAAATATATGCACTTACATATGTATGTATGTATATATGTAAATAAAATAATTTTAGTACAAAACCTTTATGTTCTCAAAAGATTTTTTGTTCTAAAACGTTTCTGTAAAAAATGTTTTGATTTATTAAGTACTAAATTCTTTTTTGCATAAATTTTTATGTAAATCGATTAGTCTAAATTTCTGCTCTGGAAAATATTGTTATAGAAAACACTTTTTTATAGAAAATTTTTTGTTATAAAATTTTTGAATAAAAGGTTTTTGTTCTAAAACTTTTCCATTAAAATTTTTTTTTTGCTTAAAAATCTTTTTGTCTAAAAGTTTTTGAAGCTATTGTATAATTTTTTTAATAAAATATTAAAAACTTTTTAAAGGAAAATTTTTAGAGTAATATTTTTAGAACACAAATGTTTGGATCAAAAATTTGTTCAGCAATATTTTACGAACCAGAGTTTTTAATATAATTTTTTTTTAAATTAAAATTTTTTGTTCTAAAAATTTTGTTTACCGAAATCGATTATACTATTTTTTTAAATTTTCTGTACTACATTTTTTTTTTAATTAATACTGTTTGTACTAGAATTTATATTAATGGCTAATTTGTTAAAAGGATTTCATAAAAAGAAGAAGAATATATGAGAAATTTATAAATAATTTAAAAGAATTGCCATTTTTGGCGGCAAACAATTAAGGATATTTTGTTGGGGGGAGGCAGGCAAATCGCACCAAGTAACTTTATTTCAGTAAGTGTTTTCAGCCTTATGTTGAATAATTGAATGGCCGGCCGCTGGTCTTCATGGCAATAGAATTGTTTATTCTTGTGAACAATTACTTTTCTTAGGAGACCAACCAACAAGTTAGTGCTATTGGCGGCCTCTTCTTGACCGACTGTTGAATGTACATTGTAGAAGTGCTAATAAATGACGTGTCCTATCCGTAACCACGCACGTAATCGTTGTCCACAACCACTAAGCCGGAGTGTGTGTTTTGTTTATAGCAGTAAAATAGCGGATGTTTAATTGTTAACACGTGTTTTTGTTGCATAATTTTTTATGGGCAAAATCTTAAAAAGAAAAATCGAAGTTTTACATAAAAACTAGAAGTGGAAAAAATTCGCCCAATTCGCCAAAGAAAATCAAGTGAATTTTGGTTTTTTTTTTTTAAATATTTTTATTGCAAAAACATTCAAATTTTACGGTTTTATTGCACATAAATAGTTTCAGTTTGTTGAAAACGAAATATCCTTCTAAGCTAAAGTGTATCACAAGCACAACTGCCGCACGTTGCACACACGCTCACGTTCGAACCATCACGCAAGGACTTACAAAGTACAGAATGAAAACATAAAACGATGTAAAAACTCTCTAAACAACATTCCAAACTTCACCAACCTCAAGGCAAGCGCCGCTAAGAAAATGGTTAATATGGGTCCAAGTTCAAACAAAACGGATTTTCGTTTATTATAGCGCAATTAAAATGCCTTGAAGTCCTTGTAAGTTTGTTTTTGTGAATTTTTTGTGGTCCTAATAATATTGCAGATAGCGCCGTAGTATTGAAATCAGAAGTCTTTGGTGTCTGTAGTCTCCAATTCAATACAAAAGAAGTTGATAAACAACATATTCACAAGGAAGTATAAGCCATGCCATGATGCCACAAGGGGAATCCCCCACAAATAATAAATTTTTCAAAAGGATATCATGTGAATCGGAGTCTTCTTCAATTCGATGATTTTGTTTGTTGACGCAAAACATTCGTGTGGATGGGTTTGTCATCGCTGAAGATTTATTTTTGATATTAAAATTTGGTGGAGCTGCCTTTGGCCAGACTTTTAAGAAAATGCGTTTTACTTGACCCAGCTGAACTTTTTTTACTGTCACTTAAAAAAAAATTTTCTACATAAACTTTTAAATACTTAATGAGCTGTTTACATAACACGAATATTGTACCTGTAAATTGAGCGCTTTTTATACAGACTTTCTGAACGTGTCGCTGCTCATTCGTTTTCTGTAAAGTTAAATAAAATTTATTCTAAGTGCTCTTGTAAAAAACAAATTTAAAAAAATGTTTATGAAATATATCAATTAAAACTTATTGCAAATTCATTTAAATCAATACTGTGCTGTTTACGGAACACGAAAGAACGAAACGACCAGCAGGCCTGTAGGCAAAGTGTTCAAATTGCTCGATTACAGAACCTTCGTATAAAATTTTCGGGCCACGTCACACATAGATTTTAAATACTACTTTGTTACTTTATCCGCATTAAATGCTATATAATCGATAGATTTTATTGTATTTTTATTGCCACAAAAAAGCAAAGTTATGATTCATTTCGCTCGAAACAGTCTTCAGAATCGGCTACTTTACAACTGTACAGCGCGTTTTTTTTTCTCCGCCGCTCTTTCTTTTCTCTTTGTAATTTAATTGTTGTTCTTCGTAAAGAACTCGGATTACACATTTTGTTTAAAAAATACATAATAGACAGTAAAAGTGACCAAGTGTTGAAAATTCTAAATACTTTTCAAGAGAGTTATAAACAA
The DNA here is from genome assembly GCA_932526305.1 of Epicampocera succincta. NCBI lineage: Eukaryota > Metazoa > Arthropoda > Insecta > Diptera > Tachinidae > Epicampocera > Epicampocera succincta. The sequence continues at coordinate 9,517,339 of OW052035.1, read as the reverse complement.
CCATAATAAATATTTGTATTCCTTAAAGCATTTGAATGGGTCTTAAGAACTTCGTGAGCGACCAGTCAGTCAGTGGCTGTTCTCTTTTTGAAATATGATTGTTTGAGTTGTTTTGGTGTTCGTTTTATCATTTTATCGCTGTTAGTGTTCTAAATTGTTGTGGATAATATAAACAAAAATTAGTTCAAACAAGCACAATAAAAGTATGAAGGGACTATTCCAAGCAAACACGGTAACAGATAATTATTCCTACAATTGTAATTTTTCTTGATTCTTCTTCATTTTTTTTTAATTCATTGCTGCATTTTTTTGCATTAAGTTTTAATTTAATTGAAGGTTTACTAACTAAAACTAAGAACTATTTTTAATAATATTTTTTTTTGAAACACTAAATATTTTTTTTTTACTTGAATTTTGGCAGATGAAGTTTTTTTCAAGAGAAAATTTTGGGAAACAAATTTATTTGTCACGGAATATTTTCCAGATAAACAACTAACAAAAAAAAAGAAATATTTTACAAAACATTTATTGGAGAAAAAAAAAATTTTTAAAGCACATTTTCTGGAAAAAAAAATATTTCCTTAGAACTATTTCTGCAAAAAAATATTTTGCTGCAGAAAATTTTCGGCATAAAAAAATGTTTTTTCCTACAGAATAGTTTCTGAACAAATAAATAAATAAACTTTTTTTTAAACAGAAAATATACTAAACCATAAAACATATTACATAGAACATTCTCTGATCAAAATATGATTTCAATCTAAAAAAATAGTGGTTTTTTATAGAAAATTTTCTGAAAAAAATATTTATCTAAAGAATATTTTCTAGACAAATTTGTATATAATACATACATATATAGTTTTATTCATTTGCCTACATACATACATATATAGTTTTATTTATTTGCATATAAAAAACTTCTCAAATATATGTATGTAATTATGTTATATAATATATATATATATACAATAGCAAATTTTCTGAACAAAATTATTTTTTTATATAACATTTTCTAGACAAATGTATTTGTAAACAAAAAAATAACCTGAATAAAAAGGTATTTTCTGAACAAAATACATTTTCAATAGAAAATTATCTGAATAAAAACATTTTATTGACAAATGTATTTTTATATAAAAAATATTGTGAACATTTTCGGTGAAACGATTTCCAAACAAAAAATTTTTTTTTCCCTAAACAAAACTGATATTTTTCTATAGAACATTTTAAAATAAAAATAAATAACATAAAATAAGAATATATTCTGAACAAAACCAAATTAGCCACAGCATGTTTTCTAAACAAAAAAAATTTCTAAAAAAAAAATGTTTTTTTAGAAGATTTTCTAAGCAAATATAGTTTTCTAAAGAAATTTGTTTAAAAAAGTGTGTGTAGAACGTTTCCAGTGGAAGAAATATTTCTATTAAAAAAGTATAATTACCCCAACTTTCGCATCCCTGCCATATATATACGGATCTGTTAGCATAAAACGATAACCTCAAATATAATAAAATAACCGTTCAAATCAAAAACAATTACTATCTACATGTTATTACATCGTTCTCGTGTCATATCAACCGAATTATTACAGTTAAATTTAGTGCTACCAGACTAATGAACAAAATATCATAACACTTTATATCACAACACATCACTCACCACTTTGGACTCTCCGAAACCAACAAAAATGTTATTTGTGAGAAAATAAACGTATGATACTGTATTTTTTTTATTGCACCCAACACATTTAGTGACATGTTGGTATGTATGTACGGGTATGTATGTATGTATGTATTTGTATGTAAGTAATGCAAATAATACACCACCACACACAAACATTATATCTCTGAACGTACAATCAAGATTTAGAGAATTTTCTGATGGATTTTTGTTGAGTGCACAATTTTTTGGCTGCTCAAGACAGCAACAGTTGTTCAAGTTTTTCGTCCCTTTTTGTTTCTTAAATACCTATTTTTGTATTAAATACCAATTCGTAAAATAATTACAACTAACTGCTATATAATTTGTATTATTTGTAAAAATCTTTTGGACTATATCTTAGGGAAGAAAATGGAGTCTGTTAAAAGTAAAAAGATCAGATCATTGACTTTGGAAGAGCGTCACACGAAATCTCTGTAAGTAGAAAATGAGACAAAGCATTTAAAACTACTAACAAAAATTGTGAAATTTATTGGACCAGCAGGTAATCAGGCGCAAATTCAGTTTTGCGATAAACGTTTAATAGAATCGGTCGAACTTATTTGTTGATTGCTTAAAAAAGGAATTAAAGCAAAAGCTAAAACAAATTCATTACATTTTATATATGTACATACATACATACATACATACATTCCTAAATATAAAAGTGCTTATTATTCCTTTTCGCAGAAATATTAAATAATATGTACATATGTATGTATGTATACGCGACTTAATTTACTACAGTGAATCCGGTCTTAAGCGACTCACGTATTGATATGGGCAATAGAAAACAGTATCGATTTTTGGATTTTTTACAGACTGTGAAAAGAACTTAAATACAATGAGGCCGCCCAAAACGGGCAACTTCTTTCTATAAGCGCACGCCAGAAATATCAATAGCAAAAGTAATAATATATCTCAGCAATATTTTAATCTTTTCTATGAAAGTTTTTGTGTCGTAGAAATTTTGTATAAAAAACAATCCTTTTCTTATTTTAAATTTTTTGTGCACTTTCCTACTTCCAATTCTAATTTTTTGTAGAAAAACTTTAAAGGAACATTTTTTGTATTAAAATTGCTTAATCGAAAATATATAGAAACAAATTTTATGCTAAAACTTTCGTACTGAAAGCACTAAAATTTATTATGGAAAATTATCTGAAAACTGTTTGAAATATTTCTTTAACAAAAACTTGCCCATAAAAGCTAACATTTTTCAAAACTAATTTTTCCCAGGAAAAACTTTTGGTTATTTTCAATATTACAGATTTTGTAAAGAAAATGTGTATACTAAAAATTATCCATAAAAAATTTCTTGTACTAAAATAAGTCTGTGTTTCTGTACAACATTTGTTTCCCAAAAAAAATGTCGTAAAACTTTTTCATGGAATATTTCCAATACCAATGTCTTATTTTGCCTTAAATTTTTGTAGGGAAAAATGTTTGTACTAAAAACTCCAAAATTTGTGTATACTAAAATTTTTATGGGTACAATTGCTTATTTTTGTACAATAATTGAATTTCGTGTCCAATAATTGTTCTATATTAAAGCTTTTGTCATGAACATTCCAGTACCAAAATTGTTCTAAGGAGAAATTTTTGTACTTAAATATTTTTTTTTTCCAAAAATGTTTGTAGTAAATTTTCTTACTAAGTTGTTTGTACTACATTTTTTGTACTAACTGTTTTGTGCTGAATTGTTTGCAAACAAAATTTAGTACTAAGTTTTGTGTACTAAGTAGTTTGTACTAAATTTTTTGTACTAACTCTTTTGTGCTGAATTGTTTGTAAACAAAATCTTGATACTAAATTTTGCTAAATTGATTGTAAAAAAATGATGGTACTAATAAAAGTGTGCTAAGTCTTTTGTACTAAATTTTTCTGTAGAAAAAATTGTTGAAACTATTTTATAACAACTTTTTTGTACTTAAATTTGCTGAAATAAAATATTTTCTTAAGAAAATTTTAGACCGTGAAAACCTTTTATTACTGATCGAGGATTAAAAGTTATAGCACAGGGCACTCGGGATAATATCAACTAATTAAAAACCTAACCAGGGATGGTTATTAGTTTGTTGACGTTTATGACTGTGCCAATTTAAGATCCTGATACTGCGTTTTAAAGCGCGTACTGAAGAGAAAAGCACAATATATAACTTCAATTCTTTACTAAATACGAGTACACACTTATAAGGGCAACAACCAAATTCGGAGTTAATTATATGTTTACAATTAATGAACTTAAATTTCGGTATTAATTATTATCTACTAAACTCAATATTTTTCTATATTTACTTTTCGACAATTGACATTTTAGAGTAGACAATGTCAATGAAAAAAAGGTTCACGTTATAGCGAGTGCACTGTTCGAAATAAAGTTCTAAAGAATCTAATTTAATTATTCATTTTAGTAGTAAAATTGTTTCTTTGTGAATAGAAAACCACACATACACATGTACTATGTATGTAGGTGTTGATATGTTTGTATTAATTGCTGTTCCTTTCAACGTACAATTATTTTACAGTGCAGCTTCCAAAGAAATACGATTAAGATATCAGCAAAGCATATTTATTCCGGTAAGTTTATGACGAAGTTTAAGATCTTTCAATATCCTTCTATTATTATAAAAAACCTCTACATCTTTTGAATTATGATAACGTGTCTGCCACAGTGCCAATGTCACGTACAAACTAGTGATCATTTTACTTCTCTCTACACAGCGTGAACGTTATCATCGATATACACCGAAAGAAATGAAGAGGGCACGTGCAAAAAACGAAAACTCACAAAATCAAGAAAAACTTTCAAAGAAACTGACCTGCGCTAAGACGATGGAAAGTCATAAGAATAAGTTTTCACAAAATACCGGCAAATGTTCAACAGTTGCGGCGGAGAATTCGGAAAAGTCCACATCTACCAGGGATAAAAAAACACATCCCAATACATCAATCACCGTAAATATTTTGAACCCAGCAAAAGCTAAGACCAGCAACTCGCCAGATTCCGTAATTAGAGTAACCGACAGTGATGTCTTGATCAAAGATGCGCCTAAAACTAAAGCCCTTTTAAATTTACCCAAAGGTACTATTCGCAACGTTATTATAAATTTCCTATACAGTAACATTTTAATACCAAAATATTTTAGTATAAAATTGATTAATTTTTCAAATTAATTAAATTATTTAGAACATTTTCTATACAGGAAATGTTTAATACTAAAATATTTTAGTACAAAATACATATATAAAACTTATTTATTTTCATAAATTATTTAGAAAATTTCCTTTCCCAAAAGAAATTTTATACCAACATATTTTAGTACAAAATATATTTTTTTTAACTTTATGTTTTTTGCCATCTATTTTTACATATTAAGATAATATGCAAAATTAATCGCAAAATATACTATATAAAACTTATTAATTTACTTATTTACTAATTAATATTCCATCAAGTTAATTTATGAAATATCTAAACTTCTTTATTTTCATAAATCAGTTTTTTGCTAAAATATTTTAGTATTTTTAGCATCAGTGTTATTATATTAGTACTAAGTACGGAAAATTTATATTTTTGGTGCTTAATTGTCTTACAGAATATGTTAAAGCTCCGATTAGTGAGAATCACAGCAATCATCTTAAGGAAAGTAACGTGTTAGCAAGAGTTATTGCAGAGACAGCAACTTGCCCTCAAACTAAAATAAACAATTTGACTATCAGAGAAACAGTAATTTCACCACCAATTGCCACACAATCCCCTGCAGCCAAAGAATTTTGCTCAGCAGCGCAGCCAAAAGAGAGCCCGTGTTATGACAATCTTTTTGAAACAGACTTTCAAAATGTTATACGATACTTAATACCCACTACTAAAGACTGTTCGCCACTGGTGCTGCAAATCAGCAGAGATTTGCACATCTTGGATAATTGTGCGAAAAGTTTCTCCCAGTATATTTGGCAAATTCACAAAGACTTAGATGACAAGGAGAGAGAAACCCAGAGTCGTATTGAGTATGCTAGAAAGAGGGATGCAGAACGAGAAAAATCGCTACACTTGGAGGGGTAAATATTTCAGAAACTTTATTAACGGACGCCAGAAGTTTTAAGGTGGCATGAAATTTTCTATAAGGTCGGGCGAAAAGATTTTAAACTATTTTGTTTTCACTTTTATCATGAATATCAATTCCGCGAAAAATGTTTCCCTTTTCTTATTCCTCTTATTATGAATAAAAATTTCCTTGGGATAATTCAAGCAAATTGTACTTAAACAAACAAGACAGCTGGCATCAGCGCTGTCAGCCATTAAATTTCTTGTTCTCATGGATTTAATACCAGGAGAAACCTCTTCGCCAGAAAACTGTTGTCCCAAGGAAATGAGTGGTGATAGTACTCGTATGTGTAATTATGTTCATATTTTTCTTTAAAGGTCGGCAACTTTTTGCTCCAGCCCCTCAACAACCACAGCTGAGATTCCAGAAACTTTTACAATATATATAGAAGCGGATAATTTCCCTAAAAAATCTATTACATTTGAGACATCAGATTTTCATGACGCTCACGTTGGCACAGCGAACACTGCTGGAGGGGAAATAAGTCCGAATGGCGGTGCAGCCCCAAAATATCCAGTATTGCGATCAAACACATCGACTCCAAATCGATCACATAATGAAAAGAAAGCTAACACGCCTGTAAAAGCTGCAAGCCGGAAAAAAAGTGGACAGAATTTGAAACAAGTGCGTAGAAAAATAAGGCCGACACGAACAAAATCTTTAAATATTAAAATTCCAACTCAAACGTCCTCGATAACAGCAGCCAATAGCTTTAATTGTCATCTGAGTCATAATACACCGCACCAAATGTACAACAATGTTTATGCCGCACCAAATTACTATAATTGTTGGCCCGAAACGAATTTGTTTAACAACAGCTGGATTACAGCTGATGAGCAGTGCCGCAAAAGTATTTGCCAGCCGCAGTTTCAAAGCTTTCATACAGAACCAACAATTGAGATGACAAATTGGGATTTTGGGGGTTATCAATGTCACAATTCCCTGCAGCCAATTCCATTTATGGAAAATCGTTATCTGCATCCAATTATCGAACCAAATGTATGTCCTACCCTAATGCCGAATTGTTTGCCAACATACCCAGATATTCAATTAAGAAAATATTGAAAATTAAATGACAAATTTTGGTTAAAGAGAATTTATAAATTTTTGTTTGAGGCATTGACAATAGAAGAAGAACACTTTAGACGTGTGCCACTATCTGTCGCACATTAACGTTCGACCACAAACCGAGCTAATCGAAAATTATGAATATGAGCGAACGCTGGAACTTGTCAAAAGACAGTTCCTAAATAGATCAAAAAATACAGGCGCATTCATTTTTTTCCCTGAATTTATATGTATATGTACATTGAAAGCAACAACAACATAACTGCCACAATTTGGTTTTAGTTTCAATTTGCATAAATTCGTTTTCATGAAACAAACTGACAAAAATATTCGAACTTGACTTCTGGAACTTAAATAATTTTATTATAAACTAAGAGTCTGTTCCACGATATCGAATGTTAGTGTTCGCCAACATTTTGAACAATATAAAATTGATGCGCAATATGTGCGAACTATTTACTGCGAGTATTAAATGAACTAGATAGAAAAAAGAAAGGTCATAAAAAGTCTCTTAAATCAGTTTCTTTACTTTCAAAATGCCGACAAAACTTAACGTTCGACATGGTGGGGCAGGCGATAAAAACTAAGACACAAGCTATAAAATTTCAATTGAAAAGAAAAGAAAAAAGGGTAGATAATTTTTCTTATAGCAGTGGGTGGGGCTTTGATTATCAGTAAGTTGATATATTTTTTTGTTTCTTCTTTATATCGGTCAGTGGTGTTCATTTCTATTTTTCGGGACTACCAACGTATTTTTTTTTTTTTTTGTTGGTTGAGCAATTAATTAAATACAATTCGAATATGTATGTAAATGTTTTAAATTTAGTTTAATTTTGAATCTTATTAATTAAAATTGTACAAGTAATATATATGCTTAAAGCTACTCGAAATTGTTACTCCCTGTTCCGGCCATTACATATAATCGAAGTCTGACTGTATCATTTATATTGTGCACAAGAAAACAAAAGCCTGTCAAATAGCAGAATTTGAAAAACTAAATTCAAATATTTTAAAAATAAAGCCATAATATAATTCTGCAAGAAAAAAATCTCAGCCGTTTTTAATTACAACTACGACCTCTACATTTTCGTAGCTGTACTTTTAGTAGCAAGTTGAAATAAAAATGTTTTCAATATTGTAGGTTAGATTTTAGGGTAGAAGTAATTTTCAAAACACATATTAAAAAAAGTATTCATAAAAAGAATTTTTTTAAATAAGCCTGTAGTAACACTATTAATCTAAGATAGACCGCTGTTAAACAGTGTTAATAACATTTCATGTAATATAATGAACTTTAAAGTAATATAATAACATATAATGTTATACAATAACATTAATAGCAATATAATAATGTTTGTTACACCATGTTAATAACATTTAAGTATGAAGAAATTAACATTTAAGTAGCTGTTAAGGAGGTATTGTAACAACATTTCTCTAAAATGAAAGTTACAACAAAACCACTTGATTTTAAACTTAATATATAAATATATGTATGTATGTACATATATGTACATATGTATGAATGTGAATCGTTATATGATTTCATAAAAGCCCTAAAATACACTGGAAACATTTTCACAAGAGAACCCGAAAACTGATGAAAAACTACATACATTTGTACTTAATTTTAAAGTTTTTACGAAAAAAAATTAATATTTAAAGAAAATTATCCAGTTGTTGTCTATTACTTGCAGCGATATGAATTGAAAATGACATACATACATACATACATATATACATAATTCAAGTGAATAAATGGTTTTAGTAATTTTAGGGCTTTTCGAATTTTATTGTTAAGAACTTTAATTTTAATTAATTTTTTTTAATGTAAAGTTGAGAATTTTATAGTTTTATTTTCACAAAAATTATACACTTAAAAATATTTTAATATATATATGTATGTACATACATAAATCGTCCAAATGCATGGGTATTGTAAAATAAGACAAAACTGATGAAATTCGAAATCACAGTTAAAATATTTATTGAAAATTATTTAAAATAAGTTTTTAGTGTGTATGTGTATGTTCACATGCTTGTTTGCATATAAATGTGTATGTAAAGTTTGTCAATTATTTTAGATCATAATATTAAGACTGGTTTAAATATTTAAATAATTTTTTTTAATGTACATACATACATACACACATATCTAATTAAGTTATAAATATTGAAACTAAAAACAAATTACATATGTTTTCAGTTAAGTTATATTATAAATAAAAATTTGCATTAATAAATAAAATAAATAAATAAAATTAGAACTGTAAAATTTATATTCTAAAAATCACAATGCCTTCAAATGAATTCAAATCACAGCATATAATTTTAAAAGGACCAGCCAAGTCATTGCCGTTTTTATGTCACTTACCTTTTTTGCGACTACTTTATCATAAATTTCATTTAGAAAACACTTTCATATAGTATTTTTCTTATTTAAAAATTGATATTAAAATTAAAAGACACTCCCTTCTTTTGTGGCAAAAACCTTATTCGTTGCTCCATTGTGATTGATTCGGTTGTTCGATAATACAGGTTTGTTTTTTATGGTTCTGCAATATATTTTCCATATTTTCAAGTTTGCTATTAATTTCAGTGAAAATATTTTAGGAGAAAATTTTCCAGAAAACAAAATTCCTGTTAATAAAATAATGTAAATTAAATAAAATACATATATTACACGGCGTATATTTTTCGGAATATGTACTTTTAACAAACACTTACTTTTCAGTCTCAGCTTTCGTTTTTCAGCTTTAGAAAATAATAAGAATTTGTTTATAATGTATATATAGTTCATATGCATGAATATTTATTCATTTTATTTTTATTATTATGTATCATTTTTCAGTTTGGAATAATTAAAGTATTAATGATTTTGCACAATTTTGTTTAAACCTAAATATTGATGAATTGTTGTTATTGATTGAAAAAATTTTGCATATAAAAAGCAAATGAATTTTAAAACAATTTGATTTCAACTTATAAGCTAAAAGCTAAACTTAAAACTTGTTTAAAGAAACAAATGTTTATAAATTAAACTATATAATATCAACTAATGAGGGAAACAAACAAACAAACAAACGAAAATATATATAAAAACATAAATTAATACAGTTGATGTTTCACTTTTCTCATTAACTGCTAAAGCTTAAAGACTACTTTTGTTTATTATATTATAATTAAAAATTTAGGTTTTAGGTATTATTATGTTTTCCAAAATTTCTGTTAAAAACAATTTTGCCCCCAAAAAACCAATAATGAAAAAACACAGAGGGAATGATTTTCTTTTTTTTTGGATATAATTTTAAAGAGTGCTTGTTTTTTTCTCAGTAATGATATTCAAAAAAAGGAAATTACAATCAATTATTTAAATACTGGACAAATAAATTCTATGCCAGAAGAACAACAACAAACTGAGGAGTTCGGAAGTATCTTTATTGTCAAGCTCTTTTAGCCGTCCACGCAGTTTTCTTGACTGGCCACTCTATTATTATCGTAATAACGCCAAGAAAATCAGCAGCCAGATTTGGAAAATATTGAAAGTATTTATTTGTATATTTTCTGTTGTAATTGCCAGCTCTTTAATTGCCTCATTTGGACGTCAGTTCAAAAAATCAAAAGAAAACTTAAAACGAATTTGAAATGATTAAAAAACAAAAATCTTAATATTTACACAGATTTGAAAAACAAAAACCTTCTTTCTTTGAAGTTCTTCCCTACCGCCAAATATTCATATTATTTTTCTTTGTTATTTTACACTCCGTACAAATTATTGCAAAATATAATGTGGTTACTTTTTTCAAAAATAACTAAATAATTTGGTTATTTTTAAATGTTTTCTTTTTTTTTTTTTTTTTGCCCTGCTTTTTTTCAAATAAAATGTTCCATGAACTTCGTTTGTGTTTTTGTAACTTAAGAATTTTCATCGGTTACATAAATATAGCCTTGTTGTTGTAAAATATTTAAACGTTTTTCTACAGCATCGCGATCTGTAAGAAGAGAAAAGATAGATATTGAACAAAAGTTAGAATTAAAAATCTCCAAACTTCAGGTACTAAAAAATCTAAAATAAAAATGCGAAATAAAAATTTACTTACTACCTTGTCAATATATGTATATAATTATTAATAATTTTATTTTTTAAATCTTTCAAAAATGAGAATGAGAATTACTCATAATACAAACGCAACAAAATGAAAACTTTATCGGGAAAACACAACAAACCAATTTTGATTTAATTTCGATTTTTTGAATTTGTTTTTCTTACATCCTTTACACAATAAATCAACACTTTGTTAACAATAAAATTAATACAGCATAACCCAGGATGTAAGCAATGCTGCCAGATTTAACGATTTAGGTCCTAAGATTGGTCATTTTTAAGAATACAAATTTGCGACTTCTCTTACTTCTTTTAAAGCAACCTTGACCTAAATAAAAAAAAAAAGATAAGAGATAAATGTCTCATACCTTCCTATAAATGCGCTGACAACCCTTGTAAACTAGGCCTTTTTAGCCTATTATTAGGCACAACTTATTGAAGAAAAGTGGTAAACCTTAAACCTTATTGTAACCCCATAATCTATACTAATCATAAATTATATGTATATTCCATAGCCAACGGAGATGGTACATACCGAGATCACACAGTTGGCAACGAATGCAGTAGCGGCTCTTCACTTGTAATTGCTAAAAACTTACTTTTTTTACAATAAAACTAAAATTAATTTTCTGTTAAATACTTTAATAGCTGAATACAAGAATGAAAGAAAAATTAAGCATGACTGTGTGCTGGATCCTGAAGAAACTATATGAACAGAAAAGCGTTCTTTTATTGCAAAATTGGTTTAAAAGAAGGAAAAAAATTTGGTCACGCTGCAAAAACAATCTAATAGATTATAATCTAGACTTATCTAAGCAGATCTCTGAAGCCATAATAGTTTATGTTTTTGAATAAGAAATATAGATTTTTTAACTTTGTTTTAAAAAGAAGTTTTTTATGTTGACGTTTTTGGACGATTTTACAACTTCCAAAAATTTGAAGATTTAGTCCCTTTTTCGTCAGCCAGTTATGGATGTAAGAAAAACAAACTAAAGACACATACATATGTATATAGCAGATAAGCTCACGGGACGAAATCGCAATTATGTTTTCTGTTTTTGTTATATGTTACAGATTTTACTCTAGAATTGAAATTGAAACACACAAACAACTGTAATCGGCTGCGTTCTCAATTTCATCTGCTGGAAAATCGCCGTGTTCGAAATATAATAAAAAAAAAAAAACACTGCAGCATTAAAAATGTATAAATAAATAGCACAAATAAATGAGGTAAAATTAAAACTTTAGAAATTAAAAAAGTTTAAAATAACAATTTATAGTAAAAGCTGCAAAATCTGCACCATTTTATGCAAAACAAACTTATTTTTAAAACAATAAAAAAAAACTACAAAACTGAACAACTGCAAAATGCAGTTTAATGCTTAACGTTTTTGGCACAATCAAAGTATTACATTATTATTATATTGAAACTCTTTTGAAACTTACATTTATTTAAAAGCATTTTATCTTGTGGATGATTACATTTCTGTACCAATGAATGTAACAAAATGTGAGCCGTATTATAACGTTCGAAACAATTTTTCGTATTGCTCAGTAATTCATCTAGAGCAGCAGTCTGGCACTAAAACAAATAACAAATTATTATTGTACATAGACTATAAAAATTATAACCAACTTACCATTTCTAAAGCATAATCGTATAAAATTTTATCAGCTGTAATATTAAATGCATTGGCTTTTTGCAATAGACCAGTGCCATTTAATTTTTTCGATTCAATTAAAATGGTGCGATATTTTGAATTCATGGTTAATAAAGCTGAAATTGAAAAATTGTTTTATGTGGATAAATTTTGTGCCAAATTATTTATGGAATAATTCATTTCAAGCAATAAAATCTTAACATTAAAAAAAAGAGAGACAGAGAGAAATAGAAGGAACTAAACAGAGAAATGTCGTTGTTTCGTTCACTTAGTTTAGAATTCGGAAAGAAAATTGCTTTTCAAAAAATAATATGTATTTTCTTTTTGTATAAAAGTGTAAAAGCGGAATATTAAATCAAATCATGGAACCACGCATACGATATCAATTTAGGGAATCCCCGTTAGCGTTTCTTTCGTTGCCGAATAAAATCGGAAATTTTTCGACCTGATTTTAAAATACCGTTCATAGACAATTTATAAAATTAGAGAGAGTTCTTACCATTTTTGACATTTGATGAGGGTTTCAAATTGCCACTTCGTAGCTGTTGCGAAGCTAAATTTAAGCCGGATGACAATAACTGCAAGGCCCTTACCAATAGCACTAATCTTTCGGCTCGCTTACAGTGCTCGGGAGCATGCGGTGGGATTTTTGGTTGTTCATTTGAGCCGGCTGCCATGAGGGCGGATAGCGGAGTACAGCGAGAGTCGGCCACTTCTTGTATGCAGTCGGTGAGTGCCAAAACAAAATTCAATTTCGACAAGGTTTCATTGTGTTCACGATCCATAAGCGTTTCTTCCGATAGTTCGGGGGCATGAAATGCATGCAAGTGGTGATGGCTATCCGAGGGATTAGCTGCAACCGTTGCGTTAGTATCCAGCAGACTTTGTAGGCCTCCGGTGGCACCCATTTCGGGCAAAGTAAAAGCTCTAGGACCCAACATGGGATGTTGATTGTTATTTTCTGAAGAGGACCCGGAGCCCAGGGAGCCGACAGAGCCTGGTGCCATTACTAGAGTGGGACTGCCTAGAGTGGGTAATTTTGTAAGGGCGGACGGAAGAACGGGTGAACTGTGTCCGGAGCGTCTAAGCGGCGATTGTGTTTGGCCGCCGGGACTCACCTGCCAAGTACAGGGAGCGGTTGGCGGTGGTGTTTCTGACAAAGAACCTCCCGAAGTCGAACGATGTCTGCCGGTAGGCGGTGTCCCAATAGCAAACTGTACCGCTGGTGGCGAAATGGAATTTATATCGCTACTGACACTACTTTTACGATGGTCTGGCCTTCCCTTAACACTGATAGGTTGAGATCTGGGTATCTGTTGTATGGGCGAAACTGTAGGTGCTGTTGTGGACAGTTTAGGTGATGACACCTGTTCGCTACTCGCCTTATAACGTACTTGATTTTTGTCCACAGGTGAAGTACTGGTGGGCGCTGTATTAGCTGCTCCAGTTGCCGTGTTAGAGTATCGTCTTACTGGAGCCGGTACCGGCTTAGGTTCAGAAATCGGCAAAGTACTGGGCCTTGGAGTACTGGACTGATTTTGTAGCGTATTATTAACGGCCTGTGGTTTAGCGGAATGTCTAAAAAAAAAAAGAGTTTATGTTAATGTTTTCCTTTTTGGTTTTTGAGATATCAAAAACAAAATTATACTTTTTATCATAGTCAACAACATTTGGATCTTCCGGAAGATTTTTAGGTACTAGCACAAAATCATCGGAATCTTCGTGAGATCCCGAAGAATCTGAATTATTTTCACTTTCACATAAAATGCCAACATTTGTGATGGTGGCACAAATTGCAGGATTTTCAACGACAGAAACTGAAATGAACACAAAAACTTCAATTACTACAAACGTATTTAGAAAAGATTAACAAAAAGAATAAAGAAACCAGATAAATTGACTATCTTTATTCCAACTTAATCACTTCTTTACCAGCATTTTCATCCTGAAAGTCATCATCAGCTCCCTGTTTCTGCGGCTGTTGGTACTGCTGTTTCTGTTGCTGTAGTTGTTGTTGCAGTTGTTGTTGCTGTTGCTCAATTTGTTGTTGCAATGGACTTTTGGATTTTGAAGGTGGTGTTGTACCCATAACCAAAGACGCTGGTATATCTCCTATGAAAATATAAAGAGAAATTTTAAAATATATATGTATGTATGTATGTATGTATGTAGGAAAAAGAAAACAGTTCGCAATTAAAAAATAGCATACCTGGTGATGTGGCCGCCTTTTTGCCCTGCAAAAACCGATGAATGAAAAAGCTTTCGAATGAGATTCTGTCTTTGGCATTGCGACGTAATAAACATAATAGCAAATCGCGTAGTTCAGGCGAAACACCATTGGGTATTCTAAAAACAAAATAATATAAATAAGCCAAGCAAAAACTAAAATATTGAATGCATTTAACCAAATATTCTATATACACATATACACACATATGTACATATGTACGTATGTAAATATGTCTGTATAATTAAATCTAAAAATATGTTTTGCTTTGCATCCCAAAACATAAATAAATAAAAAATATACATATAAAAATATTTTTTGCATGCATTTGCACTTACTTGGGTGCTAAGTTGGCATTTTGTTCGTAATAAAATTTCAATTCATTTGGTGTTTGTGCATAAAAAGGTGCTTTGCCTGTCAAACACTGATAAACAATGGTTCCCAAAGACCATAAATCAGCTTTGGCATCGTATTGCAGCGACATTATTACTTCAGGAGCCTTTTCAACAAATATAAAATAAACAATAATTTAGCTATAATAATTTCACAAGTGGAACTCACCATATACATGGGAGATCCGCATAGTGTGGCGGCCATAACGCCTTCATTTAAAAATCTGGCGAAACCAAAATCGGCTGTAACGAACAAAAGAAATGGTATATTAAGGAAACTGATTACTAATGCTAATTTACGCAACAAATTACCTATTTTGAGTGTAATTTTTGAAGGTGCTGGCAGTGTTTTGCCGTAATTGTGCGATAATAAGATATTTTGCGGCTTAAGATCACGATGCACAATTCCTTTGGTATATAAAGCTTTCATGGCTCCAGCTAAAAAATATGCGAAAATAAAATTTATTTTTTTTTTAAATTTGCCGAAATTTATTAATACGAAAAATTTTCCATCACAATTTATTGATATGAAAAAGGTTTTTTTTTTTTAATTTCAAAATTTATCGATATGAAAAATTTTCTATAAACAAATTATGGTATTAAGAAAATTTCTCTACAAATAATTTATACAAATGAAAGAATTTGCTTTAAAAAAAAAATTCATTGATATAAGAACTTTACTTTTTTCAGTAATAAAAGTTTAAAATATATACATATGTATGTATTTTGTTAATTTTAACTTACCCAATTGAATTAAAAATAATCGTACCGTATCCTCGCTCAATGTACCCTTTACACTTAAGTAATCAGCCAAATCGCCACCATTACAATACTAAGAAAAATATATAAAAAAGTATTTAAATTTACGTAAATGTATACATACATACATATTTTAAAACAAGGATTTATCTCAAATTGAAATAAATAACTTTTAGTCTTGGCCACAAATATGTACTTAATATCAAGAAATTAACAATGATTATTTCAAACTTGACCTGACTATTCAAGTTTTCTTTAAATAAAGCTAAAACAAATTACAAAACATTTTATGCTTAAAATGAGTGAATGACTGGACTGTGTGATTAAAATGAAATGATCTTCAAAAGTGTATGTATGTACATATGTATGTATGTAATTAAAATTGCCATTTCTAGTCTAGGTCTAGTTGTTTGTGCACCTTCTATTTAGTTTTTACAAAGTAAATACAAACAATTTTCATTGAAATCTTTGCAGAGACTTACATACATACATATGTATGTACATACAACATGTAACGAGTATTATATTTATAAATTCATAGTGATTAACAGAGTACAGTAGTTAACAGTTCATACCTTTAGTATGTTACAGACGTAAATATGTTTAAAATATGATTTGTTTTTCCAACAACGAAAAAAAACGTCCACTTGCACATACATATACCGTTGTTTTCTTTATTTATGAGCATTAACAGTAGTACAGAAAGGGCTGCCATACTTAAAAATGAAGTAGAAAGATAGTAAAATTAATGGCAATTAATTTGTGCACCTAAAGTTAAAAGCAATTTAAATACCCTGTTGCTCAAATTTTGCCAAAAAACATACATATGTATGTATATATGTAATTAATATAAGACAATTTAATCGGGCACCAGAAATGTACATATGTATATACTTATGCCTACATATATAATTTACATATGTAAATAGCAAGTACATAGTATGTATTAAGAAAAATAATTGAAATTAAGCAATGTTTACTTTTTTCCAAAGCAAATAACCAAGAGACGGTTGTTTCGAGACAAACCTGTAACGTCGCTGTTAAAATCAAACTAACAATTTGCTTTACAGTGCAAATTGGGCTTAAGCAGCAAATTTGAAAAGTTGAAAAACATGAAATGAGATTATACAGACATATGTACATACATATGTATGTATGTATATACTTTTGAAACCAGGAAAATGTTCCCATAAATGTTCTAACATATGTATGTATTTACCAAATATAAAATGTATGTGTACGTATGTACTATATGTACACATGTATGTATCTTGAAGGAAATGTGGGACAACTATCTCGAAATCATCACTTTTGTCGACTATTTCGGTGACATTGATAAAAAAAAACGTCTACAGTACTTACGTACATATATACATAGTATATACATTTATATCACCCATACAAGCACTTTCACCTACCATATGTACATACATATATAGGAAAAACGATGGCGAAAATTATAGAAATGTTTGAAGTTCCTATGTCTCTAATTGTAGTACGAGTATCTAATCAGTAGTACTTATAGTACTGGATCATTCTCATCCGTGCTAAATGTCTGAAGCGCAATATATTGCATGTACATTCATACAT
This sequence comes from Epicampocera succincta, assembly GCA_932526305.1. Classification (NCBI taxonomy): domain Eukaryota; kingdom Metazoa; phylum Arthropoda; class Insecta; order Diptera; family Tachinidae; genus Epicampocera; species Epicampocera succincta. Next base: position 9,499,730 of record OW052035.1, on the reverse strand, counting down.
AAGTCCAGTAATACTGGTGACAATGTCAGTAGTGAGTCAGTAATGTTTCGCTGTTGACATTTCATTCACGGATCATACTCCAGTAAAAATGATTTTAAAAGCAAATTGTTGTTAAAATCGTAAATAGCCCGTATTTTGTATGAAAATAATAATTCGTTCAATGATCTTTTTAATGCCATTATAATGTAATTACAGCAATCTTTAATACCCAATTTCAAAAATGAGAAGAAAAACAAAAAAAGAGAACGAATACTTATTAAAAAGGGGGAAATAAATTCACATGTAGTGAGTGTTTATTTTTTTTTGGGGGGAAAAAAAGAGGTAAAGAAAACTATCTGTCACAAACAAGTTAAAAAGGGAGCATGTATGTACATACATACACATGTGTGTATGTGCATACTTATCTACATACTTATGTACGTAGTCATACATAGCCATACTTTTTTTTTGCTTTGATTTACTGCTAGACCATATTACCATATAATGAAAAGACTCAGCAATTGAAAAATAAAGCGACTGAATAACCGGCCAACTGACTGACTGAACAATAAATTCTCAAAACATTTAACATGTCAACGACTTCAATCGTTTATTGTTTAAAGAGAATTTTTTTTATTCTACAAAAAAATTTACAACAATTACGGCTCATGAAATCGGAAGTAGGTGATAATTATGAGCAAAGCAAAAACAACAGAGATGGCAAGAAATGAAATTGCAAACGATTTAAGAAGAAATTTTTGCCGCAGGAGAAAGGAAAAAGCTTCAAATATTTTATAAACAGAAAATGTTAAAGAAAAATATGCATATGTAAGACGAAAGAAGAAAAGTTTTTGTAAAAGCGAGATAGTAAAAGCGTTGTTAAAACGAAATCAGTGCTGCCATTTAAGCAGTTTCACTGCTAGGAAAATATTAATTAAACTTTAAAATTTCAAAAACTCAAAGGCAGGTTTTTCACTCTTGGGATATTAAAAAGCGGACAAAAATATTTGTAATATCTTCAACATTACAGCACCAACGAACTTGGTATGCCTATGCTTTAATTTCCAGAGCAGGAAATCTAGCGATTGTTTTTTTTTTTGTCAAGGAACAGTTTAAAATTGTAATATGTTGCTGCATTTACTATATACAAATATCAAATTTATTTCAAAAACTGAAAGGCAGGTTTTTCACTCTTGGGACATTAAAAAGCGGACAAAAATATTTGTAATATTACGGCACCAACGAACTTGGTATGACTATGCTTTACTTTCCAGAGCAGGAAATCTAGCGATTGTTTTTTTTTGTCAAGGAACAGTTTAAAATTGTAATATGTTGCTGCATTTACTATATACAAATATCAAATTTATTTCAAAAACTGAAAGGCAGGTTTTTCACTCTTGGGATATTAAAAAGCGGACAAAAATATTTGTAATATTACGGCACCAACGAACTTGGTATGACTATGCTTTACTTTCCAGAGCAGGAAATCTAGCGATTGTTTTTTTTTTTGTCAAGGAACAGTTTAAAATTGTAATATGTTGCTGCATTTACTATATACAGATATCAAATTTATCCAAATTAGGAACCAATTCTACTTATAAAAGAAAGAATTTAAGGGATTGTCGAAATATATCCCGAAATAGTTTGGGTTTCAAAAGGTTATAAAGAATGTATGCACATGCATATGTATGTACATATATACCTACATATTAAGCATATATAAATTCATAAAAGCCCTAAGTTAAATAATATAAAAAATTATTTTAATTATATTTTTTTTAAATTAAGCTTAACTTTTATTAAAAATTAATCAAGACACATATAAAAAAAAAATTTAAGAGAAAAAATCATGACAAGGTTTTAATGTTGCCAGAAAATTGATATATTTAAGTGCAATCAAATTCAAAATTAGGTTCATATTCAACTAACTAAATCCAAATAAATCTCAAATGTTCTAAACACCATAAAATTAAACTTAGTTTATTAAAGTTTAACAAGTTAAAATTTCACACAAAGTCTATTAAGTTAAAACTTGTTTTCTGAATAAGACCTTTACCATACTTAGCTGGTAACACCGTATGCAATCTCTTTCATTCTCTAAGAGAATTATAAATCTGAAAACGAGTTGTTTGTAAGAGAAACCTAAAAACAAAACAAAAAACATCCAACCCAATCAAAATTTATTGAACGACAACGAAAAAGAGCAGTTGTATTTTGACTTGTTAGTAGAACAGTATTGAAACAGGAGAGAAAAAGGAAGAAAACTCATCAAATAAACAAGAAAACATAAAAACAAAAGTAAAAAAGTGAAACCTTAAAATCAAACGCAGAAATCAGCGACTAATAAAAATGCAAAATAAAATAATTTGCCACACATAAATTAAAGATTAAATTTAAAATTTCTTTATAAGGAACTTCGCCACTTCAAGGCTATTGCGGCTCCAAAAAACAAGCGAATTAATTTTGTAATGTTTATTTTTATGTACGCAATTGTACTTTACACAATGTTAAAACAAAATTAAATAAAACATGACACAATAAAACAAAGCCGGACCAAAGGTCAAAATAAGCAATCCGATCGTTTTATAAAAAAAAATGTATGTGCATACATATATAAAAATTTATAGCACAACAAATACCGATAAAACAAAATGCATTCATATACACGCATACATACATATGTATGTACATATTGACTTACATACATATGTATATACTTGAATAAAATATACTATTTGTTTATAACAAATTGCTAGTACATCGAGCCATATGCTGCATAAAAATTAATTAAATACTTAATTACAGTAAAACAAACATGTGCTGAATAACAATTTTAAATATGCAATAAAATTTATTAAAAAAAAAAAATTCATTTAAAAGCTAAAAAAATTAAATCGAACATCATATTTAAAACGTTTTGAATACACAGTGCTAAATTTAATATTTTGAAAGCAGTTATTACAACCCCTTCTAGACTTTTTAATTAATTTATTATTATGATTTATAATTTAAATTTATAATTTTCAAGTATTTCATTCTGTATGACACATAAACTATGTACATATATCACAACAAATTTTGTCATTCTATCCGGGACAGAAATCAGTTTGACTCTGAATACTCGTATTGCCTCTGTGAATCGATTGGCAATACTAAGAATGGCTCAATAATGACAGACTAATATGCCAAAAAAAGAGAATTTGGTGAAAACCAAAGTAAAAAATATTGAATTTTATTTTGTTTAAAAAAAGGTTTGGGAAATAAAAATTAATAGCTGTCATTTGTTTGCTCTTTATATGTCAACATTTCATAGGTCTACTCGTGACTTGAGGACCTGTGCAAAATATCTCCAAACATTCAACTTTATATTCAAATTTCTTTAAGAAAATTGAAAGAAAAACGTTGTAATATTTTTTCAAAAACCAAAGCCGGCTTCCTTTTCCGTTTTGCTGTTCTTAGCAACTTAAGCTATATACATACATACATACATATATACATATATATTGTTTTTAAAATCTTATAGCCTAATTTTTTTGTTTAATTTTAATTGTACTTTGTAAAAACAGTGTGGTTTTTAAAAAGCAAACATCAAAACTTTGGGCACAACCAAATATTTTCAAAATCGTTCGATTTTTCATCACACTATATTTTTCCAAACAATCGATTTTCCTTCGTTGAATAAACTATTCCAGAAACACGCGCCATAATCATACTGTTTTGGTTTTTATCTGCTTTTTAATACAAAAAAATAAACGTAATTTTGCAAACTTTTAGTTCATTTCTTTTTATTTGCTTAAATCTACTTATTATTTTAAACCGAATTTGTGTGAACGAAAAGAAAAGTGCAAGTATGAGTTCCTCAAAAAAACAAATACACTTGAATATACAATATTAATAAATTTTGCTTCACTTTCAATTTCATTTCACACAAACATTTGGCAAATTTTCTCTTTCTTTTTCTTTAAGTATATGCGATAAATTAAAATGAAAATATTTACTTTAAACGAATACAGGTAAAAATATGTATTTATGTACATATGTATGTATGTATGTAAGATTGCAAAAATAAATTATAATTGCTGACAACACTGCTGCTAATAACTACTGAAAAAAAGTGTTAAGAAATTGCAAAAGTCATCAATTCAACACTTGTTCACAACTTTGGCAGAAAGAGATAACAAAAAATTAAAACAACAATAATACTAAAACAGAAAAAACCAAACCTCAATTTTCAATATAAACTAATAAACAACAACAAAAACTTTGATGATTAAACTAAAACAAGAACAATACGACAAAGACCCACAACAACAAAAGCAAAAATAATTACCAAGTCTCTACATGAACAAAAATTGATAAGATTGTGATCAGGGTTGCCGTTATTTTCAAATAGGGTTGAAATTGGCGCCTTAAATTTGATCCAAAATTAAGCATATACTTTCATTACACAAGTGCGCCATGTTCTTATAACTTTTTTCCAAAAATCTTATGATAGTGCGGCGGATTAAGCAGCACCAATGAAAAGCATTTAGACATTATTGGGCGTATAAAATGACTGTTTTTCAACTGTCATGTATTTCGATTGTTTCAAATTAGTACCCATAAACCTTTTGTTCGATATAAAATAAAAAGTATAGGTATATAGTTTAGTTTTTAAAACAAATTTCATGTTCATTCCAGTAGATATTTCTACTACTCCACCAAAAAATACCTATAAAAAAGTGGCAAAAGAATTTTGTTATGTTTGTTTTCAAAGCAAATGGTTTTTGCTTTCTGTTTTAAATAACACAATTTTTATTTTTTTCTTTCATTCTTAATCGTACACACCAAACGTATTTATAGAAAATTTCCAAAACAAAATCCTTCCAACATGTCTTAAGTGTGGCAACTTTTTAATGGAAAACAAATAAATCCAATCAAGAGAAGATGATTAACAAATAAAGAGAGTCTCATATACAATGTAATGAAAGAGAATACCTAAATTGAATGATAAGAATTGACTATTTAGTTGATACGAGTTTCAAATCGCAACAAAAACAGTAGCCAATATGCCGGATTTTGTTCCTTTTTCTATTTAGTAAAAGAAATACATATGTTGGTATGTTTGTAATATTTTCAAAGAGTATACTCGTAGTTTATCATTCGTCATATGGCAACTTAATGGGGTTGTAAACAAACACTTATACACAGTCGCAAAACAAAAAAATAAAAATACACACACACAAAATGCTGATGGTCAGTTGAATAACTCGGAGAAAAATTTAACAACATTAGTTAAGCATTAGACAGCAGACGAACGAGTTTTATAAATGAAAAGAAAACTTGACGAGGAGGAATTACGGAAAATATATTAAAAACAAAACAAAAAATAAATTATAGCAAAATAATAAACGAAAATTCATCATGTGTTGTTAAACGAGATGCATACATACTAAGCATTTTAATAGTTAAGAAAAACAAAAAAAGAAAAACCAATTGCAACAAAAAGTATTTTAAAACAAAAATAAAAACAAAACACGCCATTTCTATTACATACCAGCACAAAACAAAATGCATGTTTCTTACAAATTTGGATTATTTTTAATATTTATTTTAAGCATAAGGTGGGTAATGAACACACATACATATGTATGTACATGTGCATACATACTTGTATGCACATACATACATACATACACACTCGTACATATTTTTACAACATTTATTTCAACTGATGCCAATTTTATGAATGAAAATTTTAAGAACTGCCTTTAAAAATTTTTGTTAATTCAAACGTGTTTAAAAAAACAGATAAGTAAATAAATAATGGTTTTAACGCGCACACACATGCACAAATAAATTATTTATTTTAAAGATTAAAACTAAAGTTATTTATTTTCAAACTTATTTTGCAAAGTCAAGTTTTGGTTTTGAAAATTAGAGCGGGTTTTCATGCATATTACTTAATTAGTTGTTATTAAAAGCCCGGTTTCTTGATCTCCGCTTACAACTAGAAGGCATTGTTGTATACAGGGATTAATGTTTAAACGGAAATTATATTCATTTATTTAAAATTACCGCTGATATTAAAGGATATTGTTTGTGAGCGTTTGATTCAATTTAAAAAAAAAACAAAATAGAAAAAAAATAAATTTGCCAGAAAAAAATTTTATTATTGTAAAATAAAAAAAATATATGTATGTACACATGTAGGTATCTCAATTTTTTTGTTCCTTTCCGGCAATGGCATGAGAATTTATCTATGTATATCAAGATATTTGTAATAAAATGGTAGATAGCTAAACTCAAGGCGAATTCATATCATGTGGACTCGCCAATAAAACAATAAAACTCAACGAATTTCCAAACAAATATTTTGCTTTTGTCGAATATGTCAGACAAATGCCAAAAACAAAAATTTTACTTCCGAACTGTTGGAATCCAAGGGACACTAACCCATAAAAAAACGTTATCAGCCGCACTCTCAATTTCATTTGTGGTTAAATTTGCTTTAATTAATCTATTGCAAAACTGTCGTAGGGGTTTTTCAAATATTCTTACCCCAATAATGGGTCATTAATTGTTTACAAGAAAAAGTATTAAGACAGAAAAAAAATTCTTTAACAAGTTTGCAATAAACATATGTATGTATGTATGCACATATGTATGTAAATTCTTTCTATAAGCAAAAGCCACGCAAACATATGGGTATAGACGAATGTGTATATACAAAAGTGTGTAAAAATTATTACATTTAATTAACAAAACACCCCCAGTTATTTCCTTTTGCTTACTATTCACGCGTCTTTATTCAAAATGACATATTTTTCTTTTTTTCCGGTTTTTTTAGGTTGGGAAAAATAGCGTGTTAATGATACACTTTCTGTTTTAACAAAGTATTTCAGAACGCAGGATAAGCAAGAGAAGAGATTAAACGAACAGATGATCATTAGCGGGAAAGTAAATATAGAAAGCATGTCTAACATACAGTAATAATGAATACCTACTTTATAAGAAACCAGAAAAGAATACATGTTATTAAATCATACAAAAAAAAAAACAATTCAATTTGTTGTTGTTCCTAAGACATTTGTTGACATACAAATGCACCTAATATTATACAAAGGATTTTAAAATTTCAGCAACAGGCACCGCTTTAAGATTAATAGATTATTTTCAAATTGTCAGCAGATGTGGAAACAACGTGACATTAACCTAAATAAATAAAGAACTCAGTCAGATTTTACTTTCGGTTGCCGTTTTGTAACGTTCTTTTGTATATTAAATATTTTGTAAATACTTTTTTTTTGGGAACTTCATGGCCACACATCGATTTTGTTATACAGAAAAACATTTTTCTTCACAAAAATAAATTACTAAAAATCTTTTTGCTGAATTTTCATTTCAATAGATTTGTCATTAACAAAACTGAATAAAAAGTTAAAACAAACCATACGCACCGATTTCCAATTTAACAGAAATAAAACAGCTGATACAGAACAGAAAAAATCTACAATCTAATTCTGCCTTCAATCAACTTTCAAGTGCTGCCAAGTTGTAGAATTAACTGTTTTTGTTTCAGGAAATTAAAAGATGGCAAAGGACGCAAAATAAAATAACATTTTTTGTTAAAAAGCTAGCATATAGATTTAATCTTTTTTTAGTAATACTTTCCTTGAAAGCTGAGGCCAGCCTTTCTGGACCAAGCCCCAAAAAACTAAATTATTTTATTGTTATGTTTATATATTTTCATTTTTTAGTCTCGCTTGGTAATTGGACGCGATTTGTTATTGTAGTCGAGAGTTTGCTTGCTACGAATTCGGCTTAATTGTTATGAACAAGTTGACTTCTTTGAAACAAATGAAATTGAAAGGGCAGCTGATTACTTTTTTATGTTTCGGTATTTCTTGGATGTCATCAGTCTGATAATATAACATTCCACCAAAATTTAATAAAAACAAAATATATACATACTTGGGAATTTGGCGCGTTTTGCTGCCGTACTAGAGTTTAACTGCTATAAATTCTTCTTGATTATAAATGTAGTAATTATATAACATAAAACATTGCTCACTTTGGAAACGAAGTAAAGTGGAAATTTTATCAAAAATAAATTTTATTGAAGTAAAATAAGTTTAAAATGGAAGCACCTAAGCTGTCAAGATCATCTGTTAACAATTCGCCTTGATAGTTTTTTGTTGTTCAAGAATTTTCTTGTAGTTTAGATATTTTTTAGTCTTGTGTTTTCCAGCATTTTTTTAACACAAAACGGCGCCAGTGTTTTTTGCAAACTACAATAATTTGACACATGAAGATCGCAAGTAACCAACCCGTATGTGTATGACTAAATTTCTCGTTAAAAAAATATGCATATTTAGTTATTTTATAACCTCATTTGTATTACATAATTTAATTTTATTTAATCAAGAAATATTGAAATTCTAATATGAAAACATATCGTATTATAGAGAAAAACCTGACTGACATTAACAAGTTTCCATTCGAGACAAAGCAATCTTAAAGGGTGTAAGTCAATTTAATTACACACATTTATAAACTTTAGTTATGACAACTGGGGAATTTGTGTGAAAGAAACAACACGCAGCAACAATCATTTTCAGAATAGTTTTAGTATCATAAAAAGTTTAAATAAATTAAAACCCCATGGGTAGTAATAAAGTACAAGGTTTAAGGTCTAAAACACTTTCAAAATAAAATAAATAACTCAAAAAAAATTATAAAATAAATCAACAAGAAGAAGAAGGAATATATTAAGGTTTTAAGTATACAATTTGTATTAATTTCGGATATTTAAGTGATTCATTCTTTGAATTTCTTATAAAACAAATTGCCATAGAAACTTCAAGCTTAATTATTGATAAAAAAAAATATACTATGTGCGCGATAAAGACGATTGTAACAGCATTAAAACTGTTTCATAGCGTTTATTAAATAATTTTTTTATTTTAATGAAAAGTCAAAAGTCTATGCGATTTTTAAGCACACATATTTTTAACACTCTCATATATCGTCAGCTGAAATGAATTATAGTAGAAACCAAATAATACTGTCTTATGGAACTTTCAACTTTCGCTTATAAAATGTCTAATTTTTATTAAATGAGAGTAAAAATTTGTAGAGGTCATGACGTTGCTGATATTGCTTCATAATCAGTCAGAAAAATCGATTTGGCATTTTTTGTTAGTTACAAGGTTTTGCATTTCAGTTACATACATTTGAATGGCTGTTATCTTTACAATTGCCTTTTTTTAGTTCAAAACAAGCCGACATTTATGGCATTAGTGAAGCAATTTACGAAATTGTAATTGCTTTTGAACTAAATTTTAAACAAAAGCGAGAAAAAAGGGCAGTGCAAGAACAAAACGCGGGGAATTTCCAAATATTTATTTTGTTTTTCTGGAATGTCAGAAACAAAAATTTTACTACTGAACTTTTGACATCCTAGAGGCAAAATATACATAAATATATATGAAAAAGCCTATCAGCTGCGTTTTGATTACAGCTGTTAGTCACCATGATTTAGTTTCTGTTAAAAATTCATAAAATATTAAAATAAGAAAAATTTTACGCCCTAACGGAAAAAATTTTAAATATTGAATCTCGTAAGTAATCTTATGCTATTGAGACTTAAATAAAAAAATTCAACTAGTCTACAAAAAACCAAGACAAATAAATTAAGTTTTACAAACAAAATCCTTGACTTTGAACGCCACTGTAAATATGTATATTATTTAGAAATGACGTATTGTTTTCTTAACATAAACTTTGGACTTTACGTTTTATCCACTTACACTTCTATTTATAATGTGACAATCAAAATAACTATTAACATTTTTTTAATTTAATAGCTTTGCTATTATTTCGCTGCTCTTTTAAAAGAAAATATACACAAAGTTATGCGATAAAAATGAAAAGTGATTGCAAAAATCAGCAACTGAAACGTACTTGAAAAATAAATTAAATTAAGAACACTTTAAAGTGAATTTTGAAACCAATACCCGAAGAATTATAGGCACGATAATTCCTTATGTAATATATCGTAAGTATTTATCTACTTGCGGTTAATTATGTTCCTTGTTAATTCTTGTTATTTACTGGAAGAAATATTGCACAGTTACTACTCTTTTAAATAGTTTTATAATACCAAAGAATTCAGAAAAGGTAGACTCGTTACTACAACAACAAAGCACGGCGAAAGCGCCAGTGTTTTTTTTTTTTTTTTGTTTTGTTCAAAGTTTGTCAAAATATAAAATTTTGCTCCTGTTGCTGTTGACATCCAATATAAAAAAACTAATCAACTGTATTTTGTTCTAAAGTCACATATAAACTCTGGCAAGCTTTAAGTGCCATCACTGTAATATGCTTATAAGTTGGTTTAAGGCTCTCAAATTGAATTCATATAACTTTCTTTGCAAAAATCCTTTTTTGTTTATATTTCCAGTTTTTATCATACTAGAGCTGCTCCGGTAACAAATGAAACTTCTGTTTATGATGACGACAATCACGATCATTATGATGACGATTATTATGACGACGTAGAAGACGCGAAAAAACCATCATCTGATATCAAATATACATCCAGCACAAAAATACCATCCACAACAAAAGCTGCCACTTCATTTATATTTAATTTATTTGGTAAGAATTTCTCTTTTTCATATTTTTATACATTTTCGTATTTCAAAACTTTTTTAACATTTCATTGCTAACAGACATACCCGAACGCAGTAATCATGTAGTAGAGCCTACGTGTCCTAAAGCTTGTCTTTGCTTAGAAGATTATAAATTTGTACAATGTTCGAATGCTGGCCTAAAGCAAATTCCCCATGATATACCGACTACAGCAGCAATTATAGATTTAAGTTATAATCAAATAAAGGAGATAAAAAAAACTGATTTCGCGCACCGAACAAAATTGCAAGAAATTAATTTAAATTATAACGCTATAGAAAAACTAGAAAAAGAGGTTTTTATTTTAAAAATATTGGCTTAAAATGAGTATTTGAAAGTGAAAAATATTTTGTTTGTTTTACAGATTTTTGCCGATTTACCTCATTTACAAAGATTAAGATTAGCCAATAATCATATGACCGAAATTAATCCAGACACTTTTGCCGGTGCCAGCGATTTAAGCTTACTGGATTTAAGCAATAATTCCATAGTTTTAAATAAACAATCATCGTTTCTAAATCAACCTTCTTTGGTGGAATTGAGCTGTCGCAACTGCTCATGGACTGAATTATATGATAATACATTTAGAAATACGTCGGCCTTAACATCCTTAAAAATTGACTTAAATAATTTTAACAAGGTGAGTTGTAATTCTAAAATATTTATGTACATTATGTTTATGTACATTAAACATTGTATTACAAATTCTCCATCAATTAAAATATCAGTATGTTTTTTTCGTTTGCCATTTTTATAATGGATGAAAGCAAGGCTAATTTATAGCAGGTAATTTTGCTGGTACAAAAACAATTTGGGTCGAAATGCCAAGTACGCACTTTGTTTCTGTTAAACACTCGTATAAAGGCAGAAAGTTACCAGAACAAAATGTAATTTTCTTAACGAAAAAATAAATCTAAAATAACCCTGCTTTTACACCTGTCAATGCAGTCATGACAATAAAGAATATTTATTAGTTGTCAAACTAGCTGATAACTGTCTCCCTAATAGAGTAATCCCAAAAATTATTGCAAGTTAATTGAAGGCAAACGTAACATTTGAGGGAACGTTAAAGTGTAAGTTGCGGCACTACACGTTTTTCGCGAGCTACATACATACATATATAGCTAAATAATGCAAATAAAAAAGAAGATATCGCAATATAAAGCGAACATTATGTTTTTTTTAACTTTTTATATTATTTAAATCATAATAATATTTCAAATTTTTCCCATTTTATATAAAAAAGCAACTAAAAAGTCTCAAGTGTTAACACAGCGCAATTAATTTTTCATTAATTATTAGAATATCTTTTTTAATTCTAATATTTCAAATGTTTTTATGTCTACTGACGGATAGGTTGGCGACATATAGACAACAGAAAAATACACAAAGAAAAAAATATTTATTTATGATGTTTAATAAACATTTAACATATGTATGTAAGTATGTACATAGATGCCACATTTTGTTGTTGTAACTAACAGATTTACATGCTACGAATTTACTTTGTTTATATTTTTTGATATACATAATAAGAACTTCTTTATAATAAAATTTTGCGAGATCTTTATGTTTCATATAAACAGAAGATTTTGTTTAAATTTCTTACAAATTGTAAACAAACATTTCATATTAAAAAGTAGCTACGCCTTCGCTATAACTTCAACTCCACATTTGGCCTTAGTATTTGTTAATGAGAAACAACGTTATTTTTTGTGTTTTCCATCATCGTATACCAAAGTCTACAGCATAATCTGGCAATGTGTTGCTTCTAAATCACATTGTTTAAAAAAATAACGTTATTTTCTTGTATGTTGCCATATGCAACATACGTTTAATATGGCAATCTCTTTTATTAAACTTCTTTAATTAAAGCTTTAGTATGTTTGTTTAACATTTGGATAAAAGCTTTTTTCGTTTTTCTCTTATTTTTGTTTACTCCCATATTATTTGACATTTTATTTTCATTTTGTTTATTTGTTGTATTTGCTTTTAGTTATTCTCACATATTATTAATTCATATTTGTTATTGCATTTGGTAGAAAATCAATACCAGAGCATTTGTGCCGCTGAAAAACTTGATCAGACTCCGTCTGCCCGAATTGGATGCAGCCAGCACAGAGGAACTATGCAATCTTTTGAAATTCATCGATAATATTGGTTTCAAACATTTCGATGTTAGCTGTTATGAACTGGTATTGGGTGCCACATACAATGAAAGTTTAATACTAGCTACAGATCCGCCATTTAAAAAGCCACTGTTGGAGTTTGAAATAGAGGAAGAGATTAAAAAAAGTAAAGCACAAACAGAGGTACAAACGTCAGCGGCTAACAATAAACCAGATAAAACTAAACAAGCAAAGAAACCAGGTAAAGTTTTTACAATGAAATGAAAGTGCAACACATTAACGATAAATTGTTCTCCCAATTTCGATTATTTTTTTAAGAAACCCCCACTATGTCTTCAAATTCAACTTTAGTAGCAGAAATAAATAATAACACAGGAGTCGTGCAAGCGGGTGTGGTGCCTGAAGAAAGCGAAAAATCATATCAAGTACCCATATCACAAGAAGCTATAAATTTCATGCTAATAGGTAAATAAATGTATTAACTTTTTGTTTAAAGCAAATAACTAAAAACCTAAATTATTTTTAAGGTCTTATGATAATTTCGGTTATTGGCATCATAATTGGCATCATATGCCGCAAAGATGTGGGCGGCATTAAGACAAGATGTTGTCGCACTAAGAAACCTATAGATGAGAAGAACACTGAAACTGGTACGCCTGGCGAGGAGATACCTTTAAATAAACTAACTTAAAGATATAGCATCAAATAAATAACTCTTTGTGTCTACAATCTGATGCAAAATTTATTTTGCCTGAGAAGAAGATAAATAAATTTTGTAAATATTTTCTTTTTCCAAATAAAAAGTACTCATACATGCACAGAAAACGAATTAGATAACAAAACACATCTTGCCAAATATTGTCTGTATTAATTAAGTCATACACACACATGCATAATTAGAAAATTCAAATTTGAAAAAAGAAAAATATCATTTAATTGGATTTCCATAGAAAGTTATATTTTTTAGTAAAAAGTTAAATTTGTTTAGTAAAAGTAAAACCAATAGCAATTAGTATTAAGCATTTAATTAATATCTAATTTTAGATAATTATACTGTTTCCTTTTCGTTTGTGGTTTAAGAACTAGTCTTTTGTATTATTTCTTTTTGTTTAAGAAAATAATTTAATAAATAAATGTACATGTTTCTTGACATTTAAGGGGCTTTTAATTAACTAAAAGAAACTTTCATTTATAATAAATGTGCACACTAATATTTATTAAGCTTTATATTCTTTCAGTTAATAAATCTTTATTTCTTAAACTTTTTGTTGGGAAAAATCTAAAAAAAAAAGTTCAATAAATCTTTGATGAAAACTTTGTCAGCAAATATTATATTTATTTATTTTGTCTTATTATTTTTAGCTAAATAATAAAACCAAACTATTTAAAAATTCAGAATAATGTTCAATATTATGAAAAATAGCAGGAAAGAGTAATTATCCTTTTTTTTGGTTGACGACTTTAAGAGTAGACGTTTCAGTTTTATAATAGATTGTTCTCTTTAATCTATTACAAAACTGTCTTAGGTGTTTTGTAAATTCGCACATTTAATTGAAAAACCTGCGTGACTTTTTTTTTAATATAAATACATATGGTATGTATGTTAGATCTCACGTATTACTATTTTCCGTTTGTTTGTTTTTCTTTAAATAGTATCAGAAAGAAAAGTCTGTGACCGGAATTCACTCGTATTTCACCATTTTCACGCAAATTTATTTTTATCGGTCGTTTAGTTGGTTCGAGGCTTTAAAATAGTATGTTATTACGTATTAAATATTGTTATCAGTTGTTTTAATTTTTGTTGCAAACTGGGAAACAATTATGTGCGATTTTCTTGTCTTAATAAAATCAAATATTTTGAAGTAACTTCCTTAAGATCTAAACTTATTTTTATTTTTTTGTAATTTTTCACATAACTTAAAATACATTGAAAGAATTTAAAGGACTACAAATGTATCCTGTGTTCAAGGATTTAAACTAAAGCGAACTCATAGCAGGTAAACTCGCCAGCACAACAACAAAAAGCCGCGAAATCCCAGGTATGTTTTTTTGTTTTGCCAAAATGCCTGAGACTTATGAAAGGACTGCATATTCCGAATTTTAAGGAGATAGAATACGAATCGCGGATGTAGTTCAAGGATATACCAAAAAGTGCATATCAGAACAGCTTCAAGGATTAGAAAAAACGCTGGCACAATTGTATTTTATGCGTGCGAGGACAACTTTGAAGGGGACATTTCGTTACCATTTTTATTTATTCATCAAGAGGTAGACAATAAATTGTTTGTGAAAAATTTAAATTTCCCGTAAATAAAAAATATACAGAAAAAAGAAAACAAAATATTTTGTTCATGTAAAACGTATAAACTTGTCACAAGTAAAACAGTAAAATAATATAATAAAAGGAATTAGTGCCAAAAATTCTGTCTATATTTATAAAATTTTAAATATTGTGAAGGAAATCGTTACATAATATTATACAGCTGCGTAAAGTTATTACAAATATACAATAATATCATGTTATATAAAAAGTTTATTAACATTGGACTCAACAGATGTTATTTTGCTTAAAATGGAAGTAATAAAAATTCATATTTAATAAAAACAAATGTTTACTCTATATCAACAGCATAATTGAAAGAAAGAAAAATTCTACCAGAAGATTAACTTTGCTTTTAATTTAAAGAAAGTCATTGAACCATAAAATATTTTTTTTTACGCATATAAGCAAAAGGTTGTGCACTCTTATCCCAATTAATTTTTGTAAATTAAAAATAAGAAAAGACATAAATGTGCTAAATAAAGAGTAACTCATGTGATGTTTGGGCTTTTAATATGAAAAATAGAATATGGCATTTACTGAATTGCCCTATAAACGTTTAAAGGCTAAATGGTTCAGCGTAACGTATTAAGATTTTATATGCAAGCAAATGCTTTAAAATATAGGGTGCTTTTCTAGAGGCATACAATTACCACAGAGATAACTAACGAACTAGTTGTCATACACCCGCCTTTATTTTATGCATCTGGCGTTTTGTCATGAGCAAGGAACTTTCGAAAGGAATAAACGTCAAACTAGTTGTCATACTAATACAGTGTGTTTAACGTTTTAATTGGTAAATCACCACGCAAAGACTTACAAAAAACAACATTTTTTATGGTAGAAATTTATTTCCATACCTCGCGCTCTATTCACCGAACTTATAGAGCATTTCGTCAAGCATCTGATACGCAATTTTCTTGATCGATTCATGATTACATTTAAACTTCAGAATAGTATTCATGTAAATCGAGCACGCACTGTTCATAAAAAAAAACTCACTGCTGCTGTAGACGATCGATAGATATAGGGTCACACCCTATAGCTTATCGATCTAACGCCGTTCTCAGCAACTCGGTATCTGCCCGTTCAAAACTTTTTGAAGGAAATATCGTGCCTTACAATATATATAAATAAATATACACATATATAATCTTTCGGATGCATGAATTAAAACCCGAGGACCATCAATTGCATCTTGTTGGTTTTGGTTATTAGACAATGCTAATAAGGCTCTAGCGGTTCTATTATATTCCGCAAAAATTACGATTTGATGGGGTTTACGTGCCGAAGGCACCTTCGACCCATTTAAATCTGAAACTGATACCAACATTAGCGTGAATGGCAAACGCTATTAGGCTTTTTATCTTCATATATCATTCCAAATCCTTTGGAAGAGAAAAGGCCCAAAAAGACGGTGCAAGAAGCCAAATCGCTGGCTTACGCTGATAAATCAGTAACGATTGATAACTTCGAAACCAACATTCGACGCATTATTGATGAAATAAGACCACATATGCTGTAAAAAGTGGTTCATAAGGTGCAGTCGCCGAGGCCATGAGCCAGAAACTATTTCTCAATATTAAATGTAATGTAATTTGTAAACTAATAAAGAAAACAATTAGATACATCATCTCACTGAATATGTTGCGTTTTATTTGAAACAAAAATGTTTCTATGCCTCAACAAAAAAACACCCGATACAAACAAAATAAAAAAGAGAACACATGATGAAGTAAAAGTTGAAAAATATTTAACAGTGTTAAAAAGAAAACAACACGTTCTCTGCTTTCCATTATTATTATTAAAATTATAATTTCTTTGTCTTGAATAATTATTGATCAGGAAATAACAATGAATCATTGCACATAACCTCACTTCTTTATAACAAATATGTATGTCAATGTTAGCAGCAAGAGAGAGAAAGAGAGAGAGAGAGAGAGGGGTGAAGAGAAAGAGCAAGACTTACCTCCATGACTAAATTGACACAATCCTGGGATTCTTTACAGTCCAATAGAGCCACCACATTTTCATGATGCAATTCAGTCAGCTCTTTTAGAATCTTAATTTCTTTACCCAGTAAATTTTGTGTTTTTATGAGACCTTTTTTAGTGATGCATTTAATGGCGACGGGGAAGTGTTTCTGCAAAAATAAATCATAAGTTTTATTAACAATAAATATATATGTAAATATGTCTCTACTTACAAATAACTTCATTTGAATAAGATAATTTTTTTTTTTGGAAAATTCTGTAATTGTTATTAAAATCCCAAACAATTGTAGTGTTCATGACTCTGTTGTAAATTGGCCTGTATTTATATAGTTTATTTATTGGATTGATTAGTTTAAGAATAGAGTTCTAACTCGCGCATTATCAATATAAATTCAATTTCTTTTATTTAATTTTATTATTTAATACTTTTGCTGTGTTTGTGGGTCAAGAGTATTTAATGAAATCAAATAATAATGCAAATAAAGCAAAATAATTGCTAATGGCGTGTTTTAAAAGTAAAAAGTAGGTCTTAAAATGCACTCTTGGCTTAAGAGATTTTGTAAGTGTTGCTACACTAGGCAACAAAACAAAACAAACAAAAAACCTAAAACAAATCCCAGTTAAACTAATAAAAATAACAGAAAATAAAAAATAATAAAAAAAACAACAGACAACCTCTTCTGATCAAATAAACAAAATTATACACGAATTTTGCATTGGTGATTTGCCAGACGTCAAATACACTGCATTAATATGACAGCTAAAAAACATCTGATAAAGGTGGGTGTAAGTCTATACATACTTGTATACAAAACGAAATTCGGGTATAGAAAACAAAGACGGTTGTATTAC
Source organism: Epicampocera succincta (assembly GCA_932526305.1). NCBI lineage: Eukaryota > Metazoa > Arthropoda > Insecta > Diptera > Tachinidae > Epicampocera > Epicampocera succincta. Next base: position 9,481,785 of record OW052035.1, on the reverse strand, counting down.
ACCATTATCAGTCAAGAGCGGCTGGGCCGACTTAAACGATGTCTGATTTTTGAAATTTCTTCTCGCCCGAATAAAAGAATAACTGTTAAAAACTTGGAACTTTGGAAACTTTCTGGGCATGTTGGTATTATTGCATGACTTATAACGTTATTCAAAATGAATGATTTTGTACGCCATAAATATTACGATACAGACCACAAATGTCAGGGATGAAAGTTCGTTCGACAGCTAACAGTTTCCTAGGTTCTAGCGGACGTAAAAAACCCACCTTTTACTCGTATATTCGAAAACTAGTGATGCACACAATTTTTTAAATTGTTTTAATTATGTAGTTTATAAGACTGTTGTCCGTTCATTGGTATAAAATTTGATTTTTTTAATCTGTCAACTATATTATAAATAAATAATTAAATATTTTCCGAAAAATCAAATAATTTGTATTGCAAACTATTATGATTTGATGTTGAGCAAAATTTATTTCAAACTACTGACTATTTCATAAAATTTGACATAATATTAGGAGTATTATTAAATTTTGTTAACAAGTCCATTATTTTTACAGACAAAAGTTTATTACAAAATAAATTATTATCATGCACATATGCCGGTTCTTCCTTAGACCTTTCATTTTATTAAACTAAAACTAAAAATGTGTTTTCTTTAACTAAATGTGCAAATTGTCAGACGTACTATGAGTACGAGTAGATTTTCGTAAGCAATTCGTTTAAGGGGAACATGTGTGCACTTTTATAGGTTGTCTGGTTGCATATGAGTATGAATAGCAATTCCAGAAAAAACTAATGAAATGAAAAATTATAGAAGGCATTTCTAAAAAAAAACTTAAGTATCCACATTTGTTTCCTTTTTGCAAATAAAAAAACTGAAACAGAAGGCCACAAAGTCATACAATACAAACATGTTGTTTATAGTGTAAATGGAAGATGACGAAATTTAAAGCAAAAAATAAACAATAAAACAAAATATATTTAAAAATATGTTCACAAACGTAAGACTTATTGATATCTTATACAGCTCCTATTAAAGACGGTAAGATTTTACATTTTAAGAGTACAAATTTTATGATAAATTTTTTTGCCTTTATACCATCCCCCGGTGGCAGGTTAAGCTTTGACGACTTACACCTTGAATTTAAAGAGAAAAAAAGTTAGGGCAATCTACTTTCGGTGGAGGGAAAAGAGGGGAAGGGATACTTCGGTTGGCACGGCAACCAAAACTCTAGGACGTTTATGTATGACTTCGGTTACAAATTTTCTTCCGAAATCTTCTCCAAAGGTCAATTGGCAGAATGCCTTTTGGCCTTCTGGTCCGGTCATTGGTTGAGGAGCCTATACTTGGCTGAAACGTTCTGGTTGTGGTTTAAACATAAAGATGTAAATATTCGAGGTGATGTTGCATTGCGACAGCTCTGTTTTTACGCAAGAAACTAGATTGAGGGAAATGTACAGGCGAGTCTGGTTAAAGTCTGATGTTTCTTGTGCCCTTCGGGCTACCAACTCAGGAGCCTTGTCTTTTCTCGCCTTCTGGATATTTGTGTGAAACAGAAGGGATTAACATATCCAAAGGTCTTTTGCAAAGGTTTTATTATTTGTGCTGTGCAACATATTATGAGTAATTCTCACCTTGCAACAAGCAGTAGTCTAGTACCATCTGCTTAACGAATTTCAAATTTGGTTTAGCTGAAAAACATAATTAGGTAAATATTATTGCCCAGGTGATTCCAAAACGTGTCCGATTAGGGGAAATTGCCGACATCTATTAAAATGCAAATATGTCAGTGTTTATTTCAGCTCCTTTCCGATTTAACCAGGATTGGACTATCTTAGTAAAAATAACAACTGTGTTACTATATTTTCTTCTATGAATAGACTGACTATTTACTATAGCAATCTTGTTTAGTAGCGTTGACATTAACGTCTCTTTTCAATGGCCACATGGCCACATGTATGCAATTGTAATCAATTTAATGACATTGTTTTTATTTATTATTTAATTGTTTACAATCATGCAACATTGTATTACAAAAACCCACGCCCGTATTAGATTATTCAAAGCATTGATAAATACTTTCGCCAGATTTAAATTAGTTTTTATGCAATAAATAATTTGGCGGCTATTAACTTTTAAATAAAAATAAATAAGATACGTTTATTATTATGTATTACATTTTTATTACTAAATAGTTAAACAAAAATTTATATAAATTGCGAACACATGTGGGTAATCGAATTCTGTTGGAAAAAAAAACAAAAAAAGAGATAACACTGTCGATTTCATTTATATATAGAAAATTATTATGCTGATAAAATTTATACATAAATAAATGAAAATACTTTTTGGGATTTTATTAAAAAGAAAGAACAGCTTGAAATTATTGGAAATTATGTTTCAGCAAGGTTGATGCCTTAATAAATAAAAAAAAAATTGTAGATAGAGGTGATAGGCCTTGTAATTTAGTGGCGCTGGTCCAGAAAAACAGGTGTTTTTAATAGAAATTTTTACAAGCGACACTTTCTGATCTAGAAATTTTATTTGCCCTTGTTAGTGTTGTTACGAATTTAGACTTGTTATTCAGTGTCAACTGACTCTGGATTTGAAAATCAAAACGTAAAACCCAAAAAGTTTGTCATTTACATAACATAAGAAAATTGCAGGTGACCTTAAATCATGAGATTTTCATAGCGGTCTTGATAATCATATGATTTTAAATGAATCTGCATATTTGTCCAAAATATAAGAGAAGACATAAATTAAGCCTCCTTGCAATGTCACTTAAATTGTCACATACATATGGTTCTGCATACATACATATTTACTAATGTATTAAAACTTTAAGACAAAATAAAAATTTTACAAATTCTACAAATTAGCCAGACAGAAAAAGAAAGTGAAGCCAGAAAAATTCGAAAACGCCCAAGAACAACAGTTTCAATGGATTTTTCCACAAAACAACCAAGCAACTTGTCAATCATATAAATTTTCTTGATGTGTCGATCGCCTATAATGTGCAAACACCATATTAAGCAACGCAGAAAAGTAAAACAAAGACAGAAAACCTGAAAACGGCGCAACGATAACAGATACTTTCGAAGACCACATAAAGAAAAATCTACCTGCTGCACACACAAGAAAATCTAAAAAAAAATGAAAGACAAATACACAGGACAACAGAAACAAACAAACAAACACGAAACCAGTATTAAAATATTTGTAAAAGAAGTAGCTGGCGAAAACCAAAAAATGTTATACTCGTACGTAAGTAAGTACTAGTTTTGAGAATGAGTTAGAAGCAAAGTGACACGTACACGACTGTCTTCAATATTAGTTTTTTCAGTTATATATGTATGTGCAAACATCTAACCATCAGTTTATGCATGAATTGGACGCCATTGTTCTGGGTGGGTTTCAAAATAAAGACAAGAGACGAAGTATGTCACTTAACATGTTCAAGATTACACACTGGCTTCAAATTTCTAATTCTAAATTACGAATGTGTGTATGTGTCTGTAATCGTATCTACATATGTATATAACCAAGAAGTTATTTTTTTAAGTAACAATAGAAATGCTTTCTCTACTGCAATTTTAATAATAATACTTCTAATTATGAGGCCACTGTACATTCTATTACAATCATTTCTCACTTACCGCTGTTTTGATTACATTAATTAAAAAAAAAACACCAACGAACAAAGAAGTTGTAAACATTTGGTATCATCAGAGCAAAGAAAAATTTACTTTTCACTCAATTAAGCTCCACTTCTATGCGGAAAAATAAACAATAGTAAAAAAAATTAAAATGTATGATATCAGCAGTGTTTTTCTTTTTCTTCAAGTTTTGTTTTTCTTCTATCTTGGTTGAAAGAACTTATACGTCTTGATCGTCTAAATGTACTTGCTCTTTATTTGTTTAATAAAATAAACAACATTTTTATATTCTTTATATTTCACCAGATACACATGTATGTACATATATACTCGCATACATACACATTTAAGCTAAAAATCTATTTCTTAAATTACTTTAAGGGCGAAAACTTTCAAACTGGATGGTTAGTGAAAGGTTTTTAAAGGACGTAAGATGGCAGCAGTTTCAGCAAATAAATATGTAAAGGATTAGGCATTTCGCCATTTATAATAAATATTATTTGTTTTCCGTCCCTTAGATTTCAAACTTTTACTGACGATAAGTTGTAATAATGAGCCTTAGAATTTTCCAAGCTAATTATTTCACTTTCTTTTTTGAAAAACACTTTTTTGTGTTAAAAATTCGTTTTTCAATATAAATGTGTGTTGGCATAAAATGAAAACCCTATGGTTATATAAACAGAAACCCTATCACAAACTGTTAGTTTTACATTCTTTCTTTTTATTGTACACACATGATATTATATTCTTTTATAACCAAAAATATATTTGAAGAATAAACACATATCTCTAAAACGTAAAAACGTGTTTGCTTGAATTACAAGTTCTTTAACAGGTTATGGGCCCAGAACTTGGCAAGCAAATGTAAGATAAGTAAAACTATAAAAATTTAAAACGATTATTAACTAAAATCAGTAAAAAATAAAACAACATGGATAAACAACAAGAGTACACTGAAATACAACGGCTGAACAGTGAAGAAAATTTTGCTATGTGGAAATTTCAAGTAAATATTTTACTGAAAAGTGAGGGCTTATTCGAAACTGTGTACAACGCTAAAAAGGACGAAAAGCCAGATCAGAAAAAGGATGCTCAAGTTCAGAAAATAATCATGTGCACAATAAATAAAACTTTACTTCCTCTGTTAATGAGTTGTGAAACCGCAAAGCAAATGTTTGATAAACTTTGTGAAATCTTTGAAAAATCAGCCGAGCAGCAAAAATGTGACTTAATGCAGGAGTTATTCCAATATACATACGACAAATCTAAAGACATGACATATCACATAAGTTCAATTGAAAATCTTGCATTCAGGTTAAAAAACATTGGAGAAACAGTCAACGATAACATGCTAATATCAAAAATACTTTCAACATTACCCGATACTTATAATACATTTACAACAGCGTGGGATTCAACAACAAAGTCGGAGAAAACTCTAAGTAACCTAACTGCTCGACTATTAACAGAAGAAAAAAGGCTGAATAATGCATCATATGAGACAAAAGAAGCGTATTTTAACAAACTGCAAACGTACAAGAATAAAAATCGTTTTGACCGCAAAACACCGAAGGAAATATGTACAATCTGCAAAAGGAGTAATCATAATGAAAAAGACTGCTTCTTTAAAAAACAATGTAAAATTTGTAAAAAGTATAATCATATAGAGAAAGACTGTTATTTCAGAAAAGATCATGAACAAAAAGAAAGAAAGAAATTAGCCTTATTAACTACTGAGGACACAAAAAGTATCCAAACGAAACTTGAATTTGTTGTAGATTCAGGCTGTACTGCTCATATGACAAATGATGAATACATACTGGAAAAAGTAGAGGTAGATAATACACAAATATGCACTGCTAATGAAAACGATTTATTAAAGTCCGAGAAGAGAGGAAAAATTGAAACAAATGATTTTATCATAAATAATGTTATATATGTGCCTAACTTAAAGAAAAATTTGTTATCCGTAAATTCCCTAACAGAAAACAATGCTCAAGTAATGTTCACAAAAAATGATGTGATAGTAAAGAAAAACAATAAACAAATATTGAAAGGTAACAAAAACCAAAGTGGACTTTATACAATAAACTTAAAGTTGAATGAAGATAAACAAGAAAAATCATACATAAGTATTAAAACAAATGCTGAGGAATGGCACCGCAAGTTGGGTCATGCCGGAAAAAACAAAATGAAGAAAATGTTGCAAATGGTTGAAGGGATGAAAATAGCTAATGTAGACATCGATAGCATGCCCGATTGCAAAATATGCATTGAGTCAAAACAAACAAGGCTTACCTTTAATACAAATAGGGAAAAGGCTAAACAACCATTAGAAATTATACATACAGATATTTGTGGTCCAATTTCACCGACATCATGGGATAACAAAAGGTATATATTAACAATTATAGATGATTATACTAACTACACAAAAGTATATTTGCTTAACAATAAAAATGAAACTTTTGGGTATTTAAAAACGTATGTCAAAGAAGCTGAACGACAACTAAACCTTAAAGTTAAAAAAATAAGATGTGATTGTGGTGGTGAGTACACTGGTAACAATATAAAAGATTTTTGCAAACAAAATGGAATATTATTAGACTACACAACACCATACAGTCCCCAGTTAAATGGAAAAGCTGAGAGGTACAATCGTACGCTATTTGAAAAAGTAAGGGCCATGATGTATGAAAATAACGTTGATGATGAACTTTGGGGTGAAGCCGCAAAAACCGCTACATACATATTAAACCGTATACCTGTAGAAGGACAGAATAAAACACCTTCAGAAAAATGGACAGGCAGAAAACCAAACTTAAAATACCTACAAATTTTTGGAAGTGAAGCATACAGTAAAAACTTACATTATCTGCAAAAACTAGACAAGCGCAGCAAAAAATATATCATGATTGGATATACACCTACTGGATATAAGCTATGGGATGAAGAACAACGCAAAGTGTTAGAAAGAAGAGATGTAGTATTTCTAGATAAAAGAGGTAATGAAAGCAGAGAAAAAGAGAACAATACTGTAAAGATAATATCTAAAAATAAAACCCAACCAATCCAGGAGGAGAACGTAGAATTAGATAAAGAGTCAGAAAGTGAATATGACACAGGTAATGAAGAAGAAACAGAAGAAGAAGTATTAAACGAATTTTTGGAAAAAGAAATACCACATACAAAAGAAATGTCACATACAAAAGACACCATAGAAGGTTCAGCTCAAATTTCTGAAAATACGGGAAGATCAAAAAAGAAACCTGCTTACCTGAAAGACTATGTCACAAACATTGCTTACTGCCTTACAGCTCATGAAGATGTACCTGAAACCTATGAAGAGGCTATTAAAAGTTTAGAGTGGAAGAAATCTATAAACAAAGAATTAGAAGCATTAAAAATGTTAGATACATGGAAAGAGGAAAATCCCCCAAAAGATAAAAGACCTATAGATACGAAATGGATTTTTAAAATTAAAGAAGACGGAACAAAAAAGGCCAGACTTGTAGCAAGAGGATTCCAACTCAAAAGGGATGAGCGTAATGATATATTCTACTCACCAGTTGCAAGAGCTTCAACAATTAAAATGTTTTTCTCGAAATCAGTAAATGAAAATCTACCCATAACACAATTAGACATACCAACAGCTTTTCTAAATGGTAAACTCAAAACGGAAGTATATATAAATCCACCTCTAGGACTTACATGTAAGAAAAAAGCTCTTAAACTGCAGCGCGCCTTATATGGATTAGATGAATCTCCAAAATGCTGGAATGAGACTATTGACAATTTTGCAAAAACGAAAGAGTTTAATCGATCAGAATATGATTACTGTCTGTATTACAAAAGTGATTGCTGGATGTTGATTTACGTAGATGACATTCTTCTGATGGGAAATTCGATAAAAATAATAGAAGAAATTAAGAAGGAATTCAAGGCAAAAGATTTAGGAGAAGCTAAGAAATTTTTGGGTATGAACATAGAGAGAGAAAATGATAAGGTAATATTGAAACAGACTGATTTGATTGAAAGAATATTAGAGAAATTTGAAATGACAAATTGCAATGGAGTTAAAACGCCTATGGAAACCAACTTCAACATAATAGAAGAAAACAGCGAAAGCGATCACGAAGGAAAAGATAGATACAGGGAGCTAATAGGAAGTTTACTATATTTAACAATTACTTCAAGACCTGATTTGACTTATGCGGTCTCTTACCTTAGTCGCTATCTCGATAAATCAAATAGTGAGACGTGGAAGGCTGCTAAGCGAATCCTAAGATATATAAAGGAAACCAAGGATAGAGGGCTGATATTTAAAAAAGGAACCAACGATTTGAATGGTTTTTCTGATGCAGATTGGGCCAACAATAGACAGGATAGAAAAAGTATAAGTGGTGGTTTAGTGTTACATGGTCAAAATCCTGTAGCATGGTTTTCAAAGAAACAAAACTGCGTTGCACTTTCAACAGCAGAGGCCGAGTATATCGCTGCGGCCATGATGGCTCAAGAACTGGTTAACCTAAAAGGAATAAGCGAACACCTGAACTGCAATAGTAATGCAAATCTTTTAGTCGACAATCAAGGCGCCATTTGTATGACCAAAAGCTATGAAAACACGAAAAGGGCAAAACATATAGATATAAAATTTCATTTTATTAAAGACTTAGTTAACACAAACAAAATAAATATAAAATATGTATGTTCAAATCAGAATTTAGCTGATATATTTACAAAATCATTATGTTATCAAAAATTTGAAAATATAGTAACTAAATTCATGTCTTAAAACTAAAGATAAATTTCAAATCATTATGGAATATGTAATTTTTTTTTAAATATTAAAACTAATTTAGGAAAACATTCATGTGAGGTTTTAACATGGTAGAGTTTTCATTAAATAATGAATTGCAACTTTAATTTTATTAAAATTAAACTTGAGGAGGAGTGTTGGCATAAAATGAAAACCCTATGGTTATATAAACAGAAACCCTATCACAAACTGTTAGTTTTACATTCTTTCTTTTTATTGTACACACATGATATTATATTCTTTTATAACCAAAAATATATTTGAAGAATAAACACATATCTCTAAAACGTAAAAACGTGTTTGCTTGAATTACAAGTTCTTTAACAATGTGAAGTGAAATTAGTGGCATGGAAAAGACGATTAGTAACACCAAAGTATGCTATTGCTGACGATATGTAGGACTAGGATTCTAGGTACATGTTACAAAATAGCCAATACACACAAAAAATTCAGCTAAATGCTATTAGAATTTGATAACCATACATATGTATATTGTATGTATCGCTATGTGTGCGTATGTATGTATGTATAAACAGCTGTTTTTCAACTTTTTCTTTGTGATTTTTGCAAAAACAAAAACTTGATTTCTTGCACAACATTGACCAACTTGCGTTCATACTTCTTATCCTCTATGCAGTGTTGTTGATGTGTACCTAATAAATATATATGTACATATTTATGGACGTATATATGTATGTATGTATGTATATATGAGCATACATTATATACATTTGTACGTACGTTTTCAGACATCAGTTTTTAATTATTGCATTTTAATAAGTCACAACTAAAGAAGTTGATGGAAAAATGTACAACAAAGAATATACACACATACATATGTATATGTTTGTGTGTATGTATGTATGTACATATGTGTGTTTACCGGAGTAAATCCATATGTGCGTAAACATCAGGGAATAATGAACGGAGATCTATAAAATTGTACTAAAATTAATTACCGATTTTGGTTTGTATATAACAATCTGATATTAATCAGATAAAACAAAACAAAAAAATCAAAAGAATTGAAATATTTGTACACATGTTAGCTCATGTTCATTGCCGTCTTCAAAATCGTTCCTTGATTTTTGGATTTTTCATGTGTCGAAGACAAAAAACACTTAAAGTAAAAAGTATTATTTTAAAAACTTTTGTAATTGTTTTCTTCATTCGCAAAAAAACCCGGTTTGAGTTGAGTACTTTTTATACTCAAATTATACTGAAAGGAATACAAATGTACAGAATTTATCATGCCTGATATAAAAATGTATCTGTCCAGAAAATATTTGCTCTATGCACATACACACATAGGATGAATACTTATTTGTGTGCATGGATCTGTAACGATTGAACAAGCACGCATAAGTAATTAGAAACTTTAAAAAATAAACAAATAAAAAAAATACTATGTGTATATGTGCATATCTGAAAGAGAACAGCTGATTGGATGTAAGGAGAAGTCATCTACAAAAGCATCATTATACTATTCTTTGCTATAGAGGTACATATGTAAAGAAAAATACCTTTAAAAACGATTATCAGTTGTTCAAAACAACTATCCTTTGTTGCTTATTTAAATGTTTTCGAAATCGACTATTTGCTGCAATTATTTAAACCGCTTGTATGCTGTTTGCGAGTCGGTGTAAATGAACTGATTTCTTCTCTTTTTGAAAATGAGATCATTTGTAAAAAGTTATACTTAAGAAATATATGTATGTATGTTTTTAATATTAACATTCTGTTATTTTTCTTTAGCGAGTATATAGCCTTAAAATAGGCGGCCAATAATATTCCATTCATAAAAACAAAAATTCAACTTTACTTTAAAAATAATTTAACATACTTATGTACATATGTACATAGTATGTTAAAAGAACTATTTTAAATGGCAATTGCATCAAATAAAAATGATTATTAAGGCCTGTTGCCACAATCCGCGAAATTATTACAAAAAATAAATTCAATTTCTGAAATCTGTAGCATCACTAACCTGCAGGATAAACACAATGCCCCAATTAAATCAACATTTCTTTGAACTTATTTAAGAAATCTTAAAATAAACAAGGAAAATTATAATTTGTTTTTAAGAATATAAATTTTGTATTTAATTTATCAATTTATTTTTAGCCTAAAAAAGTTTTGCATATTTTCTGTTAAAACCGGATTGTTTAACCGCACCCACTCATTCGATCTGTCTTTTAATCGAATTGCCTTTAAGCAGCAATTTGTTTTTGTTTTAATTACAAAAGATTGTTTTTTAACATTATTTTTTATTGCGCACCTACAAAATACATGTTTATAAATTAATACAAACATATGTACATACGTATGTATGTATGTATGTATGTATGTATGTATGTATGTATGTATGTATGTATGCATGTATGTATGTATGTATACACATATGTATTGATATACATTCGTATGTACATATATGTATACACATATACATACATATATATTTAAGTACGTAGATTCATACATACATATCTACATGTGTACATCTATTTGTATATATGTAAGTACGTACATATTTACATATGGATGTGTGTATGGACACATGTACACATAACTATATAATCGCAATTTATTTTATCAATGATAACAATTCCGACCACGTTATTTTACTTTAATTTTGGATTGATTTTTGCATATTTATAAAGAAAAGATCAAAACCTTTCCAAACGGATTTTGTAAAATATTTCACATATGTATGTAGGTACATACACACATACATATGTATGCATGTGTGTGTATGTACATATATATGTATGTATGTATATAATTACTTGAATTTTAATTTGATTACTTACATACATATGTATGTCCATACATATCTACATACGTATGTATGTATTTCAATATTTCTTCTCAATACGTGTACATATGTACATAAATTTTGTTTATCAGAAAATTTGACATACGCACATATTGAGATGTTCACGTTTACAAGATGGCAGCACTGCCCCTGCTAATAATTTTTGTTGTAACATTTAAATTACCATAAATGCTAATTTCTATGTAATAAACAAATGGAATATACCTAAATATTTCAATGTGAAATATAATGCTGTAACAGGTACATATGTATGTATGTAGGTATCATCAGTCTAATCAATTACTAAGGAATTTCTGTTGAAATTCTTCTGGGAAAGAAATCCTTTGTTCCTAAGATTGTTATTTTATTGGTATAATCTAAATATGTAGAGCTAAATTCTTTTTGTTCAAGAAAATAAAGCTTCAAGGTGCTTTTGGTTACTTAAAATAGGATTATTCCTTGTCAATGTTTTCTAAAGAGGCAAATTGTTATTGAAGCTGCAAACTCAAACTTCTGTTTACACGTACATACATATGTACATACATACATACATACATATTTACATACATATGTATTATCACACAAGTGGGTGTTTGTTATATTCTTAATAAAAGTTATAAATGTGTAGAAATGTTCCATAAAAAATTATCATTTACCTTGCGATGACGTCCTTTATAAACTACAGCAAAGGCGCCATGGCCCAACATATCCTTGGAACTATATTCATAATCACCAACAATATTCATTGTTGCATATGGCAAATAGACAGTGATAACAGATATCTTCTCTTACTTTTTTATATTTACTGTTGTTATTGCAATGCAAAAAAAAACTTCGATTAAGTTATTTACAGTTATGATATTCTGTTTGATTGTATACCAGAAAAACAAAGACACTACAAATACACAGTTGTTATAGAAAATGTCATGAAAACATCAGACAGCAGGAGTAGATAGTTTGGAGACTTGTTGTCTAATTTATTGGTTGAAGTGGAATTTAATGATCAACTTTCACGCCATACAGCCACACATGCACACTGCCGTAATTTACTTTAAATAACACAAAAATAAAATGATATTTTTGCACTTAAAGTGCAGTTGTAGATACAAGCATATGGTTATATACATATGTATGTATATCTAACGTTTCTCTTTTTTCGTCGTTCTTCTGGGGAAAATCAATTTCCCAGCTTTAAACCAAACTGTGCACTTAAATATTTTGTACTTCTTTTTTAACTACAAAATTGTTTTTTAATCTTTTTAAAACTTCACACCACAAAACGCTATTCAGTGCTTTTAACTTGAAATTTAAATAATTTTTTAAGGTAGTGTTATAAAAATATTTTCTCTACGTTATTATTAATGCTTTTCTCTTGTTCCTCGTTTTTCTTCTTTTGTTAAGTAGCAAGTGTTATTTCATTTTTCACTTTAGTTTACTTGATATTTCGTCATCTGCCTTGAAGTAAAACTAATTTTTCGCCTTAATTTCTTTCGAATACATATTAATATTATAGAAAAATATTGTGCTTTTTTGTTATCTTGCATAAACAACAATTTTCGTTAACAAATTATGTCTTTAAGATATTTTCAGGGTGTTTTTCCACATTTATTTTATTCTAACTTTTCACTTCCGACGAAAACGAAGAAATAATCAAGGCAATTTTGTGAATAACAGAAAATACCTAAAAAATACGATTATTTTACATCACTGTGTTTTGTTGTTATTGTACTAAAAGCTACCATACAAAACAGCTGTGACAAAAATATGAAGAAAAACAAATTAAACGATAATAATATTTATGCATTCTAAATTATTTTAACAGAAAATTTAAAGTTTTCTATATAAAATTTATTTATTTAACAAGTTTCCATATAAGATGCTTATGAATAATCCTAAAAGTTAAACGAGGATTTAATACATTCGTTTTACAGCACTATGGTTTAAAAACTATTCTTATAATAACAATGCTGTTAAGCACATGTTTACGAACAGAATAGCAAAACAAAAATATACATTGCATATGTACATACTATGTAAATAAAGCTAAACAAAGTAAAAATAATTTAGGTATTAGAAAATAGTTTATAACATTCGACAAATGTTTGCATTAGCGGAACTTAAAGATACAATACGTATAGCACCAGAGCAGTTTCATTTGAAACTAATTGAGGCAATTAGAGATGAAATTAATCGCAAATTGGCTAACAAGGTACACATATTCAAATACATATGTAATGCTGTCGAAATGAATAACAAAGGAAATAATTTTAGGTTCTCTTGAATGTGGGACTTTGTATTGCTCTAAAGGATATTGTATCGCTAAAAGATTCCATAATTTTACCCGGCGACGGCGCCTCTCACACAGAAGTAGTTTTTCGCTATATAGTTTTCAGACCTCCTGTCGGAAATATTTTAACCGGCAAAATACGCAGTTGCAGTCATGAAGGCGTGCATGTGACATTAGGATTTTTCGACGATATACTTATACCACCTACAGCATTACAGCATCCTTCCCGTTTCGATGAAACTGAACAGGCTTGGGTTTGGGAATATCCATTAGAAGATGGCGGTAAACATGATTTATTTATGGACATAGGAGAACCTATAAAATTCCGTGTGTCCAGAGAAATTTTCGAAGAAAGTTCACCGATAGGACCACCTAAAAACGACAGTATGAAACCGGGCGCAACACAGCCATCTACTTCAGCAGCAGCAACGGGTCAAATACCTGAATCCAAAACTCCATATCGCATTATTGTAAAAAAATAGGTTAATTGCAATATTCAAGACCTAAAATTACCTTTCTTTTGTTTAAGGCCGCTATAAATGAATCCGGCTTAGGAGTTTTATCGTGGTGGGATCAACAGCAACAAGATGAGGACGAGATTGGTGACGAGGAAGAAGTGGAGGATAATAATGCTTATGAAAACGATGAAAATGGGGAGGGTGCATATGAAGAGTGATGGAGACTGTTTGTTATAAAAATAAAACAAACTAAAAAAATTTCAAATTGTTTCATTTCTAACTTCAACATCTAAAGTTATAATGATTCCAAATGAATGTACTAAGCCAAAATTTGGCATATTTTTAGTTTATTTACCGCTGTCAACGCTTACGTATGTACAAAATTTGTATAATAATTTAAAAAAATATTTGCTATAATCATAGATGAAATTAACTCTACCTGCTCTTCTGCTTAATAAAGATCTTTTTCAAATGGATGATTTGGATGTCCTTTGACACTGCAATCAGTTAAAAAACAATTACATTTGTACATATGTATGTATGTATATAAAAACTTAAAATCTCAAAAAAATCTCACTTATTAAATGTGTGTACTCTGGTGCCCGTTTCCAGTTGATCAATTTCAGAAATGTGATTTGAACTCAAGTTAAAACCCACACTTAAAATGTTCTCTTTCATATGGACTCTCTTCAACGCTGCAGCTACAACAATATTACCTCTTTGTATCTGATATTTGATTAGAACTTGCGGCGGAGTATTTTTATTTTCGTGGGCAATTTCTTGAATTTTTGGATGATGAATAAGTGGTATTTTACTATGCAACCGATAAATATTAGCAGGACTACCAAAGCAATGATTTGCTATTACGTTAATATCATTGGCGGCACAAAAATCCATTAAAATTTGTTGATTTAAATAGGGATGGCACTCAACATGCAAAAGAGCGGGTTTTACACGACAATTTTCCAATATTAAAATAATTTGCCGTATATTGAAATTGGCCAATCCTAAAGATTTGACTAGACCCAGTTTTACTAGTTTTTCCATGGCATGCCAGGTAGGGAGAAAATCGTCGTCAGAAATGATAATTTTTCCATTTTCATCTTTTGGAAAATAGTTGTCGCCCGGTAGAAATGCCATCGGCGAATGCATTACATAGCTATCTAAATAAGTAACACCTAAATTTCTCAAAGATTTGTCACAAGCTTTACGCACCAATTGCGGAGAGTGATGGTTATTCCCTAGCTTGCTCGTTATAAACATATCCTCTCTATAGAAGAAAAAATACAAATTTAGCAAGCAAAATGGTATATAAAACAGATGCTAAGCAAAACCTTGTTATTAAACCTTTTTTCAAGTTTTCTCTTATAGCTTCACCGATTTCTTTCTCATTGCCATCAATTTCGGCACAATCAATGTGACGATAGCCCATTTGTATAGCTTCATCTACAATTTCTTTACATTTCGTTTGAATCTGTAGCCCCATCTCTATATTTAAATATGTACTCGTATTTCCCAAACAGATTTTTTACTTACTTTTCTTGTTCCTAGTCCTATAATGGGTATTTCATTATTATCATTTAATCTTAATTTCGGCACTATGAGCGGTTTGTATGATGTTCCATCTTTTTCTGCTAAATTTTCTAAAGATATTTTAGCAGCTAATGTTTTTGAGTCTGAAGTCATTTGTTTGTTTTATAAGGAAATTTCCAGTAAAATTCTAAATAAAATTTTGAATTTGGAAATAAAAATTTTGTGATTTTTGATTGTCAGTGTTTGCAATTCTTAATATTCTTTAAACCTAAATTTAAGCAATTTTAATATTCGAAACATACCCAAAATAGTACTTAGGATTTTTGCAATAGTGATTAAAACTTTAGAATTGATTCAAATTGTTTTTATAGTGCCAAGAAATATTTTACTTGAAAAATTAATTTCTTAATGATTAATGAGAAGTTACAATGTTCGTTAGAGTGTAGAAGGGTAGTAGTTTGTATTTGGCTTCGTATGGAATGTATGGCCTTTCCTGCCATCACACAAAATTTGTAATAGTCTTGAGCAGAATCAAATTATTAAAATTTAATTTGTACGAATACTAACCATCTATCCAGGCACTTTCCAGAATTGAATTTAATGGAACTAACTTTCAAATGGAGACACAACTCTACCATTTCAACCACACTTCGTAAGAATTTCTCTATTTTATTAAAAATTAGCCGACTAATTTCAAATTTGATTAAATAATAATCTCCAAAGCAGTTATAATGTATATAGAAATTGTGAATTTATATTTTAATTGTAATAAATATTTTGAGTGTAGTGCTAATATTAACCAAAAATTTATTTTTATGGCGAAATTAAAGATTGCAGTGCAATCTATGAACATATTTACATTCGTACGCATTTTCGGATTAAAAAAGAAAAGACACTTCCAAACTATTTATAGAATTTAATTATATTTATGTGTTGTTTGGAAACTCATATGTATATATAACATACTCGTATAATTGTTTGTAACACACGCCACAAAAACGAAACGGAAGAAATTTTGAAAGTTTAAGTATGTTTTGGTAATATTTAGCTAATTTTGCGCAAAATTAGTTAAGTCAGGTACAGTATCATATATAAATATTTTAAGCATCTATGCATTTTTAAATGGATAGTGTGGATGTTCTATTGTACTGCAAAACAAAACAATAAATTGAAAATATATCCATCCATTTTTTGTAGTTTTATAGCAACTTACTCTGCCATTATCATGAATCTTCCGCCAAAATCTAGATCATTTAATGTCTTCATATCATCAGGACTTATTTTGAAATCCAAAATATCCAGATTCGCCTGCATATGTGCCTTACTAGTTGATCTTGGTATGACAATATTGCCAAGATCTAATTGATAACGAAGTAAAATCTGGGCAGGAGTTTTCTTATATTTCTCCGCTAAAGATAGTACTTGCGGATTTTGTAATATTGGATATTCGCCTGGTTTTGAATACGGGGAACTAGGTGAACCCAAAGAACTGTAAGCCGTAACAGCAATATTGTTTACTTTACAAAAGTCCATCAGTTCTTGCTGGCTTAGATAAGGATGACACTCAATTTGCAAATTTGAGGGTGAGGTACGAGCCACATCCAATACACGTCGTATTTGTGCGATATTAAAGTTAGAAAGACCTATACTGAGACATAACCCGGCATCTACTAAATCTTCCATTGCCTTCCAAGTATCAACGTAATCAACATTGGAAAATATTATTTTATATTTTTCATCCCTAGGCACAAGTTCATCTCCCTCCTTGTAACCCATAGGCCAATGTATGAGATAATTGTCTAAATAACTTAAATTAAGATTTTTCAATGTAGTCTCGCAAGCCGACCTCACCAAGGAAGGATGGTGAAAAGTATTCCAAACTTTGCTGGTGACAAATAAGTCACCTCTATTAGAAAAGAACTGGTTAAACGTTGCGATTTACAATACTTTCAAGAATTGTAGTAATACCTTTTCACAATTCCCTTTTCCAAAACTTCCTTAAAGGCTTCGCCAACTTCAGTTTCGTTTCGATAAATATGGGCGCAATCAAAATGCCGATAACCCACATCTATAGCATCACGAACAACATCACCAGCGTGACGTTGCAACTGAAAAAAATAATTTAGTTCATAATAAAAAAAGAAGAATGGTTTATTAAGCTACAAAAATTGTATTAATCGAACGATTAAATAATTTATTGCTTTTTCCACGATATTGAAAGTTAACTACTGATTAAGAGATTATTAAAATTTCATCTGTTTCGGCTTCAATATATGTAAGTACATACATATGTATCTGTAATTTGTATGAAAAGGGACTTAACACTTAGAATTAAAAAATAAATGTTCGCTAAAAAGACAAAAAAATAAAAAAACACGTTGAAAATTAATGCACAGTTGAATATAAAGCTGAATGCTTGAACGTATTTTTCAAAGGTTTTCAAATCGGCATATAGACAGCTAAAGAACACATAAAACAGCCGTATTTGTTGTGTTTAGTGTTTGTTTACATTAGACACGAAAAATCTCTTTTTTTACCGGTAACTAATTTTTCTGTCATTACAAAACCAAGTCCGGCTTAAAAAATATTGTTTTGACATATTAGCGCCTTTTAGTTTTACCACTAAAAAAATAGTTCAGTAAAACTGTATGCATTAAAACATCACTTGAAAAGAAAATTGTTGAAATGACCTTGCAATGTGCAACAATTCGCGGCCAAGTCCGAATGCATACAATGCACTTACATAATTGAACTTACCCTCCAAGTTCCTAGACCAATCATAGGCATGTTTCGACCGTTTCTCAAAGTAATAAAAGGATTTGTAATTAAATTTGTTGTTTTTTCTGAACTCATGATGAGCAGCTTTCTTTTCGTTGAGCACTTTTAAGGCACTTGTAGAAAAAAAGAAAATTATTTCCTTTGCTTGTTGAAGATGCACTAGTTTCAAAAAGAGGCATAGAGGTCTAAAAAGCTTTTCAAATGTTTACCAAAAAAGCTTTCTTTTCAAAAGAAAATAAAAACAATTATTTTGACATATTATGTGAGTATGTTTTTCAAAGCTAAAATATTTACATATACATATGTATGTACTCGAACTTAACAAAATATACAATAATTATTACTTGTTTTCTAAAAACTTCTCTGAAAAAACATATGTATGTACATTTGTGCAACAATGTGTGTGTGATGTGTATGCAACATGTACTCTCCTTGCAAATAAAACATTTTACTCATTTTATAGTCGTTACTTTATATTTTGTTCAAATATTACTCATACGCCAATATAACTATTTTGTCGTTGGTAGAAACTAAAAAATTATACTCTTATTTTGGTTTTTCACTGTGTTTCGGGTACATTTTTTTCGTTTATTAATCACTACTTTTTTGAATTATCAGTTAAAAAGAAATAACGGTCCTTTATTTTCTTAACTTGTAAAATTTGTTTCTAATAATTTCGCGCCCTTCGAAGTGAGTTGTACAATAGTTTTAGTCTCATTTTTCAAAATATTTTTGAATAAATTTTTAATATAGACTTTGCATTGTAAAAAAATGAATTTCAAATACTGTTATTAAACAAGAAGAAAAATTTTTTGAAACCACCCCTTGCACATAAATAATACCATATTTGAGTCATCGTGTTGATTCAACATAACCAGCTGTTTGTGTGAAAATTTGTATAACAATAATTAACGTACCTTACGAAAAATCTAAATATTGTTTTTAATTTTTTTTAGTTACTATTACAGAGAATTTTTCGCTAAAAGTAATTAAAGATTTAATTTAATAATGCTGAGATTGTATAGGAAATGTCAAAATCGCAGCTTGCTTTTCTCAATAAGAAGTCTCAGTGATGAAAGCAATTCGAGTGAATCGAATGTACAAAGGCGTGTAAGGGAAGAAATAGCCCGTGGCAAGAAGGCATTGAAATGGCGCAAATCGAACGAGGAAGTTGGCTATGTAGACACAAAGTTCAAGTATTTTGCTAATGATGAGCAAACTTCCGATTATATTGTAGCAATGCAAAAACCCATTGAACTGAATCCCAAGCAATGGTTGAATATATGGGAAAAGAAACAAGAAAAAAAAGAACGGTATATGCAACAATTTGTACCCGAGAGACATGAAATACTGGGAGCAGATTTAGCTACAGCTCATTTTATATTGCACCGTGGCGGTGCAGTAAAATTTGTCAATAGTCCAAATTGGATGCGAGCTGATGAAAATAGAAAATTTAAGCTACCAAACAGTTATAATGCTCATTTTAAAGTAGAGGCACTGAAATGTGACAATATGAAATTGTACTATGAGGGTTTGTCGAATATTTGCTGGTTGGAAGAGTTAAAGTTTTTGTCATTTCGTAATATTAAAACTTTTGATGACTGGTGTTTGGATAAAGTATCGGGATCACAATGCAATAAATTGGAAATCTTAGATATATCAGGTACTAAATACACATTTCGCGGTCTCTCATGCATCTATCGTATGAACAACTTAAAGCTGTTAATAGTTGACAATCCAAAATCATCACTAGAGTTCGAATTATGTTGTTCAATGTTGGAAGAGGCATTACCTAAGTTGAAAGTCACTGATGCTGAATCAGTACACAATCAAAATATTTATAGTTCTTAAATTTAATTAAAAATGTTATTTATTATCAATAAATCTTAAAAAATGTTTATTATAAGAAGTTTCATTGCGGTTTGGAGCTCATGTATTCTTCTTTAATAGCTTCTCTCTCTTCTACAGGCGGCAAATAAGGTGATATTCCTTTCGATCGTCTTTCGGAGCGTATTTTAAACTGTAAAGAAAATTAAGTAACAAATGTTTTTAAAATTAAAAGGTCTTACCCAAAAATCTTTGCAATTTTTATAATTGGCAAAATAAATTTCGCAGTCTTCTTTGTTATAGTTGCTTTTACCCAAACATTTGTAAGTTAGTTGCTGCTCCTAAGTAAAATTAATATCGTAACATTAATATCATACTGCGTATGTTGAAGTAAAAGTTTACTTTTAAACATGGATTATCTCTTTCTGCGTTTGGATTACGAGGCATTATTAAAGCAAACAAAAATTTTAAACTTATATAAAATTGTTTTAAAATGGTAAAAGTTTGTTTACCATTATCAAAGAGGTTTATTTAAACATATGGACACAGTTTTTAAGCTTGGCATTACTGTCAATATATACAGGGATGACAAATTTGGTCAAAATATTTTACTGGAACTCGAAATCATTTAATATAAAAATAGTTCACTAAAATTTAAAAACTACAATATTCATCGTATCAAGCCCCTTGGAATCTAACAAAAATTAATCAAACTTTGTGAAAACTTATGTGAAACCGCAATTCTAGTTTCTTTTAAGAAAAGTTTTTCTGCAGCTGGCAACCCAATGTTTACATTTGTAGTAAACCTAAAATCCAAAATAAAAGTAGAAAGTCACATAAGCAAAGCAAAAGAAAGCAAATAAAGCATAAAAAATTCAATACAATTATCTGAAATAAATTGCCAACAAAATTATATATTTTTTTCCTTTCATTAAAAGTTTTTTATTGAAAAAGAAAATGAAGCATTTTTGTGCTGCTTGAGACAGTTGGAAACAAAAATTTTAATGCATGTTGTAAACTAATTGGATTAACAATATTTTTTTCAAGCAAACATTATCAATAAAAACACTATGAGCAAGCATATATACTCCACCAGCAATTTAACAGATTTGCAACTAAAGGAACAAGGCAATTGTATGTTCTCTGCCCGAAAATATGACGATGCCATTAATTGCTACACAAAAGCAATAATTAAGAACCCAACCAATGCAACATATTTCACAAATCGGGCATTGTGTCATCTGAAACTAAAACATTGGGAATTATCATGTCAAGATTGTCGCCGAGCTCTTGACATCGATTCAAACCTTTTAAAGGCACATTTCTTTTTGGGCCAATGTCTAATGGAAATGGAAATGTATGACGAGGCAATTAAACACTTGCAAAGAGCTTTTGATTTGTCCAAGGAGCAAAAACAAAATTTTGGAGACGACATAACATCACAACTACGTTTGGCACGTAAGAAGCGTTGGAATGTTATGGAAGAAAAACGTATTTGCCAAGAAATAGAACTGCAATCCTATCTGAATAGGCTTATCAAGGAGGATATGGAAAATCGTTTGGCCAAACTCAAACTCGATGAGACTACAAATGAAGAACAATTAAAGGAAAAACAACAGGAAGTGGAGCAGGAATGCGACGATCACGTAAAAGAGCTTAACAATATATTTGCCAAAGTTGATGAACGTAGAAGAAAGCGTGATGTTCCCGATTTTTTGTGTGGCAAAATAAGTTTCGAAATTCTAACCGATCCAGTGATAACACCTTCGGGTATTACGTATGAGCGCAAAGATATTGAAGAACATTTGCAGCGTGTCGGACATTTCGATCCCGTTACCCGGGTCAAACTAACACAAGATCAACTGATACCTAATTTCACTATGAAAGAAGTTGTTGATGCTTTTATAGCCGAAAATGAATGGGCTTTAGATTATTAATATATTTAATTATATGTATACTTATAATAAAGTATTTCCTGTATATTTAAGTTGTGTTTGAAAGAGTATATATTCGGATTCGTATCTTTTCAATTTTCATTAAGTATAAACTCTGCTTAAATGAATACAATTCATTCATTGCATGCACGAACTAATCACTGTTTCAATCCTTGTGTTAATCAAATTATAAATAAATTAGTTTGACTTTATTCAAAAATATTTTGCTTTTTTATATTTATTTATAGACGTTTCTTTCCAACACATTTAAATTTGCCTGACTTTTTATATGATTGTGCATATTGCTGGGTAGTTATGTTGAATAAATAAAAGTGCAACCTTTTAAAAGCCAAACAATATACATTTTTTATTTAAATAATTACATTTTTTGTTGAAATTGAAAAATTGCCTATGTGAAAACTTTAACAAACATTTAAAAACATATAAAAAAATAGGTGCAGGAGGCACACATATGACTATTTATTAGCGTTTACTAATGCATACTATATTTAACTAAAGTATTTTTGTAAAGTTCCGTCTTCATACATTTTCTTAACATCAGTTCCACCACCCACAAATTTTCCGTCTATAAAACAACGAGGAACCTAAAAATATTAACCATTAAAATTTGTAAAATACTCCATATCATTATTATTTTATATGCTATAAATTACTAAACAAATATGATATGAAGTAACCATTTATTAAATTTGCAGTATGTATCTACATATGTGTTCATATAATTTTTTATCAAAAACCAATATAGTACATACATACATACAATCGTACTGTTTTTAGTAGCTGTCAGTGAGTCATTTGTAAATATTGAAATTCTTTTAAGTATTTTTCCACCAAATTCAGTGTTTTAATCGATTTTTAAACCAGTTTGCCCAACTTACTGTTCTGCCACCAGTTATTTCCCCCAAAATTGTCTGAATTTCATCACCATCATCACGTTTGTCCAACTCAATCGCTTGAAAATCAACAGATAATTTTTTAAATTGCTAAAAAAAAAAATTAAATATAATACTTAAAATAAGAAATAGATGTGTAATTACAATAAAACTTACATCCTTCGCCATAGTGCAGTAGGGACAATAAGTCTTTGAAAATATTACAACTTTATTGTCCTTTATAGCATTTTGTACAAATTGTGCTTGAGGTGATGACATGTTTGCTACAACAGATTGTTTCGGCAATTGAGAAATAACTGAACCCATAAAAGCTGTTGTCAGTTAATTTTACAAACAGTTGTTGGAGTATTTGTGCTCTCTTTGTAAAAAGCTTCCGGTAAAGATTACGTTTGCGACAAGAGAATATATGTAAATCTGTTTTAATATTTAAATATGTTTACATCTATTAAGCGATTACAAAATTTTATATTTTTATATTATTTTTTATTTAAAATGTTCACCAATTCTATAAATTTCAAAGTATTTTACGAAAAGTTAACACGAAATAAGCTTATGAAAACAAAACAACAATAAGTAATGTGCAGTCAGATGGTAGAGTTACCAAGTCAGTCAAAATAAATGCTTGCCATTAAAATAAAACCTTTTCAAGCAAAATCGGGTATCTTTTTAATTTTTTTTATATATGTAACATATAGACAGATATAGAGAAAATATATTTTTCAGCAAATACTAATTTATACTATCATCTTGCAATACGGAAAAGTAACAAGCCCTATCTGTTCAAACTGCTTTCAATCAACTATACTTCAGCTCAATGGGAGAGAAATGGATCTATCTATTGACCCGTTTTTACAAGAAATACCTATATATTTTTAATAAAACTCTTTGGTTTTCTCTAACAAAAATTTCGCATGCCTATACATCGATGAATTCAAACTTTGTTCAGGGTTACTCAGCCTACCACAATTAAAGCCAAACTTTATTCGAATAAGAATTATATATAAAAGTGGCCACATCAAATGCTTGTGCCTGTTTTCATTCGCAGTACTTAAACGCAACACTGTATAAATGAATTACGCAAAATTTTCCTTATTTTTGCTTTATGCCTATTATTCTTTTACTTCTTAAAAAATCTTCATGGTATGTGGACGTATTTTCGCAGTTCACTTTTAAAAATATCATATACCAACTAAAATTTAGAAGTGAAAAAACCAAAATAGTTGTAGAAAAGTATTTTTATTATAAAGATACATAAAAAATTATTTCAAAATAAAGTTATAAACAAAAGTAAGGTGAGTGAGAAAACTAAAAAAAAAAGTTGTAAAAATGTGTCAATTTGAAAAAGAAAAAGTGTGTGTGTGTGTGCCTGACAAGCTTTATGTATGTGTGTGGAAGAAAAAAACGTATCAGTGGAACAGAAAGCCGCCAAGCTGTACTTTTCCTATATAAATTTTAAAGTTTCATAAAAATTTGACCAAATTTGTTTCATTTTAAAATAGAATTTTTATCAATAAATATACTGCGTTTCTAAATAAAATGAGTACATCGGATGGTAATAATATCACGGGGGGTGGTGGTGCACCAGGACCAGGAGGTGGCAGTGGCGCAGGACCTGGCGGAGGCTCTAATGCAGCAACTCCTACTGGAGGTGAGTAAAACTTCTATAAACATTGTAAAACATTAATAGAAAATTTATTTGAATGTATATTTTAGTGTTGTTCTTTACAAGTTTATCAAGATCTTTTTTTTGTGTGTTCTTTTATTTTTTTTCTGTCTTTTTGTTCTTTTTTTCTGTATCTATCATATTTTTATCTCGTTATACTACTTCTTTTGCATTCGTGGCAGTGTTACCAGCCGTCCTAAAAAAATGCAGACTTGGGAATCTATTTTTATTCCCAGTTTCACTGGGTTTTATGTCATAACATTTGTTATATGAGATTGCAAAGGGAATCAAGCAAGATTGTTTCGTAATATAATGTTTCTTTATCTTATAAAGCTGCAATAAAAATCCAGCTGTTAAGAAAAGAACTTACCCTTTTGTTTCCCAATTGCCAATGTGTTTATTTTGTACGTTTTGGGATCAGAATGTTTAAAAAGTTCTTAAATCGAAAAGTACTGGCAACCCTTTTTTTTGATGTAGACTCGCCAGAAATAGTAAACCCCTAAAAGCAGGCTTTTGTTGCCAAAAACTACAAAAGAAAACACTAAATTAGTGGTCTATTAATTTTTCATAGTTATTGCTTCTTTATAATTTGAACAAATATTTTTTGTCTTCAGGGGACTTAAGTTCAGAAATTAAAATGTTTTCTAGTTTAAAATTTACCTTCAAGCACAAAAAAAAAACGTGCCGACCGAATACGTCTGTGTTTGAGCACATACAAGCTATCTGCAAATAAAGTTTGAACACTGACTGGTGAACATTTTTTTCACAAGTTATTTTTCTAATGATTAACTTACGCAAATGCAAAAAAGTATAACTTATTAAAAGATAAGTATATACATAGTTTTATAAGGTATAGTACAATTTCATTTCGATTTTAATAGAAATATACTTGTATGTATGTATACACCATATTTGAAAATAAAATATGCATAAACGAGCGCTTACTCCAGATGTTCGGCTAAGTTAGGAAAAAAGGCGACTTTTTCTGATTTGTTTTATATCTTTATTTAATTAATAATTATATTAAGAATAACAATCATTATTTTAATCATTTGATTTTTTTTCTTTTCTTTGTTTTTTGTTTTCCTTTTTAATTTTGAACAGAGCCTTTGAAAATTATAAAAACCCAATTAATACCCCATCCACATCCAGCATCACTACAACAACAATCACATTCACCATTGCCTTCACCAACAACACCGACACCTACATCTTCTACCTCCTGTACAGCAATATCTAATAATAATAATCCACAAATAGCACATGTTCATGCTCCCATACAATTGAAAAATTCAGCAAATGTAACAAATTTATTTTCTTTGAATCCAGTTGCAGCCAAAATCACTCATGTAAAGACATCGGCCCTTGATGCGGCTAACAGTAGTGGTTTAACATTGAGTGGGTTGGCCCATAATCCCGGTGTTGGCGGTGCTGGTGCTTCTGGTACTATAGTAACAAGTGGCGGTTTGTCAACTGTGGGTGCCATTAAAGTTGGTGGTAGTGGGGCAGTAGCCACATCATTAAGCGGTACACCAATAGCCTTAAATACATCCCAAACAAATACTTCAGGTGCCACTTCTATAAGAGCCATAGGTGCTGGAGGTCAGTCCACACAAGTCAGAGTAGTAATGGGCAACATAATGACGCCTTCAATGATAAAGCAATTAGAAAATGCAGGACCAGGTCGAACACAAATAACTGCATTTCCTACAGCTCCGGCCAGATCAGTATCAAACACTTCTATAACTGTCACTAGAACAGCAACACAAGCTACTTACTTACCGCGTGCTAGCGTTACGGCTACCCAAATGACCGGTGTTGGCATGACTACAGGCCAACGTTTAGTGACACCAATACGAACAACACCGGCTTCGGTTAATGCCACCGGAACTGGAGCTACTGTAACTGGTATCACAGCTGCGGGAAGTTTTGTTCGCGGCACCGCCGTTAGTCGCAATAATTCTTCGCCAGCCACTACTGTCATATCACCAGCCACCAGTACTACTTGGATGGCAGCCAATCCCACAGGGCAAGTGCAATTAATACGTGCCATACCGCATCAATCCCGACAGCGTATAATTACCACCCAGGGTATTAGCGGATCTCCTGTTTCAGCCAGTGGTTCAGTTGCCACAATAAGCGGTACCGTGGTAACCAGTTCTGCTTCTGCGTTGCAATCTGGTGGCATCAATAGTCAACAACAGATAAATAATTCACAACAGAATCAAGGCCAATGTAAGTTGTTTTATGAAAACAAAAATGCATATAAATATTTTAATTTATCTGCAATACAAACTGTTTCTTCAGCAGCCACACAACAACAACAACAAACATATGTTGCTACTGTTCTACCACCCCGACATCAAGCCACTCTGGTTTATTCCTCAAATGTGGCAACTTCTCAGCCTTTGAACCAACAACAACAGCAACAATTCAATCAAACATCAGTACCAGCTACAGGTCCCCGTTTTGCTGTTGCCACCCCAATCACAGGTACAACAGCTGGCACAGCTGGTGCACCACGTCAAATAAGACCAATACCATTTGCAAAATCATTTTCTGCTGCCAAACTAAATACCACTAGCATCAGTATAAGAGCACCAAATCTAGCGCCGTCTATGTCAGCGGGCGTTTCAAATTCTAATGTCGGCAATACTAACTCTAATTCACCACGCAGCACTACCGTTACTGGTGTGACATCAACAGGTAATGTTTTGCCTTCGACTAATTTATCAGCAGCACGTATCATCCAACTACAGCAACAGCCGGGTGGCACGGCACAACAGATAATCGGTACAACGGGCCGATTAGCGGCCAATGTAATGCTGCAACCAATAATTGTTAATACTTCGGGAACAAACAAAATTGGTAAGTTGTCATTTTATTGTTATAAAGAAAAGCCATTCAAACTCTGACAGTCGCTGGTGGAGGAAACAAATATTTTTGTGTACTACACTTTAAAAACCACCAAAATTAAATTAATTTATTAAAGAATTAAAAAACACAACCAGTGTAAAGAAATCGCTTTACCTGGTGGTAATGAAACAGTGGGAACAACATTTAGGCGATTTCAAATCATTTAGGCTGAGAATAATTTCCAGATAATGCTTGTGTATATTTAAAAATATATTTATAAATTATTAATTATGATACTTGAATATTCGAATTAAACACAAAACAATCGCTTGAGTAAAATCCAAATATTTAATTTAATTTTTTTTTCTTGTAAAGAGCTAAAAGTAAAAAAAAAATAACTTGAAATCACAAAACTAAAGTTGCGAAATGAATCTGAAATAATTTTTGTAAATTGAACAAAAATTTAAAATCAAAGTCTGACATTGCTTTTAAACTTAAATAAAACTAAATTCAAGTGGTTTTCTTTTCGGTTGTCGAAGTTTTCGTATTTAAAGGAAGATGTTTCAATTTCATTTCGGTAAGAAATCCGATATTATGTCTGTAAATGATTGAGAAATAAAGTTTCTACAATGGTATCAACTAAACATATACAATACCCCTACTAAATCGTGTTTTGTTTACGGCTCGATAAAATTGTATTCCAGCTGCAACTACCAACAAATTTCATAGTTACAAACACTTTAAGATAACATTGTGCGGGCAGTACTACTACGTAATAGATAACTAGCAATAAATTATATGCTAAACGCTGTAAATTCAATAAATATTCATTGAACAGTGCAATTTAACGCAATAAATTTCATCCAATAATTTCATTTAATAACGCAACTATTAAAAATGAAAACAGAAGATGTGCCTGATTACGTTGACGATCCAGTCAAGACATACATATAAAAGAAGTACAGTCGCACAACCTAGGAAATGCTTCATACTACAATAAGTTCATACTAAGGCCATGCAGAAAACACAGGCGTAGATGATTTCGCGAACCATGTTAATCATGACTATTTATATTAACACATTATAATATACATCCTGCCCAAAGCTTCTATTTTAATTATCTTATAGTGTTTTCGCATTGCAACGTTCATTGTACTCGTGTATTGCTCTTTTGCTCGAGAAGGGATTAATAAAAGAATTTTGCAAAACAATATTTTTACATTTTATACTACTCTATAACTTTAACTTCATGCGTGTGAGAAACTATTTTATTTAACAGAGATTTCATAATTTTCAGTGACTGATTTTTAATGAAGTATTGATCAAATCCATACAGAAGTGTGTACGGAATTAAAACATTTTTGTACTTTTATTTTTTAATTTATTTTGTTAGTTTTATTGCCATTATCTATTGTCCTTACAATACATTTAAATATTTTTAGGTCTGTCTTGCAATAAAAATAACATTGTTCTTATTAATTGTAATTAAATGCAATTTCCTACTCTAAATTTTCACTTGTTATTAGTAATAGTTATTGCTAAAAAAAAATAATAAATTAAAGCCAGACTTTATCAGCTAGAAACAAAAAAACAAAACAATTGTCTTTTTTGTGTTGTTTTTAAACATTTGTATTTATATGCGTAGAAATGTGCTGTGTGTGTGTTGGTTGTATATGTACATGTAAAAACTTACATACGACATATATACATACATACTTATGTGCAAATGAATGTACCCAGTAAAAGTGATACGTATTGAAACTGCATGGAATAAATACAAGAACAAAATGATTCATACTACAAACTGAAACCGTATAAAACAACAAAATTCAATACAATTAAAACAACAACACACTTAAAATTACTTAAAAAAAAAAATAACAAAAACAAAAAAACGACAAAGCATAAAATCTAGACACAGAAACACATTCAGTCGCTGAAAAACTATCGGAGATACAAACAATCAAATGTAAAGATTTCATAAGATTTTTTCTTTTTTAATATTGGCGTAAGGAAGAATAAAATTGAAGTTACATATTTAGGCAGATTAATAAATAGATTACTTAATATATTTCATATATTTGTATAATTGTTATTTTCTTTGTTGATTTATTTACTGGTTTTTATTAGGTATACGCCCACCAGTTACAATGGCAGCCAAAGTACAACCTTCTTTAACTATTACTCAATTGGGTATAGGAAAGTTACCATCGGCAACTAGTGGCGGTACCTCAACGCTGGGACAACAGAATATGGGAGTAATTAATGCCAACAATGCTGGCAACAACCCGCCCTCGATATCAACAACCAGCATAACAGCTACAAATTTAACAACAAATGCCACCACCCAACTAGTTAATGTCTCACAAGGTGGCCAATTATTGACCACGCAAAATATAGTTACCTCAAGTGCGGGTGCTACAGCGGCAGGTGGAGCAACCGTAGTACCATTGGCCATAAGCACAAGAGGGTCTTCAGGTGGCAATATCATTGCCGGCACAATGACACCCATAAAAAATGCAAATACCATTACCGTGGGCAAGGTTATTACGCAGGCTCAACTGTCGGCATCCTCTCCCTTAGAAAATAATAACAACAGCAATGTTGGCACAGGTGGTCCCACAAACGTATTTATTCATCATGCTCCTGCATCGCAGAGGCCGCTGAGTAATAGCAGTACCAGCAGTATCAACAGTGCTATTAATACATCCCAGTCTAGTATGAATGTATCGAATACGGTGGCCACCAACGTTTTAACATCAACGGGAAATGTGGCTACTGGAGCGTTTTTACAACCTGGTAGTACTATTTACTACGAATCTGTACCGGCCAGTTCAGTGCAAGTTTCCACCGGCGTGCTGTCACTAACCACTACCACTGTTACCAGCAGTACCATGTCACAAAATCAAATTGCCAGCTCGGCTGCCAATCTTTCAATTTCTTCGTTGCCATTTGCTTCACATTCTGCTGGACAATCTACCACAGCCACCTTTACTGTAGTTCCCTCAACGGGAGGCAGAACCATTGGCCAACTTCAAATACCTGTTTCAACTGCTGGATCACAAATACAGGCCCTGCCCGTCAGATTTAGTCAACTCAATACGGGTAATTTGACAACAGCAGGTTCTGATGTAATAGCACAATCACAAGCAGGCGCCCAATTGCTGCAGGCCACTACCGGCTCGTCGGTGGCGGCTGCCGTAGAAGCTTCTCAAATTATCATACCTGCCTCTGTGACGCAACAGAGTGGCAGTTCTGTAAATACCTTAAATGCTCAACAAACCCATCAAATGGTGATACCACTACAAACATCCATAAAAGTAACGTCGGGAAACAACTCTGCTAATTCGACAATGGTATCGAATTTCTTGCGCAAACGTGATGTGGAAGGATCACCCATAAGAGCGGCCAAAAATCTACAACCTACTCTACTCTCTATGGGCTCTAACAATATGGTAAACAACACTTCTTCGGCGCCTTCATCCGTTGTCAGTTCATATAGTTTAACGCCAGTTACCTCTGGTGTACTCAACACTACAACCACCTTGACAGCTGAAGCGTTGGCTAAAAAAGAACGTTCTAGTAATTCTTATGTGGTGTCTTCTTCAACAAATTTAAACAATAGCAATAGTAGCACAACAAATCAAATTTTAAAC
Source organism: Epicampocera succincta (assembly GCA_932526305.1). Classification (NCBI taxonomy): domain Eukaryota; kingdom Metazoa; phylum Arthropoda; class Insecta; order Diptera; family Tachinidae; genus Epicampocera; species Epicampocera succincta. The sequence continues at coordinate 9,450,577 of OW052035.1, read as the reverse complement.
AGACCTTCAAGAACTGAATCGCCCGCTTCCTCGGATGGCAGCACCACCGTCTCAGCCAATTCCTCACCGGGTGTTGACCAGCAGATACAAGATAACATGATTATAAATCGTTTGCCAGTTGGACCAGGAGGCGGTGGCGGTGTAGGCTTAACAGTTGACGCCCATTTCAATCCCATTAATGAGGTAAGTATTTATTTTTTCATTTAAGTAAGAAAAAATTGGCTGTTCCCAACCAAACATGCTAGTTTGTTCGTTTTGTTAAAATCCTGAGTGTTTCAAAAATATTTGTTGTCATAAATTATTTATTAAAGCTTTACTCCAATCATCATTCTGTGGTTCCACTACAGCATATTGTAACCGGTACACCTGTAACTTCACGCAATTTAGCGGTAATGGATCATCATACCTTGCAACAACATCACCAGCTTCATCAAGGTGGCACGACTGCACCACAAATGACCATACAACAGCGTCTTAATGGTGGAAATCTAGATTGTACGCCACGCAAAAAATCCAGAAGATCAACGTAAGATATAGTTTTTTAGTAAATGATTTTAAAAAATATGTTTGTTTAACATAGCGTTTTGTTTGTTTCAGTAATGATAGTCAACTGTCCACACAAAGTCAAACCTCCCTCAGTTTACCACCACCACAAGCAAATAATAGTATTGCTGCTGCAGTTACCAACCCACCTGCCACTTCATCATTATGCCATGAACCTAGTATTACGGCAAACGGCACAGCTGCAGCCGCCAATGCTGTTGGGGAACATGAAGGTAAACTATTTTTGTTATTAATATTAATAAGCAAAATGTACAGTTTGCTTAGAAAGTCTTCCATCACTCCAATCCAACATAACTTATTAAAATAATGGAATTAGAATTGTCAAGTCAAGTTTTTGGTTGTAAATTAGGGAGTCGCTGAGCAAAACGTACATATTGTTTCTTTTTGTAGAAAGGATTTATATTTTTATTTAACCATTTTCTTGCAGAATATTAAAGTCAAACAAATTAAACTTAGCAAAACATGTTTTGTTCTGTGTTTGCTCTATTAAAAAATTTAGAGTGGTTATATATTTTTTTATGTAGTAAATGTTTGCCATAAAATTTTATTTATAATAGACAAACAATAAACGTAAATTAGCGAAATTATTCAGTTGCTTAAATTTTATTTCTTTTCTTTTGCAGTTCTAAATGGTAAAGAAAACACCAAACCCGTTGAATTTATACTTAAACGGCCTAAAAATTGTACCCTTATGAGCGTAAGTATCATGAAACAAACCACATTTACTTCTAGTCCTTAATAATAAATATTATTTTCTAATAGACCTATAAGCAGTCTTGGAAATCAGCCTCCAATCATTTCCAACGTTACTCAGAAGTGAAGCCACGTGAAGAAAGGCGTCCCACAATCATGGATTTAGCGAATCAAACAAATGTTTTGGGAAAAATTAATGGCTGGAAATTATATCATTTAAAATCTCAAATGGAAGATTTGGTGAGTTTGATTAAGGGAATTGAGTAGAAAACTTGGAAACAATTTTTTTAGTTTTGCTATAGAATAACAGAGTTTCTCATTAAACTATTAATTTTGTTTTTTAGTGTGAAAACGAGTCCTTGGGTTATGAAAAATTATCATCAATGCTTAAGCAAATGGAAGCGAATGGCATAACAAATGAAACTGAACGTATAAGCGATTTGCTAAAGGTTTGTACTTTTTGTGTTTCTTAAATAATTTTCTTTACAATTTAAATTTACTTTTATTTATTCTTTTTAAAGGGCAACATGCAACGCAGTAAAATTATTGTTGATGGTGTTAGTGATGCGCAAAGTCAAATAATGAAAATCTTTGAACATAAATCGCATGTCTCGGATATTATAAATAGATGTGCTTCTAAACGGAATTATAAGAAACGAGATAAATTTTAAAAACTAGACTTTTGCAGTTATCTTAATAAATTTTAATTTAGGTCTTCTTCCTCTATAATTCAATATTGTAAAAAGTATATATAGGACTTCTTTTCTGTTTTATTTATATTAAGGCTAAATAGAGCAATCATAGATCGCGCTTTTAAGACTATAAAGCTTTTTGTTAAATATTAAATAAATAAGTTTTTTTTTGTTTAATTTGTATGTACAGCTTCTCAACTCATTGACATTAATATTAATAAAATATTTATCCCGTATTTTTAAAATTTAAGTTAAATTGTACTGCGTTATAAGAAAGGCATTGTGAATAATTTCTTCTTAAAATTGATATTTCAATTAAAGCTTTAGGTATAGCTCAAGCTTTTTATGAAGTAATTTTTAATTCTTTGTAAGTTTTAATTTAATTAAGAAAAGAGAAAAAATATTTTTTTAATTTAAAAATGAAAAGAAAAAAAAATATTTAAGAGAAAACCACTATAGAATTATGAAAATACATAAGCAAATTTAAATGAGTATAAATATCTTTTCATTAAAACAAAGAAGGGGTCGCAACAAATCACTTTTAAATGATGAAATCAATATTGCGCAAGATGATTTTCCTGGCTCAGAAGCAAAACAATTTTTTCTAACTTTGTTTTTGTTTATTTGAATGTATAGAACTAGATTTGAATTGAAAAATTTTTACAACTTGCAATGGAAATAGCTAAGTAAATATGTATATTGTAAAATTAATTGTCATTTCCATTTCCCGGTTGCTGCGGCTGGGAGATGGAATTTTCCTCTTCTCACATGGGTGGCGGCGGTACCGGCAGAACGCCCATTGGTGGGGGTGGTGGTACCCCATTAAATATATGACGCGGTGGGCCTGGCATAGGAAACCCGCCTGGTGGACCCAAAGCTCGATGTAAATTCGGTGGTGGAGGTGGCAAAATTTTGGGTTCCAATTTAAACGAAAACTGCAAAAAGAATTGCTTTGTATCCCGATTCCAATGCGTCCAAAACTTGCCTTCGGTTTTTTCCACTTCCCGAGAAGGCACTTTAAAGCCAATGGTTTCATATGGTTCGGCAGCAAACAGCAGGTATTGCCATTTGCGGTCTGGTGGTTCGATTTTTTGTTCATAAGCTGACATAAAGCGATGACGAGGTATGACTCCTTCTGTTATTTCCGGATAATCGATTTGGAACAGCAACGACTGTTGGCCATTGTTGGGATCTCGTTGTTTGGTAACCCTGTAACCGGGACGACCAATTTTAACAAATTTTTTAGGTTCAACACGAGGCTTTTCGGGCGCCATCATTGAAGGTGCTTCCTTGGCTTCTTTTGCAGCACGCCTGGCCAAGTTCTCTTGATGTTTTTTACCTTGGGTATGAGCCAAATAAGAGCCTTCATTGTTATGTAGAGTTAAACATAGCTTGCACTCATAAGAGCCCAAATGATTTTTCATAAAATAAGGATCTTTATTGAGATCAATAGTTTCCAAGGCTAATTGTCGCAGGCGTTCCTTGCGGTCACGATTCGTTTCCGACCAGGAGGCCACTCCGCCACTGCCGGTCTTTCCGCCGGCACGATTTTGGAAATCCATGGTCTATTGTTTTACAAAGCTTTAGAAAATAAATAATTATTGATAATTTTCAAAAACTTTTTAAATTGTTTATAGATACCAAAAAATTTAATTGAGGGATTTTGACTAAAAACACCACTGAAATGGATTTTGCTTCTTCTAACTAGTACACAATTACACTTTGAATTGATAGCACAAATGAAAGCATTCTTTAAAGATGCCACAGAGTTTAGGCTTTTAAATTTAGTATGTGTACGAGATTACTGCACTTCAATTATATATAAAGTTAATTTGAGACCGGTTTTCATATTTTATTTCTTACTAATGAAATTCCACAACCTTTTTTTAGAGAACTTTTATTGATATATGTACTAAAAACAAAGAGTTGTAACAAAATATGTTTACAAATTTTCTTAGAAGTAGTTGTCGTTTTTTTGTTCCTAAAATTTTTCAAGTAGTCGCCAAAATAAGCATGACGCAAAACATCTGGCAGTTGTGTCATCAATTGCAAGCTGTCAAAATGTGGTTAAAAATAAATGTCGTGATAAAATTTATTGAAAGAAATTGAAACGAGGTGTGCTTTTAAAAAAAATTGCTAAATATTTGTAAATTAAACATTACAATAAAATTAAAACTTTTATTTTTAATTTCCAAAATTTGTCTACCGTAATTAAAAAAAAATTAATAATTCGGCAGAGAAAAAAGTGTGAATTTATATGAAAAAGCGTGCTTCTCAATGACGTCGCTAATGTCTGCAGATTGTAGTGCAAAAGGAAAATGAAAAAATAATATAAATTTAAGTGAAACATTGGTGAAATGATATAAAATGAATGCATTTTTTGCAAATAAAAAAAGAAAAGTTTTCAAGTGCGGTTATTGAAAAATATTCATTATGGATTCCAAATCGAAAGAAAGCAACTTGGATGCATCATCCGTAATACCAAGCAGTAAAGTTTCGTTGCCCATTTCATCATTGTCTACCAGCAATCCAACTACTGCTGAAGCTAGCACTAGCCAACCAGTAGTTTCGGGTTCTAATTTAACAAAAAAACACATAATACGCAAAATAATACCTTTGGATCCCAAAAAATTACAGCAAGCTGGACTAGATCGAAAAATTGCTGAGGCTTTGAGTAAGCAAAAATCTCAACAGAGCATTAGTCAACCCAATCAAAAGGTTGATGTAGGGCCATCGTCTTTTCAGCAAAAACAAACCACAGAAGCAAACAATTTGCAAGTCTCCAGACCTGCTTCTCAGCCATCACCAGGTAGTTTTTTTTTATAAATTTTTTTTTTATTAAAAAAAGTACTTGATCTGAATTATGTTAGTATTCGTTTTATTCTTAATATTTGTGGTATATTCCAAATTTGTTACCTTTTTTCCGTGCAAGTTAGTAGCTCAGGGATTAGAGCGTAGTGTTTTAGAATGAAGTGCCTGGGTTCGATGCCCAGCGTCAGCTTTTCGATGCAACTGTTGCTGCATCTTCTTACTTTTTTTAAGCAGAAAGATTTCGTAAATTTTATGTACGGTTCATACTTTAAATTTGAGTTGTCTTTAGTAGTACTTTAAAATATAGTTAAAACCATATTTTTATATACAGTGAGGCACATGATTTTGGCATTTTGACTTAATAACTTTAATGTTTATATGTAGATTCGACAACGAACAATTTATTTATTTATTCTGCGCGTGCGTGTATTCAAGTGCTCCTAAAAATAAAATAAATAATCAGTATTGGACGTAATTGAGGTAAATTATTTAGGCGCATTAGCCCAGTGTTGCCAGCATACACAAAAAGAGATGAACATTTTTTTCATCTCTTTTAAAAAAATTTCCCTACAAAATTCCCTACGCATATTTATTTGCCAATAAAATGTAGAAAAAAAAAAGTTGTAAAGGACCAGCTTCATTCTTATAGGTACACATGTACCTACCTAGGCGAAACTTTTCACATGATACAGGGGAATTGAAAGCATAAGCGATCTAAATTGACACAAAAAGAGGACTTTATCACACATCAGTTCCTGTTTGTCTACTATCCAAGAACTAATTGTCATTAAAATTATTTTACAACAATTATTATTGGAAAGATGCGAGAAAAAATGTAAAAAGTTTTCGACAAGATTTATCAAAATAATGGCCATTTCAAAACGATGCTACAAGAAAAAGTTTACATAATTCATTCTATTCTAATTTCTAATCTTAAAAATAATAGTTATTATTAATTACTTCGAAATACACTTTCTATCATATAGAGTCTAAATCATCTGAAAACGTGAGTAATCAAGTAAGTTCAGCCATAAATATCGCTAAAGAATAAACTTTTCAGTTGATATTTTTAATTATAATTTATGTTTAACCTGCTGTTTGCTTTAAATTGTTTTTCACAATTAATTTACACTTTGCTTGGCAATTTGTTTAATATTTAGACGTTTCGTTTTTAATTGGCATTAGACCAATGGAAACATTTTAATAAAAATATAATACAGCCATACTTTTTTTCTTCAAATCGACAAACGATAACATTTTTTGTTTCGTACGAGGACTTCATGTGAAAAGTTTCTCGTTGTGAGAAATATGGAAACGAGATGCTGGTGTATAAACAAAATTATTTTAAAGTTGTTGGTGCTGCCAACTTTTTAAACCAAAAAATCTGTGCTTACCGTTGATAATTTATTTTTCACCGATTTTCGTGACAATAAAATTTTTTAGGCATTAAAAAATATGAATAAAACTGAATTTTTTGCCTTATGAGAAAAAAATACCTATATATTGATATTATCATGCTACGTCTATGTAAAGGGATGCGAGTGAAAAATTTCGACGGCGGCTTAAAAGCAAACCTGGGGGCTAATTCTCGCAGTCGATCTCATGCGAGATTTACTCGAAGTTTCGATTTTTTTTACTTTTGGGATTCTGTCACTCGTTATCGAGTAAGTTGTATCGAAATTTCTGATGCTGGCACTCGATAGCGAGCTCGCGTTCGAATGCAACCGTGCGAGTTTAAATTCGATAGCAAATTTGATATCGGAATTTTATTTTTAAATAGTTCGTTGGATAACAAGAAAATGTAAGCTAAATTTTTTATACTTTTTTTCATATTAACTTATAAATATTAATTATTAGGTCAAATACAACAAAAATAAATTTCAGGCAAAAACAAATTCTTGCCGAGTTTATGTCTGAACACAGCAATTTGGCAAAAGGCATTCTACCAAATACATGTCAAGGAAAGGCTACGGCTAATAGACTTTGGGAAACCTTGACCAATAAATTAAATGCCTCTGGTCCACCGTTAAAAGATGTAAAAACTTGGCGAAAGGTAAATTATTCATTGTTTCCCACATTAACATGCTGCAAATAAAAACTTTTATGTATATTTTTCGGTAGGTGTATGCTGATCAAAAGCAAATGGTTAAGAAAAAGCTTTCTTATAATAAATCTTCACGCAAGAAAACTGGAGGAGGTCCTTTTGAAGAAAAACCATTAAGTGTTACTGATGAACAAATTTTGGAAGCAGCAGGCATTGAAGTTGCTGTAGTTGGCTTAAAGGAGGTCCGGACATTCGGATCCCAAAACCAGCAAGAAGAAATAAATGACAACAGCACAGCTCCGTCTCAAGAAAGTGATGACTTAATCTTACAAATAATGGATATAGTTGAGGAAGAAGATACACCAAAAAAGAATGTATCAGTGCACCAAGACACGTCATCTTCAAGAAAAGAGCCGAGGGAAACCAAAACAATTTTGCTAAAAAAAAATATATGTGCAACTGAAACATACCATAATGACGTTTTAAAAAGACTTGATCAAATAATTGCCATTAAAGAAAAGAAAATGGAAATGAGTTCGCAACTACACCAAATTAATATGGAAATTAAGAGGACAGAGCTAAAAATTCGAATAAAAGAGTTGGAGCAACTTGAAAAAAATTCGTTTTAACTTCAAAATTTATGATACATTGCAGTTTAAGATATGTGTATATGTATGTACATAAATCTTCCATAATACTTACTTCCTGGAAGCTTTTACTTTTTCATAAAAAATTCTTTTGTTTCTTCCCAACCATCGGGACTGAATTTTATAAATTTTGGACACAGCTTCTTTTCCAATTCTTCCAGCACTCTTGCGAGTGTTTTTGATAATGTGCTTTGACTAATACCGATAAGAAAGTCATTTCCGACGGTATTTTGGAAGCCTCCGGAAGCCAAAAGCAATAAAGTGGTGGCCAACTGTATTTTTGGTGGTACGGCAGTTGTCAAATGTGCAGCAAATTCCAACTCCTCCAAAATATAACTAAAAGCTTCTTTTGAAACTCTAAAACGTTTTTTGAACCTATAAAAATAAATGTATACACGTAATTTTTACAAATTAAAAGGATATAAACTTACTCATTGTTCGGCAAGCCCAATGGGTCACTAGTGTCTCGGATTTGTCTTCTAATTGAGTTTATGTCACACTCATTGTCCGATTCTGATGATGAAGAATAAAAAAATAGATTTACGTCCATGTCACCGATTAAAAAAAAAGAAAAACTTTGAAAATTAAAAATTAAATTGGCACTTTTGTTGATAATTTATTTTTTTGCTTTGTAAGCATATGTTTTTTGTTTACTTATTTCTGGTGTTGATAAAGTCTTTTTTTTTATCTTTTACAACACTGTACTAAAAAATCGATTCGCAATGTATCGAGTCCCATCATCAGAAAAACTCGAACAATCGAAATTAATTTAGATACGAATTTATTTCGATCACGAGTCCCGTAATTAGCCCCCTGTATTTTTTTCTCAAAACCCTAAAGATAAAACACACGTATTGTAAAGCAATAAGAGGAAATGGAAGAAAATCATTATATTATTATGTATTATTCGAGGCCGCATTAAAATAAGTCCTTTGAAAACATATATGAATGTGATTGCTAAACAAACGATGCAAATTGATATCTGAAATATTATTATTATTATTATTATTATTATGCTTTATTAGATGTATAAGTAAAATTAGTAAACCTAATGTATGTTTTAAAGAGCACTAGCTACGTAGGACATCGGCTCTAAGTGATAATATAAGGAATTTAGGAGTTATTATTATTATAATAATTTAATATTAAATCGTGGTTGTTAATGTTAAATGACAAAACCGGTCTGAGTTATAAAATCACAAATTTTTTTTATATTATCTTGAGTAGGAAATTCTAGGAAACTTCTAGGGCTATTAGTTTTAAAAATAGTATATCTAAGTTTCTTAAGTTGTAAACACTCGGTCAGAAGATGATTGACAGTGAGCGGCATGTTACATTTAGGACAAGATGGAGCTGGTTGTCTATTTAGTATGTGATTGTGCGTGGCATAAGTGTGCCCCAGTCTTAGCCGAGAGAAGACTTGGATTTGGTGTCGAGTAGGCTTTGTGGGTTAAAGTAGGTGTAGATAATTTTTGTTCAGCTCTTTATAGTGGGGATGGTAGTAGTTAGACCATGCAGTTGTTTGCTTTCTTCTTATATAATCTTTAATTAGATTTCGAAGATCAGGTTTTTCTGGTTCGTTTACCATAATTATAGGAGCTTTGCAGGCAAATTTGGCTGCTTTATCCGCGTACTCGTTTCCCTTTATGTTGACGTGCCCTGGGACCCATACAATTTTTAACGAGTTAGGATTTTGAATCAAAAGGTCTCGAATTCGATTAATTTTATTCCATTTATTTGGGATTGGGTTGCATACTGATTTTATTACCGACAGGCTATCGGTACAAATGACTGTCCTGAGGTGCTTGTTAAGAGCTATCTCCATAGCTTTCATTATGGCGGATGCTGCTGAAGACTCATAATATATCCGTCAATATCGACCACGGCATAAGATGTGTTACCATCTGTCGTTTTTGATCCGTCTGTGAAGTATATTGTCCAGCCGTTACTACGATACATATGTTCCTTTTCGAGGTATAGTTGTTTGAATAAAATATTTGAGTTATTTGTTTTGGGAGATACTGCTAGAGTAGAGTCGCAGGAGTGGTTATTAATAAACCAAGGGGGGTATTTACACAGTGTGTTTTTTGTTATAGTATCTAAGTTTTGGGATTTTGCTAGCTGCAATATTACACTAATTGCTGAGGGTATTTTGTAGTTTCTTTTGGTGGTTGAATGTGTGAGGACGTCTTGGGTCGATAATGGAATTGTTTAGAAAAGTAATCTTCGGGATTAACAGTGCCTTAGCATCGTGGATGCGATCTTCTAGTGATGGTAGTCCTGATTCGGCGAATATGTGTTTCAGTGGTGTGGTTTTAAAAGTGAAAATACTTGATCGCACTGCTCTGTGATAAATGCCTTTAACAATATAAATAATGCATTCGGCATAAAAATTGTGCTGAACATCAAGCCTACAATTAGCCGACTATTGCTTCGGTTTTTCAAAATTGGCTTTGTATATCTTTAATAATTGATGTATAAATTAAATAAATAAATACACCTACTTTTACTTTATCATGCAACTTTTTGGATGAATTCTAGTAATACTGAAACTGTGCACGACTTTCTTTACGCTACTATTTTAGTGTAAAGAATACTTACGTGTGGGGGTTTCCCTCTACTTTTGTTAACATACGCGTAACCCATCTTTAATTAATGCTGGTGTAATTCGAACATATCACCTGCTGGTTCTCTATTCCTCCTTCTATTTTACCTATAAAAATGAAAAGTTATAAACGACTAGGTTTTAAAGATGTGAAATAAACATACATATGTATGGAAATGGTGATTTTTCTATATGTATTTTCTTTTTATGAACCGACATTTCAGGTGAAACATATTTAAATTTTTTCACTTTTAACTAATCGCCAACCACTTTGTTTATAGGAAACATTGTGCCTAGATCTGAAAATTGCGATTTGGCTCAAACGGTATGACAGCCTTTTATAAACATTATCTGTTTCTTAAAGGTTCCGAGTTCGAAACTCGGTTGAGATTAGTAAAAAATAAAAGATTAATGTAGCATTATGGACCACATTCATTGCTGACTAGCACCAAAAACACATTTGCTTAAAAATTTTAAAAAATAATTATTATTATTGTTTCGCATTTATGGCTTTAATAGTTGTAATGTTAGGTCCGCTGTACTTGGCTAAAAGGGTTAGGGCGGGCATTGAGTTGTTCGGAATATTTTGGAAACCCGGGTTCAAATTCTAGTAGTGCCGTAAAAATCCTTTGCAATAATTCTTTTTTATTTGGTTTTATATTTTACAGCTAAAAATATCGAAAATAAGACGGTTATAAATAAATTGACTCCTCCAAAAATAACAATCACTGGACCTGAGGCACTCACAGAACAAGAAAAACAAAATTTGGCGAATTTAAATCCACAACAACGTTTGGTACATGTTAAAAATTTACTTAATAAAAAATTACTTGAAAAGAAAAGTAAAGAAATGAATGATAATTCAAAAACTAATGAACTTTTAAAAACTCCCCAGGCAATAGGTGACAGAACGCAACATAAGTTGCATACAAAAGTAACAAAGGAAAAGCCTGCAGTCAAGCATGTTTACGATGTTTTAAAAGAACCCATTTCGATTCCAACGCCATCATTGCAAGACCAACCACAGCCGAAGTTACAAACGAAAACATCGAAAGATGGCACATCGTTAAATGTTTTAATGCCATCTAGCAGGACAGCAAGACCAACGAAAACAAAAACTCCACAAAAGTCGCCACAAGATATTGCTAGAAAACTTGTTTTTCAAACAAATACTGCAACCAAAACTTCGCTGGAAAGCACCAGTTCTAAACGCTCTGTTACAGAAGTAATAGCAAAACCTTCCCATCCAGACGATGAGGAATTTCTCAATTGTTTGAATAAAGACATCGACGTGATACCAAAAGCCTCAATTACATCCGTTAATATGCAGCAGCACTACAAGAAACCCAAACAATATGTAAAAAAATCAAAGCCAGTTGTACCAGATTTGCCGGCTAAGCATTCCGTTGCTATGACGTGCAAGTCGAAAGAACCACAAAACTTTCAGGCCGTCTATATGAAGCAACAGAAAATTGTTAAGGAACCTAAGGTGTCCTTAAATGCAGTTATAACCCAAATGAAACTACCCAAACTGCAAAGATTGGATTTTACTGAAGTCTCTCCACTCAAGGAACCATTTCCCACAGCAAATGTGCCCAGTGAAACGCCTTTGCCTGCTATAGAATCATTCAAAAAGCCCTATCCCTTGGCCAATACCACCTACTACAACCTTCAACAAAACCCTGCCCTTCCAACCGACTACATACTCACAAGTTATGAAACCTCACTGTTTAGCCAACAGTCGACCCCGATGCCACTTGCAAACGTTAATTCAGATAAAGCGGCTACGGCCACAAACTGTTTAGTTGTTTTGGAGAACAAGATTTTATCACAAGACGAAATGATCGATTTAACCGAATTGCGTCTGTCTTCAAATACGCCTCGTTTCATACATCCCCATAGACCCATACCGGAAGTTGTGATAAAACAAGAACATCCGGATGACTATCAAGCAACAGATGCTTCTTCATTGGCCAGCAGTTTTACAATGGCAGTGCCGGGCATAACATCAACTCAAGTTATTAAAAGCCAAAATGATGAAAAGCCGCCAATGGGCGTTTCGCCAATTTCCAACAAACAAAAGAAAATTATTATAAATGCTCAGAAACTTCAATTGCCTCCTGAACAACTGGCCGATTTGGCTAGAAGAATTAAACAAAAAACTACAACAAATAAAACAAAAACAAAGCAAGACACCAAACAAAGTGCTGGTAAATATCAAAATGCAGCCATAACGGATTCAAAAGTGTTCAATAAAAAATCTCCTGTTAAAAATACCAACTTTGTATTGCCTCATCATGCAGATGTGGTTGCTCAAACGCCTCCATACGTCATGCCACAGGATTTTGTTTTACCCCACAATCAAATGTATGGCAGAATCTATAATCAAGATCATGATTACTATAATGAACAAAATTATTTCTTAAGCGGACAAACGAATGTTGATACGATTAACGCTTCTCTTATCGAGACGAATGTACAGCAGGCGTCTTCAGCTGGATCACTCTTGTATAATTATTTCGATAATGCTCCAGATACCAGCCCCAAATTTGATATGAGCAAAGATTCTCTGGGTTCCCAGGATTATGCCAAATCGGCGGTGGAAATTGTCGATGAACCAATTGAAACTGAAGATAGTTTTTCAGCTGTTGACTTTATTGCCGCTCTGGATAACACAAGTACTGAATTATCGCCCGAAGAATTAAACTTGAGTGCTTCTTGTAAATTTAATCAAAGCTTCTCACAGGTTGCAATTACAAGTCCAGAAAAATCAATGAAGTCGGTAATTCAAACTAATACCAATAGAAATTTACTAAAGAGTACCATAGTCATCGAAAGTTCAAAAGGTCAAGAGACTATTTTAACTAACAAGAGTCCGGATAAAAATGATCTTGAAAAAGTGAAGGAAAAAATCAAGATTTATCATGAACTGAACAAGCAAAAATCAACAAATAAAACAACAAAATTCAAAAGTCCCAGCAAAGTTCAGCCGGATAAAAATACCGATGATGCACAAACGCGCTACTGCAACGATCCCAAATTATACGATAATACTAACGTATGCGACATGGATATAGAAGAACTTCCTCAGGAACAACGGTGTTACATACCGGAGAGACAAACAGAGAGAAAATTGAGCCCTATTGCGACATCAGAAGCTGTTATTACTCCGGTGGCAGGAGAAAGTGTCACCAAGACTACTGTTTGCACAGCTGCTGTAAAACCTGCCACAGTTTTACAACCTCCTTTAGAACCTTCAACAATTGTTGATTCTATAGATGGCAAAGAAACAAAAGATCGTCTTGAAACACCTACAACTGAAAACACAATAATGAATATAAAACACGTAAGCGACGATTTTGTAACAACAAAAACAAAAGAACAAACGGGAAAGGAACAACTGGAAATCCAAAGTCAAACGTATAATACTGCTGAGACAGCAACGGAACAAAAGTTGGAAGCTTTGTCAACGCAAATCCCACAGAAAACAACCACGACCACAAAATTGCTGTCCGAAACGGAAATTTCACAAAATGATGAAAGGATAGCTAATAATGCAATAGCATCTAAACGAGTATCGAAGTTTAAGAAGGGGAAAATAAATTTGGTGCCACGTAATAAACCCTCAACAGCAGTAGACAAGAAAACTGCAGACGACAAGGATTTTGCAGAAAGTAGAGATGTACAAGGTCCAGAGAAAAGCGATGAAAAGAAATCTGATTCGAAGAAAATTGATGAAAAGAAAACCGATGAAATGAAATCCGATTGTAAAATAAAAGTGTACTTAGAACTACGTGATCAAGCCTTAACATCGCACGGCGAAAATACAGATACTAAAATAGACGATGACAAAGACTTAAAAAGCAACGTGACGGAAAGTTCGGCTGAGAACAAGACAGAATGTAACCAAGTGGTAGATCAAAGCCAGAATAAGCTACTAGACATCAGCCAACATACAGTTGAAGGCAATAAAGAAGAAACTTCTAAGTTATCAAAACATACCCACGAATCGGAAAGAAGAGATAAAACTAAACAACAAAAACAACCAACAAAAACTAACTTAATTACCGAAAAACCAGAAATTGTTGCGACTGTGTTGAAACCAGAAGCAGCAGAGAAAGATGTTATTGATATACCAAAAGCATCAATCAAAACATCATCATCCACGCCTACTATAAAACCACACGAAGATTTAACGGCTAAAACAAAAGCTATTAAAGTTTCCACAGAACCACTACAGAGTTTAGCAAAAGAGGCCGATGTCTCAGAAACAGTTGCCATGAAGACAAAAAATATGGAAGAAACCTACAATCCACAGGCAGTGGAAAAAGTAGCCATCAAGGGAAAATCTGTATCAGCAAATTCGGTGGCAGAGGCTACCAATCATAACAGTATAAAAAAGTCAGGTGTTTTACAGGGAACTTCAGGCCATATAAGTACAGAACAATTTACTACCAAAGGAGAAGACAAAGTTGTTACGGTATCACAACAAACTTCAAGAAATTGTTCAGCTGATGATCTTCAAAATGATGCAGAGAGTGGCTCAACTAGCCAAAAATCTTCTATAATGGAAGCTAATCCAGCGAAAGAGAGTTCAGTAGATTTGGAATCAGTGAACAATTTAAGTCCACAATTTTTATTATCAAACACCTTAATGAGGTCTGTGGAAAAGCTTCAGGAACCCAAAGCCGAAAATCCCAATTTCACTTTTACCGAAGACTTAAAAGTAAAAGACTCAACAGCGGAAACTCAATGTGATAAATCCTTAACTGTTGCCAAAATTGAAGATGAAGAACAAAACGCATTTGGTTTACCAAAAGCCATAACTGGCCGTATGAAAGTACTTCAAGAGCCCAAGAAAACCAGCAAGGTTTTCGATAGCGCAAAAACTGCAACTGAAGTTGAAAAGTTCAATGAAGAAAAGTGTTTCAATTCCCTTGTGGCGGAGAATAAAGAAGAGCCGAAACATTTTACTAGACTTAAAAAATTGGTTTCGCAGTCAGAAGATGAAATAAGTGATACGAAAACATTTCAGCCTAAAATGGGTATACCGAAATCTAAGACATTGCAACAATATCCAGCAAAATCTGCAGAACAAAAAAATGTTCAAAACGACGAAAAACCGTTAAAAATGTTCAAAATTGAAAAAACTGAAAAAACTGAAATGCCACAAACTTCGCAACAAAAAACCGAAATGCTGGAAGATTTAAATCAAAATTCTCAAGCAATTTTGCAAACAATGAAAAGTGCTAGAATTTCTCTTGTAGACATAATAAAACATTCCCCCCTAGAACAAACAAATGAACCGCCAATTTTACCCTTTAAAAAAGCTCCCAGTGACATCAAACATAATGTGACAAATGTTTCCGGCATTATAAACCTTTTGCAGCAATTGAAAAAAGGTCAAAGAAAAGACATCGAAAAAGAACAAACAATGCAGGATCCAACGAAACCAGTAAGAGAAACTCGACAGAGTTTGACAAAGAAAGAAGAACATGGAACAAGTAAGTGTTCCCGGCGTTCGTCTTCGCGAACAAGTGAAAGTCTAACAGCCGCTCTGCCACCCAAAATAAACCGGAAAAGACTGTCTCTTCGACCGCTGATAAGTGACGATGATTTGGAATTTTTACCGGAAAATGCTGAAATTAAGTTTAATCTAACCAAATCAAAGCAGAAGGAGGAGGAGAAGAAAAAATCCAGTACGGAAACACGCCGAGCAAGTCTATATAGCTCAACTCTCCCAAAAAGAAATCGTTACTATTCTCAGACTTTAGAAACAGATGTAACCATAACATTCGATAATTTGAAAGCTAAAACAGATCTTAAGAAAAATGCGCAAAATTTGGCCGCAGAAGAGTCTGGCCATGACAGTACCCAAGACTCTAGTTTTGCTACGCCCATTAAACAACGCAAAAAATTGCGCAAAACGGTAGAAGATATCAAGAAATCTCAGAAGGATATGAGTGATACAGATTCCGAAGATTTTCAACGCGATTATGATTCCATTGTCCGAGATTGTGAGGAAAGTAATGAATTTTTGGGCTTTGAAGATAGTCCCGCGATACATAGCGGCTTCGGCAACCTGCAACAAAATGCAAGCGACACTGAACATGAGTCCAGAGCGAAGTATGGTGGCTTGAAAAATTGGCTAACTACGGGTAAAGCCATTTCGCCAACTCCTGATAATGCGACAAGTAGAAAGCGGTTACGGCAGAATACAGCTTCACCTGTTACACCAACCTTCGAGACGAAACAACAAACTCGTTTGAAAAAACGTTGGAATTTGTGTTCAAAAAACGCTCATGAAGAGACTGACATAACTGATGATACTTCACCGGCCGACGACGAAGAAGAGATTAGTGATGAAATTCCATTAAAAAAGAAATTAAAACGTGGCATAAAAAATGTGATCGATAGTAATAAGAATGCAATAGATAGTAAGAAAATTAAATTAAATGAATCTAGTTTTAAAACTCCGGCAATAGTTCGAAGCTGTGATGCCGATGATACAGAACAGGCTAAAGAAAAGGCGCAAGAATCTCAGCAGCTTAACAAAAAGCATTTAGAAGAAGATATAGCGAAAATATCGAAACCAGCAGATGTTAATAGGGTTACGAGAAATGCAACAAGGAATTCCCCCCAACTGCATAAAGAGCTTTCAAAAGACCAACATAAAAGCGAAAAGTCGCCTTCTGATAATGAAAGCGAAGATTATAAGCACAGAAAATCTAAAGAGGCTGCTAAATATTCCAAAGAAGAAAATAAAAATGATAATGAAAGAATCGTAGAATCAAAAAGATCTTCAAGTAGCAGGCCAGATAAAGTGCAACCTTCCGAGACTACTGTAACGTTTAGCGATGGACAAACCGCTGGGGATGTGGATTCCATTTGTGCCAGTGATATTGAAATTAAACAAATGGTATCTGAAAAGCCTACCGATGCTGAAGAGAAACCCCTGAACAGGTCTGAGCCACAAAGAGGCAAGAGGAGTAGAATTTCTAAAGCCAATGAAACTGAAAAAGACAGCTGCAGTTCTCTAAAACAGCAAGAAACTCCTGTAAAGAAAACTGCTACACAAAAAGATAAATCTTTGAAAGAAGTGGCAGTAGATAAACCTAAAAAATCTGCCGAAAAGACGTGCAGCACGCCCAAACGTAAACGTAAAACAGGCCAAACTAAACAGAATGACTCATTCCACGATGACAGTCCTTTATCATCTTACAAAAAACGCCCTTTCAAGGATATTGACGATCTTGACAGCAATTCTTTACCTACACCGTTAGATATTACAAATGTTTCCTATACACAAAATCTCAATACTACTACGGAATGTGACAGCAATTCTTTAGAACCACCAGTGGATAAAACTCTAGAAGCCGACAATTCTATGAATGATACTAAACCGCAAAATAAAAGGGGCAGACAACGAAACTACGAATCAAACTTTAACCCTCGCCTATTGCTCGTAACGAAAAGAGAACAACTTGACAGTGGTGAGATTTTAACAGAAACTTCTACTGGTACGGGACCAATACAATGTGGCCTATGTTTGACTCGTACTCAGCCATCACAGTGGACTTCTCACTTAGCTAAACACTACGGTGTTGGATGGCAGGTGGGAGAGCAGAAACTGGTAGGTTTTAACGTATTATAACATTTTATATATTCCAAACGTTTCTATCTATTTTCTAGAGCATTGACAGCCGTACTGTCGTTCTGAATACCATCACGAATTATATGAAAAAAAGTAAATGCACCGGACTCGCTTGTCGCATGTGTCAAAAAGTTTTGCGTTCTGCTTTAGGCATACTAACGCACATAGAACAGTGCGGTAATCAGGAACGACTGGATTGTGAATTTTGTAAAAAGAACTATGCCAAAAATTCCCTGGTGATTCATTTGCGTTCTTGTAAAGTGCGCTGCGCTTTGGAGGCTGAAACAAGTGTTAAAGATAATCAGAGTGAAAATATTGATACACCTGAAGAAATTGTTGGCAATTCGGGACGTCTAAAGCGCCATTCCACTATAAAAGCCGAAAACAAACTAAAAGTTTTAGGAAAGGAACTGGAAAATCTTGGAGATGCCGACAAACCTAAAATTGATCCCAAATTATATATAAAATATGTGCCCTGCTTAGAATCGAATTTCACTGAAAAATGGTCGAAAGAAATCGAAACTGATGGTAGAGCATCTTGCCCCAAAGACCGCTGTAAATTTACTGGCACGGCTTTAAGCGAACTAAGTGAACACGTGAAAACATGTAAGCATATGAAATCCGGTTATATTTGCAATTTTTGCCGGAAAGCATTTAAAACTGAAAACGAAGCCATTGGCCACATTAGCGCAAATCACCAGAAAGGTCGTAAGAGAAGAAAGTCAGATGATTCAGACTGCGACATGAACACTGAGCTTGAATCATCATCAGATGAAGCTGAATCGTCCGAAGGAGTCGATGAAAATGAATCTACAGATGGTTCAGAGAATGAAGTGGACAATCTTGTGGAAGAATCGGATAACAGAAGAGGCAAAAATACAAGCAAAATAGTCAAATTACGTTATTCCAGGCATTCTATGGCTGAAAATCGAAAAGAAGGTAGTTTAAATATATCGATGTATATGTATGTATACCCAAGAGCACGTTCAACTCCGTTTTTACACGGCACAAAAATATGTATCAGAAAGCAACGTGCAAAACAAAGTCCAGGAAAATATTCTATGAACAAAATATTAATAATTCGGGATAAAAAGCAACCTTTTTTTCTAGTTTAAAAATTTTCTTTTTGTATGTATAACGTTCGTTAAACGTGCCACAGCTAAACATGCTCAATCAATGTAGTTAAAATTGAGTGAAACATGCGCGTAAAAGCAGGATTGAGTGCTTCTTATTATTTTCTTCCTGTTTGTCAATATCGAAATAAAATCTCTTCCGTGTATTTCTGACGATGACGAAAACGAATAGATCTTGAGAATTGGCTCCATGGATTTTTTTCGATATTGCAAAAACAGTCTCATACGTATTACTCAATTTTTTATTAAACATTTTTTTGTGCAATTTTTCTTTCTCTAAATAGTATTTGATGGTCGCTCTAAAGATCTCAACAGGGAAGTGCTAAAGAAATGGAACAACTTGTAAGTTTATTTGACGATATATTCTACTCTTTATAATTTTTTCTCACAATTTTTTAAACTATATAGTACAACGTTTTAACAGTATATTTTGATTAAATTTTAGTTTTAATTTTCATTCATATTATGTATGTATGTACGCTGTGCTTAGTTTCTTTTTCATTGGTCATGTATCGTTCTACTTCATTTTATTTTGCTTTATCTTATTACTTTTCATATGTTATTTTATTTCATTTTATTTTTGTGGCTTTAAAAATTTTTTTTTTAACTTTTTTAACCGGGAAAAAATAAAATAAAACAAAAAGAATTAAAAAAAGTATGCATGTATATAATATAAATATGTAAAATGAAGAGTAAAAAAGTTAAGAAATTAAAAATCAAAAGGAAAAATTATTACAAGAATAATAAATAATCCTTCAAATAATTAAAGAAAATAGGCATATGGAAAGGGATAAAAAATAAAATAAAAAAGAAAAAAAAAAAGAATTATAAATCAAATAAAAAAAATACTAAAAAAAATAAATAAAAATATATGTACATATACGTACGTATAAAAAATTAATAAAATAAAAAATATATACATATGTATATGTGCGTATACAAAATATATAAAATGAAAAATATATAAAAAATATATAAAATGAAAAATATATAAAAAATATATAAAATGAAAAATATGAAAAATAATTGAAAATTAAAATAAAAAATGAATAAATAATTAATAATAAATAAATAATTAAAACTAATAAATAATTAAAATTGAATTAATAATTAAAAATAAATAAATAATTGAAAATAAATGAAAAGTACATAAATAAAAAGATAAATAAAAAATAGAAAAGAAAATAAATAAAAAATAGGAAGAAAATAAATAAATATGTATGTATGTATGTATGTATGTATGTATGTATGTATGTATATGTACATATGTATGTACATATATAAAAAATAGACAAAAATAAATAAAACGATAAATTAAAAATTAATTAAATAGTAATTAAATACGTGAGCACATAAAAGTATAACTAAAAAAATCTACAAAAAATAAATAAATAAATAAGTATATTATTAAATAATTAATAAAATGATAAACAATTATAAAATTTGCGTACATGTACATATCTATGTGTGTATACGCATACATACATATGTATATACATTAGTATGTACATACATATATGCTTTTTGACTTAACAAATGTGTAGTAAAGTGTACTTTCTTTTTTTATAAAAGAACTGTTTAAATTATTATTATTGATTATATAAAAAATAAATAATAACAAAACATATAAAAAATACATTTAAAATAAAAAAAAAATTAAATACAAAACAAATAAATAAAAAAATAATACGAGTTAATAAAAACATTAAAAAAAAAAAAATGAATAAATCAAACAAATCAAATGAACCCGCGCGAAACTTAAATAACAGAAAATTTCTTATGTTGCTACTCCAAAATGTCGCTAAAATGTCAAAGAATATACATACACATGTATGTACAGGGTGTTTTTTTAGAGTTATAGAACTTCGAATTGAAATAAAACACAAGAAAATCGTTTTAATGTCCATCAATTTGGCTTTATTGGAAGGATAATTTTATGCCATTAATGTTTAAATATGATTTCGGGCATGTGGCCGCCGCGGCTGGCTCGAATAAAGCCAATTCTACAGGTCCAATTTTTGATGGACAAAAGTTGATGGACAAAGCTCCAATTGCTGTGCACGGTGGCGAATCGATTCATTCGGGTCCTCTTCAACACTTTGCTCTACAGCGGCAATTGTTTCTGTTCGCACTGTTCGACGTCTCTGCGGATGCGTATTATCACATAGAGTAAGCGTAGTGCGAAAACGATCCATGGTTAACCGAATTAATTGCTCTGATGGACGATTATGTCGACCATAAAATGGACGGAGCTTGCGGTAAACTTCGCGAACTGAACCATTATTTTCGAAATAAATTTGCACGATTTGCAAGCGTTGTTCTTTTGTCAACCTGTTCATGATGAAATGGCAAACCAAACTAAATATTAATCACTTGACAGCTGACAAAATGGCCGCCAGTTAAAAAAGTGATGCCAACTTAAAGTTCTATACCTCAATAAAAAACACCCAATATGTATGTACATTGTGTCAATGTACGTAAACAAAATAAATAAATAAAAGTAGTTCATATGTTCGTACTAAGTATGTTTTTAAAAGTTGCAGAAAACGAAAAAAATTTTTGTGCTATCCCGAGCTGGGCTTGAACCTGCACCATAAAGAAAAAACCTTTGTGCTTTCTGGACCAAGCCAAATACTAGTCGTCCGTCTTACGATATCGAAGCTTGTCGTACGCCAGAATTTTTAAGTGCAAAAAATTGTTGTACGGAATGTTTATGAACTTTATTTCTCATCCGTTAATAATTTCCGACATAAGGCCAGCCAGTTCTCTGTTGTTCAAATTGTGGGCGAACATTGGCTTTCGATATCGTGGTACAAGACCTAAAAGTTCTAGTAGCCTCGGTGCTTGCCAGTCTATTACGATGTTTGTACTTAAGTTAAGAATGATTGGACATGATAATTTCGTATGACAGATATGAGATCTTTCATGCATGATCTAATTGTTAGACTCCTATCAAAATTGATAGTTACAATTTGCAAAAGAAAAAAAAGAACGCAACTTGTTTTATATAAAAAGTATTTTTCGTATTGTCCTAAGATGTGGAAAAATCTCGTTGTTAACATCATTCACCAAATCCTTGTTTCTATTTTTGTATTTCCAGTACGAAATCAAATTATTCCTGCGAACCGCTGTATAATGAATTTACACCTCAACATGCTGTCCTAAATCATCTAGATTATGACCGATACTTGCCTACACAGACTGTGTCCATGAAATTTAATTTCACAGCTAAAAAAAAACTAATTGAAACAGTTGGTTTGCCAGAAAAAGATGTCAAATGGTCAGAATTGAAAAGATTTGAGACCATAAACAATAAATGTAAGTTAAATGCCGAAATCAAATGAAACAAATATTTATTAATAATTCATTTTAGCACATACATATTGCTTTTTGGGAGCACCGATTAAAATATGTTCTTGGCTGCCTCTGCCCGCTGACGTAAATGAACAATTCTTGGCCGTAGTCTATCGCCAGGAAATGTTTAAATATGTAAAGTTTAAGCAACCCAAACAGCATCACAATATTGTTTTGTTGTTCAAAGTAACGCAAAAAAGCACAGTGCCCGCCCTGAGTCCACATTACGGTTTCGTGGTAAACGATGGCCCTATTCATCACTTATCATTTCTACCCAGTGGAGGCTATGACAAATCAAATAATCGCTTAGGTTTGGTAGCGGTGGCGACGGTTACTTCTTGTATTAAAGTTTATAGTTTGCCTCTTAATGTGGACACTGACAACTGCAACGGCCCAGAGCCTATAAGATTAATCGACGTTAAATCAAGTTTTCAGTTGAATCTAGAAGCTTCACATCAGAATGAAGGAGACACGCGGCAGCAAGGGCTGCTAAATTGCCAATGTTTACAAATTTCTTGGTCTGAGGTCAGTTGTTTCAAGCTTGAAATCTAAAAATAAAATAACCAAATTTTTTTTTTATTTTAATTTTTGTTTTTAGTTTTCCGGACATCATCATATTTTTGCTGGATTTTCAAACGGTTTTGTAGGCATTTGGAATATAAAAAACAATCCTCAAGAGAATTTGAATCGATTTATAATAGATGATATCGTAACTTATACGCCTCTTAATTATTTTTATCTCGGAGAAAAATGCACTAAGTGTAAGTTTATTTGTTGCCATTTATTATAATTATTATTTTGATTGTGATTATATTTTGCAGGCCTTGCCTTGCATTATGACACCTTGGGCCCAAGATGGCTGGTGGCTTCTACTGTATATCGTAAAATCATTGTTTTTGATATAAAGAATTTAACCAATCCCATCGTTTATAAGGAAGATGTTCTTAAAAATATTTTGTTATCCATGGATTGGTGTCCCATATGGGAAACTTTCTTAATTAGTTACGATGATGCGTTACAGAACAGTAAGTAAAAGTTTTCTTTTACATTTAATTTCAATTTATAAAATCTTTTATGGCCTCAGAACTTTAATTTATGTACAACAGCAAACTGTCCTAATTAGGTGGAGGTGTTCACACTTGCTGCAAACTGTGGGCAAAGTTTTCATTGGCAGCGAAACAGCTGACTTTTGTCATTATTTATCGTCAACGATATTAGTTCCCTTACTTTTTTTTTTAACTAAGTTAGATAAAATGAGAGTAAACCAGAATCTCTGCCACCAAGAGACCAAAGGCTCAAAAGAATGTGAGCGTGAACAAAACAAGAAAAGGCGACACAGAAAAAGTGATTTTTAATACATCACAATTCTTAAGCGAAATTTAGTAAATAATGGGACAAAAATTTCTGCATTTTGTATGTTTTTCTTATAATAATTTAAGAAGTTATTTATTTATTCAAACAGCTAATAGTTATACAATCTTATCACTCTCCCCAAAGTGTGGGTAATTTTGTGCACGAAGACCGAGAATATTATTGTCTGAAAATGTCTCACTCTCTTGCACAAACTCTTAGTTTTTGGTAGAATTTGGATACCATGAAATCCAAACGTTGGTTGCGGGACCATAACTATTATTTTGAGCAGATTTCTATTTATAAATTTGGCTCGTAAAATATTAAAAAATGGATTGTAGTCGTTCCTTACAATGACCACTTTTTACAGGCTTAAAGCTAAATTTTCTCGTAAATCGTTTCTTCTTAAGTACTACAAATTTTTTTCCAAATAAATTTTATTTTTTTGCGACCAGATAAAACATTGATTTTTTGTTGTTTTACAAACCGGAATTCATGAAATAGTAGCGGCTCTGACTCGTTGTATTTTAAACTTCTAAGTGTGAGCGACTTTTTCGTTGGAATTGTAAAAAAAACGAAACAGCAAAAAAAAAAAACAAAACCAATGTGGCGCCAAATCTACTACTTTTTTTTGGTATTGTAGAGGGTGTTGAATTTAGTAAATTCAAAATGTCTAAATTTTGTTGTTGGCAAGTTTTAAATTCCGCAATATGTACAAGCTCTACAATAGTACTTTAATACGAGGCGTGATAACAGCAAGTAATTTTATATTTTGTTTTTTGGTGAATTGAAGTGACGCCTGTGACATTTTTGTAGCAGATTAATGAGAACTATTTTTATTTACAATCTTTTTTTTTCTAAGAAATGCTATTTATTTCAGTTCAATATTTCCGATGTTTCGGTAGCTTTTATTTTTCCAAATTCTTTACAGAATCTTTATTGTTACAAAACC
This sequence comes from Epicampocera succincta, assembly GCA_932526305.1. Lineage (NCBI taxonomy): Eukaryota > Metazoa > Arthropoda > Insecta > Diptera > Tachinidae > Epicampocera > Epicampocera succincta. Next base: position 9,426,078 of record OW052035.1, on the reverse strand, counting down.
TGGAAATTTTAGTCTTGGGTTGTTGACAACCTTCTTTTTAAAAAATATTACAGTTAAAATGCGAAAATAAATAAACATATCACAGATCCATCGCTCATTATTGAGCGATCATTTAACTCATACATTAAACTAACAAAAAACTGTTGTAGATGTTGTTGTAAATTCAAACATTTTCTTTTCAGTTGGTAACGGTGTTATAGCCGTAAATCCCACCAATGTTATGTTTCAACATGCCAAATTGGACAGTGCTACAACTGGTGTTTCACAGGCTCATTATACGCCTGTTACAAACATGTGCGTTACGGCTTTAAACAATGGCGAAATTGTATTTCTCGATACCAAAGAACTGCATTATGAGAATTGTTTAAGTAAAAAAACCTTCGAACGGCGTTCGTTTTATGCTTTAGATGTTAAGAGGCTGGATGGTGAAGCTTTAGTGCGGTTGCCAAAAGGTAATAAACAGAATGATAATGCTGAAATACCCAGCGACTGGGTAATGCACGATCACAACTACAAGGACAAATATGGCTTAATGTTTGCCCCGCTAATGAGGGTATGGAAACCATTTAATTTGTTCAATTGAAATGTTTGTGTTTTATATTTATTTTTTTTTTTTTATTTGTATTTTGTTATTAAATTTTTAGCTTGACGATAAATTCAAAAAAGCATATGTGAGCGAGAAGAGAATTCCACCACCAAATATTATACCTTTTATGCGCATTACTGCGTTACGCTGCAATATAAATCAACAGGGTAAACATTTGGTGGCTGCAGGATATGAAAACGGGTTTCTGCGTATAATGTATTTTAATAAAGAAAAAGCTTTTTCTTATTAAATGTGAAAGTCCAGCAAATATTCAAGGAGGGAGGGAAATCGTACACAGTTTCCAAAAAAAAAATAAAGACTTTTACAATATTTTATTTCTTTTAAAAACAGACATCCACTTTTGATAAAAATCTTGTTCAGATTTGAAAAGTTCTCATTTGTTTCAGAAGGCTGCACGATGAATTTTTAATATTATAGCAACTAATTTATAAACAACTGCGAACAGCATGTCTTGAAAACAAAGTGACTATATCAAAAACAATGGAGTATATTCAGAAAATATCATATGTATTTAAAATGAGTCTAAATGAATTTAAAATGATTTAAAATTCACTTTAATTTTTGTGTATATGACTAAATATTTTGAAAGATTCTCTAAGAAGTTATTCATTTTAACGTAATGCCATAAAATGTCCGTGCTGTTTCTAATAAAAGGTCCCTTTACTAAAAGAATCTATCAATCTGTTCAATCTTTCAAAATGTTGTCGGTGACAATTAAATGTAACTGTAAGTCCTACCTTGTAGGGCATAAACCTTCCGCCTTCTTCTATCCTGTCAGGATTTTGTTAGACTGGGGTTTGTGAGAATAAAACATGTAATATAATAACTAAGAAAACTCTGTTGCTCCATAACTTTCGCAAGTGTTTTTAATAATTATTGCCCCAAAAAAAAAAGCAGTCCTTAGAAGATGGACGAAACTTAAATTTAACAGGAAAAAATATTGCGCTCTCTTATATCTTTATTGCTTATGGAGTTACATTTAGATTTTAAATTGATTTTTTTTTTAATATTAATGTACATTTATATGTATGAACGTAGACATTTAACGAAAAAGAGTTAGTAGAAATGAGACCTTTTTGAAGTCCTTCTACTGAATGGAAACGATTCTTTTAGAAAAACTGATGGGGCTACCAAACAGACGAATATGTAATAATTTTTGGTGGCTTTACTAAGTATCAAAATTTACTTACTGTAAGAAAAGCAGCTTGTTATTTTATAATATTAATCAAAGAAACTTGGGTTTTTAATTGTTTCAAGTTTGTAACGTATTATTTTGATAATAAGAAGTTATTGAATATTTTTTAACTATAATTATTACGTTGGTTCATATTTATATATGTTTGTTGCATAAATTTAACTACATCTTTATGAAGGAAATCTTTAATAATAAATTAATATTAATATGGTCGAAATCATTGTAAGATAAAATTGTTGTAAAAAGTTATTTATAAAATAATATCTATGAATTTAATTTCTATTTTAATTTTTATTTTTTTTCCATAATTTTACGAATTTTTCTATAAAAACGAACAAAACAAATATAATTATTTGAATATGTGTTTTAAAAAAATTGCAAATTTAAAACAATGTATGTTTTTTATTGTTGGCTGGCTGGTGCTGCAGTTTCCTCTCGCTCCACAACGTCATCTTCTTCATTTACTGCATCAATATCAGCTCCATTCTCAACTTCCGGCGTTGATGGTTTGCTTTCATCACTTTCATCTTCCACACTTACGGAAGCTGCGGCCGCTTCTGTACTGGCTGAGGTTTTCGACTTTTTCGATTTACGTTTCTTAGACGGTTCCAGGTTGCCGCCGGCAGCTTCTTCGGCTGCTTCCTGTTCGGCTGTTTTATAAGTTTCGGGGAAGAATTTCATGGCTTCTTCATGGCCTACCACCGTATTGGGACTGACATAACTTGGCCCATATGTTATTAGCGACAGCATTGTATTGGAAGAGGCTTTGTTGACTTTGAAAATCAATTTGTCATTCCTTAACCAAAAAAAAAGGTATTTAAATAATAGATTTTATAAAGTCTTTAAGTTAAGTTTTTTATGTTTTAATGTCTCTTCGTTGCTAAAACGTGACTAATATTAAAATTAAAGTTTATTTTTGCATTTCCCCTTCATTTTGCACCTTGAGGCAAAATCTTATTAGAGGCACTCGATACAGGAGTTTTATTTTATACGACACGGAATGTCGCGATATACGTCGTGAATGTTAAAAGACGCAACACGGTTTGATTTGATGCTCTGCAATACGAATCCAGTTAAAATTTACTTTAACAAAAGTTCTTATTAGGCCACAATTTAACTTAAATTTTTATGTTTTAATTTGTCTTGGATGTCAAGATGTCAGTCCGCCAACATGAAAACTTAATTACGTTATAAATAATAATAATAATAATAGATTTTGTATTTGTATTTACAATCTCTGATTTACTCACGGAGTTACCGGCTTATATTTGGCTACCGAATTTGCAATAAATTTTGCTTCATTGGGATCATCATTTGTAAAAAACCCATACAATGGAACATCATTTCTGTGCGCTTCGGCATGTGTGATCAGGTCTCTTTTTTTGTACGCATCAAAAGCCATTATAACATGAGGTGGTTCGGGCTCGGGATCCGGTGGCAAAAACGATGTCGTCTGATTGCGAAAGTAAACATAAATCAAGGCGGCATGAGTACGATGATTATTGGGCACCCAAATTGGTGGTATTGTTATGGTTTTAGTACAGGTACGTTTTTTGGAAAGTTCAGAGGCGTTAATAACTTCTTCAGGTGTTTCTTCGGGCTCGACTGTCGTATCTTCTAAATCGAAATCAAAGTCTAGATCAGGTATTTCAGGCGGTGGTGGAGTTTCATGGCCAGCTTCTATATCGAGTTCCCCTTCGTCGAATACGTCCTCGTGTGTAAAATCACCAGTTTCTCTAATTGCGTCCATGGGCTCCACTTCTTCAGCTTTCTCTTCCACCAAACATTCAGCCTCATCTAATGTTTCGATAAAAATGTTTATTTCCAAATTTGCTGAAGAAAATTATTTCAAAATTACCTTCCACTTCATACACCACTTTGATATCTAATGGTGCTATTATGGCCGGTACTTCGTGTTCTTCCTCATTAAATTCATCTGCGGGCTGCGTGCGTTTCTTTGTTAGTTCTTGGGCATATTGTTTTAACCTAATTGCCACTTCATCGCCTTCTTCGGGCACTTTCCAAAAACACACCAACATTTCCTTACCATACAATTGTTCCAAAACTTCTTGACCCAACGGGTTGGGACACTTGAAATTAATAATTTCGAAATCTTCTTTTGTCGCCTGTATCATCTTGCGATCTTTGCATTGAATTTTTAAGGCATCTGCCGGTTCATTGATCTTTTTAAACATGTCACGATTCACTTGTGGGCCAAAGACAGTGACACCAATATCATTCAGACCCTCCATAATGGTATCGGTAACAAATGTTAGATATTCCAAACGTTTCTTAACACGTTCAGCAGTTTCTATGCGTAAAGCTTCGGCCTCACCATCCTCTTTTACTTTGCGTCTGGCTAGTTCTTCAGGCTGGTATTCCGAAATTTCGTATATTGGCCGATTTGCAAGGCCTTCCTTAAGTCTGGTCAGTTCTAAAGTTATAACAGCCATTAGACGTGGTACATCGGTGCCGAACATTAAATTAATAGCTTTTCCTTGCTAAAGAAAAATTCATACAACAGCTTGAAATATACTAGACAATTTAATGCTTCCGGTTACCGTAACAAATAGCCAAGTTGGTTCACTTTTACGGCGAAATCTTTGCAAGGCTGTTATAGTATCCGCTTTACACTTAAGCAATTGTTGAAAACATTTAATTAGAAATTGCATATTCCTAAATTGTTGGCATACTTACTATGGCCAACTGTAAATTATCGCCACCCACTTCTAGTTTAATCTTTTTTAAACTGCCCACCATGCCCAAGCACGGACCACACCAATCCGAATAAACATCTAAAACTATTTTCAAGAAAAACAAATCTATTAAGCGATTCCTGGACACACGGCAGGCAGCATCTTACCCAGCAAACCTGGTCGCTCTAAGAACTTTTCAAAATCTTCATCATTTTGTATGTCGGCTTGCAGCTGTTGCACGCCTCCCTTTTTCGCCATTGTACTTAAAATTTAGTTAAATAAAACTCTAAATATTGTTTTTTAATTTTGAATTTTGAAAACTTAAAAATTTGCTTGTAACTGAAAATTTTATTAAGAAGGACAAATTCAGATTTCTGAATTAGAAAATATCGACTAAACATACTACATATGTACATACATACATAATTTAAGGCAGGGTGATGTTTATAATTACCAATACTTAAGAGTTGTTTTCTTCGAAATGCTATAGCAACGCAGATTGATGGAAATAAAGCAACTTTAGGGCATATCTTTTATGCCAGGTACCCAATTGGCAGCATAAGTACGCAACATACTTATCATTTATGTTGCAAACAGCATTAATCCCAACTGGAAAATTTCTAGTTCTTGTTGGGTATACAACAATTGGCGATTTTTTAAATTCTTGCAACAAATTTTTTTGCTTAAAACCTCGAAATTTCTTTAAGCACATCTCCTTTTTTCGTATTTAACAATTACACCCTTTCTATTCATATAATGTTCGTGAAATTTGTATAAGTGTTGAAAACATTTAGTTTCGGTGTAAACAATTGTTATGCTTAAACCACTATATACGAAAAGCTCTCTTTTTTTCACCACTTTCTAAAAATGTCTAACGGTTCTTCTTCGCCGTTTGTGTTGCTAAAACCAATTCTTGTAGTGGTTGCACTGTTTATTGGCGCAGACACAAACCTAATGCTTCGCAGGATGACCAAGATACGTTTAATATGTGCAAAAGTAACAGGGTGGTGATGAAAAATATATTACAAAAAGAAATGTTATACTCATGCGGTTTTGTTCTCCTAATACTTTTTCCAGCAGCCAGTCTTATGTTCGTATCTGATTATTTTATGTTGTGAACGTTAACAGAGCAAATGTTATGCGGTGCTGCTAACGTTGACTTTTTTTTATCTAGCGGATTGTTTGATACATACTTTTTTTTTTTTTGTTTTCAACCAAAAACTGACCAAAATTTCCTGATCATTTGTGAACGTAAAAACATATGAAACCATAAAATACATACAATCACAGTTGTTTTTGTATATGATTGTATCTGGCGAACACCTTCTCATTCGTAGTTTAAATAACTTTTGAAAAATACGTTTAAACATTCAACTTTAAATGGCTTTGACGAGCTAATGAGAATTAAAAGTGAGCAAAACTACTTATAAGGGGCGAGAAAGAAAACTTTTCAAACGAAATTCCCAACGAACTTTCCTACATCTGGCAAGCCAATTGTTGCAGAATCTCTGCCAAATAATAAATAATAACTTCAGTTGATTATATTTGTTTTTTTTTTAATAATTTTATTTGTTTTTTTTATATTTTTTTTTTTATTTTTACCATCATATATAATTGATATATAATGCTTATGACAAAGTATTTTGTTTATCATTTACGTTTTTCATTATGTATGTAAAATTGTTGTTGTTGTATTTTTGTTTTGTTTTGTTTTGTTTTTCTTTTATTTATTATTAATTTTTTATTTATATCATTTAATTATAATACGTGTTTGCGTGTAATGTATGTATGTAGTTATTTTTATGAGGATTTTATTAGAGTGTTTATATATGTATGTATGTATATGTATAAGAAAGAGGAGTGGGGCACAGAGAGAAAATTTGCCCCCCAATTTCTGTATAGACAGTTTAATTTTGTTTGCTTACGTCTGCTTAAAAATATGATTGGTTTTTTTTTGCAGTGTCTGTAGAATGTTTTTAAGAAATGTCTTTAAAACTGCCGGAGCCTTAAAGTGTTAATTAAGTTGATTAATGTTTGCCAAAGTTGGTTGAATAACGGTATATTTGGTAGTTAAAAAAGTCAGGCTGTTTGGTTCGAGCAATTGAAGATATGTTGAATAATACATACACACTCACGTCGTCTGCGCAAGCAATTAAAGAAATGTCATATATATGATCAACCGACGTCATACTTTGGATGTCTTGTGACAGCACATGTCCAGGCAGGTTTGTTTATGAAATTCCGCTCATTTCTTAAATTATTCTCTTTATGTGTGTGGCTGTGTGAATTCTTTCTTTCTTTCTTTTTTTTGTTTTGTTGCAAATATTATAATTTAATGGGATTGTGTTTAAAGAAGAAATTATTAAAATTAAATTAAATGCAAATTATACAGGAAAATGATTAATAAATGCAAATTATTGATAGTTATTTTTATTATGATTCTTCATTTCGTTTAATTTTAGTTTTACGCGTTATCAATGTAATTTTCTCATAACCAATTTTAAGTTTATCCTTTAAGTTTTATATTCCTTGTATCAGTCAATTTTTTTTTTGTTTTTTTTTTATAATGGTGTGTTTTTTTTTAAGTATTTTTTGTGTTTTAATTTTATTTTTTTTAATAATATTTGCAAGTTTTTTTGTTTGTTTGTGATTTAAAAATAATAATATTTTTTGTTAGTTTTAAAGAAATATTGCATTTTTACACATATTTTATTCTCGTAATAATGTACACATACTAAGCTTAAGGATTAGGTTTAAGGGGTTTTTGGGAGTTTTTAAGAACTTTTGTGTAATTCAAAAGTTATTCTTTCTTTTTGTTTTTGTTTTTGTTTTTTTATTTTAATTTTGTTAAATTTTACACAACTTTTCTGTTTCAGTTTTAAAACTATATCTAATATTTAAAGTAGAAGGATTTTATTATACTTTTTTGTTGTTGTTGTTGTTGTTTTTAAGGGTTCTTTTTTACGCTTAAGCTAATATTTATATTTATTTTTTGTTGCCTTAAAAATTAAATAATTTTATTTAATAAAATTGCTAAACCACAATGTTCCTTTTTCATTGGCTATTTTAGTTTTCTCTTTATGATTAAATCGGGGTTTCGAAATGCTTTTAAAAGCCAATTTGTTGTTTTTTGTTTTTTGTTTTTTGTTGTTGTTGGTTTTCTCTTTAAACTATGCCTTAATTAGCTAACAGTGTTTATAATACAGGGGCGAGGGGTCCTTAGAAATGAAGGTATGTTTAATTGTTTTCGTATTTGTTTTTTACGTTTAAGTAGTCAACACTAAATATTAGTAAACAATGATTCATAAATATATTATTTTATTTGCTTTATAAGAAACGCAGGTTTTATTTATTCTCCTATTATTTTTCTTTTACAAAAGTTTAATAAGCACATAATTTGTTTACAAAAAACAAAGAACCAGGATTTTTTTTTTTTGCATTAAAAGAGGAAACACTCTTTTTTGGGGGCAACCAAAAGATAAAAGTGAAGAGCATTTTAGTTTTTGTAATCGAATAACTTAAACAAAATTTTTAACAAACATTTTCTTCATTTACATACATGCAAGAGTGTCTGGTAATGTTTGAAAGAATATGTTGAAAAAAAAAACATAAAAAAATATACATTTATATGGCATTTATAAATTTAAGAAAAATATATTTATATATATTAAAAAAAAAATAAATAAATAAATTTGTCAATAAAACAGCAGCTAAATAATAATATTGCAAGAGTAAAAAACCTGACAGCATTTTTTAACTTAACTGGGACAGAAGCTGGCAGCACTTAAACGCTTTGAAATATACATATCAAAAGTGGCATCTCTACAACAGAGAGGTACAACAATACAACTAAAACTGTAATATGCTGGCCAAGCACTTTTAAATTACCGTTAATTGTTGAGCACGAGAATAAGAGCAGCAAAAACAGCGAACTGTCTGCTGTCGTAGTGCTGCCACCTTGTAGACATAAATACAGCCTGTGTTCTCCATATTAAAATTTGTTTGCACCAACTATTCGACAATGACTGGCATTCACTTTAACTCATTGCCCGAAACTTTAACTCATTTATATGCGGGCATGTCGGTTGAAAGTCGATAAACCTGCGCAGCAGGCTTTGGCTGATCGTTAACAGGTCCGTGCATTTTGTTGGAGGTGGCAATATAAAACATCAGGAGATGTTCTCGCCATATGCCAGTTTAACAGCATATCAAATTTTATAGCAAAATTCTCTTAATGATATCACACACGTAACGTAACATATTGATTAGGGTGGCATCATTCTTATACAAAAAAAAAAATATTGTGGGAGAAAAATATTGTGAGATTGAATCGTCACGTAAAACTATATATTTCAAATTATGATGTAAATAACTTTTATTCACAATAGTTGCAATTCACAATGATTGATAAATATATAAATATATAAATATATATATTTTTTTTCATATCAGCGAAACGAAGGTAACGGCCAACTTCACGCACATTCATCAGCATTTCGCTAAATATTTACTTCACTGTATTATTTGCTGTATTTGATCAGGCAACTGGATGACTTTAATTATGCTGCTTCCTGTCTATTGGCTATTCATTGTTCTCGCTTCAATTTGAGTTGAAGTTGCAATTAATTTTGTAAATATTTCTTTTAGGAAATTTGTGTTGTGACACTAGTGACAGTAAAAATCATATTGTAAGTTGACGACAAAACTGTGAACAATATGCAGACAGTTCGCACCTGACTCGATTCGAACCCAGCTGCTAGATCAGCTGATCGCTTGTGTGGCATCATCGATATAAGCAACATAACCATAAAGTTTAGACATTTATGGACTCTTTTTTTTTTGGCACTAGAAGGTGATACTGGTGCTGGTTGTACGGCTGTAGTTACTTTGTTGTCAACGAACGTGTTTAACCTTAAAAAAAAAAGAAAAGTTGCCATATGTTTTGCCATAAAAAATACTGGCAATGTAGGCTGGTAAACTAGTTAAGAGTAGTCCTAGTTCAATTACTAAGAATTGGCTAGACAAAAGTGTTGTACATCTCTCAATGCTCTCTCAAATTGAAGAAATTAAGCCAGAGGTAGCAAGTAATGAGTTCTTGTGCCAGCTTGTGTGCAGCTTTACACAAATACAATATTAAAAGGCCATAATTTATTACAAAAAAAAAACAGAAAAACAGAAAAACAAAATAATAAAAATCCTAACAAGTGTAAACCGAGTTATTTCCAGCGTTTTTTGTCGTCATCGCTGTCATTGCAGTTCTGCTTTAACTTCAGGCGATTGTTGATTGAAACATAAAAGTATAAAATGCTTTTCAAGTGTAATTTAGTGTATTGTTTTTTTTTCTTTGCTTTATAAAGGTTTCTTTTTTATTAATTTTATAGAAGTATATCACAATTTGTAAAAATTTGCTTGATTTTCGTTTGAAGTATGAAAGAAAAACTGGGAAATGATTATTATTGAATAGTTCTGTTTTTCTTGTTTGTTTGTCCAACAAATAAATCCATATTAAGCTGTTTAAATGCAAATATATTATTAAATATTATTTAAATGTCTTAAAGCTGATTTTAAATTATAATAAATATGTTTACAAAAAGATAAACAAAATAGAAAAAGATTTCAAAAGAAATATTATGGCAAATATTGAAATTTTTTTAATACTTGTTTGCATTCTTTCCCCAAACATCAAACTCAAATCATGTTTTGTTTTGTTTTGCATTTAAAAACTATGGTGTTTAATTGTTATATTAATTATTGTTTATTACAATACAATTGTTAGCTTTTCTCTAAACTAATTACCTAAACTCGGGATGTTTTTTTTTTTTTTTTTTTTATAAGTTCACACATTGATGTTTAGTTTTCATTTTACATAAAAAACATTTATATTTTTCCTTTTTTTTTTTTGTTGCTGTTAATTATTTTAAGTTTATCATTAAGACTTGAGATTCTGTTATTCTTTATTTTTTTTTTTATACAAAACTATATAAATCTCAGTGATTTTGTTTTATTTTTACAATTTACCTGCTATCTTTTGTTAAAGTATTTAGATCAGTTATAGTTATAAACGTAATTTTATGAATTTAAAGCAAAATGAAAATAATTTTTAATAACAAAAATTTCACACTGGGCGACAACAAATTGGAAAATAATGCTGGAAGCCACTTAAATATTGTATTTTGAAGGGATTTGGATTTTTGAATATTTCAGAAGAAGAAATATATGAAAATAAATTAGGAAATACTGGGCTGTCACACACACAACAACGAACCTGAATGTACGTCAATAGTTTAAACCTGATTTGGAAACAATTTTTTGTATTTTGAAGGGATTTGGATTTTGGAATATTTCAGAAGAAGAAATATAAGAAAATAAATTAGGAAATACTGGGCTGTCACACAACAACGAACCTGAATGTTCGTCAATAGTTTAAACCTGATTTGGAAACAATTTTTTGTATTTTGAAGGGATTTGGATTTTGGAATATTTCAGAAGAAGAAATATAAGAAAATAAATTAGGAAATACTGGGCTGTCACACAACAACGAACCTGAATGTTCGTCAATAGTTTAAACCTGATTTGGAAACAATTTTTTGTATTTTGAAGGGATTTGGATTTTGGAATATTTCAGAAGAAGAAATATAAGAAAATAAATTAGGAAATACTGGGCTGTCACACAACAACGAACCTGAATGTTCCTCAATAGTTTAAACCTGATTTGGAAACAATTTTTAAACTTTATTTCCATTAGTTCATCTATCGGCGGCATTATTAGGTGCGTTACTGCAGGCCACTTTCAATCAGCTTTTAAACATTAATGTTCGATATTGAGGAAGAACAAAAAGACGGCCGCGTCTTGAGTTTTATATTTTTCTAAGTTTGTTGCCACTGGCCTTAGTCGAATCGAATGCATGCATTATTAAGGTTATTTTGTGGCAGCGATGTGACCATATTTGAAACATGAAACGATGGAATTATATAATAGCACGATATTGATATGCAATATTGAAAATCAAGTGAGTGATTTTGAAGAGAACGTTTCATATGAAACAAAATAATTTAAACTTTTTGCCTTGAAAAAGTTCCAAATGGTCACACCGGTTGTGTAATACAAACAGCTACACAACCTACTCCTATGAATGATCCATTTATCTTATTATTTATTGTCTCTTCAATGATGTGAGCACGTTTAACAAATATAACGGAAATTGTAGCTGGTAGGGTTGCCATGATGTCTAACAACACTGTTTGTCTTGAGGATATAGTAAAGGAATTTCGTAAGGCAGTTGTTGCCAACAAAAAAAAAAAAAATTCGTTTAAAAAATTAAAACATTTTCTATTCAAACAATTTGAATAGAAAATTTTTATTTAATTTGCGGCTACAGAAAAATTGTTCTTTTGTTCTTTACGCTGCTGTGTGTGTGTTTTATTTAATCAAAACGAGAGTATATAAAAGTTTTGTGGCCAATTATTTCAGAGAGGGGAAAACCCTGCTGAAGGGCATATAAAGAAAAAGCGCAAAATTTTAGCCTAAGAAAATAATTTTGACAAAAATTTTTTGTAATAAAGTTTCTCATATTCGTAAATTTCACGTTTTTTCTTCATTCATCCATCTATCCAGCGTTATTTTATTGCCTCAAATAGGCTGTTATTTTTAAAAGAATTTATTTTAAGTGAATAAAACAACCGTTTGCAAACTTTTTAAAATTCTGAACAAATTTTGTTCAAAATAAATTATATCAGCTATTGTTATTTTGTCAAGGGGGGGGGGGAAGGGGGGGTTAAATATATGTTGTACATACACACATACATATATATGTACATATATGTAAGCACGTGTTGTTTTGCTTTTCTCTTTTTTCTTATGGGCGTAAAATTGTTATTTGTGTTTTTGGGACTTATTAGTTTCATGTTCGTTTCGTTTCGTTTCTTTTTTGCTTTTCTTATTTAATAATACAAGTCATCTTCGGTTGAGTTGCTTACCAAGTCTTTTTCATCATTTTCATACTTTACTTGCATGTTGCCTTCGCCATCTGCTCTTGCTTCTTCTTCTTCAGCATCCGCATCAGCATCAGCATCAGCATCATCGTCTATGTTTATTTCCTCTTTCATCACTTCGTAGAGTTCTTCGTATTGATGTTGAAATTTATCGTTGTTAATATTTGCAGCGTCTGCTCTTTGTTGTTGTTGTTGTTTTTGTTTTTGTTTTTCTTCTTCTTCTTCTTCTTCTTCTTCTGTTAAGTCGTAATGAAAAGCTTGATTTCACGCTATCATATCTTTGAGCTTCTGCTGTCTACGGCTTTTGCCCATACGATGGCTGATGCTTGTCTTTCGGCGTTTTCGTTTAGCATCTCTTTGGAAGGCCACATTACCCGGATCGTCTGCCAATTGCGGATATTTGTATATACTATGAATATCCACACCTATCCAGCCGTCTACATCACCATGTGATACCAGTTCCTCTTTTTCTTCTTCTGTCCAGTCACCGCGACCCTGAAAGCCGGCCGCCACTAATTGTTTTTCCAACTCCCAGGCTCTTTCGACGGCTCTTTTATGAGCATGCTTTAGAATGCGATGTCTTTCTTGTTCGGGATCTACGCCATACTTAATTATAACGACGGCATCGGGGCCATGTAGTCTCAGTTCTTTGGCGGCTGAGCCACCATGATCGGTGATTTCATGCGTTGATATGTTAAACATGCCGCCCAAACGGCGTAATTCTTCATTGTCGTCTCTCAGCTTGAGAACATTGTCCTTGACAAAGTAGAACACATCCTGATCGTGTATGCTGAAGTGCAGATCCAGAAAATAGGAGTTGTTGAAAACAGACGAAACCACATCCTGGACCACACTATTCGAGCCATCCACCACACTAACCAAGGCCCGGCCGCCAATACGGGACAGTAAGACACCTTCTCCAAATACGGCTCTACGATAGCTCACTCGGGGCAAGAGATTGCGCATTTTTGGTTCCATTTTCAACAAGGGCTTGGGTACAAAATCAAAATCACTGAATTTTTCATTTGTCTTCTCCACAATGCATTCCAAACCGGAGATGACACCAAAATCTGGTGCTAAAGTTTGCGACTTAATGGAAGCTTGGGGATTGTACTGCACTGCTCTGGTGTATTTCGAGCTTTGCATGTTGCTTAGGTCGTAGCCAAACAATTGCAGCCAGGATTCCAATTCGATCATGTAATTTTGTTGTTTGCTGGGATTAACCGGATCGTTGTTGTGATAGCGATAGATGAAAACATCTGTGGGATGCGACATTTCAGTAGCCAATTTTTCCCACAAGGGAGTCATCCATTGGCCCACGGTAGGATCGAACAGGCGGCCTTCTGTATAAATCAGTTTGCAGTGGGGATCTAACAGACCGCCATGAAAATCAATGGGTACAAAGAAATCTGGATTGGTGTCCTTAATAATGCGGCCAAAAGGCGTTCTTTTCATCTCCTTAACAATAGCGCCATTCACATCGAAATAAGCCAAAGGTGAACCATTTTGATCGGTAGCCACATACAGTCTCTGTTCTGCTGTCTCCACGGCCATCAACATGTCACGATCATCATAATAAAATCTTAAGGTTTTGCCGCTCTTGGGATGATGCATGTGAGTTAGTAGTAGAGGTGATCTGGGATTACCGTAATAATATTGGGTTATATTGCCCTGGCTGTCATGCCAGGCTACCAAACGGCTCCGGTCGTCGTAATAGTACCAGGTCTGGAAACGCTCCCTCTCAAAGGCATGTATCAGCTGACCGCGATTATTGTAGCGATACTTTTGCTCTCCCCGCCTAACCACAAAGCCGCGAGCATCATAATTATTAAACTCAATGTCACCCACTTGACTGACTCGATCGCCAATATCGTAACCCAAATTTATCTTCTCGCCCTGATCCACCACACCCACAGTATTGCCGTTTTCATCATATAAATATTTCCAATTGTTGGTGCCCAATACCTCAATAACATGGCCATCGGCATTGTACATGATCTTATCGAAGGCCGTCGATCTGCCGAAAGTGGTTTTCTGCGACTTGATGCGATTGCGCAAATCATAATCCAGTTCCAAACGAAACACATCAAAGCTTTTTATGTTCATCAAAACGCTTTTGACACGGCCATGCTGGTCATAATCTATGATGGTGAAAAATTGTTTCGAAGAGTCCTGGATTACAGTGCGATTAAAAGCGTTGCGGGTGATCTTCAAATCTTGCACCACTTCCAATTGGCCCAAATTCTGGCTGAATTTGTACCTCGTTGTGGGCATTTCCTTATCTTCTATAGACATTTCAACACCGGTTAAGCGTGCATTGCCATCGTAGGCGTATTTATAATGGGCCGAGGCCAAAGAGTTCTTAGAACCAAAACGTAGCTTCTCATCTTTCAAGATGCCAGCATGATATTTGAACTCTCTTCTCAGCTCAAAGCCGGGCTCTTGTACTTCCACCGATTTCACCAAACTGGTGGTGTCTTGGTAAGTGTAATGGGTGCTAGACAGACCGGCCAGTATAGTCTCCAAACGTCCTGAATTGTCGTGCACAAACGCCACTTTGCCGGACTGATGAGGATGGATCTTGGCCAAAATTTGGCCTTCATCATTGTACAAAATTTCAAACGGATGTCTGTTTATGGGTGAGTAGTACTGGTATTTGAAGAAACCCAAAGAGGTTTGCAGCGAAAACGAGTGTATGTGACCTCTTGGTGTTGTTAAGCTCTGCAAGGCGCCCGCATCATCGTACTGCAACAGATAGTCTGATCTGCGCGGCGTGGTAACCTTCAGAGGTAGTGAGCCGTAGTTGTCTTTAAAAGCATAAACCATGGACGAACCATCACCGTATTTTATTTCATTCAAACGGCCATTGCGATCAAAGGTGTAGGCTTCTTGTAGGTTACCCCATTTCCAGGAAACTAAACGACCAAAACGATCATACTCCAAGTCAACGTCAGCATAATCGCCTGATTGTGGACGGAAACTCACCGGACGCGATGTACGGTCATAGGTAACATTTAGTAGTTCTTGTTTATCGTCCACCACAACCACAATTGACTGTGTTTCCCGGTCATATTCCAAAGTTAGAACATTGTCGCCATTGACACGCAATTTGCGTCCTACATGCGTCACAGATCGGGGTCCCTTGTTTTGTTTGCCTTGCTGCAGGCGCCGTACGAAATAGCGCCATTCAAAACGATTGGCCAAATCGCCGGCAATTTCGGTGCGCTGCTTGGCCGGCACTGGATAACTTTCTCCAATGATGGGTGATATTTCGGCCAACACCGGATACGGCACCACCTCCATTTGCATCAAATGACCCCAAGGAGTCAAACTGGTGGTGGAACCATCCATTTCTACCATGGTCTTCGACTCCGCCTCACCATTACGCACCACCACCGAGGAACCTTGTATCAACATGGAAATTTCCTTTTGAGCATTTTCCGATACTTTAACCTGGGCTCCCTTTATGCTCAAATCAAAGGCCAAATCAATAACACGGCCTGTAGGTGTCACAGCCGAGGTTAAGCGGCCAAACTCATCGTAGTTGTAAACATAGGAACGTCCTGTTGAGTCGAGTTTGGTTTTGAGCAGGCCCGTGGGCCCATGGTATTCGAAAGTAACATTGTAATTATCGGGCGTGTTCAATTCGTGCAGCATTTTCATACGTGTCATTCTCAAACGACATTTTTGGCCTTTGGTGTTTTCTATGGAATTGACCTGCGAAGTATAGTCGCGCAATAGGAACACCTTGTTGCCGGCAGCATCGGTCACCGTGCTGAGCTTACCATTTGAGGTATTAACATTGTAGGTAAAGACGTATGTCGTTTCGCCAGTCAAAATATTCTTGGTCATGACATGTTGGCCAAAACGATTGAATATATAAATTTCTTGCATATCGGGCGCATAAATTTCATACTCCCTTGACACGCTGGCCTCGGGAATACTGGACATAACGGAACGTATACGGTAGTTGGCTTGATCGGCTATATGGACATGGCCATCTGGTGTAACAGCTAAGGCAGCTATGGTATTGAATTTGGCACTGGTAGCCAGATAATGGTCCGCTTCGAAGCAATCACAGCCGCGTTCCAAGCAATTACACTTAGATTCGGCTCCAGCAAAGGCGGAGATGCGGCCATTAGTACCAATAACTCGCACACGATTTATGCGCTGAGAATCACTTTCGGCCACATAAAGTTTTCCCAAGGGGCCAAAAGCTATGGACTGAGGCATTACCAACGAGGCATGCGTTGCCAAATCGGAATCGTACACCGACGAGGAGGTGGCACAGTGTAAGGGACGGCCTGATATAACCCTAACGCGGCCATCTGGTGTCATGCGCAAAATCATATGATCATCTATGATGTGTAAGGTGTTGTCCAAAGGACTGACTGACAATTCGGTGGGCCAACGCAAGTGCATTTCTTCTAACTTCAAGGTACCCTCACAAGGTATAGGCTTCCAGTGAGACTTGTGCATATGATTGCCTATCAAGGTGCTTACAATGCCGTCCCGATCTACCATACGTATGTTGGTGCCATCAGCAAAGTACAAAATATTTTCACTGGAGATGGCAATGCCTTTGGGATAAGCCAGTTTGGCATCTTTGGCTAAGGCACCATCACCACAATGAGCCTCATCACCCGGCAGACAGCGTTCTCCTGAGCCTACTATGGGCTCCCAGTTTCTTTCCGGCTGGGAAAAATCATTGGTGTCTCTTACGCGGATAATTTGATGCGACTCGGGATCAGAAATGTATAGGGTACCATCCAAAGGACTTAAAGCCATGTGATAGCGATAACTTACTCGGGTGGCATTCAGTTTAACGACTGTGCGCACCGTACCATCGGTCATAATGCGGCGTATATAGTTGAAATCGCCCACATACAAACTGCCATCCGGTGAAGCCGCCAACGCTACCGGAGCCAGTAGACGTTGTTTCAGAGAAACACCTTCGCAGTCCATGCATTCCAGAGGGCGTTGATGCCCATCCCCCATAGTTGTTAGAATAACACGTGGCTTGTTCTTCAAATAGATGTTGGAACCATCGCCCTTTTGCAAAATGCCCTCATGGAAGTTATAACGATGGTGTATATCTAAATTCCAGCCTCCCACTTCGGAAATGGACATGTCGTGACCCGACAACTTGGTAGTTTGTATGTCCCATATGATGTCTTTACAGTCGGTATATTGATAGCCAACTTTTACCACGGCCGTGGTAACGCCATAAACCCGTTGCCGATATATGTTTAGTCTATTCCAGGCATAGGTGAACTTTATGCCCGGATCGGCTTCAAATATGCGCTCAAATAAAATACCCTCTATGGTTATGCGCAGATGTATCAAATGCAAAGTAGCAGGTATTGCTTCCGGTGTCAATTGCAATTTAATGGTGGACAGATAACCAGCTGCCCGAGAAGAATGATAAACCAGATTTAGACCAGTGCCGGGTATTTGTAAAGATTCCTGTATAACTTGCGACTCGGCCAAAATGGCACTGCGATCAGGACACGCACCCTGAAAGCCATGCTTCCACGAAGCCAACACCACCGGTTTCATAAGATCATAATCGTGCGAGAAACATGTATGAGTCGTAGCGGCTATACTTTTCTCTTCCGACATGGACATGACAACAGTTTCGATTATGATCACTTCGTTCCAGGGCACCTGAACAATTCTCGATTGCGGCCGGAAGGGAGAACGGCCAAACTGTAGGGTCACAGCACCGCCACCATTCACCATCAAATCAAACCAGCCATCGTCACGAGTTAAGGTAAACCCTTCCAATAATGTGGTAGTAGAGACGCGAACTCCCACTAAGCCCATGCCCAGAGAGGTGACGACACGTCCTCGTATAACAGCAGAACGGCTACAGAAAGAAAGCACATTTTTATTAGTTTGCTTTTTAGACAATAAGGCAAAAACTCAACTTTTATATAATATAAATATAATGCCCTCAATGCATAACGAAAGGACTTAAAACGAACTGAGCCACAATTTGTAAATTTGTTGATAAAGTATTAAACAAATTGCAAAGATTTTGTGAATATTTGAAAACAGAATAGATTTTACATCTTGTTTTTATCAAAATAAATATTCGACAATTATGGTTTAGTTTAAATTAAAGTGATATTCCTTACAACAACACTGGCAGTCGTCAGTTGACCAGTTGATGGGAATGCGCACGAGAAAATCAGGGAAAGTTTTCATTTTAAAACCAACACATACACAGAAATATATGTATGAACATTTCTGCGCATGTGTGAGTTCCCATTAGCCAGGATTCACAATGAAGCGAGAACTTCAATCAACCATAAGGTTTATAGTTCTTGTAATTTTAAATCATTACGCTTACATTTTGATTTTACAATATTTGTCGATTTTTCTCTTCAAAATGCATGTTTTTTTGCTTTTGTCAGGGATGGAAATGTATATTGATATGTTTTAAATCCTTTCGAAATGCATATTTTAGCTTTCAGACTCTACATAACTAATTTACTTAAAAAGCTTTTTAAATAAACAAATTCTCAACTAAATTCTTAACGAAATAAGACTTTGAAAAAATAACTTAAAATTGTAAGAAATTTCACGTACACACACAAACACATTTAATTAATAAAAAAATTAAAATAAAACAATTTTTTGTTTGTTTGTTTGTTTGTTTTCGAAACGGAACATTCAAGGTTTTTTACACAAAAAATACAAGACATAATCCAAAATAGGGCCCACTAATACGTTATAGACGCCTTTATTTTCTGTTTTCAAAGCACCTATTAGTGAGCCCCCACCCACAAAACATATTTGTTCAACTTCACCTAATAATTAACAAGTTTTGAGTACATACAAAAACTGGCCTTAAAATTAATATAAAATGTTTTTTTTTTCAGTTTAAGAGATAGGAAAAACCAAGACTTTTTTACAACGGAAAATGTGAGAAATGAGTGAAATGAAAAGAAAAAGCTTTTGTTACTAAATGAAATGATAAGCAGAATGAAAGGAACGCAATTAGTAACAGAGAAAATGAATAATTTTATTAAAAAAAAAAGAAAATCATATGTAATTAAAATCATAAAAAAAACCAAACAACCAGCGTTTTAAAATTACTTTGTTTTTTCTTTTTAGTATCCATGAAGTCCATTCTTACCTTGCATTGAAATAATTCCAAAAAATGCTGTTAGTTTTTTATTTTAGAGGTGATGTTAATTAATTTTTTGTTTGTTTTTGATTAGTGCAATCAAAAAATCAATTTTGAATTTCGATTTTGTTAAAAAACAATTGTTTTTAATTACAGAAGTTAGTTTATCGTTTTTTTTTTTTTTTTTATATACAGATGATAGTAGAGAGTGGTAGATGTTAAGAGAGCACGCGCGTATGTTTAGAAAGAGAAAAAAAGAGCAAAGAAAAAAAATTTTTACCATTAGCAAATGTTTTCTTTTTTTTTTTTTTGGTTTGTTTATTTTGTTTTTTGTTAAACTAAAAACCCAATTCAAATGAAAAATTAACTCAAAAAACTGAAATTTCCATGATAATAAAGAAAAATATGAAACCTAAAGCAAATTTTCCTAGAATTATTATTATTATTATTTTTTTTTTGTAACACAGGACATTTTTCCAGTTTTTGGATTGTTTTTGGTTCTAGATAAAAGTGTGTATAATTAAATAAAGGATGTTTGTTAATAGTTGTTGATTTTTCTTTTAAAGGATTAGGAATTTTATAGACAAGGTCACAAAACTTAAAATTCAATAAAATAAATACACTTAACATAAAATTAAAACTGCAAACTAATTAGTTTTTTATTTCTTAATTAAAAAAAAAAAAAAAATCCATTTAGCAAATTTTGAGATAAACCTTTAAGGCAAAATATTAAGACTTTGTAAGACACTCGATTAATGTATGTGTGTATGTACAAGTTGGTTGGCCTATTAGAACATTGAAAAGAGGAAAAATTACTTTGAAGTTGTTGTTCTTGTTGTTGTTGTTGTTTTAGCCAAATAACTCAACACATTCCAACTTTTTCCCTAACACACTGACAATCTGGCCATTTGTAAGCAAATTTCAACGTAATTGGCAGCGATTTTCGGACACTCGATTATACAGTGTGGCCTTAAAAAAAGCTGTGAACACGTAATGCCGTTTTTACACGGTATTCCAAAGTGCAAAACAAAAAAAAAACCGTTCATATTCAGAAGATTCTATATTTGATTAATTCAACGTTGAAGATTTATATTTCTATAAAACTTACAAATTTTATATCTTTTTGCGTTTATTTAACTTTTATGTTTTCTAAGACATAAAAACAACGAAATAATTCACACGTTTTCTTAAAATATTTTTTAGGGAACTAAATAACTCTGTAGACCTCGTGTTATTTCAAAAAAAATTTAATATATTATTGTACCAGTCAAATCTTTTTCAACAAATTTCATAGTTTTTACTTGCAAATATCCACCCAAATCAAGACGTATTTAACGCTTTATATAATTTAAAACGTTTATGGCAGCACTGCCTCTAGCAATTTTTGTTTGGTTTTGTTGGACTTCCATGTGCCCGTAGAAGCGCTAAAACAACTCGCACGAAATTAAGAATATTTTGCCGACATTATCGGGAATATGCACATGCACAGAATTTATATGCATTCACAGGAACGTGTAAAACCAGCTTGGCATGCAGTTGTGGGATAGAAGTACCATTTATGGCGAGCCGAATTCACAGCAAAGAAACTCTCGTTGCGAAATCCGAAGTACGTATTTGCAATTTCAGAACCAAAAACAATCAATCAACAAACTGTTCTGAAGGCGGCTCGATTTATACGAAATTTTAAAGCTGGCCTTACACGATAAGGCAAGAATTAAAATCTGTAAAAAAAAGGCTGTAATATGAAGCATAATGTATGTAGTCGGAGAGGAATACGATTGCAAATTCTGCTGAAAATTAGAAAATTATGTAAACTTTAGCTCGCCACAGCTCTATTTCAAAGAAAACATTATCGGTAGATATATTTTTGTATGCAATAATAATTACAAAAGCAACAAAAACTAAATACGGAAACTTTCATGTTGGTTTTCTAGCTGTTTTAGAACTATAACCCTCGGCCATTTCATTTTTGACAGCTTTCTGGTCAGCTGTTTAATGATATTATCACATTGTCATCACTTGGCTCATGCAAACTATAGATTTTGATTCTACTAAATCTGAGTACTTTGTATTGCCATCCCGACAACGCCGACTTGAATTCGATTCTACTTAAAGAAAACGTACATATTTATAAATATCTTAAAGCAGCAACAATTTTTACAGTTTATTAATCAAGAGCCGGATTCAAGTACTTTGATTTATTTTCATTTCCCTTATATGTATGTACATACATCGTAACAAAGTTTTAATATTTTGCTATTGTAGGTTTTGCCAACTCAATCTTAAATTCATTAAGTTAAACCCAATTCTAGTAATTGCTTTTAAAATAAAATCAAAAATGAAAAACAATTAAATTATAAGCCATCTACCAGACAACTTACCTTTCGTTAAAGGTTTCTAATTTGGCATAGTTTTGTAAACTACTTTCGTCAATCAAAAATTTCATGCGCTCAAAGAAGGAAGCGGTTATTGCCGGCGGCTGTTTACGCAATAAGACATCGATGGGCTTGGGAGCCGAGACACACAATTGGGAAGTTTTGCAAACATGGCTGGCACAACATTCGGGATCTTCACAGTCGACAAGACCATCTGTTAAAGGTGAATAAACACATATTAGTCAAACATTTTGTAAAAATTTTAAACCAAAAATTTGTATAAAACAAAAGCAGCGCTTTTATTTTTTAAAATTATAAGAAAGAAAATAAAAAAAACAACTGCTGGATATTCATCAATTGGCTGGCTTTTGTTTTATCCAAATAAGCAAAAAAAACTTACCTTTATCGTTGTCCTTGCTGTCGCCACAATTCAACTCCAGTGCTATGCCGCAGTCGGCACCATCCCAACCCTCGTAACAGCGACATTCCCACTGGCCCTCACCGCTGACACGGCACTGGCCATGACCCGAACAGGAATTAGGACAACCCTCAATGGTGCAATGTTTACCATTCCATCCAGTCACGCACAAACACGTGCCATTTTTACACTGGCCATGTTCATTGCAGCGAGCATCACATAATTTCGTATTACAATATTCCGCGCCCCAGCCATCATCACAGGTACACGAATCACCCACACAGCGACCATGCTGGCCACAATCCAAGTCACACAATTCCTTGGAACAGTCGTCGCCACTCCATTTCGATTCACAGCTACAGGTTTGAGAGTCCAAATCGAAGGTGCCGTGACCCGAACAATCTGGCAGGCATTGTAAAGCGTCTTGATCCATCGCAGCACAATCAGGTCCTTTCCAGCCTTTCTTGCAAATACAAGTACCTTCGGCACAGAAACCGTGACCGGAACAGGAAGGATGCGGGCAATCAACTGCACAGCACAGAATACAAACGAAAAAATAAAAACAAATACCGTCATTAAGTAACATTCAGTTTTCTGTGATATATTTTGAAAGTTTCTTAAATCTAACACAATTGCAAATTGCATGTACAATGTACCTTCTTCACAAAATTTTCCTTTATAACCGCGCATACATTGACATTTTCCACTCACGCAGTGGCCATGACCATTGCAGTCGGCCACTTCGCATTCATCGTGACGCAACGAACACTCTTTACCCTTCCAGCCCGGATTACAAATACATTCACCATTTATGTATTCGCCATGCTGTGAACACAGTACGGGACAAACACTTTCACTACAGTCGTCACCACCAAAACCGGGATTACATTGACAATGGCCCAACAGACATTGGCCGTTGCCCGAGCAACCATTCGGACAATTTTGCGTCATATCCTCGGCTATGGTGGCATAAAATGTTATTTCTTGCACATCTCCGTCATCGTTGTAAAGCGACACAAACCAATGTCCCGGTTCCATGTATCTGGTAACTTCACGTGTTATCGATTGCTGCATGTGAAGTATTTGTGCACGCAATAGAACAATAGAAATGTGAACAGTCCGATTTTGTGGGTGTCAGTTCAATTAAAAGTTTTGAAAATGATAGCGTTTCATAATGAAGGGGGGAGTTTCGGGGATTTTTGTTTATTTTTGTTTGGTTGTTTGTTTGGTTGTTTGGTTGTTTGTTTGTTAAGAAGACAGTGTCGATTTGTGGCGGTAATGGGGGGTGTGTATATGAAGAAAAGCATGAAAAATACATAAAAAGAGACGAAAACACATTTATTAGTTTAGTTAAGCAATAGTTTAGTATGTAAATTTCTTCTAAAGCCCTTTGAAATGGTTTTAAGAAAAAAAAAGAAAAGTTCAAAGTCAAACTACTTACATGAGCCGCCCGAGTGGATCTGGTGCTGGCACTGAAACCACTCAACACCTCCTTAAAATGATATTGCGTGTGTGTGGGCAAAGCATTGCGTCTGCCATAAACACCGATTGAAGCTCCTCGTGGTATGGTATAATCGAATTTCACGTAAGCCGGTTCCGATTGATAAAATTGCATATTCCAGTAACTATAGGGTTGAATTTCTTTAGTTAACTTCTGGCCCAAAGTTATCTGGCCAAAAGTAGTACCATCAGGTGGAAAACTACGTGCCGGGAACGTTCTTGCACCTTTTTTTTTGTTTGTTTTTTTTTTTTTTTTTTTTTTGCATATTTAAAAACCCCAGACGAGAAGAAAGAAAAAAACGCCATAATATGTGTTAGTTTAATTTCGATTTATAAGATTAATAAAAGCATTAGATAAATTGTAATTTGAAATATGAAAGATATATGAGTCTGTACAAATCGAGTGGTTTGTGTCAAAACGTTTTAGTTCAATATGGTTTAGGCTGTTTTCTTAATGTAGGGAATTTCTTGCCAATTTGTGGCTTGTTAGTTTTAGGTTGAATAGCAGTTGGCAACATTGGTTTGCTATATACAGATATACACGTTGTGGGGTTAAAGGAATGTCTCAGTGTTAAAAAAAAATCGTATATTTTTTACATGTTCAAAATTCAAAATTGTTTAATTAAATTTAAAATCTCCAAAGCCGAATTACAAGTTTAACCCTAAATTGAAAGAACTATTAAAGGTGTTAAGACCGTTAGGTCTTAAGCCAGCCCGTATAACATAACAATTCTGTGAAAACTTCACGGTCGACAATCCACCGTAACTAAAAAAACCACCAAAAGAAAGACATCAGCTGTGCTGCCCCATTTTCCTTGCTATCAAAATTAAGACAAAAATATATAATTGAAGCAACCACTTTAAAAAGGATACAATATAACGTTGAAAGCCATTCCGTATATTTAAGACCTGAAAAATCTGTTCCTGACCACAAAAGAAAATTGTTTTATCCTTTCTTGAAATGTATTATAAGGAAAGCTTAAACGAAAAATGGTTTAATAATATGATTCACCCGGTAAACACAAATTACACAAGTGCTAAACGCTACTAAATCGGAATTTTGGGAATTTTGGTGGCCCGTGTTTTTCTTTGCGGCCACGTGCACACAATTAAGTGAGACAAATCAAAAGAAAAATGCAGTACTATTTCATGCTCTTTTCACCTCGGTGATATGACAGAATATCAGTTGTAAAAATTAAACCTTTTGCAATTGAAGCATCTGGTTTTCAAGATTTGAGACAGCTGTTTGACGGCTCACCCCACCATTGCTTGGCCCTGAGCCAGGAGAAAATACTCGTATTAGAAAAAGTTTCTTTTGTGATTTCTATTAGAGTCTGAAATTAATTCTCTAACTAGATAAAAAAAAAGGAATTTTTCGCAAACTACAGACAAGAGGGTGATCCGTATAGTCGAAATTTCCTTAAAAAATCATTATAGCAAAAACTAGTGCAGGTTTTGAGAGAAAAGTCATTGAAGATTTAAGGCCGATAGCTGTAACAGATTTTGTATGCATTTCCCAGCTATAGAAAGAAAGACTGATGCTCATGTCAAAATTACTCTAGAAGCAATTGCAGAACCAAATCTGTTATATCTTCTAAGCAAATTTTAACGTTTTATAACCAGTCCTTGGCGAATAAATTTGCTGATTCCAAATATTCGTATTCAACATATGATGGTAAAGGATGTCATGTCGATAACTAAATCCAAGACTTGGGAAAGAATTCCCAATGTCATGCTAAATGAAAGCCCCAGAGAAGGGTTTTCTAGCAATAAATATATTTAAATTATTCCTATTGGAGTGGCAGCGGTTGCACTTAAAATGTATATAGGCCTTAATGGATTAAGTTTTACCGCCGCCAAAGAGTTTTTGATTTGTAGTCGGTCTTATATAAATATTTCTATCAACTGATTTGTTCCTCTTTTCATCTCTGTTTACTTTATAGCAAAAACATTCATTGGCCTTAAATCTGCCTTTTGTACTAAAAACGTATGAGTATTATTAATTTTTAACCCAGGAATAGTATTTGATTACGTTGATTGGGAAAGTGTTCGAATATTGAGCCTCATTCTTCACGCTTCACTTCTTGAAAATTTGTTCAGTTGTTCCCTCCTGGCACTTCTGCTTATTTTAAGAGATTTTTCTTTAAATTGTCTCAATTTTTTACGGCTATAAGTTAAGTTTTGAGATATAAATTTGATATTATAATTTTATAATTTAATGAGTTGTTTTTGATATGAAAATGTTTGATGTTTAAAAGCCAATACTATATATTTGAAAGCAATACGATATCATGATTTGTTAATGTACGAATTGTTAGTGTTTTTAATTAATTATATAAATATTAATTCCCATAATGACTTAATTTATTTATTTGCTGCATACAAGATTAATGAAAGGATGTATAAGAACTTTTTTAAAATTTAATGTAATAAATATTTTGGTTAAAACAATTTTTATGTTGGATTTGGTGTCACAGGATGGGTCACGCGAATGTTTTGGTGTTTTAACAGGTACGTTACAGTTTAATTCGTTATATTGGAAATACACATTCGCTACAGAATGAGTGAATGTTCTGTCACAAGATGGATCACGTGAATTTTTTTTTTGGTGTTCCAACAGATATTTTAGAATTTGATTCGTTATATTTGTAAGAAATATATTATTTGTAAGAGATATTTAAGGGGCTGGGGTAGTCTTGTCTGGCACTTCTTGTTGTTGTCGCTTCAATTTTGTTTTATATTTGACGCAGCACAGAAAGAAAGAGAGAGAGATAGAGAGATAGAGCTGAAATTTGTATTGTTAATATTATTATCTGGTAACTGTTGAGCTCATTGGCGTTGCCATATTTTTTTTACAAGTTGCACAAATAACGGCATAAAATTAAGACCGAAATAAAAAAGTTGAAAGTTGAAAGTTGAAAGAATTTTAAAAAAGTATCTGCACAATTTGCAAACTTCGCTTCGCAAAACTGCAAAGTGCAGAGAAATCTATACATTTGGCAACACTGCAGCTCATTTAATTTTTTAAGCTGCCAGACTATTTATGTTTTCGATTTGGTATTCCATTAAGTTTATTATTATTTTGTGTTTAATTTCAAACTTCAACCAAAATTATTTAAAAACATTTGGGAGGGGGTTAATGTTAATGTTCTTTTAGAGTTGTATTTTTTAAAAGAGACTACAATATTCTAAACATATATATTAGTTTAAGTTTTTAGTTTGCAGTTTTAAGCTATTCATTAGTAGATTCTCTTATTTATGTATGTATGTATGTACATATTTATTTGAAAAATTAGTTTTACTAGAAATTTTAGCATAGAAATTATTAATATAAATCACCTTCAAGTATAAGTATGGGCATAACATCAGGACATGCAAACTTTTCACCATTTTCATTAGAATATTTAATATTAGCATTAGCATTAGCATCATGGGCAACATCGACAAACATGCTATTAGTGGTGCTGGTAGTGGGCTCAACATCAGCACTATCAATAGCATTAGCATTGGAAACATCAGTATAAGAGTTGCCAGTGTTAGATAAAATGTTGGTGGGTGTTACAGTGTCAAGAGACGTGTTAGCAGTTGGGACAGTTGCGGTTGTGGTTGTTGTTGTTGAGTAAGACATTTGATACCAGTCATTGTTGTCTAGGTCAAGGTCTAAAGCAGAATTGGCGGCTGTTTCACACAGACAGGGACATTCTGGTATGGGCGGTGGTGGTTCTGGCATACAATAGGGACTTGGTTTTGCCTCGGGTTGCATGGCTCTTTCTTTGAAATTTTCTTGTTCAGTATGTCTTTCATGTTTCAAAACCTGCTGTACGTTTTGCACCTGACCCTGTGGATCGAACGCAGGTATGTCCACATGTAAGGTGTACATATTGCCCGAACCGTCGTTGGAGGCAATCGTAAGATTTACCAGTATACGTCTATCTGTTGCATGAGTATCTTTATTGTAGGTGTAGTCGGTTTTAGGGGCAGGCGTTAAGGATTTGCTTAAAACTGGCGCTGAAGTAATGGGTTTTTCGAAGACTTGCGCGTTTTGTTCGCCAACATCGTCTGGCGGTGCAACCACTTCGTTCAGCTGCTTATCATAGTTATAGGTATTTAATAGAGATTTATATTTTTTTGTTGAGTTTTTCGCTTTGTTTTTTGTTGAATTTATTGTTTTATATAATTCCTCTTCATTAGAGTGTGTTTGTTCCAGTTTAACAATATCAATGTCATCTAAATTTTGTACATAATTCATGTCGACAAAACCATGGTGTGGGCTAAGCGGCAATAAACCATCATTTAACATCAGATTTTCTAAAGTATTTTCTGCTTCTTTTTGCTCATCAACATCATCAGCAGCCAAGTGAGGGGCGACGGCAGAGGTGGCGGAAGTTTTTATTATATTTGTTACTTTTTCTGGTTGTGCTTGTTCTTGACTTGAATAAATGTCATCATTGCTGTCATCCAAATGACGGCCATTAACTGCTACTGAATCAATGTTTTCCTTCTTAAAACGATTGATTTGAAAATTATTGCTGTCAGCAGTTTCTTTAATATTTTCATTATTATCATCGTTATTGTCATCGTTTGGAGACTTGTTTTGCCAAGATTTATGGTTGGCTAAAATTGTCTCAGTTACTGCATATTCTTTCCTGTTCTTATCTTCAAAACTGTTCCCCATCACAGTTTGTCTGTCATCATTATTGTTTATATCGGCTTCAGTTGTTGTTGCCTTGTTTTGGGCCTTAAACAATTCCCTATTAAAGTCTTTATTTGGCTGTAAATCCATACTTAAGTCCTCGAATAGATTTTGTTCTTCGTCATAGTTATAATTTTCAAATATGGTGTACAATTTTGTGGTGGTTTCTATTTCCTCAAAGTGTTCGGCCAAAGGCTGCGCTTCTTTCATATAATTTGCTTTTTGCGAATCTGTTTGCTGTTCTGCATTTGCTTTTAGATTAAAAACTTTCTTTAACTCTGTATAAGTTTCTTTGTTAATTTTATGTTTATTACTTTGATTAAGATTTACTAAGTTATTGATTTTCAAAGTTTTGTCAACAGAAAACGGCAGCACAGGTAAAGAAGAGGAAGAAGAAGCAGCAGTTGTAAAATGTGTTGCGAACTTTGGCATAAAGTGTTCGGCTTGTTGTTCTTCCTTGTTTAAAGGCATCGGGGTTGTAATGAAACTTGTAGCAAAGTTAGTTAAAGTTGTTGCTACTGGTTGTTGCTGCTGTTGTTGTTGTTCTGCCTTGTGATAATTGCTTTTTGCAAATAAGTTTTCTTTGTCGTCTTCATTTTCATTTTCGTTTTCGTTTTCAGCTTCATTCTCATTATTGTCTAAAATTTTCATTTCGTCCTCATCATTATTATTAAAGTCGTCTTTCAAATCATTCAATAAAACTTCTTCTTCTTCATTATTATCCTGTTCTTCCGTATTACTATCGAAATCAGCCGTAGTCCTTAAATCCTTTTCATATATAATCTCCTCTTCAACATCTCCGGCATTATCATCGTAGTCATTAGGTTTCACTGCTTTATCTTTTTTCCTAATTAAGTGTTCAGAGCTAAAAGCTGGTAAACTTCGGCGATAACGTACGCGTTTATTTTCAAAGTTATTATTACCGGACATTTTTTGCAGTTCTTTAAGTTCTTTCATTCTCAATAAATGGCCCCTTAAAATTGTATCTATACATTTTTGTTTGTTTAAATATAGATGGATATGTTTTAAAAACTTTGCATTGAACGGGCGGTTTTCAATAAGAAAACAATAAGTTAAGCTGGATTCGGCCATTAATGACGAACATGATTTTAGTTTGGATCTCGTTTTAAATAAAATGATCAAACAGAATTGTGACGTGACTACATTTTCTAAACAAATTGATAAAATAAAGGGGTGGTCTATTAGATTTTAACAGCGTTAATATTTTTGCTCTTTCATATTTAGATACTCATGCTTCAACAATGCTGCCATACTTTCATGAAATGTCACACTTATAGTATTATATGTATTTCATATGGTAGCTTTTATGTTTTAGACAAATTGTTGGAAATGATTAATCGTGTTGCCGAAAACTGTCAGTAAAAGAAAATTTGTGCATACAAAAATTTTATTCGCCAGAAAACCTTGAATCCAGCTCAACAAATGGGAAACACCAGCTTTAAGTGATTGGGTTGCTCCTTTTTTGTATTTTGGCATTTTTTCAGAAACTTAAAACTCTCCATTGCACATTAAAAGTTGTTTAAAATTTTATTAAATATTCGTTGTTTTGATTTTTTTTTTTAATTTTCTTAATTTAACATTTTGAATTGGAGAACAACAAAAAAAAAAAGGCTTTTCAACAGATTTATTTACACTATTTAATTCTTCACTTTTCTATTGTTTGCCAGATGTCAGCCGGCGATTTTCCCTGCTTGTAAACTGTAGTTTTTCTTACAAAAGTAAAATTTTTTTTTAATACAAAAAGAAAAAAAAAACCAAAATACAAAACAAGAGTGTTAAGTGGAAAACATAATTAAAAATGGAAAAAAAAACTTGACTATTTGGCCCGTAGAATTGTCATGATTTTTGTTGTCTTCTAGAAAAAAGATTCCAGTCGCTGTGTTTGTGTTTTTGTTATGGCAAAAAGAAATAAATTTTCAAGTTTTCTTCTGCTTTGTGTGTTCTTCCTGTTTCTTATTTTGTATAAAACTCATTTAAAAATAATTAAAAGTTGTGAATAATTACCTCCGATATTGGCATTTGCTAATGCTGATGACAGCGAAGTTGACGATGACAACGAGCTGGAGGAGGCCGAGGACGATGATGTGGCTGACGCTGAACCCACAGCTACCGAAGAGGCTGAGGTGGATTGAAACGCTGATGATGAGGCAGCTGCCTGAGATGAGGACAGTGATGAGGTGGCCGTTGTTACCATGGTGGGTTGTCCAGTTTTTGAGCGTAACGAGGAATTGTGTAATTTTGATAAATCTGTGTTAGTACTTTTGGCGGCTGTCACTTCAGCAGCCTCGTTGCCGACTAGAACTGTACAGGGGGCAGAGGGAGACCAATGAAGTACACCAAAACCTTTTTAAACAATAAAAAAGAAATACATAAATTATAGATATGTTTTTTTTCGATTATGCCAAATCTTACCTGTTAAAAATATTAACAAAATACACATGGCTACGAATATTGAAACGGCTACAATGGCGACGCATTTAGCTGAACAGCGGGCTGCTAAATCTTTGCGAAAGTTCATGGGTGCCGAATAATGATGAGAAGGTATGCCGCTCATAACACTGCGGGGCGGAAGCACAGGACCCATACAATTATTTGCCGAACGTTCGTAACCTTTTAAGGTATCCTTGGTGGGTGTCGAACAAGCCGAACCACTTTTGTAGTCAATGGGTGATCCCTTGTTCATGTCTGCAATGATAAACAATACACAAATAAACCATTAATTTAAGTTTCAATACTGTAATTCGAATCAAGGTTTTATTTTACTACTTTTTATAAAAAAAAGGAAAAAAAAACACCAAAAAAGGTGCCGAAGTTAGAGGAAAAATCAATTAAATCTTTGTAAGGGCTTAAGGCCAGAATAGAGAAAAAGGTTATAAAAAAGTATTTCTAAAGGAAACCCATTAAAATCACACCTAAATCCCAACACGTAAGTTTTTATACGATCCCTGGTAAGTCTTGCTGGGCGATTTTTGTAACTGATAACGAAACTAAAAGGGGGGAAAAAAATTGAACACGCAAATTTTTTTTGTTATTCTTTTTATTTTTGGAGGG
The DNA here is from genome assembly GCA_932526305.1 of Epicampocera succincta. Taxonomy (NCBI): domain Eukaryota; kingdom Metazoa; phylum Arthropoda; class Insecta; order Diptera; family Tachinidae; genus Epicampocera; species Epicampocera succincta. The sequence continues at coordinate 9,394,395 of OW052035.1, read as the reverse complement.
AATCATTTGAGTATGACAAAGTCTTGGGTGTATTTTTTTCCATTATCAAATACTTATTCAGATTACTCGTTATATAAAGGACTTAACTTGCTAAAGGAATAACAAACAAACTGTCAATGAACATAACCTCAAACATGGGCCATGGCTTTAGCATTTACTTTTTATCGCAGAAGATTTTGTTGTCAATATCTGTTTTCCCTTGAGCTTTTTTTTGCGGGAGCAGCATACAATTTTTCCCCTCTACAAACAAAACACAGAAAAAAAGTACCCCTTAACAAAAAAAAAAAAAAAATCTAAAATACTGACCACCAAAAACCGGACGTACCAGAAGCTAAACTTTGTATGGCAACACTTTCAAGTGTGGGCTTTTGTTTGCGGGAGTGTGTTTGTGTCTGGCTGGTTGTATTTCTATCATTCGCTTGACGCCATATTTGATGATAATTCGATTAAGTGACGTGCAAGTAACAGTGGCAAATAACCAGCCAGCCTGCCCGAAAGCTTTGCACCATTTAAACATTCAGACCGAATATTTATGCTGCCACTAGAGTTAAGGGTGCGTTAGATTTCTTTTTTCGTCTTTTTTCCCTACTTGTTCATATATTGTACATTCTTACTCATCTCCATTTCCAAATGTTTTATCTTTCTATACAAATATTTTTTTCTTTATATTTTTATATTTATGTATAAGAATAGGAAGGAAGAAAAAGGGATTGTCTGTTGGAAAGTTAAGTTGACGGTCTGGCGTATTTTAAGCTGCATATCGATAACGTTTATAATCACATTACCAGCCAGCCAGACATATAATAAAATTCTCATTTTAATTTTTTTCCAAATGAAATTGTATTTTTTTTTATTTAAAAAACAAAACAACGAAAAAATATACATATTTTCAAATAATCATTTCAGCACTCTGTAGATTTAGGAAAAAAAAAGGAGGTTTTTATTTCTTAAAAAAAAAGGTGACAACGTTTTTTCTTACTTAGACAAAAATGCAACTAATTTGCCAACTCAATGCCAAGCAAAATAGCCAGGATTTTAATAGGGGCTTTTTTCTGCAAAAGTACTCGTATATCTGTGTTTTAATAGGTTAAAAATAAAAAAAAAACGAACCTGATAAATTGCTGCTCTCACAATATTTTGTGGAATTTATCAATTCATTTTGGTATAATTCCTGGAACAACCTCTTCATTCCAAAGCTGACATGAAAAGTTGTAGAGGAATCGAAAAACTTATTATTGATCATTTGCGTCATCAGGTGCCATCACCTACTTTGTGACAATCAATTTCTAGCTATTCACAATATTTGTAAGTCGCGGTTTTGCCTGCTGGAATTTATACTGGTTTCAGTAAAGCATTTGATAAGTTCCATCTTCCAGCTTCTGATGCAAAATTTTTTTAATTGAATCAGTTCATAGTTTAGGCCATACAAAATGGATTTTATAAAAATATGCCATATGAAAGACTTTAGATACTGGTTTATGTCAGGCAAGTCATCTTGGTCCACTATATAAGTTTATGTATTTTTTCTTGCGACGGAGCCATTGAAACGTATGTAGTTCAAGTACTTTAGTTTATGGTACTTTTATGAGTTGGACTTTGTTTGTCAGTAAGGGCAAATCCACTAGCAATAATATCAAGATGACATTTGGCTTCGGTATAGTGTAAAAACTGAATAAGTAAAGAAACCACTTCTCATATTTTGCTTGTGTAAATTGCAATACTGTGCTTCCATTTCGCATACAGCTTGACTAACCTCTTTGAGTAATACATGATTATAATTAAGGATAAAGCTTGTTAGCCAGTGCTGGAAAACAACTAGTATATAGAAATCAAAAAGACAACAGTGTTGCAAAATTGTTATAAAATAGTGGTTGCATTTAATATTTTAATTAAAAAGCTGGATACGTGTGTAAATGAACGGTGACAAATTAAAATTTATAAAAAATATAGTCGACAATGATAGTGATTGCAAAACCGGGGGCCGAATTGCGGCAAACGTAGTTGAGTAAAATTGTTCGAACATTACCTTCTTTGGATTGTCGCATTCGCATATCGTTATCGAGTAAATACTGTGATATTTGAGATTAGCGAGCGTGTATTCGAGTATCAGCTGTTCAAATGTAGTCGTTATCTCAAGTGCAATCGCAAATCTAACGAATAAAAGAATCTGCTCATTGTATTTGATTATTCGCTAACAAGAGCAGTAATTTGGCCCCTGTTTCGTTTGCATTCTAAAATTATAAATTATAAATTTATAACCTAAAATAATTAGTAAACAAATCGTACTACGAACAGAGCAGGCAACATTCCTGGTTTTTACATTTTATAATGCCGGTATTAAAAGTGCTGCCATTGTACACGTATCTAGTCTGTAAGAGTTATTCAAGTTATTGGGAAAACTGCAACATGGCTTGAAATTGTTAACAGAAGTTGCCAGAATTTACTCGTATCCTACAGAAATCGTTGCCTAATTTCAGCTGTTTAATGTTTCACAAAAAAACCGCTAAAAAATACTGTTTTATTTTAATTAAATTAAATTTTAATTACTGTAAATAGGCTTAAGAATTATATTTCAAAATAATTATGTATGTATATATTTAGCATAATGCTTTCAGCTAAGCCACTTGCTTTTATATTGATGGCACGAACAAGAAAGAAGGTAAAAGCTGCGCTTCACCGCAAAAAACCACTAGTGTACATACAATTTATGTATGTATTTGATATTTTTTGATGAAAAGCCCACATTTATAAAAAGTTTCAGTCAAGTGTACTTTAATAACTAAAGCAGATTATATTAACAGACATTATTACACTTATTCCCCACTGTTTTTGTGAACGCGCGCGTACACACACCCAGTTGATAAGTAGGAATTTATATGAGAAAAGTGCACAAAAAAAAAAAAAAAAGAAACAAGAAAAATAATAAGAAAATTTATTTTTAATTACTTATCTGTGCATACATGAAATGTATTTAAGAAAATCTTTAATAGACTCTATCAAAAGGAAAAGTAAAATAAGAAGGTTAAGCAGCGAAATCAAAAGAAAATAAAAATGGTGAGTAAAAAACTCAAATCAGGTGGTGGATATTTAATTAAATAAATACTTTTTTTTATATTTCACTTCAAGTGGGTATTCCTTGCCTTAATCCAGCAATTACCACGCAATTATTGTCTGGGAAACTTGATTTATTTGAACAAGACGTTTAACGTGATTTAAAATTTTCAGCAGGATGTTTTGTGGTTTCAGCTAAAATAAACGTCGAAGTCGAATTTCAAAGAGATTTACGAAATAAGAAAGGAATGCTGTATAAAAAACGACAATTATAAGTTAAACGATAGATAAAAAACTTTTTCAAAGAAAATTTTTTTTGTGAAAATTTTTATAAAAGAATATTTTAAAAAACAATTCCCCTTGAGACGAAGACAAATTTTGTTAAAGAGAAATATTTTTATAGAACAATTTTCACAGGATTAATTTTGCTGGCAGTTTCTTTTTTAAGAATAATTTTTAGAAAAAACTTCTTTTATGGAAAAATTTATAAAGTGAAATAATTTTTTTGCATAAAAAATCTGCATGGAAAACTTTTTAATAGAAAGATGTTGGCTGGCATATAGGATAGTTTTTATGAGTTTTTGCAGAAAGCATTTCTTTTTAGAAAAATGTATAAAGTAAAAAATTTTCTATGAAAAAAATTTATAAAAAATATATGAAGCAGAAGTTTTCGTATGGAAAAATTCAGTAGAAGAACACATTTCTATAGAAAAACTTGTCAAATAAAGATTTCTTACACAAAAAAATTTTTGAGAGAAACAATTTCCTATAGAAAAGAATCCAAAAGGAAAATTTTATTTATAAAGGGTGTTTATTATAGTGGTATACAACTTTACGTTGGCAACACGCTTTTAACGGGCGGCCATTTTGTCAGTTTGGTTTAACATTTCAACATGCATGGACTGAAGCCTTAACAACTCTTTCAAATTGTGCAAATTGGTTTTGAAACAAGATTGCCGTTGGTCCCGATTTTCGTTGGCTGATTCTGGTGTTATTTGTTTTTTATTGATTAACACACTTTTATGTTTTTCTGTATAAAAGAAAATATTTCTTGAAGAATTCATTGCTAAACAGGTGTCTGGTAAAAAAATAAATTTAAAAATTTTTTTGGGAAAACCCTTTTTTTCAAATTTTTTTTTGCAACTTTTTTTTTTTTCATGAAATTATTGATAGCAGCTCAAATATCACTTTGCCTAAGGATCTGGTTAAATAATTTTTACAATGTTATTAAATACTTATCAGTGAATGCTGACTTTCAACACAGCTGTGCTGATTGACTTTACAACTTTCCTGGTTTTTCTTTCTGTTTTACTTTAATTATCGTGAATGTTTTTTTCTTCGCAATTTTATTTAACAGTTTAATTCCATCGAAATGTTATTTAATAGCAATTAAGTTCATTTATCAAACTTTACTAAAACTGCTGCCATATTAGTGCAGATAGATAACGAAAAAAGATTTCTTAAAACTGTAACCGCAGGATAAAGTATTTTTCTTTTCAAATGTATGTAAGTATGTATGTATGTATGTATAAGGTTTTTCTTTAATAAATAGAACTAGCAGCAAATATATAATGTTATTTTTGGGGGGGATAAATGCTATTGAAACCCTAACTAAGTTAACTGTGGCTTAAACGTTGGCAAATATATTGTTGTTGGTGAGTGGAATAACGCAACATCTTGGCTGGCTGGCGTGGAAGTAACACGTTCAGACTTCAATTAAACCATATAACTTGTGGGTTTTCAGTCGAAACTATATTTTAGTTCATTTATTCATTTACTCTTTTCCCTTGCACTCACACATATATACATTCATATGTATAATTTTTAACTTAAACATGTTTTATACATTACGCTCAGGAATTAATTGCATTTATTGAAGTATTAAAAACTTTCCAACATCAATTAAATGTTTAGTATTTAGTTTTTGTTATTTTCTACTATTTTATTAACTTTTACTCTTCCCACATAAAGCATGCATGTGCATGTTCTTATGCTATATGCTATACATACATACATACATATATAGTTACAAATATTATAATTTTTTTATTTTAAAACTTAATTAAATTGCTGCTGGAAAAAATTATATGTATGTATATGTATGAACACAAGTATGTATAATTACAATCAATTTTTTTCATTTTTACTTACATACATACGACATTGAAAGCAAGAAGCATTTGTTACTCATTATCATGGCAATACAAATGAAGGCAAATTGTTTAACAGGGAATTTACAAAGTTCTTATTGCTGTCATTTAAAGAAAATAATTCTTAACGTCAAGCCAAATAAGAGCAAGAGCCTAAAGTACGAAATCAATATTAAGTGAGATTTTATTAATATTAATTGGTTGAATAATTTTTATGTATATAATACTACATATTTATTGCAGGTATTCGGTCTATAGCTGTCATTTATTGTTCATTGAAAAATGAACAGCAAAAGGTTCAGCAAAGAAAATGACCGGTTAAAAAGGCTTAATACTGAAAAAGAAAATTATTAGCTCAGACATACACATGTACACATTTGCCAATTGTAATAAGAATCTGATCTTATATACGCCAGCATCATTTATTATGTTGGTAATACTGGGGAAACCGAGTAGGAAGGGTTGGTTTTCAACGGAAAATGCTGTATTAAAGTTTTTATAAAAAGTCAGAAAAATACCTCAAGTTCGAGAAAAATTCCAATTCTAATTGTTAACTATTGTTTATTAAGGTGTAAATATGTACATAATTATTGTTTTATAATTATTTATTGTTTTATATTAAATAAACCAACAGTAAAGTTATTCACTCATAAGATTTATTTCAACGAAAATTTGTATGAAAAAAATTTATCAGAAATTGTTTATTCAGGGCTTGACAAAAAATTTTATGTCTCATGAGTGAAGTTTATAGCTTTCCATAAATTGATCACCGTTATATAAATATGTATGTATGTAGGTACAAAAATCAACAACAACTCTTGATGAAAACAACAAGTGAAGATTTGTTTTTGCTTCTGATTATTAAATTTACCGTTCAGTTGAGAGAGAAATCCATGTAAAGCTCTAGTTTTGTTGTTTTAATATGTAAACAAAACCAAAACAAATATGTAATCAGTTTCTGTTCTTGTATTCAATGTAAAATTTGCTGGAATAGCCACCGTTATCAAAGGAGTTGCCAGTATGTCGTAATACATAATAGCCGTTACAGGTGATGTGTGTTATTTTCTGTTATATTATTATACTAAAAAATGTTTTAGGGTGTATTTTGAATTTTGCTCGCTTCTTTAAAGATTTGCTAACAGATGAGTGTTTATAATTTTCGGCATTAAATTTTCCCCGAAAATAAAAAAATTTTGCTATTTTACCTTTAGCCTCAGCTTTTGAAAACTTTATTTGATTTATATATATTTTATCTGCTTTTTAATGAGTTATCTTAGCCCATTTGCTTAACGCTTTGCATTTTACTAATTTTCTGCTAAGATTGATGAAAATTCATTAAAACTCAGCATTAATCAAATACTTCTTAGTTTAGGTTTACAGAAAAGGTAGGACAAAAAACCAAATAATTTAATGCCTTTGCTTTGGCTTAACATCCTTTTTGGTTCCTAAAATAAAATTTATCAACAGGGTTTAATTTTCGGTTGAAGAAGAATAAAAATAACGACGAAAAGAAACAACAAAGTTTTAAACAGTTTTACAGTTATATTTTGGCATGCAAATTAATTGCCTGCTGTCTTAGCATTTTCATTTCCGTTACATTACCAACAACAATACGAAAATAGCAAGAAAGAGAGTGAGTGAGAGGAGAGAGTGGCATAGCCAGAGCTGGAGGATGGAGTATTAAACAAAGTTGTAATGGTTGGAAATTTTTGGCATGTACATAAACTAAGTGTTGGAAAATTTTGGTTTTTATTTTAAAACTTTAAAAAGGATTTTGTGCTTAGACTAAACAGTTTCCGTTACAAAACAATAAAAGAAACCAAGTTTTTTGCATCAAAGATGCGGAGAGAGAGAGAGAGAGAGAGAGAGAGAGAGATGTGTGAGATGTGTGCCGGCAGGTTTAAGTTTTGCAACAACCAAAATAATACACACATATATACATATGTATGTATGTATGTATGTGAAACATCATTTGACTTAAGTTTGTTAATTGTCTGCCAATGAAGAAAAACTTTTATTTGGGGGTTTTTTAGGGGATAAAATGTAGTAGAAGATAAAACCTTATAAATTATAGCAATTTAATAAGTTTTTAAATGTACGCATCCCGTTTCTTAAGCTTAGCTAAAACTCAAAATCACATATTTCTTCGAAGAGGAAAAGGTTTCTTTTGTTTTCACTCAGCCCCCGGAGCATTTAACAAGAAGGATGTCTTTAAGGAAACAAATAAATATTCATCCCCTTTTCAACAAATCTTCAGACAAGGTTAAATTTAACTAAAAAGTTATTGGCTTTTTAAAAAAAAATGAAAAAAAAAAATCTTTTTCTTTTCTTTCACATAAATAACAATGTTATTTATGCTGGATAACAGGTGATTTATTAAGACATTTTTCAGTAAGAATCACTTATTATTTAAAACACTTATTATCTACAACTAATTTCATTACAATTTCACTCCATTGCCCGCACTTTGCAATTATTACTGCCAACGTGTTTTTACCAAATAAATTGCCTCCCTGATGTGACAGCCTTGTGACTGCCAAAAAATCTACATTTCTTGTTATTTTAAGCGGCAAAATGGACAAAAATTTTTGGTTTTTGCTATTAATTTACTTTATTGTATATTTTCGGTTTTTTGAAGTAATAAAAATAAACATATTCATTTATTTTACATATTGATTATATTTACGGTTTAGTGGCAGTTTTAATGTGGTATTTGAAATCAATACTTCGAAAACAACCAAACCACCCCCTGAATCCAATACTTGTGTTTTCACTGAATTTTTTCGTTTAGCTTAATTTTCAAAATATATTTTTTTTTGTTAACGCATTTGCAAATAATTTTTAAAAATTTACAAATAAGAGAATTTGATTTTTTAACACAAATTCATTTAATTGCAAAACTTTATAAAGAAATAATTTTTTATCATACCTAATACTGACTTGGGTTATTTCGCCGAAGGTATAAGTGTTCTCTTTTAGCCAAGTGGGCCATTTTCAAGTTTAATTTGGTAAGTTTTGCCGTAACCATTGGAAAATCTTAAGCGTTGGCTTTTGGTTGTCTTTTTATTTTCCTTAAAATAATCATTTGTATACAATTTAGCATTAGTATTTATTAAAAACCCGTTACAACAAACATTACTACAATATGTTGCCAAATTTAGACATTTCCTTTTTTAAACGCACACACACACACACACATAATACAAATGAAATTTTTAAATGTCTCAGGAAATATGTTACCTTTGTGTTTTTCTTAATGACATTTAAATGTCATGTGTATGTACATACATATATATACTTGTGTCTCTAAAGTTTTTGCTGTTGTCGTTTTTTATACTTAAATAATTTCATTTGTGTAGTAATAATGTTTGAGTAAAACCAACAAAATCCATTAAACACAGCTGCATTATTTTTGTAATTTCTTAAATTGCTTTCTTTTTTATATTTTCTTTCAGCGAAGATTTTTAATTTTATGATTTAAGTATGTGTGTAATTTGTTTTTTATTAGATAATTTTTATGTTTTAAATTTTCTATTCGGAACATTTAGAAAAACATTATCCCATAAACAAGGGGAACAGAATCAAATTTCGCTATAGACTTTGTTGAGAATCCATTGAATATTAATGCATAAAGGTGTGTACAGACGACTGTCAACTTTTATCATGTTGTCATTAAAATATGCTTAAAAATCTGTTACATCTATAAAAGCGGTCAAATTTTGTCTTATAGCGTCAACAATAGTGTCAGACTTGTGACAATTGTGTAAATTTACTGCTTGAAAAAAAATTGCTCTGCTGCTGGAAAAGTAAATCTGATGTGTGTAAACTGGCACTACATATAGGACCTATTTTGCTATTGTTTTTGTTTTTTGTTTTTTGGTAATCCAAACTAAAAAGTGAACAAACCTGTGGACTACAAATCTGTGAACAGTGAAAACAGTTAACACTTCTGCCCATTTGCTGTCCTCCACTCCACCGGCAACTCCTGTGTGCCCTCTGTGCTACTAATATATTTTCAGATGATTGTCGGGCTATGAAATTATGCCCATTTACCAATTTATTGCCAGCAAATTGTTATATCTTAAAGAATTCCAGCTTAAGTTTGGTATTGAATTGTTAAGAATTTCCTTCTTTTTTTGTTAAACAAAGTAATTTCTAACTTTTGTTTTCAGCTTAAACAAAATAAGTTTCTAATCTAATATTTCGTTTAAGGTTCTTTTTCTTGCAGGCAAAACCACCATTAATTAGATTGGCCCCTTAAAGTAGGCCAAGTCTTTCAAATGCATCCGCCAAAGTCAACACTTCCGTTAAGCACAAGCACCAACACAACCCTAAGCGTAATTATATTAAAGTATTGTTGTTGGGGTTTAACATAACCTTAGTTTTGGTTATAGCAAATAACGCAAATTACTAATTTAATGCCTTAAATTAATTTAAATTTTTAGTTTACATTTATTTATATTAATAGTTATTTAATTCCTTGAAATAAATTTATATAGATCTGTTTTTATATTGTACATATATTTATTATTTAATATTTTATACATACTTTTTAATTTATATGTATTACAAATATATAAATATATACATATTTATACATTTACATAAATAAGTTTGTTTGCTACAAACTTTTGTTGGCTTTTTTTCCTGCTCTTAATTCCATAATATGCGTCTATTTTATCATTTAAAGTGTTTGTTAAACAGAAAACACATAAATTTATGTGCATTTATTAAAAAATAAACATTAATTTCAATTAATTTCGATAATTTCCATTAAATAAATTAAAAGTTTAAAGTGTATAAGTATTATAATTATTGGTTTTTGGTTATATTTGTGTTTGTTGCAGTTTTTGTTGTGCCAGTCATAGATTTTGTTGTTGTTGCTGCTGTTTTTAAACCGTAGAAACAAACAGCAACAACAACAAAAAAATTGAACTGAAAAATACGGCCAATATTAAATAATAAATGGCAGAAAAATAATAATGTACAGTTCATTAAATAATAAAAAAGTTTTGCTACTGGCATATCGTTAGCTGAAAATCAAAATGCATTAACTTTTTTATCTGGTTTCTTTTGTTGGCTTCAATAAAAACCATTTAATTCATTTAATTGCAGGAATTTGGAAATCATTAATGGGAGCGACAAATGAACTTCGGCAAATAAAGTTCAGAAACAAAAATTGTAACTGTCCTCCTAAAAGGTGATCATTTTCGTTTCATATGTGTGTGTCGTAAGTACATTGAGCGAAAACATTACTGAAAGCCCAAGAAACTTTAAATTAAACTTTTTCGATTTATATCGATATATTTTCTTTCCTTTTTTTTTTTTTTTGGTAAACAAATATTAAATTTTAAACCGGATGAAAAGTTAATTTTGTTAGTTTTATTTTTTTAATAATTGTTGGTTTTTCCGATATATTCTTATACACGTATTCAAAACGTGGTACGTAATTCAAGTTGTTATACATCATTATTCTCAAATATTTAATTTATTTCAGAAGAAGAGCAGCAGAGAAGAAAACTTTAATGTTTTCAATATTTCGTAAATAAAATTGAACTTCTTTAATTTGACTTATTCAATAGGCAATTGTGTATAAATAGACACAACTCACTTTTAACCCTTCGAAAATACTCTTTGTCGTTTATTTGCCGGTTTATGTATGTATGTGTGTATGTTTCTATGTATAATGAAGCAAATTTTCTTTCATTTCATTTATACTCTCGACAACAATAATATGAAAGAAGTTGTGTTCCTTTTAATTTCAGAGCTCAGAACTGCAATAATATGAGCATTTACAAAATTCCGTCCACATTTACGTACATAAACTAACGGTATGTCAACTTTACAGTAATTTTTTTTTTCCTACAGCTGTTAATTGTCAGTTGGTTGCGTTATTATCAGATGCCACAACTTCCCGTGCTTATTTTTTTTTTTGGGAAAAATTACTGGTATTTGTTGGTGGCACTATTAACAGATCCCACAACGTTCTTTTTAGGGGAAACGTGCTGTTTGCATTAGGATTTGGTTTTGTGGGGGTTTCTTGACAATTTTTGTGATAACTTTTAATTAATGTTCAAAGTTTTGTGAGGAAATATTTTTCCAGTTAATTTTACGTTAGAACTTTGACAGCACATACAATTTTTTTTCTATCAATGTATGTCAAACTTTTCAAATTATCAACAAAAATATCAACAAATTTTCTAATAAAAATATTTCAAATAATTGTCAATTTTAAAGTTGCCAACTAAATCTCCAATGTTGATTTTCTTGCTGTATGTGGGTAAGTGAGTGAGTGTGTGAGTGTGCGAATGCGTGTCGAACACCCCACTTTGCTGGCTGCTTTTAATTGCAATAAATGTCAAATATTGTTTTGTAAAAATTTTGCACGTACAAAGTTTTATCTCAATTTTAGAATAATATATAAACAAACAAAAAAAAAAAAAAATTTTATAAAATAACTAAAAGAATTTGCCAAACTCTTCCATGTGGTAACATTTAATTTTGTGTTTTTTTTTTTGGAAATTGGCACATCAACATTTATCCTTAGCCAAAATAAAACATAAAGTTGTTTGTTTTTTGCCGAACAAAATATCGAACACGTTCCTTGTTCTATAAACTTCATAGCAATATATTTAGCTCAAAACAATCATTTCATTTTGTTTTTTGAACTCTCTACGATGAACTTAAAAATAAAACTTTTTTCAATTTTGTAACAAGAAAAAAAGTTCTTGCACTTTTTTTCTTTTCTATTTTCATTTTATCGTTGATTTTTATTTTATAGTTTCGCATGATTTTCAACTGGTTTATTTTATTGTCATATCAACAAAAAGAAAAAAAAAGAACAAAAACAGCAAAAAAGTTTTGCAACAGACGTAACTTCTCTGTTGTCTCTGCTGCATGCACATAAAACATGTAATTATTTGGAAAAATAAGTTTTAAATTAAAAAATGTGTAGCAATAAAATGGAATATATAAACTTTTAATCAAAAGCAATAATTAAAATTACGTACTAATAACAGTCTGGCAGCTTTGAAAATGTTGACAAAAAAAATGTATAATGAAGCTCAAACAACTGGTGTGTACCAAGTTGAAGTTGAAATTTAATAAATGACATGTGGATGTTGACCGAAGCCAGCAGAAGTGTCGCGTCCTTAACTTGCAGAAGAAAAATATTTAGAGAAGTGTATTAATGAAATTATATAATAATCCTATCATTATTGGATTTGGCCAATTACAACTTCATTCTAATTTTGAGCAAAAATCACTCAAAAATTAACAATGTTATACAAGTAAATATCCTATTAACAGTTATAAGTTTAATTTAATAAGATGTTTTGAATTCTTTCAATTTATTTAATCTATAACAAATTTTGCATCTTGTCCTTGACTATTTTTAATCCTTTGTTTTTAATGTGCGATAAACACACATTTATGCAGCTACTGATTTACTTTCTTCAATTGTGTCGCAAGTTTTTCTATAATTATATCTGTTTTAAATGATCAGATTAATGTTTTTAATATGCATTAATAAACAAAAGCTCTGCTTAGACATGCTTAGTCATGGCGACGACATAATTTAAATAAAGGTTAAGTTATATGTGTGTTTGTATGATATATAAAGAAATTCCTGTTTATAGGTTAATAATTGAACAATATTTCAGATTCACAAACAACACAAGGCTTGTGTTTCTGCTCAGAAATACTCTGCATTAAACAAAAAAACACTATATGAAGTAGAATTAGGAATGACGTCTGAAGAAGGAACATTATTTTATGTATTTGCAATAATTAACACAAAACAAATCGGAAGAGTATATTTTAATAACTCTAATTACAAGTGTATTAAAAATGTAAATAAATGATAATAAAACAAATAAAACAAATTAAAATAGAAAAACATTTAAATAAAATAAAGTAAAACGAAATAAAAAACCGAAAAATGAAGTAAATTAATATTTTAGAATAGAATAAAAAAAATATAAAATAAAAAAAAATCGGAAGACTAGAATTTAAAAAAAATATTAAATTAATTATGTTTGTAATATTCCCTAAGTCTTTTATTTTTATTTTTTGTAAACAATTTTAATTATAAAAAGTTTAAGTATTTCATTTTAGAAAACTTTTTAAGAAAAAATCTTTATAACATTTTTGGTTTACAAAAAAAAAAAAAACTCCAAAGCCACGACAATATTTCACTGGCAGCCTTATTTTTCTTTTGTTTATGCTTAACAGGAAATTTAACAAACTAAATTTCTTTTAAATAGCCTTTAAAGAGCCTCGTATAATATTTTTCCATATAAATTTTGCCATATTGTTTAGGGTTTCTTAAATACCTAAAGTTTATAAGAGGCAGTTAAGAGCTTAAACGAAATGCCCCCATGGTGAATAAAATATAATGCGATAAAGTAAAAACCCATTTTAATGTTAAATTTGATAAAACACAGATTAAAAAAAACTAATTTAATCTCTTATTGAAAGTATTTTTTTTATTCCATTAATTTTTTTTTTTTTTGGTTTTATTAAAACCACCATGTGGCAGAAAACCTCATCGCAAAACCATCGTTAATTTGTTTGTAAATTTTTTTTATTTAAAACAAATTGAAAAACTGTCACTTCGTGTAAAATACATTTATTTTAATTATTAAAAAAAGGGAACATCAGTAAAAAATATAGCATTTGATTTAAATAATAAATAAAAACCAGGCAAATTTTCTTTTTATCTTTTTTATATTTTTTTAATTATTTGTAGAAAGTATATAAATTCATTTACATTTTTTTTTATATTAACATTATAAAAAAGTGATATTTACAATATCATGATTAGTTAAAATCTATTTATTTTTGTGTATTTTTTAAGGATTTTACTTAAATTTTTGGTTTTTTAAATGGAAGTGTGAGAGTTCGTCTCAAGTTTATTTGGTTTATTTAGTTATTTTCATATTTAAATATGTATATTTACAATTTATCACCACAAAAACAATTAATTATAGACTGATTTCAAGCTGATGTTTTCAAACTTCATCTGGCAACTCCAATTCCATGTTTATCACCCATTTTATCATTTAAATGATTTAAATGTACAAAGAGAAGAGCAAATCTTTGACAGCAGCAAAAGGAAAAAAAGTGCCAAAAAAAATACCAACAACAAAACAATAATGAAACAATATTAACAGTAAGTAGCAACAACAAAATGAAATGACACTTTATACAACTACTGTCAATTGTTAAACAAGCAGCAAACCGGATGTTATGAAAAAATAAACACATGCATATGCAAAATTGAGTATAAATTATATAATATTAACGTGTTTTATACGAAAAATATGTTTTCCCGTTTTTCGTTTTGCAAAATGCTTTGCTTTTGTCAAGGATATGCATATGTTTATCAAGTTAACGCCACGACTACAAATGATAAACGGACAAAATGACATCTAGACAGAGCCACACAGACGCTCCCGCTCCCATTTGTATCTCCCTATTGATATTATAAATTCTCAATAGAACACACACACACATACATACATGCAAACAAATAAACGCTACAGCGCGACAGCCATCTGTCACATTAAAATGTTCAATTGCAAGGCACAAAAGCGGGCACGACACAAAAGCTTAATGCCACATACATACATACATATAATATATATTTTACCATACGGGTCCTTTTGGCAAAGCTTGTGTGTGTATGAAATGAAATGAAATAAAATTAAAAAAACTGTATAAATTTGCTACTTGCACAATTATTGTCTCATAAAAAGTAATTTATATTAAAATCAAACCGCCGCTTATAATTTTATTATTATAATAATCATTTGTTCAAACCTTTCATGCCACCAGCCTCATTTTTCTCACTTACTCCCGGTATGTGGGTAAATCTGTATGTATGTATGTACATATGTGCGATTACATGTGGCGTGTTGTTTTTTTTTTGTTAATGCTGTTTTTGTTTTAATGTTTATAATGAAAAGTATAACAAAAGCTTATAGTACATAAATATAAATTTTTTGATTCACTACTCAACTTAATCAATCGGGCATAAAGTTTAATTACATTTATTTATGTGTGTGCGCCGTTTTTTTTCTTTTTTGGCCAACCGCGCGCAAAATAGAGATAAAATTGCAAACATTAAATTAAACAAAAAGGAAAAAAGGTGTGAATAATATATTATGGTGAATTAAAATGTACATGTTTTAAAGCGAATGATTTAAATTATAAGAAAACATCACAAACAACAAAGTAAACAAAATAATTTACGTTTTGTGTACCTAATTATCTACATATGTATCTATATATGCATGTACATATGTATGTATGTAGGACATACAGTGGACGTTCAATAGTATAAATTATTAAACATTAGTCTGTTTCGTGATAAGAATTGAAAATACCCTGAGTTGCTTTTAAAGCTATAAAACTTCCAATAGGCATAATAGGCTGTCATACTACTCAAGACAGTTTAATTTTTTTCAGTGTACTTTGCCTAATCATTATAAAAAAGCCTAACCAGAACAACGTAATTTTATTTTCAAAGACTATTTCCGTCAAGTTTGCGGTGCTGAAAATATTTCTCGATAGCAGGTCATACGCTACTCTGTATATCGATTTTGGAGCACATATTTTCTTTGTTATCGAGTCCATTTACACCGAACATATACTGGGCATACAAAATCAGCCATCGCTGTTGTAGATGTGAACGTGACAGCGAACTGCAATTTATTGAAGTCTGCCTCTGCTTCTCGACTATTTGGAAAATTGTGAGAAAAGTTCTTTCTCTATATCCGTATAAGATCCAACTGGTGCACAAATTTAGGCCAGCAGCAGTCGCTGAGTGGGCTGAAAATCAATTGGAAGTTGAAACAGAGCAGCTTTATCATCCAATCAACGCCAATAATGAGTCTCATGAGTGCCGGCTGAACATATAGTGACAGTGTGAAGCGGTCTGATTGGAAATTTTTCTGTTCGACAATGTCGTAAACACCTTCAAGTCTATACTTAGACGATATAACTTTAGGAGTTAAAATCCCAAATTATATATGCATTTACAATTATCTTATTTTTCATTTTCTCGGCTGGGAAACTATAAACTTTTTACTGAGACACCCTGTACCTGCTCGTCATTGACTGAACTCTTTTCAAATCAAAAAAAAATTGTTAATTTTTTTTTTTGCATAATTTGTTCCACTTATTGGGCGTTTTCAATTAACGTTTCCATTCTTAAGATTTTTTCCGTAATTTTTTTCTTTTTTTTTATATATTTACACCGTGGTAATAAATTAAAAGATAATTGAAGTTGATAACAATCCTATTTGGACTTTAATTTATATGGATAATGTGTGCGTTTTAAAAGGACATTATGCTTTTGCTAAATAGCAGAAAGAAAAAAAAAAACTAAATCACTACCAAAACTAATTAATTTCGTTTTTTTTTACCAGCGTGTGTGTTGCTTTTGCTGGTTTTTTATTTATTGAAAAATTTTGTATAATAAGTCTAAAACGGAAATTAAATTTCCCTTTATCTTTAGTTTGTTTATTTAATTTGGTTTTTCCATATTTTAACAGTTTTTTTTCCCCTGTTGACATTGTGCGATAGATGGTCATTTGACAGGCGTATTGTAGGATATTGTATAAAAATTTTGTGCAAAGTTTTAACGGAAATTAATTTTATAATCAATTCTTTTCACAACAAAAAAAAAAAAAAAAAAAAAAAACAGATCACAAATACTCGCAGTTGCACGTAAAGTGCTTTATAAAAATCGTTTTATTAATGAGTTTTAGGGAAATTTAAGGCAGCCATAATTTTGACGAAACATTTAGGAGGCTTTTTTTTTAATTTTCATAATAAATGAAATGGCTTTGAATTTATACTTTTGTTTTTGTAATGAATGGACAACACATATTTGTTTTGTAAAACAAATTTTTCTGGTTCAAAAAATCATTATTATTTATTTTTTTTAGAAACTTTATCATGGTTTCCTATATAGACATTAATTAGTATTAAACCTTTTGTCACTGCTTTTGTAGTAAAAAATATATGTATTTCTTTATGTATAAACAATAATGTTACTAAGTAATTTATAGACGTTTGCATGTGTTCAGGCCCATCAATGTCATATAGGATGATTTTAATTATTAATACTAAATTATTCATTATAGATTCGCGTTAAATAAGATAGAAAAACCGTTCACTGATTAAATTCATATTAATGGTTTTTTTCCTTAAAGTGTGGCTCCACATGTCTAATATCTCAAAAACTTGGCATTACTAAACAATAAGCAATTGGACAGCATAAAGCTGCACCCTATTGTTAATGTTTTGTTTTTTCTTTTTTTTTTTTGAACGTGTCAATTTTTGTAGGATTTTGTTTTAATATTTTATTAATGGCCAAACATTTTTAAAATGTTATTGACAATTATTGTTCATTTTAATAAATGTTAAGCATACAATTTTGTACAAACTTCAATTAATTATAGTTTTTATAAACGTATCTATATAGATATAAATCTCGTCGGTTGCATGTTTTTAGTTTATTGTAGCCAGTTCAAATGTTAATATGTATTTAATTTTGTTTTCCATAATAATTTAAACAGTTTTTATTCACTCGTTGTCATGTTAATTGCATATTATTATTATTAATACCCTAAAACGAGTTGTATCAATCATTAATTAAATTAAGTAAAACTAATTAAATGGTTGTTTGAAAAGTCATGGTAGCCTATTTTGAAGATTTCTTCCATCCACTAATAACTTCAATTTTTGTTTGTTTTGATAGCAGCTAGAATTGATATCTTTCACATGTTATATATCGTTAGTTGAAGTTCTAAACCATACACATATGTATGTATGTAAATAGGAAAAAAATTAACTCCTGTTCATGTCCTCTCCACATCTTTCTTTCGTATTTAAAAAAATCAAGCATTTCATAAGTGAACATCGAAAGTGTGTCAGTATAAGTGCCAGTTTCACAATATGCTACAATATTGTGTTGTTTCCACATTAAAATAGTAAAATGCTAGTTACGTGGTTTTACATTTCAGCTTGTGCGTAAATGTTGCAAAGCTTTAAGGCTTAATAAATACTTTGTTCAAAATACTTGTACAATAAAATTGGCATAAATTTCTAATAACAAAAATTCGTTTTGAGAAATCGCACGCGTTTTATGACAAATCTATGAAGTGTAATTTTTTACAAGGAAATAATTAAAGTGGCAATTGTTTTTCGTAACACTCGTAAGGATGTATTGGGTGTTTTTTATTGAGGTATAGAACCTTAACTTGGCATCACTTTTTAACTGGCGGCCATTTTGTCAGCTGTCAAGTGATTAATATTTAGTTTGGTTTGCCATTTCATCATGAACAGGTTGACAAAAGAACAACGCTTGCAAATCGTGCAAATTTATTTCGAAAATAATGGTTCAGTTCGCGAAGTTTACCGCAAGCTCCGTCCATTTTATGGTCGACATAATCGTCCATCAGAGCAATTAATTCGATGAACTATGGAACGCCTACAAGAACGTGCAATTTAAGGCCGCTAGACTATTTGCTGTGGCGATATGTGAAGTCACTCGTCTACGCCAACAAACCAGACACGTTAGGGGACTTGGAAGCCAACATTCGTGGCGTTATTGCCAACATACGGCCCCATATGCTCGAAAAAGTGGTTGAAAATTGGACCTGTAGAATTGGCTTTATTCGAGCCAGCCGCGGCGGCCACATGCCCGAAATCATATTTAAACATTAATGGCATGAAATTATCCTTCCAATAAAGCCAAATTGATGGACATTAAAACGATTTTCTTGTGTTTTATTTCAATTCGAAGTTCTATACCTCTAAAAAAACACCCTATACAATGTATTCTATGTATTAAGGGAAAAAATCATAAATTTAAGTAAATTCCCAAGCGTGTCATATTTTTTGGTATGAAAAAATTTCCAATATTAATTTATTAATTTTCTGCCGTTTGGCACAACTGGATTAAGTAGAAGCCAAGTTGAATCATCAGTTCAACTGTGTGAAAATAACGAATAAAATACAACATTTATCAAAACAAAATGATTGTTTTTGTAACTGTAACCTTTTCTTTTGAATGCATGTGAATACTGTGAAAACTGTTTGCTTTAAAATACAGCTCTGGTGTGATTGAGATCGTCTTTTTAAATGGTTTAGCATTTAAACGTTTATATTTGACTGTGTAAAATTTCACATCTGTATTGCTCTTACCCGTCAAGATTTTCTTTATACGTTTGCCGGCTCACAAAATTTCACATCCGTATTTTTCTTACGCTGAACACATTTTACTTTTACACGCCAAGATTTTTTTCTATATATAAAATTTATGACAGCCTCAAATGCTTGTATTATCGTGTAAACGCAACTTTAGTAGGGTCACCAACCTGATTGTTTTTTTTTTAGTCTGTTGGGCTGGTAATTGTTTAATAGTTATTAACTTTTACTATTATAAAGTAAAGTATAACTTTGCTTTAGTTATTGGCGGTTTTGTTTGTTTTTTTCCAGTTTATTTTTGCAATTGGGTTTTGTTCGTTTTGGAACGTGTAGTGGCGTTGGTGTGAAAAATATGTTGTGTACAAAAGTTCGTGTCAAAGCAACCTCTTGTCATGCAAAATGACATTACTGAGAAATTTGACCAGGTAATTAGCTTAAACTCATTTCATTTTCTTTCTGCTTTTATACAATTAAAAGGAAAAACGCCCGCCTTGCAAGTCTTGGCAAAACTTTTATGGCTTTTTTTTCGCTATATTGTTATAAAAAGGTGTTTGATCCTGAAGTGTGGCCTGTTATTTTGTGCCAAAGGGTAAATCGCTGTAATATGGCGTGCATTAAAGGATTAATTTAGATTTTTTGTTGTTGTTAGCAAATAACAAGCTGATTTCAATTCAAATAAAACTAATGTACAATTCTTTGTATTTTAGCACCATTTTATGCGATTGCATGACAATTTGTCCGTGGAAAAAGCAAAACATTTTCAAAAAAATTGAGCAGATTTAATTTAATGATTTAAGCGTCACCTTAAACTATAAAAAGAAAAAACATTTGGCTTTTAAAATATTGTAGTTTTAGCCGAAAAGTGGGAGTTTTAAACTTTTGTTTAAATTCAGTTTTTAGACTATTTTTGTAAAAGTTTCCCTTAAAATAGTTCTGCTAAATTTGGCTTGACCTTTGCATGTGTTTTATTTTTCTTTTGCTTACGTAAACTTTATTCTTAAGTTATTTTTAAAAAATTTTCCTTTAACTAATTGCTGCTGGCAAATGGCAAAGAGGAGGTATTAACAGCGGTAAAATATTGTTTTGAATTTAATTATAGTTGAATTATATTTAAAATAGTCTAAAAATGTAGACATTTAAGGCAAACACGCAACAACAGAAGCGCAGAAGTTGCCATTAATGGTAGAAATACGTTAAAATTTATGCTAAAAATGAAATAAGAAAATTTTTAAAGCAGGTCATGTTGCTGAAAAAAAAAAACAAAATGAATTAAAATTTACATATTTGTAAGAATGGTTTGTAATTGTTAAGAAAAGCAAACAAGTTTTCTATAATTACATACAAACCTGCTGGCTTATTCATAAAATACTTATTTCAGTTTATGAAAGGTTTATATGACATATTTTGTATAGAAATTTTGTTCAATTAATCCTTAATTTTTAAAAGGCCAGAACTATTTTGCTTGCCTAAAAGTCATTCTTCGTCGCATCGTCGATGTTTATATTAAAAGGCCTAAGTGTGAAGCGTTTGGTCCAAAACGGACCTTCACATTGCCACCATCCTGGATCTATTGTGCTTCCCCTTCCCCTGAAAGGGCTTAATCTGTCAAGGAACCGGACCAGCTCTTTAATAGATTTATCATTATCGTAAACATGACATTATCCAATCATTTATTCACACAGTGAAATAAATTTTATCATTTCTTTAACTTCTTCTTTTGGCGCTACAGTCCGTGGTGAACAGTTCTGGGCCTTTCTTCATCTATCAAAGCGAATATTCAATTTGAAGAAAAGTTGCAAAAACGAACAAAAACTGCAATTAATAAATACATGTAGTATAAAATTTAATAATTTAAAATTTAAACTCATATATCGTCGTTTCAACGATGCTCATAAGAAAGAAAAAAACAAGTCTGGCTGATGCCTGATAGTCTAAATATGGGCTCTTTTGCGTGAATCTGAATATGGTCAAAATTCACGGCAGTACAAAATCTGAGTTTAAAAATGTATGTATAAATAAAAATATATTCACTGATACAAAGAAGTAGGATCTGTCGCAGTTAAATGTGAAATTTTTTTTTTTTAATGAACAAGATCTTTAAACTCTTAAAAACCAGTCTAATTGAAACATTTAAAAACTGCCGTTTAAATAGTCAGTAAAGAAAAAAAATCCTTTTTTTTTTGCTAATTTTAATATTTAAAATTCTTAAATACAAGTATTTTCATTAATTAAATTTTGTTTTGCTATTATTTTTTTTTAATCCTTTTACAGAAAGAATCATCAATTTTGATTTAAGCTTAAATTTCTCCCTCTTAACGTTTTTCATTGCATTTGTTGTAGATGTATAATACCAATACATATACATACATATGTAAGTGACTTTTGTATTGTCCGCTATTGTTTTTGAACAATAGATACGCTTTTCTCTAAACAGTTTAGTCGTTCAGAATATATTTAATCCATTATTGTTGTTTGCCAAAATAGAAACGACCAGACAATAAATTAAAATCCCTTGGAAACTTAAACAAAAAAAAAAAAAAACAAAAAAACACACACAAAGGCTGTTTGTTGGCAACTTGTTTTAATATTATTAAACATAACGCTAAATTATAGTTTATTTAAAGTGTATAATAAAAATATTTCACACAATAGAGAATAGCGTCCAGGGGGAGCAAAAAAAAGTTTCGAAAACATTTCATTGAATTTAATTTTGGCTGAATTCAATTCAATTCTGTTAATTTAAATGAAACTATGAGTGCAAAACTACCGTTATCTTGTGAGAGTTGTTGCTCTGCAGGAATTGTTTGTGTATCACTGTAGCGGCAGAGGTTTGTTTTATTTGCACTATTTGTGTTTATTTTACAGTTGGGCGAGTGTGTTGGATTAGCGGCTGGTGTTAATTTTACAACAGTGTTGCCCACTGCTCTTTCTTGTTTTTTTTTTTTTTTTTTTTTTAAGAAGATAAACTTAATTCCTGTAATTTGTGGTTGCTAATTGAGAATTCTGTGGGAATTGATTGAAATGTAGCGTTTTTGTTCAGTGAAAATCAATATTTCTGGCTAAAGGCGCTACATGAAAGTTTTGCTTAATTCGAGATGCCGAACACAACACTAAGTTGCTCAGTGAGAAAGCTGTGTAAATAAATATGTACATAAAAAAATTATATATTTAACGTTCATATTTTTTTTTGAAGTCTGGCCACGTTTAAACTTACGGTGATCTAAAAAGTAAATTTTGTATATTTAAATCTTATTTCACGAATCTGTTGCAGCATACAATTAAAAACGTGACATTGAAATTTTGAAGTGATGAACGAACTTTTAAAACATACCTTAAGGCATAATTTCAGATTTGCTGAATACCTGTCTTACAGATATTTATCTTAAGATATTTTTTAATCCTAATTTTCAAATAAGAGTCTTAATGTTTTAAATAATAAAATTCTTTTAAAATGTTGATTTCTTTTTAATTTGAAAAATGCCGAACTTTATTTATATTCAAATATCTTAGATTATTATATTTTTCAAACTATATGTTTTGTCAATAGTCTTTAAATTTTAATTAATTAAAGTTTTGTTGTAGATTTTTTTTTAAAATGTTAATACTTTTTTTGTTGATTTTATTTTTCCTGTCTTTTCAGTTGAGCTGATCATTTGCTGTAGAGCAAAAAAGTTTTTTTTTTTATGAATCGAATGCTTTTGAAAAGCTGTTTTGTTTGAATATTATAGATTTAGCTGTTACATTCATTAAATATTGCTCCCTGTTGACCCCTAATTGTAGGCAATAGCATTGACATTCTGATTCATGAATTCAGCAAACTTTAGACAGAACAAGTTGTAGCACAAAACAAGTGAAAGATATTGTAAAACTTTAAGTCACAACTTTTTTGTTTCATTTATCAAGGGCTTAAGAAAAAAAACCTAGAAATATTCAGAGGTTGGTTTTCTATTTCTTTAATAGACTGTCTGGGTTTGAAAGGAAGATAGAAAAACGGAATTACAAAAGCCTTTTGTTTTTATTCATTCAATAGGAATCGCTTTAATCATTATTATTATTATTCTGTAAATATATATTTTTTAATCTTTTCAAAACAGCTCAAATATTTTCAAACAAGAATTCTTTATCCCGGAAAATATGCACTGGAAGTTATGATTTTATGATGCGTTTATTTTTTTTTTTGAAACAAAATAAAATCGATAAAAATTTCCTTATTGTTAATTGTAAAATTTGAAGTTTTCTTTGCCGAAGCGTCGTACATTTTCCAAACAATTCATAATTGTTCCTTCAACCATAATAAATCTTTGACAATATTAACTGCACACACACACACACACACACTCACACACGTACATACTCACACACACCTTCATTTATACACTTTATACTATTCCGTAGGAATTTTCTTGTTTCAAACAGAAATTCATGAGAATTTTACTGTTCACTATATTCTATTCTATTGTCGTAAATTATAAATTTATGAAATGCTCACGTTCTTTGAGACATTTTGAGAAAATTACAACATTAAAATGCAAACGTGTGCAATGTGATTATTTTCTTAAGTTCAAAATTCATTCGTTACAGCCTTAAATGCTGCTGCTGTTTTGTTGCAGCGCACAGTTGTTATTTTTGTTATTGCTGTTGTTGGCAGCAGCATATTTGTCATAATTAGCATTAAATTATTTGCTCAGAAAAAAGATGATGAAGAAAAAAAACAGCAACAACAACAACAACAACCAGACAGGTTAAACTACCAAGTAAAAGCTGGCAAGAAAACCATTTGGAAAATTTTTCAATTAAATAAATTATTTAAATGTTATAAATTAAACAAAAATTAAGATAAATTTATGGAAATAGGAATATTATAGAGAATATTATACAACCACAATAATATTATATACTTGTAATAAAAATAAAAGTTAAATATGTGGTGAAATATACACTGAGAAAAAATTATACTTGTTATGGGTACACGAAATCTGCGAGAGTTTGTAAGACATTAAAAACATAATATAAGAATTTAACTTAATCTATTACAAACAGTAAAAGATGTCGAGAGGCGTAATAACTTAGAATTCGCTGCCGGCTATGGCGCATAATCGAGGTCTCACTGTAACTCACAAAAAGGTCTGTTTGGGCTGCATTTCCTCATCCACTTGCCGTTATTAAAAAAACACCTTTAAATATTATGAACAATCATATTAGTGTTAGAATTATACAATTAAAATTGATGGTTAACGATTTGATGACAAAATAAATAACCCAAAAATTATGAAGTTTGATTGGCTGTGACTTAAGCGAGACTGAAAACCTGGCGTAACTCTTGTGTTAGCAGTTTGTGCCAGAACACACTCAAACATTATGGCACTAAATATTTATTTTAGCTGTCTTTATTTGTTAAATGATTATTGTTGTAAAAAATATAATTTTAATTATTATACTTTGCATTTAAAAGATTAGTTTTTATAATTAAAATGGAAGAGTTGGGGCATTTTATAATACAGTGTCTGAGAACTTTTCTTATGCACTGTCTATTGCAGTTTGTGGTTATGTAGGAGTCTATTTTTAGTGTTATTGATGTTGATGATGAATTTTTTTAACAAAATTGCTGACATTTTCAAAACGAATGAATGTTTGTTATTTGATTTAAACAAATATGACAAAATTTTTATTTCTTGTTTCATAAGATTTAATTAATAAATTTACATTGTCAATTGTTCATTTTATATACATATTTATTTGTTTAAAGGCTTATACAAAATAAACACAAAACACACACACTCACACATGCATTGAAACACATGCTGTTCAAGAGGACACCTGCAAACCTTCAAAGGACAACAGAACTAATTGTTTTTTATTTGGGCATTTTTTCTTTTATGCAAATCTTTATGTAACAGTTTGTTGAAAAACATGAAATCAATTTGATTGTTTGTTGGGTTGGGCTGCCCATTCAAACAGCCATAAGACAAAACTTTACATAATTTATGAATATTTTCAATAACGTGTTAATTTTGTTGGCAAAATCTTAGTTTTATTTCAACAATATGGATGTAAGAAAGAAAAACAAAATATATATAAAGAAAGAAAGCAAAACAAGAATAAATAAACAAACAAGTAGAGAGGTTTAAATTTATGACTAAATTTGTTTATTCTCTAATTGATTTACATTGACATTAAACAATGATGGTTATCAGTTTGAAGATAAAGTCAAAGAAACAATCAACAACTTAAAAACTAAAATAAATGACACTTTTAAAATACTCATATAAATACTTAATGAACGCTTAAAGTTGATATTAGAAAATTTAAAAATCGAATTATCTAGAATGTAGTAATTTGGAAAAATATACACAGCAGAATATTAAGTTTTTAAAGAAAAAATATATTGTATTAAAAGAAATTATGATATAAAAGTTATAAAAAAAAGAAATTACAGCACTCGTTAAAAGAAATTATGACAAAACTTGCCTTAAAGTAGGCTTTAAAAAGTGTAAAATCTCAGCACTTGCAAGCCAATTTTACTTGTGATATGCAAGAAATACTGCTAAACAATGCTGCCAGATCAATGGAATGGCCAAGATTTGAATCATAAACTCATATTTTGGGAGTATTTCTATTTGTTTTTGGTTGAAATTATATAAAAAGCCTGTTGCAATCATTCTAGCCTGAAATCTTCTATGCTGAAGTTTTTGCAAAAAAAAAACTCCACTTTCAATGGAAAATTGCAAAAGAAAGGCCGTAATTTTTGTGAAAATTTATTTTTATTTTTGCTTTATTCGATTTCACAAAAATATTAATTTGTGCCAGTTTTGCCCTGTTTTTTTTTTTTTTTGGTTATAATTTAAAGGCGTATTTCTGTTATTCTTTTAGTATTATTCTTTGGCTCAAAACAATAATAAAGATATAAAATTTAATTATTTATTTAGAAAATTAAAATTTTAAAATGAAAAGTGACAACAACAATAAAAACAATTTTTAAATGCCTTAAGGCTTATGAAATAAATTTTGGTGCTGTTTGTTTTAAATTATAACAAAATCAAGAAAAATAAATAAAATAATATTCCAGGCCTATTTAAAGGGGGGTGTTAAATTAAATTCGAAAACCATTCAATAGTATTGGCTATTTTGCGGGATGATGAAATTGAAGAAAATTAAAAAAAAAAATGTTATAAATAATAATAAAGCAAATTGTTTGCAATCAAACTCCCTTTTTTTTAATAGAGTGAAACAAATTTGGGGGTGGTTTTTTGTGTCTGCAATTACGATTTTTTCGGGAAAACGAAGCGACCATTATATTTCACTACTTTAAACAGCTTTTTGTGAGAGAAAAACTCAAGCTTTTACTTATTCAATAAAAATTGTTGGCTAACAGAAATGTTGAATAGCAAGTTTTTTTGAGGTAAATCACAACCTTTTTGCCCTGAAAAAAATATATGTTTTCCTTCGAAACAAAAACGTTGTTCTAAAGATATCTTCGAACAAATATTTTACTGGAAGAGCTTGTCCGAAAAAAGGCCCCGGTGTATTCCCCGCTAAGGGGTACCCACCACCAGCCAGTTCTTACAAGTCACACGAATCTGTAGCAAGACAGCAGCACTTCAGAAAGCGTTTGAAACAATATAGGCTGCTATGACCAACAGCAGGTATCCTCTTTCATGTTTGTGTGCGCTCTGCTAAGGGATATTTGTTCAGCGGTTTGCAGGAAAACGCATAATCGCAGTCATACAAGAAACTGTTAAGAGTTTTGTGGCCAGCTAATTTTCATTCCGACAAGCAATTGGCCTGGTATTTTGCATCTTATAACGCATTTTTATTGATTTCTGGCCGAGTTAACTTTTAATAATCCAAAGATTTAATGGCAAGTAAAATCTATGTGCCTTTTTTTGTTCAGTTCCCAGGAGAAAACAAGAGAAACAAACTGTCATCATAAAGCCGCAAAATAGTTTTGCAAAAACCATTCACAATAAGGGGAATATTTTTATAGGGGGATATTTTTTTAGCCTGGTATTTCCCATGGAATTATTTGCGAGTAGATGTCAGAAAGGAGCAAACGATTTTATTTCAGTTCACTCACGCCCGTAGTTTTGCGACGTGAGCAACGATTTGAGGAGAATATAATTCACAATAGAGGTGAATGTTTTATATCGGGCGATAAATTAAATAAAAACAAAACGCAGTAACTACATCAGAACTAAAAAGTCTTATTATGCCCTGAAAATGGAAAGTAATTAAACAAAATTGTGCAGCCTGTTTCTACTTGAAAACTTTAATATTTTCTCAACAATTCATTTTAAACAATGACCAACTTTCAGCCAAAAAAACATTGTAAAATTATTTGAATTTCTTCTTCTTTAAGCATTTAATTTGCTAAGCCTGAAAGTATGATTTGAATGTCTTGTATTTAATTTTCGCTCCCTAAAAATATTATTTAGCTGCTTTTAAAATCGTTAGCATTTTTCATTAACACAATTTTCACTTAAAGTTTATAATTGAATTCCATTATTTCATCTTCCTGGCACATTCTAACTCAGACCTCAAACATTCCACGCTCAAATCTTGGGTATTTATTTCGTTTTTTTTCAGTTTATTTTCCGTTGGTGTTTTGTTTAGTCCTCCATTTAATTATGGCATATTCGCAGTCGAAAAGAAAAACAAAATAGGAATTTTACTTAATAGAGTAATTCTATTAATAAATATTTTCTATTTGGCGGGGTAAAGAGGCGAAACGGGTGAGGTACTGTGCATAATTAAAACTTTTTTGTTTGCAGTCATACTTTTAGGCGCAGTTTCAGAAAAAAACCCCAAATGATAATTTGCTGAGAAACGGCAAAATATGGAAATTTATTTAAATAAAAATAGACAAATATTTTTTAAATATATTTCCTTGATTCAGCTTGAAATTATTTAAGAAATTTCTAAATAAAATATTTAAAAATGTTTGTCTTGAAAATTATTGCATATTCTAAGGATGACGATTTATTTAACCTCATTTCATTAAATCTTTTATTCTTATCAGTTTCTTGTAAGAGACTTTTAACGCACTTTTAACAATGGCCCGATGCGCAGCCGTTTATACAAAATACTGTGAAAAGTGCGGCTGAAAACTTTGCGCAATAATCGATTCTATGGTCAGGGCGTTTCTGCTGTTCTCAACGTAGTCTGCAACTGCTTAATTTGTTTAATTGTTTGCAATTAATTTTTATTCAAGTGAACTTAAGTTTCGGGTTAAATGAACAATGGCGAGGCATGTGGAACGAATTCTCGTAGCCTTGTGTCATCTCCAAAATTTCACCTTTTCGATGTGGCCAAATGGCTAAATAGAATCACTGATCACTCGGGCCGCACCCAGAACTGTGGTATCAAGAAAGAGGCCTTGGAATTTTTGTTAACTGCAAGTGGGACCTGTGAGGACTTCTTTAATGCCCTTAATTTTAAATACGAATTACCACTCAAAATGCAGCGATTTTTCTGCAAATTCAAATCCATGTGTTTTTAAAATTATGAGACTGAATTGTTGAGCTATTTGCAAAAAAAGGTCTTATACATAAAAGCAATATTTTTTTTCAAGGAAAACTTTTCAAATATTTAAGATTTTTTACATTTTCAGCCAATTTTTTTATTTATTAAAGTATTAATAAGGGTATAAAAATTAGGCAATCTTGCTTAAAAGTATGCTATACTTTTTTGAAACAAATGATTAGGATACTATTAATAAAATAGTGGCAGCAGTCTGAAATGAAAATAATATGGCCGTAAGACAAAAAAAAAAAAAAAACTACAAAACTTCAGAAACTCAGATAAACATGAAATGGTTTTTAAAATTTACGCTCCAGAACTTTTTAAGAGAAATTTTTGTTTCAATGTTATCGTTTTTAACTATTTAATTTCATATTTTTGTGAGTTTTTTTCTTACTACTTTTAAGCTAATAAATAGCATTTTGGTTATTTTATATTTAAAGGCTTTAACATCATCAGCAATTCCATAAATTACCGATATTGTGGGTAATTTTATTTAGTATTTAAACGCAGTAAATTAAGGCTTGTAGGAAAAACGAAGCGACTGAATCAATTTAAAACCTGCTATGAAATCACACATCACCATAACTATTAAAAATTATATGAACAAAAATATGTACAAACATGTAGAGTTGTGAATATATGTATGTATGTATGTATGTATGTATGTATGTATGTATGTATGTATGTATGTACAATACACAATCAAATGTAATTTCCAATTACTGCACGCACAGACAATTTATTTCCTTGACGTTCTGCGTTCAACAACCATCTTGGCAATTTAAACACATACAGAACAAACCCAACACCCATACCAATACGAAACCTTACACGGTTACACCGACAATTGCACACAAACGCACACGAACACGAACACGAACACGCACTCCACACAACATTTATTCCCAGGTGTATAGCAAATCAAAAAATCATGCCAACAGGAACCGAAATAAAAATTTATACGCAAAAATGTTGAAATAAAAACCAAAAAAAAAAAAAAAAAATAGAAAACGAAAACGAGAAAAATAATAATAAAATATTGTACGAAATTGAAGGGCAAAAGTAAAACGTATAAATGAACCTGTATTCAGTCAACAAACGGAAGAAACAAAAATATGTGAAAAAATATCCGTGTGTGTGTGTGTGTGTTTGCGCGTACATTGAAGAAACTTTTGTTATGGCACAAACAAACAAATGCTTGTTCGTACACATACACCCCAGCAATCACAATCAGTTAAATGTTTTGTTGTTGTCCCTAAGGATAATGAAAAAAAGTTGGCAGAAGACAACAAAAAAAAAAAAAAAGGAAGAAGAAAAAAAAACAGAATACTAAATTTGGTACTTGATTTGGTTTTTTGTTGCTTGTGGTGTTTTTGCCATTCTTGTTGTTGTTGTCGGTATAAATATCGGGTGTTTTTTTCCTTTTCTCCAGGTAAATAAACTTGTCATACTAAGGAAATGTACAGGGTGCGGCTAAAGTAACTATTTGATATAAACAAAATTGTTACTTTTTTTGCCTGTGAATATTTCAGTTTTTTCCTAGTTGAGAACGTAAATTTGTGACAAGATATAAAAAATGGAACGAGCAAAGAACTAAGATTGTTTCTCTTATCCTTGAAAATAATTCTTCCATAATTAGTAATCAATGAGCGAGCGAGAGAAGGCTTGAGATGGCCACCAGCATCCAGCTGATGCAATAAATAAATTCTATCGTAGGATCCCTGATTGGGCTGAGCACAAGTTGGAAGTTGAGTTGAGCGTATTTTGGGCAAAAACGTAATTGCAGGTTTTGGAGAGAGCTGCAGGACGCTCTTAAAACTCAATTGCATTTCGAAAATATTACGGTTTGATGCGTTTTAGCTGCCAAATTGTTATTATCGCGAATGGCGAACCTGAGAATGATTTCTTTAATTTCTGGCTCATGTCCATACAAATTGTTTAAAGGAGAAAAGGTTTTCTCCAGAAGTTTAGCTGTGAATGGGCCAGCTGAGACATATTATGATTTGATACTTTTCGTAAAAGTGATTATATATCAAATCTTTTCTCTATGCTGTTAAATCAGCCACGATTGATGATCATTAGCAAGCCAACATTCTAGAGCTGCAATAACTTTATTTTAAACGAACAATCCTTGGTACTATCGACAGGTTTCATTCAAGCGATTTATCGATAGTTCTTTTCGATATTGCTACTATCGATAAAAAACAATCGGTTGATTTAAAAAGTAAAGCCGAAGTCAATAAAAAAAAGTTGCTTTTAAAAATTTTTAAAAAATGCAAAATTTCACCGCCTGCAAAACTTTGTAGACATAAAACTGATGTGGAAATAAATGTTTTTCTTCCAACATCAAACATTAAACCAAATTAACTAAAAAATACAAATATTTTTGAATTTTAAGAATAAAAAAGTAATTAAGATCGATAGAATCGATAGCAATACAAAAATCTATGGAATAGCGCAACTATCGGTAGTTTTGCTGCTCTACAATATGCGCAGCTGTATAGGCGAATTAAGTTCGGCTGTGGATCGCCAGACGAACAGTCGTGCGGGCCATATGAAATTGCAAGAAATTTTTAAGCAAAAATTTTGCTCATTCAATTGTCGACTTTTTAAAAAAAAAAAATCCAAGTTCAATGCCCCTAAAAAAAAAACACCCGGTGGTATATACAGCATGACAAGGCTGGCTTGTTTTTGTTGTCATTGTCCTTGTTGTTGTTGGTGTTGTTGTTGCTGACAGAGAGGAAGGTATATTTTGTTCGGTTTTTCTTTTGACTGGATTTTTCCAAATTGGGTTTTATTGTTGTTGAGTGTATGAACGTATAAGTTAAAGAGTACACGAAAGAGTGCAATTTACCACTAACTCTTTGTGCTGTTGTTTGTGTGCGTGTGCCTGTGTGTGTGTTTTTTGCCAGTATTTTGGAGTTTTTATTTTACTGATTTCAACTTAACCACGATTCAGAAACTTGAATACATATTTTTTTTTCGTAACTCTAAAATTGTGTTAATATCGATTTCTATTGGCATTTCTATGCCATCTCTATTCTATTTGGCTCGTTTTCTACACACTCTTCTTACGTTCTGCTGCATTTCATCATCCCCCTGGCTTGTATTTTTTTTTTTGCCCTCGTTGATAAGATAAGTGTTAATAAGTTAAGCAAGAGTTTACTGGTATTTTCGTTTGATTTTAATTCCAGCCAACCAGATCCATCCAAGTGCTTCGTTTTTCCATACCGCAGATAACAATGTCTTTGTTTGCTGCTAAAAATGATATTTCTGGTGGTGATGTTGATGATGCACAGCGAAAAAAAAACGAAGCGATTGTAATCAGTAAGCAAACAAAAAAAAAAAAAAAAGAAAAGAGAAGAGGAACAACAACAATAACCAAACAAAACTTTCATCAATTTCCAAATACCATCAAGTGGCTGTTTTTCTTTTATTCCCTTTAAGCAGCATAAGAAGATAAAATCATTGTCTCAAAGAGCTGGTATTATTTAATATAAATATAAAAGGGTTAATTTGGTTTGTTAAAATACTTGAAGATATAAAATAAATTGTTAAGGAATTTCTTTTTTCTTGCAAAGCTTTTGAACGGATGTAACAGGGAGTTAAACAGAGTGATAGAGAGAGGCAGAGAGAGACGGACACATTATTGAATTATAAAACTGAACTACTCGTCAGCACTAAAAGACACTGATTAAAGGGACTTAAGTTAAGAACAATTGTTCTCCAGAGATGGGGGTTTGATAAAAGCAATAATTTATTTAGTTGTACACAATAAAAAGAAAACATCTTTAAAATATTGTATACAAAATTAGTATAAGGCACAAGGTGAACTCAATCGTTAGGAAAAAATTCTTGCCTTCACGCTTGTTTTTAACAAAAATTATATAATTTCAATAACTACTTGGCTGGTGGCCGGCCTAAGACAATAGATGTCGCTGTCGTCAACTAGTTTATTACAGGGGCTTCTATAACATGTAGTTAATGTGTCAACGATGGCGGCTCTTGGAATAGCAGTAGATTATTTTTAAAGTAATTTTTTTTTACCGCAATTTCTATTTACCAAAATAGACTTTTAAATTAGAAACTGCTGTTGAGCTGTTGGCCATTTGCTGCACCATAATCATAAGCCTCCATGTTACGCTGTTGGGATATGTGTTTATTTGAGGCCTAAAATAACCGGTTTTGGTTTTTGTGAGTTGTGATGATGTTTCGTTAAACGTGCGATATGTACAAACATTTTGCATTCATCAATAAAAATAAAACGAGTTGACAGCAAAGAAAAATCCTTCAAAGTTTTGCTTTCCAAATATAAATCACCATGACAGTCATAAAAAAAGGAACACATTATTTTTAAACAAAAAAAAAGAAAAAAAAAAAACAAAAAAAAAACAAAAAGCAAACAAACACATACACAAAACTTGTCAATGCCTAAAAGTAGGCAACGTCAGACAAAACGTTAACTCTAGACTTGTACATACATCTACTTTATACTAATGGAGTATACAAAACTTGAGCAAACAACAGAAACAGTAAAAGATGCTGAAAGAAGAATGTTTGTTAAAAAAAAAGAAAAAAAAAGTGGGTAAGAAAATACTTGTGTTATGGTTTCTGAGATTGTTGTTGGTTGGCACGTTTCATTGAAGAGCAAGCAAGAAAACGTGTCTCGGCATTGTGGATAAATAGACAGACACATTGTGCTGAGGTATTTGTTGTTTTTATTGTCACTGCCACTGCCACTGCTGCGGCTGCGGCTGCGGCTGCTGCTGCTGTAGCTGTTAAAGCTGTTACAAAAAATATTGTTTTACTGTAGCCTAATGTTATGCTATAGCAACAAAACACACACATCCTGATGTGCTGCTCCAACATAAAGAGTATTGAACGAGCAAAGGAACACAAATTGAATCTCCTGGATATGCTGCATTAGCTACAATACAGCAGCCAAAGAACTATTTTGGCGTAGCGAAACAAAATTTCCAACAAATCTATATAATAAGTTAAGATGGCTGGTAGCAAAAGAACAGCATATTTTTTTGTTGATATTGTTATAACATTCAACACAACACACTTTGGGGAGCAGTAGATCTATATATTTTGTTTGCTAAATCAACATAAATAAGATTTGTATTTCTATCACAAACAAACAATAATTTATCAATACGTATTTAAGGTGTTTTGAATGAAATCTTTAAAATTTTCATTACGCCAAAGATTCTCTGCCGTTTGATTAATGTCCTCTCTTTGTTTTGGTTAATGAATTTGTGCAATGTTTTGACAGTTGGCATTCAGTTTATTCTTTGTCGTTTTTTTTTCCAACAGGCAACTTTTAGTTAATGTAAATTGCTTAAGGGACTTTAAGCTCTTCTGGCCGTTTTGCTCTACTTTTTCACACAACTGGCAAATGTTTAAATATTCAAATCAGGCTTTGAATAAAATTATATATATATATTTTTTTTTTAAATAAATGACTGGTTTTGTTGCTCTTTGCCGTTGTTTTGAAATTTATTTCATTTCATTTGCTATTATTTTTTTTTGTTCATCTAAGAACATAAATCCATATGCTATTGACGTTTTATGAATTATTGTTATAAAACGAGTGCAAACTTTACACTAAACGTACAATAAATTTATAGTGGAGTTTTTTTCCCTCTTCCCCAGCATAAAGCATATTTGCAGGCTTTAATGTAATAGAAAATATATGATTTGTGTTAAAAAAGGGTATTTCCGAAGTAATAACAACTAGTTGGGTGGCATAAAATAATGATAAAGCCCAGCTTAAAAGGTTTTTTAAATCTGTATACAAAAGAAAAAAAAATGTGTAGAAAGGCTTCTTTTGTAAATCTAACACTGTTTTGCCAGCCGAAATTGTTCTATGTCTATGGAAACCCCCTATTAAAATGTAGTTTTTTTCTGTTGTTCTCCACATATTTCCCATAATAACAGAATGAGGTCAATAGTTTATTGTTTTGTGTCTCTAGAACATGTGTAAATATTATAAATTATACTGCTTTTCGTTTTCCCAGTCTAAGTCTGTACAAAGAATACTTTTCATATAATAGGAACTTCAAAATATTTTTTTTTTGTTAAGGTTCAATATTTTGTTGTTGATGAGTAAAAAATAAAATAAAACTTAAATACTTTTTAGAGTTATAAAGAGAAATCAACAAAAAAAAAAAAAAAAAAAAAAAATCTGAAAATATTTAAGCCTATTTTAAGGCGCAATGAACTATAAAGCTGATTTTTTTTATTAGAAAAAAAGATATACTAAAGAAAATAAATCTGATGTAAGAAAATTGAAAACATTTTGATGAAACTGCTGGTTTTAAAAGATGGCAAAAGGCAGGCACATTATTTACGTAATAAAATAAGACTGAATCCAAGCACTGGCAAAATACTTATAGAATTTAATTTACAAAAGTGTTGATATTAATTTTTATAAATACAATATTAAAGCTGAAAGTTTAAAAAAAAAGACCATAGAAAACTTAATAGCCTTTACAGAATTTGATTTTTTAAAACCCAAACTATTATGGTGCCCCTTAAAGTAGGCTACACTTTTCGGAAATATCTCATATGAATTTTTAAAACATTCTTTTAGTACGCCATTCATAAAACTTTACTGCTTTAGGAAAACAATGGCTTGCAATCAGCGTAAAATAATTTTTTGTGCCTGGAATTTCACTACAAAAATAATAGTCAGCAGAAAATTGTTAAACTTTGCCTTTAGCTTGAAGTCTCATTAGACTATACACAAATTTGAATTCATTAAAAAAGCAAACGATGTTTTGAAATTATCGAAAAAGAATCAGTTATAATTGAAATTGGCTAAAAATCTTAGTTAATATAAAAACAGAATATGGAGAAAAGCTTAAAAAGCAATAAAAAACCACAACATCATTCATTGATATAGAAACATAAAGAAAATATCTTTAAGACAACAGTTTATTTTTTAACAGCAATACTTTAAGAAACAAGAAACGATTTGGAGTTCAAGGAGAAATAATTACCATAAATTTTTCACTTTCTTTAAATCTTTAGTAATTTTTCGCCTTAAAGAAGACAGACTTTTGGAGTTACTTTATTTTAAAGTTTACTTTTGTTTAGTTCTTCAGTCAAGTGGGTGATAATTACCACAAATTTTTCCCTTTCGCCTTCAAGTAGGCAAGACTTTATGGAACTAATTTTTTTTTTAAATTTTGAAAATCTTTACTTAGTTCTTGAGTCAAGTTCAGCATAATTGGCATAATTTGTTGACTTTCTGCAAGTCCTTTCGATGTTTTGCCTCGAAATAGGCAACACTTTTTAAAATTTCGACAACTTTACTTTTAAATTTGATTGGTGTTTATTTCTGGGGTCAAATTAAAATTAAGTAAAAGAATAGTTTTGTACTTTCTACAAGTATTAATATTTTTAGACTTTAAGTAAACAATATTTTGTTTGTAAAATTCAGAATAATTAAAGTAATTTTTTACTTTCTGACAGCTTTGACAAGATTTTGCTTACTGCAAGTTGTACAATTTGTTTCGCCCCGTAAGTAGGCAACACATTTTGAAATTAAGTTTTTTTAAAACTACATTTTACTCTTCAAAAGCAGAACAAAGATTTGCATCAAATAACTACTTGTTAATAAGCGCTGCTTTGTCTTATGCAATATTTCAGTTTTGCTATTCAAGGTTTTAATTTCTTTGATCTCCAGAAATTACCTGCCACTGTATGTGTGTGTATTCTTTCATTTTCTATAATTATACATATGCTAAGCTTTTTATTTTCCCTTTTAGTATTTGGCATGCTGTGTTTGCTTCCCCAAAACACCATCATTTCGAAGCAGCATTAAATTTTCATTTCACAAAATGTTTGCACACATCTTAAAGAATAAATGTTGTCTTGTGCTAGCAAATCTACAAAACAACAAACTCATTTCAATTAGTTAAATGGTTTTGGGAATACCGATGTGTGTCTGTATGTACGTATGAGGGGTTGAAATAGCTGTTCAAGAAAGTTAACTAATGCATTTGCATCTTAAAGTTGGAAAATAATGTGCAATAATATTCACATGCGTGCCACACAAGCCAAACAAACTGTAGCATACTTTCAAGGCAAATACACAGATACCAACAGTTGGGGGAAACTATTTTTAATAACTTAATAGAAAATTATGATAGATTTTGAGTGCCGACAAAAAGAAAACCCTAAATATGTAGTATATTGCTAAAAACAAACAAAAGAAAAAACCATTATGCAAATGTTGCATAAGGAAAAATTATGCTTCTCGTTCTTTTAAGTTTCGGCTTAATGATCAAAAAAGGTCCCCTAAGAAGTAGGAAAGCAGTTGACTAACTTTGTGGCAAATACAGTTTCTTAGTCTTATAATAAATAAGAACGTCATGATATTTGATTTTAATTTATACGACTCCTGAAACTATGCTTTAAAATTCTCGTTTTAAAGATTTCAGTTTATTTTAGTTAGTAGAAAGCCTTGTGTGCTGGCAAGAAAAAAAATTTAATATTTGCTCTCGATTTTGTTTTCATTAGGCTGCATACGGGCATGTGAGTGTGCATTTTACTTTATAAATAATGCGCATAATTATGCAGTTCTTAGATGGAAACCTAAAGACTGAAGAAAATATTGAATTTCTAGAATGAGTGTAGTTTTCTTTATGGAAATGTGCCAAGGCAAATTATTTATAATTACGCAGACGTAGGGGTGGGGATTTAATGAAAAGGAAAACTGCTTTACATATGTTTTATTACAATTACAACAAATTTTCCCTTTTCAGCAATAAATACAAATAACATGATACTTACTTTCCAGCTTAGAGGCATACTTTAATTTTAAAGCAGTTGATTGCATTTTTTTTATCGATTACAACAGGAACCCTTAAGCCTGTCTCACAATATCGAACGTTGACGTTCGCCTATTCCCATTTTGCATAGGAAAAATCGGATTTGAAATCGATTTGTAAAGTTTATTAGGCCAAATTCTTCTAGATTTACAACAATTCACGCTCAGATGAATTTGTTAGTTTTTATTTAGACATCAATGATTTTAAATATTAACGCATGACACCGTTTGACGTCATTAAAACAGGACCTTAATATAAATTTGATGGTTTTAAAGTGAATAATAAACTCGAAACTTTCCACTCCACTCCACTTTTACTCGACAACAAGAGTTATTCGATAACAAAAAAAAAAAAAATTTTTAATAAATCAAATTAATTTTGTAAAAAAATTTTAGTTTTGGGGAAGGAGGCCTAAGATATTTATATTGATGTTGGCAGCTGTTTGCAAAGTTCACTTTAACACTTCCAAGAGGAGAATTTTTGATAGGCCCGTCCACCTACTTAACATTTAGCGTTGTCTGAGTCAAATTTGTTTTATTTTTTCTTTGTAATATATAAAAATTTTACTCTATTTCAACTTAAATATTTATATTTTTTATAAAAAAAAAATGTTTTTTATTAAACAAATTTTTTCCACCTCCTTAAAGTAGGCTCGACTTTTATCTCATATATTATTTATCTGTGTCGTAAGCTGGGCTAGTTAAACATATTCTCACAGTCGCTTTGCTCAAGTTAAAAATAAAAACTCCGTTGTAAGCAAATTTGCATTTTGTTGTTTCAAAAACTAAAAGAAAAAAAGAAACCGAAATAATGTGGAAAAAATCAACCTAAAAATTTTGCATTATTTTTGATATTTTTTCAGTTTTTCTTCCGTTTTTTTGTTGTTGTGCTACAGCAACTCCTGAGGGAACAGATATTTCAGATGTTCGTCTAGGTATGTAAAGTGCATGCTAACGAACATTTACAAACAGATGTTGGTAGGCACATGTGTATGTGTGTATGTGTGTTTGCGTGCGTGTGTTGGCAGTGTTATTTCGTTGTTTATACAGCCACCACACAAATGCAAATATATGGCAAAATGTGTGTTAATATTACAATTGGCTGCTTTGTTTCAAAAGCAAATATTTAGATAAAAGTTTGAAATATAGTTTAGCAACTTGTTAAAAGAAAGAATGCCGCAAAAAAAGGGGACGACACTAATGGGAATAGAACAATTTAAACTTCGAAACATTGTGTATGTTGGCACAGAAAAAAATGTACATAATCAAAATTAAATTGTAAACAAAAGGGGAAACTAAAAAAACAAAAGCATATTTTAAGGGAGAGGGCAATACACAAAGAATTGAAGGGAACTCAATTTTGAAAATGAAAAAATACATTGTAAAAGATTATATCATATATATAATGTATGTATATAGTAGAGCATAGTTTAAGGCGCGGTAAAATAAGTTTATTAATTAATGTTTAAAATAAATAAAAAATTTATATTGAAAATATTGCATAATATTAAGACATTAATTTCTCTGCACAAATTCGGCTTAAGCTGGAAATTTTAGCAGAGTAAAAACCCAACTTTAAATGGACATTGAAATAGAGGGATAGTAAAAAAATTATTGAGAGAAAATTTATTTAATTTAAAAAAGAACAAATACAATCTGAAAGCTTAGAAACCAAAACATAATTTAAAGCTCTGCAATAAATTATAAAAAATAATTATTAAAGGAAATTTATGTTCGAAATGAATTTCTTTTATCAGACTCAGTTTGCATTTGAAGTTTAGGCAAGTAAAATCCTGCGTAAACTTTGAAATAGAAAATAAAATACGA
Organism: Epicampocera succincta; assembly: GCA_932526305.1. Classification (NCBI taxonomy): domain Eukaryota; kingdom Metazoa; phylum Arthropoda; class Insecta; order Diptera; family Tachinidae; genus Epicampocera; species Epicampocera succincta. Next base: position 9,354,786 of record OW052035.1, on the reverse strand, counting down.
TGTATTGAAAATAAACTAGTTGATGAACATATTTTGAGAAAAAATATATGTGAAAGGCTTTTTATTAAAGCATACTTTAAGGCTCCATTCAATTAGCGTTTAAGACTCCATTATTGGAAATAACTTTTGAACAGAACTAGTTATTAAAATATTTAACGAAAGTAAAATGCTTAAAGGTCATAAGACCGTAAATCCTGTAAAAATATCCTGTTAACATCTTCAGGTGTAGCCATGATATTAAATTATTTGTGCTAAACTAAAACCATGTAATTTTAATAATAAGATGTCTGGCAAAAAGTATACTGAACAAAATAAATTCCACATAATATATTAATTTCATCTCAAGCATCTTCAGTTACCAACGCCAAGCAAATGCTGTTTTTTAACTTTTGCTTTTTAGCTTTCAATCTAATTAATAATTCTTTTGAAGCCTGCCATTAATAACTCCTTTTGAACCCAATAGATCTCATTAAATGTTATAAGATTAACAATTTTGTTCACCCATAACTACAAACTAGTATCGTTTTCTTGTGTCAAATTTAATCCAGTTAAATTATTAGAAGCACAGAAAAGCATACTTTGGCCCCCAAAAACACACATGCACGTTTGTAGGCTACATAAGTACACATGTATTGTATTGCTTAATTTATATACTATAAATCTTATTATTTTGTGTGTTTGCATGGAACAGTTTGATAAAGTCAGAAAGACATTAATTAGAAAATGAAACAGAAGCTCGTGCCTAATAAGCAGAGTGGAAAATAAAGTTTAAGAACTAAATTGACGAAAAGTATACTTTAAAATTTACGTTCCCTGAAAGCCTAAATATATGCAAGGAAAGAGAATTGTTTAAATAGGAATTTTTCTTTTTAAGCTCTACAGAAAAGTATTATTAAAGCAATTTTTTAATATTGTTAACTTACGCAAAAGCTTTTAAATAATATTTTTATACAGGAAAATTTCTATATACATTTCTGCATACTTTAACAAGTGTAAATTTTTTTCTTTAAATTTTTTACAAACAGGATTTTGACCTTTTTTTAGCAGAAATTTGTCTACGAAAATTTTTAAGTAAAACATTTTACTAATCATTGTTTTATCAAAAATTTTGTTTTGTGTTTTATAAAACTATTTTATAAAATTTGTTTTTATAAAATTTTTTGCAAAATTTGTTCCCACATTATTTTGCAAAATTTTTTCTAACATATTTTTTATTAATATTTTTTTTTATAAAATATTGAAATATTTTTTTATAAAATGTTACAAAAAATATTTTTTATTAAAATTTTTGTGCAAAAATTTATGGTAGAAATTTTTTTATGTAAATTTTTTCATAAAATTTGTTTATCAATATCAAACTTTTTATTAAATTTTTTTTTTTAATTTTTTCATGGATTTTTTTTTTGGTAAAATGTAAAAAAAATTTCTTTAACAAATTTTTCTTATAAAATTTTTTGAAAAAATTTGTTTAATAAGAATTTGATTAAACAATTTTCTGAATGTAAATTTTTTAATAAAATTTTTTAATGCAAATTTTCAGAAAATTTATTTATCAACATCAAACTTTTTATTAAAATTTTTTTATTTTTAATTTTGGAATGAAAATTTGTTTATAAAATTTTTTCATAAAATTTCTTTCTTAAAATTTTTATAAAATTTATTTTATAAAAATTTCGTAGAGGTCTTTTTTTATGTCTGAATTAAAATTTTTTTTTATTAAGTTGTGGCATATTTTTACCCGCAAACAAGTTTTTTTTTACAAGATTTTCTATAGAATTTTTATAGACATTTTGTCTAGAAATATTTATATGGAAGATTTTGATAATTGATGATAATTTTGTATAGAAAAAAGAAAAAACTAAGGAAATTTTCAAAAACCTGTTCACAATTTTGCTCACAGAAAGTTAACAAGTTAATTCCTTTCATTAAAAATATTTCAATTAAATATTATGTACTACAATGTGAAATTTCAATTTTGTTGCGAATTATAGTTATTGTTTTGCTCTTAATGCCGAACATTTACATATCTTTTTTTTTTGTTGCCACCGATAATTAGAAACTGAAATTTGGCTGTTAAAAAATGCAATTAGTCAGAGTTTTTGCGGTCTGCTCGTTTTAACAAAACGAAATAAATTTATTAAATCACACAGAGAATAATGTGTTTAAAAGTATTATTATTATTTATATTTATTTGTTTCACATCCACTGGTTAGAAAATGAAAACTTTTGTTTCCGAATTCGTTGTTATTTTTTTCGGCGCGGTCAAATTTTAAATTTTAATTACATTTAATTTTTCACCAAAAACTATTTCGAGTTGAGAGCTGAGTGGCGTGGCGGAGGGTGGAGGAGTAGGACGAGCAGCTGCTTCTCAAAATAACAGCTGGAAAACTGGTTTGCATTTAGAGAAGGAATTCTTTTATGCATTAATGGCGCAACAAAAACGATTTTATGTACATTTTTGCCCAAAATATTTTGTGTAATGGTTTTAAATAATTACATAAAGAGAAATTTTAAAATAATTAATGTGGAAGGCCCCTTCTTCGAGGCGAGGAACTAATTGAATAACTAATAATATCATCAAAGTAGGTTATGGATGTTTTTAAAAACTCCTGCCTGAACGTATTTTATAGAAACTAAAGTAGAAATTAAATAGCAAAAAAAAAAAGCTTTCAACAGTCAATATAAATTATTGTATGAATCTATATATTTGTATATGTGAAATTAGATTTCTTTTTTTAATTTTAAAAATAGAATATCTAAACATAATTTTAAGACGGTGGCCGTACATATAAGACGAGCCTGTTTCCTTTGGAGCTTTTTAAACAATAAAAAACAGGCAGACTTCTGTTTCGGAGCCAGCTAAACATCCTGCTCATCAGAGTTCATGAGTATTCGTGGTTGAGGCAGGAATAACCGCGTCTGCTTAAGTTTGTGAATACACTAAAGCAAAGCCTATTCCCTAAGAGATTTTTAAGTGGAACTATAAAATACTATTCAAGCCTTCACGCAACATAAATATAATGAAGGAAAAGAATATGCGAATTTGTTTTTTTTTAATTTATATATGATAACAAAGTTTTAAATTGAAATAAAGTTTATTCTGATGGGGGAAAATATGTGTCAATACACGTTTGACTTTTTGATACTTTTACAACGCCACCAAAAACTTCCAATAGTTTTTGTCCCGTTAGTATCTTTAGTTTTTTTTCTAACTATTTTGTTTTTGTTACGAAATTTCGGCTTTCTTGAGCTGTAATCTAGATTACCGTTGCGTGTATCACTTACGCGCATAGTTTAAGTGCAATAGCGGTATTATGAAAATAATGTCACGTTTGAGATTTTAGTATAAAAAAATCTAATAATTAATCTAGACTACAGTAGTTCATCTCAGTTATAATATAAATTATTTAGTACCAGTATGAAAATAATGTCACGTTTGAGATTTTAGTTTAAAAAAACATATTACTAATATTGATTAAAGCAGTTCCTGTGATCTGTAATTTAAATTAAATCGTACTATTACGAAAATTATGTCACGTTTGAGACTGCAGTTTAAATAACGTCATATAAAATTTTGAACTAAAGTAAATTTTATTCTGTGAAATTTGTGATAATACGCATTAAATCTGCAACAAATTAATATTTCTGCCATTAACACAAAGTAATAATAATTGTTTTTTAAATAAAATTTATAAAGTATATGTTGAGCAAATTTTAAACAAACTTTAGAAATTTATTTATTAATGAGTAATATTAAAATAAGTAAATATTTATTTTGCTATATATGCATAAACAATTCTTTTGTTTCTTTGCTTGCTTTGCATTTCTTCTCCCTCTCCCTCGTTCACTCTTTCTCCCAGAAAAATCCTTCGCACGTAATTAAAACTTTATATTCTACAAAACATTCATATCGTGGCTACATATTATTTATAATTTGTGTATGTATTAGAGGGTTTGAAAGGGGTTTTTTTTTATTGAAATAAATACAAAAATAATTATACATACATGTGTATTTTTTTTTGCATTTCAAGTTCATAATTATGAATAATAGTCAGATATACAATTTAAATTAATTTCTTTATTTTACCTGCTATTTATTTACGTTAACAAGGAAATGCATCTTTAATTTATATTTTTTTGCTGCTTTCCTTTTGGTTTTTGCTGTTGTTGTTGTTGTATAGATATGGTAGAGCATTTAAAATATTTGCATACTTTTACTGTGGATAAAAAATGTTGGGACTGAAGATTGAATGAATGAATAAGCGAACGAATGAATGAATGCCAGTACCCCTTTAAACGTTTACAAAAACACACACTCCCACAGAACGCAAAAACGGAAGTCATCAACATAATCATACTCATTCTTAATGTTAGGTTTTTCTACACTGTACAGGGTGATTTTTTTCGTCACTACCCGATTATTCTACTCCAATGTTTGTTTGTTTGTTTTCATTATATTTACTACTTAAATTACAACGATAACAACAAACGATATACTCATCGTTAACTTTAATTTTCTAAAGGTATGTTGAAAAATTCAAACAACACCAACACCAACACAAACAACATATCACAGTTGTAATAAAAATCTTACTGTTAAAAAAATACACAAACGATGTGGAAAGACTGAGTGAAAAAAAGAACTAAATGGAGAAATGTTTCCGTTTTTTTTTTAAATAATACCTTTGCATGTGTTTGTTATACAAACTAGACTTACGGTAAATATAAAAATGGCGTCAAAGCATAAATGACACATACAGTTAAGCTGGCATTCAGGCATACAACCCAATTGCATACATCACGCACACACACACACACACGAAGAAAAACCCAGCTACAGGACATAGATAATTTTTAATTTTTGTTATAAAAGGGTAGTGGCTGATTTTATACACACACACACACACACACAAACACACACATACATACACATTTAAATTGAAGTTGTATGAAACATTTATATGCATTTCCATCAAGGTGTGAAAAAAACTAAAAACAACATTTTTCAACAGTAGGTTCGCCCAATATAATCAGCTCATTTATATATTTTTCTCGACGTTTATGTTATTGTTATAAAAGGAGTATTTAGGTTGTTCTGCTTAACCATATATTGATGCTGTAACTGGAACCATTAGACTGTTTTTTGATACACTTTCACGATCCAGACATTCAGATTAAATTAAAATAAATTTAATAAATATCTATTGAATGTATTTTTTGCTTTAAAAAAAATTTATTTATGGAAAAGTTATTTAGTTGAATCAGTATGGAAGCCATGTCAGTTTTAAAATGCCACGTGCGTTATGTCCCGTACGTTATGTTACACGTGTAGCCAGTCTATAACTTTCAAAATAACACACCCTTTAAAGTAAAATTGTTACATTAATTTCCAACGTCAATTGCACTATAAAAATTGCAATAGATTTGCCTAAATATCGTTTTTTCACACAACGTCACAAACAAATTTCTAATTTCTGGGTTATTGTCACGTTTGTATTACTAATTTTTTCCATTTTCGTTGCTACCAAATTTCGCCTGCTATCAATTTGAACTTTAATATATATAACAGTAATTCCTACATTAGTACTATTATAGAAATAATGTCACGTTCGAAATTATGACATATATTCTAAAGCACATTATTCTATAAAATTCTAAAATTATTTGGCTGAATTTTATTTTTTGATTTGTGTGAATATGTTTTCCTTGTATAACGCCTAGAATATTTGTAAAAATTTTTGTCACGTTCGTAAAGCTGATTTTTTTTTACTATTTTCTTTGTTGCAGATCTTTGCCTGCCATTAACTTTAGTACAGATTGCAGCGCTTTCTATGATAAAATAAAATAGTTGAGTCATTAAGAAAATAATGTCACGTTCGAAATTGTTGTTTAAGAAAAGACACACATGGCAAAGTAACATTATTATATATAATAACATACTAAAGTTAGTTGCTCTGTAAAACAGATCAATTTGACTGAAATGAAAACTGTTACCATTCTTTTGTCACGTTCGTAACATGTTTTTCCTAATTTTTAAGGAATTTTACCTGCCACTAGCTTTAATATGAATTACAGTGATTCCTATGAGGTATGAATAAAATTAGTACAGTGGAGTAGTTATGGAAATAATGTCACGTTCGGGACTGTAACACTTATTTGAGTCATAAAAGCTCTGCTAAAATAAAATTAAAAAAAGATTTGTTTGAAATTTTACGGTTATGTAGGTGGCTACGAAAACAACTAACGTTTTTTTTGTTACGTACGAAACACTACATTTTGGAATTTTAATCGATTACTGTGTTTCCTATGAGCTAAAACTTAAATTGAATATTAATCTGCAAATATTTTTGATTTTTGTGGTATTTAAAGTGCTTAAGACTGTTGGACATGCGACATTATGGATATACCCATATGTACAAATATGTTTCTTAAAACAAGAAAAAAGAAATGCATGTGTTTAGTCGTTGTATAAGAATTCTAGCTGCAGTAATACATTATTTTAATTAACATTTTCATTATGAACATCAGCATTAACACTCGCTCGCTCACTCACTCACTCACTCACTGACTCACCCATTTATATATGCACTCATTCACTCAAACATAGAAAACATTATGAAGCAGCCAACAAAAGAAAGAAAAAAGCTTAGAAACGAAAAAAACACGTCCGTAATAAAGAAATTCATGCACATAGAAAAATGTTAAGAATGAAAAATGAAAGCAGTAATGCACAAAAGCCCCGTTACAATGTTTGGATATGCATGCATAATGTATGCCATATAAAACGCCTTAACATATGCAATGTAATTTTAATTATACACATATATGTATGTGCAGAATTATTTTCTTACGAAACATAACAAAACAAAGCCGAACAATGTAAAAAAAATAAAACAAACATTGTTTAGAGGTCTTTGTAATTTTATTTCTACAACATTTCATTTCATTTTTGCTTCTGTTTTTGTTGTTTTTGTCTTCTTTTTAATTTTTAATTTCATAAAAATTGTATAGCAGGTTGTCATTTTGTTTACAACATTTTAATTAAAAAGTATGAAACTAAAAAAATGCAAATGCAAACGCACGAATTTATTTTATTTTTAATTAAAAGAAACTTATTTTCACAAAATCTTGTTGGATTTGCAAGAAGTTGTTAAATAAATTGTTAACACAAAAAATTCTTATTTTATTTTAAAAATTTAGGAATATAGTTTTTTTGTGCAAGAATATTTTCAGGCTTATTTTAGGCAGTTAATTTACACTCTAAGCCATCTTTAAGCCTGCTGCCTTTTTTCCTAATATAAACAAGTTGCGGCGCATACAAGTCAAGGATTTTGGTTGCCAACTGCTCATAGTAAAAGTAAAAGTTTTTTATTCAGGACATTTGGCCATTTTATTTGTTAAGGACTAAAGCATTAGTTCACAATAAGATATTTCCTTAAAAGAACTTTCACTTCCGTCAATATACTGGCCGTTAGAGGTATAAAGCAAAGGATTTAGGATATCAAATGATGACCACTTTACATTGAAAGTTTTTTCTTCAAAGCGTTTTATACCTTTTTCTCTCAACTACACAGTGCAACACATAAAATTTATACACCATTCCGACTTTAGTTTGTGAAATTTTGAATCAAATTTATCCAAAAATCGTTTGGGGTTTTCTGCTTTAGATTTTATAGCATCATTAAGACTTACACTGAAATTTGATGTCGAGCATTTTTTTGTGCAAGAAAATATTCAGTTTTTCACGTCTATATCTCATAAGCCGAGCAGCATTTTGTTTTCATGTTAGAGGAATGGACTAAGTACCAAGAAATTACACCGAAACTCATCACAATCATCATAATCCTGGTGGAGAAATTCCAAAACTTGCTTTACAATTTTTTCCTAAAACAGCGAAATGTGTTTTATAAATCTTAAAAATTCAAATAATTCTTTATTACAAAACAAAAACGGTTGCTGATGCGATGAAATCTGTTTGTGGATTCGAATAAAAATTTCGCTGAGTCAGTGAAGTATTTGATTGCAATTGTAGAGTGCTGTGACTTTTGCTGAAGTTGGTTTTTTTGGTTAAAAATATTATGATTTAAGACAAAAAAAACAACGCTTTTTTTGGGTAAAGAAATATGATTTGAAAAAAAAAACAAAATCGTTGAAAGATTTTTAGCCGCAACTTTGTCTGTATGTGAAATTAACTGATTCGCCAGAATTTTAAAAATGTTCAATATATTTTCCATCTTTTCTGAATTGAAGCCCAATAAAAGCCAATGAAGGTTGAAAACTGAAATGGCATTTGGAGACCTTGAAAATGTTGTCCTTTTTGAAACACTTATTAAATATTGAGTGCGAAGTAGTTTGTGATATTTAAATTTTGTAAAAAAAAATAATGCTAAAAAGTCATTTGAAATTATCTTGATTCTAAATGTTTCACGTTTTAGTTAAATACGGCTTTATAGCCATTTTCAAGCTCATAATTCACTTTCTGTTTCTTTTATTATATAAAAAGTTTCCCCAAGAGATTGAACAAAAATTTGAAACTCATCATGAAAAATTGTTTCCGTTTTGTAGTTTTTGGTACAAAAAATCTCAAGTTGTCTTGTAATCCGATAAGTTTTTTTTTCTTTGAAACCTTTAAAAATGATTTAATTTAATTAGACAATAACCATAATATTTATTTATAATTAATAATCGGTTTTAAGGGATTTTCTTTTCCATAAATTAAAAGGATTTCTAGTAATTTTAGGAGTATGAAAATTACAATGAGCGCTTTAAGGTATATGTAAATTCACGAGACAAAAACTAAAATATTTTACAGCTCAAACGTCTTGCAAGTAACAAGAAAACTGCATTTGTTTTTAACAAACTGTTGAATAATAATGAAGATACATTTAAAGAACTTTTTCTATTATAAAACGCTAAGAATTATATATATAGGGTATATCTAAATTGGTTAAGCGTTAAGACCTTAAGACGATACCAGCTGAAATATATTACAATTTTCAATTATTTAAAAAAAGGAGGGGTATTAAGGTTTGAATTATTTTGCTCTTGATGTCGTACTAGAAAATTTATGGTACTTTAAAATTACGATAAAAAAGGGATAATAACCCAAATAAATTAATTCATTTGAAATATATCAGAATATAGTTTTTTTTTATCTAAAATTCCAGCTTGTGGCAAAAGTATTTCTTTTCGAGTTTAGACAAGATATTGATTTGTCTTAAAAATATATATAAATATAATATTAAAAATATTTATAAAAACAATTAATAATCATTAAAAACTAAGTCATTAATTAAATAATTAATCAGATAAATGTCTATTTTTAAATAATTATTAGTTTTCCAGAAACTGTACAAAAACTTTAGACTGAAGCTCTTCTTTTTCCCGATTCTAGTTCACCAGACTTAAATGAAACACTGTACAAAATTTTTAGAGACTTAAAGCAGGAAACAACTACTTTGTTTGAAATCCAAAAAAAAAAAAAAAAAAGGACCGAAAAATAATTTCTATTGCGCATTTTGTGAATTAGAAGCGGCGTTTGTAAGATTATCGTTCGTTTTAAATATTCTTGACATCTTGACTTTTTGACACGTGTCATTTTAAGGAGGTTTTTGGGCACTAATTTCAATTCAGTTGGTTGCCTAATTTAAACTTTTCTACAGAACAAGTAAAACGGAAACAGTTTTGCTCAAGGAGACACAAGTTCAGACTTAAATTCTGTAATTAAGTTTTATTCACTTTTTTTTTCACTTTTATAACTTTGGCATTTCCTTGCAAAGTTTTTAACACATTCTTACAGCATATTTTTACACACAAAACAAAACTCTCCTATGAATTAGCGAAAGCCTGGCGGAAAAATGTCATTGGCTTCATTAAAACACGCAGGTTCTTGATGAAGAAAAGCAGCAACAGCAACGCCAGAAATAGCAACACAAAATAATGAACTTAAGATATTTTGTTGGCAATAAATAAACCTGAACTTGTAAATTATGGCAAAAAGGAAGAAAACAAACAGAATTCTCCAGCTTCATTTTAATAAATTTTATTGTATCAAAGAAAATGAAATTTTTAACACTTTTATTTGGCAATTTAAAAACTACAGCATACATTTGGGTGCTTTGAACAAAACCAGCAAATTTTTAATTAAATAGCATAAACAAAGGCTGTAAATAATTTAATCAAAATAACTAAATCTGTTAAAAAAAAGGAAGGGAGAAAATGGCAAAAACTCTAAAAGCTTTTTATAAAAATGGTGGAATATTTTTCCCTGTAATTCGCTGCATGATTTATTTTTAAACAAATTATTATTTTTTTTTATATAATTGATATTTTAACTTTTAACCTTTATGCGAAAAAACCAACAACAACAACAGCAATTTGCATCATCAAATGAACACTCAGTTGAATAAGTTTTCTCTTTTTTTTTTATAAAATATTCATCAATAATATGTATTTTTTTGTCCAGGCAAAAAGTCATACGAATTTTTATTTGTATGTAAAACTATTTATTTTGTTTGTTGTTGTTGTTTAACTTTATTATATATTTTATTGAATGCATAAATATTTTCAAAGAAATACCAACACACACACTCGCTCACTCGCACACACACGGGCAAATTACGCCAAATGTTTTAAGCAATTTGTAAATAAAAAATTCAATTTTTTTTTGTGTTGCCTGTTGGATGTTTCAATGAAAAAAAAAAACATGTTTGTTTACTTCCTTTTTAAAACAGGACCAAGTTAAACAAGAAAAAAGAACAAAAAACAAACCCTTTTTTACTATTTTAAAATATATAAAATTTTGTATTTTTTTCATTTGATTAAAAACTCTTTAAAAGCTGAAATATATGCGCATAAATTTCCATTAAATTAAATGTTTGCAGAAAAAAAAATAAATTGCCCCAATAGATATATAAAATGTGCTGGGGGGAAAAAAGAGAAATCAAATGTGCAAATTACTGAACATTGAACCAAGTGGTCATAAAGTTTTTATTAGGCATGTGAAAATTGGTTACTTCAAATGAAAACAAATAGTGATTTGACAAAAAAGAAGGCCTTAATATATTGCGCAGTTTGTTTTATTTGCCAACATTAAATCAAGCCAAACAGAGCAAAAAAAAAACTTACTATATTAAAGTATTGAAAATTTGTATGGCACCTAAAACTATGCTACGAATTTCACAAAACTCAAATCCAACCTTCGAGGCTACAGTGTGTGCAGTACAAACCTAATGGAAAGCCAAATTTTTTTAAAATAAATTTTATTACAATAAAAGTATTCAAAACGCCTAAAAGCAGGCGACAGCGTTCAAAATATATGCCGCCGACTTGCTATTTTGAAACATTCAATCTAACCTAAAGCTTTTGTTAAATTTTTCAAAATTTTTATTAAACCTCAAAGTGTGCAACGATCAAAAGCTTTTAAAAGCTTAATGGAAAGCCAACGATTTTCGTATAATTTTGCAAAAACATTCGATACACCGACCAGCAGCTGCCAGTTGTTCAGTTATTTTTAAACTAAGTATTGGCAAAACATAGAAAAGACGTTTAACACTCTGGCGATCTTCAAAAAGGCTTTCAATTTAATTTTCAAAATTTTTTGAAAAACTTGAAAATAAATGCAGCCAAATTAATTTTACAAATTCTTCTAAAGCCTGCGCTTTTTAAATGACTTAAACACATATTTAAAGCCAAAAAGTTGTCATTAACACAAACTTTACTCATAAATTTAGAAAATCATTTGATGCGCCTAAAGTTAGACTTTTAATTTAATACAGAAATGTGTCAACTAAATACATGAGGCGATTTTGTCTGCTAATAGATTTTAAAGGCAACCAGCGAAATGTCTTAAACGGGCGTTGACACCAGCCAATAACAAGCAGAACAGAAATACTGGAATTTGTGGAAATCCTATCCAAAACGAATGCCCTAATGACTTGGAATCAGATTATTCTGGGCCATAGAAGTAATAAGATGGAAGTCATCTATCCACAACAACCTTTTTGAAGAACCGTTCAAAATAAGATAAAATTTATTGTGAGAAAACAGAGCCAACGACACACACACAAGTTTTGGACGGCCTAAAAGTATGCTTCGCAGGTCTGAATTAACGGCGGTGAATTTAAAACGTGGCTAGAACAAACAAAACGATTAGCTGAACATTAAATGCGTATTTGAAAACAGAATGTGTGTTTTCCCACGCGATTTATAAATAAATTTTAGAGCTAAGGTGTCCTTTTTGAAATTTTTCCTATAAAGATTTGCTTTAAAACAGTTTTTTTTTTTTTTAAATTTTTTATATGAAACTTATTTACTTGTAGACAGATCTGTCTGGTTTTTAACTACAGCACATCACTGAAAACATTACATGATTTTTATTAATAATTTTGGCCGGCCCTTTAAAAGGCTTTAATAATTTTGGTATTACAACGCTGGGTCTACTACAAATGAAAAAAATTATATTATATAAAAAACTACATAAATTCTTTAAAAAAAAATCTGCTCATGTTGTTGTCGTTTTCTTTTGCCACTTCAAATAAAAACGTTTGCCTATAAGTATCCTTTAAACATTTATATCTGTTAAATAAATAATATAACATTTTCTGCAAACGAGTTGAGAACTTTTTCCCGAAAAACATTTCACAAAAACACAAATGTATTCAGTTTTAACAAAACCATGTACAAACACTAAATAATTCCTGGTTTATTTTGTTGCTTGACAAAAGCATACTTTTAGGCAAAACTAAAAATGTATTTAAACAAAAACAGAAAAACCTAAATCACGTAAATTGTTTAGAAATAAAAAACAACACTCTTGTACAGTTTCATTTATTGCTAAATGGCAAATATTCAAAATTTTTCGTTTATTTTAAATGCTGCAGGTCCTTCTAAAAGAACAAAAAAAAACCCAATCATAAAAAGGAAAATGTTGGCAACAATTTTTGAAATTTTTAAAAACCAGCTTTTGGCAGGTTTCGTAAAACATGTTTATACTATTCTTTTACCAGTTTTTGGCAATTAGATCAGGTTTGGGGCTTCAATTTAAAGGCATTTTTTGTGGTACTTACTTAAATTGCCGCTGGGAATGTAGACGTTGCCCGATGGTGTACGCACCAAACATGAGGGCTCAAAATCGACACCCAAATCATTTGGATTAGCAGCCACTAAGCGGCCATTGTTCATGCGGCTCATTGTGGGATTTCTAGGTGGTACATCTGGTGGTGCCGAGGGCGTAACTCCTTCGAGAAGGAAGCCTGAAAGCGCAAATAAGAAACCAGTGATTAATAAAAATGTCTAAATTTCTTTAAGAAAAATATTTGCAAAAACTCTGCCCACTTAAGCCAAATTGACGCATTTAAGAATTCACTTAAACGAAATAGTTTTAGTAGTTTTAATTTTTTGTATTCATTTCATTTAGAGGCATTTATGGTTGGGAATGTGCTGCAAAATGTTGCATAAATTTCCATTAAACAGACTCCCAAGTAAAAGTAAATAACTCGTTAATACGAATGCAATTCGCATGAATTCAAAATAAATACTTTTTGCAAAAAAAAAAAAAAAAAACTATTAAAGTGTAAAACAAATTTCAAGACAACACAAACACCAGAAACATCAGGCGGGAGGTTCAGTAAAGAAAGACACTATTCACTATATTCATACATATATGAAATTTTTATATGCAAATTTTGACTAAAAATTGCTGGTAGAAAATTTTCTATAAAAAATTGCCAGGCACGAAATTTTTTACCCCTAAAATTTTTCAGTACAAAATCTTTCTCCAGTTCCAGTCCAATGTCCAATGAAATTTTTCCATAGACAAGTGAATTTTTCCCATTAAAAATGTACAAAAAAGAAATTTTTAATAGAACAATGTTTAGCAATAAAATTTCAGGATAGAAAAATTTCCTCGCAAGTGAAATTTTTCCATGATCAAATGATCGCCAGTGATATTTTTCCATAAGCAAATGGTCTTTTTTTATACGCAAATGATCACCAATGAAACTTTTGTATAAAAAAATTGTCACCAGTGAACTTTTTCCATAGAAAAACACTCAACAATATAATTTTTTTATAAAAAAGTTTTCACCAGTGAAATTTTTCAGCAGAATAATTTTATACAATAAAATTTTTTCAATCAGATATTTCTATAGAAAAAGTATTTATCAAAAAAAATGTTTCTATCGCAAAACATTCACCCATGAAACTATTTATAGAAAAATGTTCAGCAGTAAAATTTTTAACAAAAAAATTTAAAATAGAAATATTTTTAATAATAAAATTTTATAATGCAAAAATTTCCACCAATAAAATGTTATGACAGAGAAATTATTTAATTATTTCGCCCATAAAATAATTGTTTAGAAAAATATTCTTTAATGATATTTTTCTTTATTTAAATATTAGGCCATACAATTTTTGACAGAATGACATTTTTATGCAATAAAACTTTATAATAGAATTATTTTTAACAATAAAATTTTATAATGCAAAAATTTCCACCAATAAAATGTTATGACAGAGAAATTATTTAATTATTTCGCCCATGAAATAATTGTTTAGAAAAATATTCTTTAATGAAATTTTTCTTTATTAAAATATTAAGCCTTAAAATTTTTTGACAGAATGACATTTTTATGCATAAAAATTTTCAATATTGAAAATTTTGTAATAGAAAAATTTTCATCCGGAAAACTTTTGCACAGAAAAATATATAATTTTTAAAAAAATTATGTCATACGGTTTCCGCTGAATGTTCACTTAATGATTATGGGCAACAAACTCTTTTAGAAGTACTTTCATACAAACTTATTTTTGTATTACTTTTTGGCGTATTTTGCTTTTCATTCATTTGTTTAATCCAGTCTGCTTTAAAATTACTCCCTTTAATATGCTTCAGTTTTTGCCACACAAATATTTATGTGTTTTCCCTTTTTATTTCGGTCTTTTTTTTCGTTAGATAAGTAGCTTATCATTTCTATAACAGTTGACGGGGTTTTTTTTTAGAAAACAAAATTTTATATTCTGAAATGGCCAAAATAAGAAGATATTTTCATTGTTTTGTTGGCAGGAGCAAATTTTCGACTTCAGCAACTCAGCGTCGAGGTATAGTTCGTTCAGTGAATGGTGTTTTCGTAAATAGAGATACAATACAGAAATTGTTAAAAAGACTTAAGCATTCTTTTCTGTGCTTTTAACTGCGAGTGGCAAGTATATCATTTGCTCTCAGTGGGTTTGGCTTAATCTTATAAACAAGCCATTAAATAACACGGCCTATAAAATTTATTAAAGTTGCGACTGGGTACAATGCGAACATATCATATTAAATTGTCGAAAAATCAAAGTCGAGTCAGTAGACAAAAGCCGGAAAACAAATGCCTACAATATAAGACTTGATAAAAGTAAAGTATACTTTTAGGTTTAATTTCAGCTCAGCAGCTTCATAAATACAAACACATTTTTTAACACTTTGAAAGTTTTGTTATTAAAAAATTTAACTGCCAAATGAATATTCTATTACATGTTTGTCAACTGCGTAAAATACGGCGAGTATAATAGCAAATGTTTCTATTTTTTAAGCTAAAGAAACAAGCAAACAAATCAAAATAGCCCAACTGTATGCAACGTCGTGGAAAATAACATTTAATCCGCCGAAAATATGACACTCACTACGAAATTGTACGCAAATGCCAACAACCAGTAAAAACAAAAAACAACAGCAACTCCGGCTAACAAATACACACACACAGACTCGTACGCAGCGATTTAAAGTTGGCGCGAAAGCGACAGAGCCAAATGCCTTCAGCGAGGATTAGCGATTTTAGCATTTAAATGGTAAACGGGAAATTTATGGTAAAAATTTTATTTTCAATGCACAAAAAGGAAATACAACTTGGCCGAACTGTGAAAGAAGCTGCAGTGGTTGTGGTTCTTGCGGATAATGAAGCCGGCGCTTCGTGACGATATTCCAGTACAACAGGAGCTGAGGCCACAACAAAAAAAAAAAAAAAAAAAGAAACGAAAAACGATTATTACAAGCGGTTACAGCTGCAAGGCAATGTTTGAAATTAGAAAAGCGAAATACTCGGTATAAGTTAAAAACTTGTTTAGAGTGGAGAAACAGCGAAAAATTTTATTCAAATTAGTTGGGGTTTCTTTTTCTGCCATTTAAGTTTTTGAATTTTCTAATTAGGAGTCTTACCATTTGGATTTTAAGGCACTACAGCAGATTATATATCGAAAAAAAAACAAAAGCAATTAAGTTTTATGGTGCAATGAAATCAGACGAGATAATAAAACAAAAATACAGCCAAATATAGACATATACACAAAAACGAATAAAATATTTAAAGCATATTTTACGGCGGAAAGGCTAAATAACAGCAAATCAATAATAAATCTGTTTAAGGGCTGGGCATCCTTTGAAAAATTTAATTGTAAGAATTTCGCACGAAACAAACTTGCGCCGACAAACATATATTTGTAAAAAAAAACTCTTTTCTAAAAATGCTGCTGAATATTTTTCCACAAAATAATTTCGTTGATGAATATTTTTGTGCCAAAAATTTTTTAAAGAAAAATTATCTTGATCAACATTTTTCTGCATTATTTTTCCTTACAACAATTTTGTTGAATAATTTTCGACAAAATATTTTTTATATAATAATTTTTCTGAAAAAAATTATATTTTTCTATAAAATAGGACATTAGTGATAAATTTTGTTTAAATAAATTTTATTAATGAACATTTTGGTATAAAATATTTCCTTTTTTTTAGAAAATTTTTTTTTGCTGTATATTTTACTATAGAAATATTTAATTATTAAATAGTTTCCTATAGAAGAATTTCATAGCTGAATAATTTTCTATGGAAAAATTTCATTGGCCAATATTTTTCTATAAAAAAACTTCATAAGTGAATTGTTTTCTGTTAAAAAGTTTCATTTACGAATATTTTTCTATAGAAAAATATTATAAGTGTTTCGTTAGAAAAGTTTTATTGGTGAGCATTTTCCGATAGGAAAAATTTCATTGCTGAACATTTTTGCTACTGAAAAATTTCGTGGGTTAAAACTTTTGCTAGTGAACATTTATCTATAAAAAAAATGTTTAATCAATAACTTTGATAGAAAGATTTTATGTATAAAAATATATATGATGAATAGTGCTTAGTGGTTTTCCTTATGGTATCCCCGCCTAAGAAAAAAAGTAGCTGTTAAATACTTTTGTGTCAAAATGTTTCATTATTGTAGATTTGCCATAGAAAAATTTTATTGCTAAATCTTTTTCATAAAAAAACTTTCAATTGTGATCATTTTGCTTCAGAAAAATTTTAATTTTTACCTTCTTTTATATCGAGGCACGTGATTGCTGCAGCGTATAACTCCTAATTTTTAATAGTCGTCTATTAAAATACACTTAATTTATTTATTCAAATTACGTTTCCACAAAGTTTACAAATTTTGTAAGCAAAACAACTGGTCGAGTTGTCCTTGAAAAGCGCTGCATGTAATTAAATTGTAGCCAAATATTTAATGGATTTTTTTTAGCCTAAAGGTATGCGAAATTAAAATGAGATTAACACTTTAAAGTGATTAGTAATAAGTGTTTACGCCAATTAGAAGTTTATTTGGTATAGTGTGGCAGAGGGAGAAACGGAAACAAATCGAGTGCGTAAAGAGACCAAGTTTTTATGGGTTTGGAGTTTTGGCCAGAAGAGTTATTGAATTTTGTTAATTTGAAAAACAAAATCTGTGGAGTTTGTAATTGGAAATTTGAAGGCCCAGTTGTGGTTACAGTTTATTTAATTTTTGTGTGCCATTTTGAGATTTTACGTAGTGGATATTCCAGAGAACTTGCTAAATATTTTTGTTTGTTTGTTTTGAGGACTTTTAATTTTATTATATATTTATAAATTTTTTTTTCTCATAAAATTTTTTCTAGAATTTCATTAAATATTTACAAATTTTTTTTTATTCAATTTTTTGTTTGTTAAAGTAGGACGTTTTTTAAATTGCTTTCGGGATCGGAGAAATATCTAATTAAAAACATGTTTTAATGGGGATTCGAAAATTTCGCTTAAGATTATACAGAAATTTTTATTATTTTTTTTTTCTGAAAATTAAACAGAAAGTTGTCAAATTCTCTTTAATCTTTAATTACTGATTTAAAATTTTTGTATAGTTAAATATATTGTAAAATTAACCCAGTTTTCTTTCAGCTTTTCAACATGTTTTACCAACAGCTGCCAAAAAGTATGCAATTAATTTTATTTTTGATCTCTTTATAAGACTGCATTGCATTTCATTTCAGTGTGTGTGTGTGTGTGTTCTTAAGATTGTTTTTTTGTCGTTTTCATAATTTCTGCGCTGAGTCTTATTTAAGAAATTAAGTAAGAAGTGGGCAGAATGCAACCACCCTTTTTACTTCCTTTGTTGAAAAATTTAAAATTAATACTTATTTGTCTTTTAAGTGTCTTAAATTTGAAGCACAAACACACACATCTACGTGTGTGTGTGTGTGTGTGTGTGCTTGGGAGCGTGAGTGGCTTAAAAACATGACCTCGTTTGTTGAAATTTATTTTTCGTTGCGCCAAAGAGAATTTGTTAAAACGGGTTTAAGCTTTCGTTTGAATATTTTTTTTTTTTTTTTTGGTTTTATTTTGCAACTTCGGCAACTTTTGCAAACGCATTCACTAGTATTTTTAGCAGTATCAAATTAACAAACTAAATAAAGCGTTAAATTAGTTTAGTTAGAATAAAAACAAAGGGTTGACTAAAAGTTTAAGGTGCTTAAAAATAGATATTTTTAATTTAGTTTTCTTTCTCTTTTTGGCTACAAGAGATTAAAGACTTGCTGGGCAAAATGTAATTAAAGGAAATAGAAGGAAAACTATTGGAGCGTACGAGGAAGGCAAAACTATGGGATTTAAAAATCTTACAGTAAAATAACAGAGTATTTGTAAGAAATATTTTCTTTAAAAAACGAATTAATAATATAGAAAAATATTTGCCAGAGAAAATTTCTGACCAGAAAAGTGTCTAGTCCGATGTTGTCCACCATCCAGCTGCTTCCTGTTTAAAACAATTATCGGTTTTGATAAAAAAAGGTGGCCCAGCGGCACATTTGTTTCCGTTTTTGACGTTCACTTTATCGTTATCAAAGATATTTTTGTACAGAAAAATATTCAATTAAAATTATTTCGCTATAAAAATATTCTGCGCAAAAAAAAGCCTTAAGGAAAAAGTCTGCAGAATAAAAGTATCGTTTAGAAAAATACCGATTTTGATAGTTTTTCTATAGAAAAATAACTACTTAGAAAATTATTCTATAAAAAAGATTCATTCAAAAAATTATTCCCCTAGAAACTCTTTACCAAGTTTTTATATACACATTGTTTTTTACGAAAAATGTGTTATAAAGAAATTTTTTTTTACAGAAATTTAGAATTTTGTATGAAAAAAACTTGACATTTATAAAATTTTTCTGGAATAAGATTCTATTAAAGTGGAATTTGTTTAAACAAATGTCTGCAGAATGAAAGTTTTGAGTGTTAAATTTAAAGAAATAAACTAAAATTAAACAAGTAAATAAAAATAAAAAAAATTATTCTATAAAAAATATTCACTGAAATTATTTCATAGAAAAACATTTTCAGGCAAAAACTGTTCCATAAAAATATTCACTAATGCAATTATTCTATAGAAAAATAATAATAAAATATTTTTCTTAAAAATAATTATTTAATAATTGAATTTGCGGTAAAAAAAATTCACGGTGGAAAAATGTTTACACAGAAAATATTTCCTAAATAAAATATGTTTTTAAAAAAATATTTGGTAGATAAATTTTCAACAAAAATGGAATTTCTTGGCCAAAAAATCTCCACAGAATGAAAGTTTTCTGCTGAAAACTGTGGTCTTGATTAATTTTATGAAAGAAAACTGATTACTTAGGAAACATTTTGGTTTTTGCGCCTATATCTTTAGGCTTTATAAATTTTACAAAACTGCACATATTCTGCCTTATAGGAGTTTTAATAAAAATACTGTTATTAGACATTTTTGTTGCAATCAGTAAAACTCAATCAACCGCAAACATTTTGTGCCACCACCACCACCACCACCACCACCACCAGCACCAGCCACAACAACATCATAACGTCAGCTCCACCACGACCATGAATCAGCGTGCCACAACAGCAGGAGCTTGAGAACTGGCCTTTTAAATAAAAATTTTCTAAAATTTTTGCTTTATGCTAATAATTTTTACTTTAGTTGGCAATAAAAGTGTGTGCGAGTGCATGTGTGCGTGTGCGTGTGTGTGTGTGTGTGTGTGCGTAAGTATTCTTTCTGTTACTCTCTCTGGGTGAAATATTTGCTGCTAAAAAGAGTCAGAGTCAGTGTATGATGTGTGCGTGTGTGTGTGTGTGTGTGTGTGTGTTTAACTATTGATATTTGTTATTGCTTTTTGTTGTTGTTAGTAAAAAATGTTTGATTTTCTGTAGCACTAAATATTGGCTTTTCATTATTGTAAATGAAATCTCCAACTAACACACACAAAATACAAGCAGTTCACACACATACGCACACACATACATACATATTTTTATATTAATTTGGCTGTGTATGTGTATGCGTGTGTGTGTGTTGATAGGATTTTTCCTGTTTGAAGTTTGCTTGTGTAATATTGTTGATGCATTGGTCGCCAAATATTGACATACTACTTGAAACTGACAGCAAATGCTTGTTATTTAAAAAGTGTGCTTTACTTTTATTCTCCTCTTTCTGTTCTCTGTGTATTTCACAGTGGGTGTATGTGTATGTGTGTGTGCATGTGTATGTGAGTAAATGTTTTTTTCCCCCATTTTTTAGTGTTAATGTTGGACCATTTTATAAGCAAGCTGTCAATTTGACAGCATTTTTTTTCATGGCTTATTTGAAGTTCTAGGTAAAGAGGTCTTTGTTATATGTTTATTTTCAGCAAAATTCTGCAACATACGAGTCGTCATGCACGTGTGTGTGTGTGTGTGTGTGTGTATATGTTACAACTAGAATAAATAAAATTGTAATTTATTGCTTTCTTTGCTAAAATTTAGCAAAATTTTTCCAACTCATGTCCATCTATTTGTTCTAAGGTACAGCATATCAAACGTCAAAAACGGAGGTATTTGCACCTAAATAAACAGGGTCTTATAAAAATTACTCAAAAAAAAATAAAAAAAAAAATCTTGAATAAAATTGTATTGAAATTAATGAAGAGGGGATGTCCCTTAAAGAAAAAAGCTGAAAACTCATTATATATATTCTGGTTAAATGGCAGTGAACACACGAAGATATTGAGCTTTGGCTGGCGAATTCTCTTTAAGTCTGGCAACGGTCGTAGATGAAGTTAACAAATTGTTACAAAATATCAGACAAATCATAGGCTAGTATTATGGTAAAGCGATGGCAAAACTGAAACGTTTAAGGAATCCGCCACTTGTCATTAGAAAAACCAAAATTTAAGAATTCATAGTTTCAAGTCCAGCTGAATAAGAAACATCAAAAGCGAACTGCATGCTACAGAAAGTGGCCAGAATATTGTCCTAAGTGAAAGCAAAATATGAAGAAGGCTTCAAATATTGTTTAAAGGCTGTCAACTCAACCCATTATTGATGTTCCTGTGTGCTATTTGACGGAATTACGTTTATTTTATTTTTTTTCACTAAAACTGGACAGTTATTTGAGCAAATTGTTATCTCTAGTTTTAGGTGATTTTTTAAATAGCCGGGGTATTTATCATTTACCCCTAAAATTCTGATATTGAAAATTCCTAAAAAGATATATTTGTTCGATATTTTATCCACTGATTTTACAACTTTTGCAAAATAAACTTTAAGTTAAAACAAAATTTGCTCTAAAAAAGCAGTAAAATTTTCAAATAGCATTTTCCAGCAGCACCAGAAAACGCAATGTCTTGCTCTCTTTAGCAACTGTTATATAAGTTTGGTTATCGTCAGCAAACTGTCAAACAAATAACATTAAAAGTATAACAAATAATTAATAGCACTATATTTTTCGTTGTGATAAATTTTCACAACTTTCTATACTCTCTAAGTTATTTCGATGAAACAACAAAATGTTATAGCTCATGTCCCAGCTTAACCATCAACTTTTGCCAACAATTTAGTGGACGAGAGACAATGCGCGCACAAGAACATTACATGGTGGCTAGTTTGCCACTGTCCAAAAATGGCGCTATTTTGCCTAATAAATCATATTAAATAGTTCATTTGAAGGGAGTTAGAAAATCTCTAGTTTAATAATGTATTGAAATTTGGTTTTTTAATAATTATTTTATATTTCTCAATTGACAATTCGGAAGCATTTTTGCCCAATATATATGTGGAGAATCACTTTTCGGGTTGAGTATTATATTTAAATTAAAAAGTAGTTCTTTTAATAACATGTAAAACTTTAGTAAAATTTTCGTTTTCTTTGCGTCTCCAAATACGTCATGTGGTGTTTTTAGAAGACTTTTGTGGGCGCATTTGTAGTTTCAGAATCACTATGGCTGGCTGAGCATTAGAATTGCAGTAATTATATTAATTTAAGTTTGAGTTTTAAGTCACAACGTCTACAGCTTATGAACTTAATTTTTTTAATTTATTATACAATAAAATAGTTATATTTTTGGACCCAATAGGGTGCTAATGAGTTTGTACGGTGGTTCGTCTTTGGTCATAGTTTTCCTTCATATTACCTATCAGCGGCCATAATCTTTTCACTATGGGCTGGACAGGTTCTTATGGAGAGCGGGAGAGATTTTGGGCCCTAAAGTTCCTTGTTATTTGCATTCTTACGAAATACTTTGGTGACCAGTGACTTTTAGAAATTACATAGTTAAATTCCTTTCCCTTTTGCCCTGCAACAGCGCTGACACTTCAATGCTTTTTAAGTTTTGCACTTTTGCTTTATCGATTTTACATGTTGTTTTTTTTCAATTTTATTTTTATGTTACTTTTCTGGCGTCCTGGTGCAACAAATTCATATCAAGTTAATGGCTGCCTGGTTGTCTCACAACATTTTAACACCAATAGTTATTATTATACAATATAAGCGAGCGTGTTCAGTGTGTTTTTCTAACACCTCTCGTCTGTATGTTTTCCATTAAGATGACACTGTGCCATACAAGTTTTCTTTCAAACGTATGTAGGTATGTGTATAGTTTGTATTAGGATTTTTTTCATATTATTATTATTATGTTCATCTTATTAACGTAGAAGAGCTTATTTTACTGTAACCTTTTGTCATAAATTTTAACTTTAAACACAAAGTGTCAAGTATACTTAACCTTCTTCTGTGTGTTGTAGATGTTAACAATATTCACTAATACTAACACACACACACACACACACACAAACACACACACACACTCGTATACGGCTTAAACTTATTGGTATGAGTTTGAGAGTAGAATAAAAATAAAGACAGCAAAAAAAAAAACAAACTAAAAATTTTGCACATTTATTTACCAAGAACTAACAATGTGTGCCAAATTTAATAGCAACTATCCGGCAGTTCTGATGATGAATACAAAGTTTCATTAATGCTGAGAGCCTTGAAAGCGCAATTGTGTGTGTTTTGTGGACTTGGGCTTTGAAGGCAACACTAAGTAATATTCTAGCTAACGGGTAAACGGGTTTAATTTAGTTAGTGGGTGCTGTGGAAATTGCACAATTTGTTGTATATGTGCGCCTATATGTATGCTGCAAATAAATACATTTGCAAAAAGGTACTTGACAGTTTTTTTCTTTGTTTGCTTTTCCGTTTGCTACCCCTTTCTACTTATTGTGCTTTTAATTTGTGTTTTGTTTTACTACATATTTTCGTTTTCGCTTCGTTTCGTACTCGTGTACTCTTTGTCTTGTCACATACATACATTGTCACAGTGACATACATACATACATGTGTATGTATGTATGAATACCGTAGTAATAACTGTAAAAGTTTCTATGGCATTTGTAAATTTATTGTTTTCCAGCCAGCTAATGGCCATTAGAAAAGAGAGGCGAAAGACAAAACAGACAAGGTTCTCGGAAGACAGGCACTGGGACTGCTCAAATGACTACATGTGCTGACAATATTGTAGCAAAGGTAGCAGAGAGGAAGTTTAAGTCGTACAAGCAGAATGCATTAAATTGTATGCTTTTGTTTTTAAGCTTTCACTTGTTATAGATAATTAAACATTGTGTATCTGTGTGTCTCTGTGTCTGTGTCTGTGTCTGTGTCCGTGTCTGTGTGTGTATTTTTGTAGCATATTTGTTGGAAGTTTTTCTCACATGAGCAAATATATAATTATACCAACCTAAAAGGCCAAGTTTACTATTGGGGTTTTCTTATATTTTGTGCCATTTTCATTTCCTTGTTTTTTTTTCCGTTTGCATTTTCTCTTCATTTTTCTTCTTCTATTGTTATATTTTTTGTTTCCCTTTATTTATTTTTATTTATTTGCTTACTTATTGTCTTAAATAGTGCAATGTTATAATGGAGATTTTCTTTTATGTTTTAAATGAATTCCCTTTCTTGGGCCGAAATAAAAAACAAATTTTAATTTATTTCGTAGCCTACTTTCGGGTGATTTAAAATTTTATTTATATGTTTCATGCTTCCTAGTTTAGTCTTATGTGTTGTGTTTTTCTTTATTGCTTAACAAAGATTAAAAGGATTTACGGTTGGCAATGGAATATATGTGTATATAAATAAAATGACCATTATAAAGCTTTAGTTAAAGTCATTTATTTATTTTCTACGTTTACGCCTAAGGTTTAACATTTCAAGAAAAATATGTTTTTTTGGCCAAGTTACAGCTATATTTCAATGATATCTAAGCTGGGGCAGAGGTCCGGAGCATAATTAAAAAAACATTAAGGTAAATTCAATTATAAACCGATTTCAATTCAACTGAGTTTCAGTTGAGTTTCAATTTAATTTAATATCAATATAATTTCAATTCAATTTCAATTAAATTTCTATTCAATTTCCGCTCAATGTGTATTCAATTAAAGTTTTAATTCAATTTCAATTTGATTTCAATTTAACTGAAATTTAATTTCCAATTTATTTTAATTCCATTTCGTTTAAATTTTCGCTCAATGTAAATTCAAGTTATATTCAAATTTAATTTGTATGCAATTCAATTTAAATTTAATTTTGATTTAATTCCAAATCAATTTTCAATAAATTTTAATAAAATTTAATTCAATTTCACTTCAACTCAATTTCAATTCGATTTCAGTACATCTTCAGTTGGCTTTCAATTTAACTTCAATTTAATTTCAATTCAATATTAATTATATATCAATTCAATTGAATTTCGAATCAACTTTAATTCAATTTCAGTTCGATTCAATTTCAATTCAATTTTAAATTAAATTCAATTCAATTTTAATTCAATTTCCATTTAATTTCAATTTAATTACAATTTAATAACAATTTAGTTTCAATTCAATATTAATTAAGTTTCAATTCAATATCAGTTCAATACTAAGAAAATTTCAATTCAATTTCGAATCAATTTTAATTCAATTCAATTTCATTTCAATTTTAATTTAATCAATCAATCAATTCAATACTAATTCAATTTCAATTAAATTTCAATTAAATTTCAATAGAACTTCAGTTCACTTTCAATTTAACGTCCATTTAATTTTAATTCAATTTCAATACAGTTTCCATTCATCGTTAGTTCGCTTTCAATTTACCGTCAATTCAATTTCAATTCAATTCATGTTTAATTCAATTTCACTTCAACTCAATTTCAATTCGATTTCAGTACATCTTCAGTTCGCTTTCAATTTAACTTCAATTCAATTTCAATTCAATATTAATTATATATCAATTCAATTGAATTTCGAATCAACTTTAATTCAATTTCAATGCGATTCAATTTCAATTCAATTTTAAATTAAATTCAATTCAATTTTATTTCAACTTCAATTCCTGTTCAATTTCAATTTAACTTCCAATTCAATTTCAAGTCGATTTCAATACATCTTCAACTCACTTTCAATTTAACTTCAATTCACTTTCAATACAGTTTTCAGTCATGTTCAGTTCGCTTTCAATTTATCATCAATTCAGTTTCAATCCAATTTCAATTCAATTTCATTACAATTTCAATACAATTTCAATACAATTTCCATTCATCTTCAGTTCATCAATTCAATTTCAATCCGATTTCAATACACTGCAATTCTATATCCGTTCCACATCATTTCAGCTTATTAAATCACACTGATTTACCAGCTGGCCTAAAATCCATTACAAAATTACGGCGAGTTATTTGTACTAATTAATTACAGCAATTCGTAAAGGAAAATATTACAGAAAGCCTTAAGATAGACTTTACTTTTCATTATATTTATTTTTATAAGCTCCTATATCGAGCGCCCTCTCAAACTACACATATTTAATAGTAAACCAACTGTCAATCTTGATGTACAGCCCACACGCACATGCTGCTCTTCGAACAGATCCACACACGCGCGCACTCACCTGCATACAAAATTAGTAACCCCCCCCCCCCCCCCCCCAAAAAAAAAAACATTTCTCCACGTACGATTGTGTTAGTGAAATAAAATTTTTTTTATCACAACTGCGTTTTGGTGTTTTATTAGATTTTTGATTTGTGGCTAAATTTGTACAGTTTATGTTTTTCCTTGCAGTGCTTCAACGTATGAGTCTGTTTCGTTTTATTCGTGGTCATCATTTGTATTCGAGTCACGTGTTTGGTTTTTGTATATTCACTTTATTTTCATTCTTTTTGCTCTCTGCCAGAGTAAAATATTTAGTGCCCGAGATCTAATGCTGGCACATAAAGACAAAAAAAAGGTGAATGTAATGTTTGACTTTGCTGTTGTGCTGTATTTTAAAACAGTTTTTTTTTGTGTTGGCCAACAAAAGGTAACAAAATTCTTTTTGTGTTATAAAACTGAGTCCGCTCGTTTTGCGGCTACTTTTTGCTGTTTTGCGAGAAAAGTAAACCTTGCGCATATTAAATAGTTAAGTAAATATAATAAATTATAAATATCTGTGTGTGAAGGTGTGTATTATATATGTACATATATGAGACTAAAGTGTAAGAGTTTATAAATATTTTTCGTAATTCAAGGCATACTTTTAGGTTGCTTAAACATATTATTTATCATTTCATTTGTTTTTACAGAAAGTTTTTTTTTTTTTTTTTAATTTATACTCTAAAAGATAAACCACTGTATGCGAAAGGATGAACGCTTAGAATTTTAATGTATATTTTGAATTTGCAAATATATGTATTTAAACAGCGTAAAGTTTTAAAGAAACTCTGTTGTCCTATCACTTGATTTATTAAATCAAATTGCCTGTATTTTGTTCTGCTTCTTTATATTTCTCTAAGTTTAAGATTTTTAAAATAAAGTTTAGCTTTTAATTTAGAACATAAAATTTTAGTTTATGGAGTTTGGCGATTTGAAAACACGTGCTTTTCCAAACTTTTGCGTTAAGTAATTAGAGCTAATGGTTTTACAAACTACAAGTTGAATTTAGCATAATCAATTCTATATGATTTCTCAAAGTTGGCACTTTTTGGGGAAACTTTTTCTCTAATGCCCGTTATTATGCTGCGAATTTTTATCATGCTTTTTCTTTGCCTTTTTCAAAATGTTGTGTTGTTAAATTTTTTAAAGTTTCTGGCAAGTGTTTTCTTTCACTAATTACTTTTGTTGAATTTTGGAAATTTTACTGGACTCATTTTAATTTTGCTGTTTTGAAAAGCATATTTTGTAAGGCTCGTGTTTTTATAGCTCCTTCTTTTTTTTTTTTTATTAACTTCAATTATGGACATCTAAAAACGGCTTTTTTCATTTGTGTTTTATTTCCCGTTAATAACCATTATTTATGGCAAAATTTTTTTACCAGTTCATTTTTCCCTTTTACGTTACGTTCGCTTTTTTTTGCTTTTATTAAAGTTTTGGTAATAAAACAGAATTAACTATAGTGTCTCTATTAATATCCTGGTTACGTGTAACGACGCTTTTAATG
Organism: Epicampocera succincta; assembly: GCA_932526305.1. NCBI lineage: Eukaryota > Metazoa > Arthropoda > Insecta > Diptera > Tachinidae > Epicampocera > Epicampocera succincta. The sequence continues at coordinate 9,326,728 of OW052035.1, read as the reverse complement.
TGCTTTACAGTTTTTACACTAGCATTTTACTTTTTGCCATTTTAAACCGAAAACCGGGGTAAAAAAAGAACAGAAACAAATGAGCAGCATTTTTTGCTTGTTTTAAAAATAGCGCTAGTTTAAGCCTCTGCCCCTAATAGCTGGCTATGAAAGAGAAAAAATTAGCTAAACGTACAACTTTGTGTTAATAAAAAATTTTTTTTCGCCGCGTTTTATTGCGTTTCATACAACATTTTTATGGTCATTAAGGTAAAAGTTGGTTGTTGGCTTTAATTCTACGGTGTTTTTTTTTTGTTAGCAAATAGTTTGGCTTAGTTTAATTGCATTTGCTTAAAATATGAGTGTTGGCAAGAAGCGAAAAAAAAAAATTTTGTTTGTGTTTCATAACTATTTTTTTCGAATTTGAAAGCAATTTATGAAAAGCTGATATAGTTGTTGTATGTGCTTAAATGGCAAATAACAAAAGCATAAGTGCTTCAATATGTTGTGCTGTCTGAGCTTGCTTTTGTGTTATTTAACTTATGAAAGCCTAAAAGTATGCTGCTGGTTTTGTAATTCTATAGTTTTATCATTTTATGCCTTTTTGTTTTATTATAAAAATTGTGCATTTAAGAAAAAAAAAACAGTCTTTAGGGACAAAGGTCCGTCAAAAAGAAAATATATTTTAGTGCTCCAGCAACTACAACAAAACAACACTTTAAATGTGGCTGGCAAGCGAAAGCGTAGAAAAAAAAAGAACAAACAGGATATTGCAAGATGAGTAAAATAAATAAATTTAACAAGTTTTCATGCTTATGTGAATCTCTAAAGACTAAAACGCCAAGTAGTGGTATTAGAAAAATGTTGCATACTTTCAGGCAAGGCCTTCAAACTTGTAAACATGTTAAAGCGAAGTTCAAACTACTTTTGTATATTTCTTGGCCACAGAAAGCCAACAACACAAAGAAAAAGAACTACAAAAACTAGTCATATTAAAAAAAAAGCCCTAAAAACTTTTATAACCGGTTCGGTAGAACGTGTTAAAAAGTCCTCTGTTGGCTCAGCTCAAATAAGTGCAAAGTATTAAAAACTTCATTAAACCTTGACCAAAACGTATTGCTGTATTCATTTTACAGATTTTCAAGTACACATGTTGTTCGCAACCCAAAGTTTTGCTGCCCTGTTCTTTTCAGAAACATTGAAGATTTTGTGCACAATTTAAAACAGCCGGCTGGGAATAATATGGCATAAAATGAAAAAAAAAATGATGCTGGCAAAAGTATTAAAAATTATTTGATTAATTTGAAATCAGGCGCATCAGGAACCAATTTTTAATATTATTTAAGTATAATGTTGAGCAAAGTAAAGCAATAATAATGAGCCTCTGGATTAGGCAACATTTTTTTTTGGAATTATTTAATTAAACTTAATATGTAATCGCTGGTTAAAGATATGGTTTTATTTTGAATATTTATGGGAATATTTCATTACAAAAATAAAGATTTCTTGTTAAATATTATTAATTTCTTTTCGTTTTCAAGACGTTTGTATTTTTAAATTCAGCCTTTAAGTATGCAATACTTTTTAAACAGACATTTTTAAAATTTATAGAAAAAAGTTTTTCCACAATACTTTTATTTTGCTTCATGTGTGAAAATAAAAAAGTTTTCTATCATATATTAATAAAATCGAACTGCGTTTTTTGCCCATTAAAATAAATCACGTCTAAGGCTTTATAAATTCACCAGTTCAAGAACAACGAAGCCCAGCGAAATGTTAGATATTGTAAATATATATTTCTTTTATTAAATATTCGTGAAATGACAAAAATTAAAATTTTAGTCTTAAGCTGCTGACATCGGAAGAAGACTAAAACGTAAAACAAGTAGTCAAATGATCTCAAAATTTCACCTGCTTTGAAGTCATCTTCACACATACAAAATTATTTGCTATATTTATATAATTCATAAAGTAATTCACTGGTAGTGTGACCATATTAAAATGAAAATGAAAATACTTCAACATTTTATTTTACAACATTTTTGTTGTTTAAAGTTGTTTATGAAATATTAAAATAAATATGAAATAGTTTAGTAACTTAAACACTTAAAAATGGAAACCAAACATGATCACATTGAGTTGCATCGTTTGTCGTTCGCCACCGTAAGAAACCGAAATAAATCTGTAGCACAGTTTGATGCATACGCCGAATATCACTCACGTCATTAATATGTGCAAACCGTTTTGTTTTATATTTAAAAATAAATATTTTATTTATTATCTAATCTTGAAATATACTTTGAAAACAGTTGGGATACGGAAATCAAATAGGAAAACGAATCGTTCTAAGAAAAAGAGAAACATTATGACTCATTTATATACTAGACTTATTTGGTAAGTTTAATAAAAATCAAATTTTAGTAGTTTTCTCTAAAATACAAGAACTCTTTTTAGCGATGTTTTCAAAAATCAATAAAATTTATTTTCAAGCTTAAAACTTCTTCTTTAAGGTTTCAACAAAATAATATATACATCTTTACAATAGTATTTCACCAACTAAAGGATATAAAATATACTCCGGTTGGGTCAGCAGTTTTGATTTCGTTAAAAAAAAAACTCCTCAACTCCCCGCTGTAGGCAACAATTTTTGTAAAAAAAATTCTTTTTATACACAATATCTTAATAAGATACAAAAATATTTATATCAAATTTTACGCTTAAAAGGACACTGAAAATTCGTCTAACAAATAGCCTAAAGGTATACTACATTTTTTCTTCTTAAATTTAAATACTATTTAAACCAAAATTATTTCAAATCTGTTCCTTTTTAAAGTTTTTCTTTATTTAAAAAAAAAAACAAAAATTATATAAATTCTTCAGTTTCTTTCCCCTACATATAATATTATAATTTAGAAAATCTTTAAATTGTTAACAAATAATCAATAAATATTTCTAATACTTTACAAAACAAAGACTCCATCTAATACAAAACATTTCTTCATCTCTGGCTTTAGGAAGGAAAAGCAGCAAAAAAAATATATATATATTTCTTATCATAAATAAAGGAAGTCATATAAATTGATCAATACAAGTCGCTTCAGTAAATGTGTTTGGCTGTTCAGTGTTTCATAAAAACACACACATACAGACATACATACATACATACGAGTACCAGTAGTACAAACGCCTGATTGTGCTGTTCGTGTGTTGGATGTCGATGTGGAGGTTATATGGGTATAGCGCACATAATTTTGGTATTTTGAAAGAATTTATTTTCTCATATTTATTAAATTCCTGATATTTTTCATTTGTAGTATAAAGTGTACGCGTGTGTGCGTGTATGTTTGTGTATGTGAACAAGTTCCTGGCTGGTGTTTGTAATTTAGAAAGAGCATATAATATTATATAACGCCCTGCGATAAAGAATTTCTGCTGCTGATGATAAACATGGCGATGACAACAAAGACAACCAGCTAAAAGCCATACACATGCACACTTACACACACTTGTAATCACAGCTACACTTTAAAATCGAACATACCTACATATGTACATATGTATGTACATACGCATATATTTTATGAACCATTTCTCTTGCTCGTGTTTTCAATAGCAAAATATTTTTTATTTATATATTATTTTCTCAACAAAATTCATCTCGATTTTTTTATTTTTTTTTTCGTTTTTTTCTTTCTGAACACATAGAATTTTTGATGTCTTCTTAGACAAAACATTCATATATGTACATGCATACATACATACATACATATAAACGAAAAACGTATAAAGTTCTTTTATGCTAAACATGCATTTCCTATGGCCTATATAAAATACATAAAAATGCAGGACAGCACCTGCCAGACTTAACAACTCCCATAAACATTTTTATATGCGAGTATAAAAGCTCTTGCCTGCAATTAGTTGCGGACAGGAAAGTTGAAGTTTGACGTGGGTTTCTTGAGGAACTGATCTTGTCTAAGCAGAGTTTCTCATGGAACAACAGCTGTGTGAAAGGAGTTTCTTAGAGGACATGAATTTCTTATGAAACAGCTTTTGCCTGATATCAGTTTTTGTCTTATTTAGGTTTCTTTTAGTACAACCAATTGCCCGATATAAATTTTTTTGATTTTATACCTTTGAACTAAAAGTTTTTTTAAAATATTGTCTAAAAAAAAATCCTAGTACTAAAACTAACATTTTTGTACTAAAACTAAAGTTTTCTTCTCCTGAACACTTTAGAGCTAAAACTAAATTAATTAAGTTGCAGTTTTTTGCTGCAAAAAAATTTGTCCAGTAAATTTTAGTACTAAATATATTCACTAGAAAATTCTAGTACATAAACGTTTACTAAACAGATTTAGTTGCTAAAAATTTTATATAGAACTTAAATAACGAATTCTTTTTATAAAAAAACAATTAAAACAATTTGATATCAAGATACAGAATTAGACAAATTAAAAAAAAAAAATAAATAATTTAAAACAAAATGTTTGTTGCCAAAAAAAAATTCTAAAAAAATTTGGTGTTAAGATGCAGAAAACTTTTTATAGATAAATTAAAACAAAAAATTGCCACCAACTAAGATTTTACTAAAATTGAAATTTTCCAGATTTGCTGAAAAAAAAAGATATCCAATAAATTTTAGTACTAAAAATTTTCATTAAAAAATTTTAAATGCAAAAATTTTTTTTTTCTATATTTATATAGAGACAAATTTGCAATAAAAAAATTTAGTAACGAATTATAATTTTAGTACAGAACACTTTTATAGAAAAATTTGCTATTATAAAAATTCACACTAAATAAGATTTAAGTTTCAAATAGAAAAACTTTAGTTTGGAAATGTGTCTTTATTAAGGCCTTGTTTTGTTATCCTGCACAAAAATAAGGTCCTACTTTGAGGATTACTAGAATTACTATCATATTCATATATATTGAACAAACATGTTAATTTATAAACGTTATGACTTGTAGTTGGTTCTAAATTCGAAAGCAAAGCAACTGCATGTGGTGGTCAGTTCACAAACTGTGTAATTTCTCATGGCACATGTTAGATGACGTTTTTCTGAAGTGGACAACAAATACTCAATCCAACTGTTTATAGTTCGCAATAAATAAATAAGCAAATGAATAAATACTTTAAAAATTCAACAAATGGATAGTAAAAGGACCTAAAAAATACATGTAAAAGTTACGGGGGAAATTTTGTTCGACTGCTTGCGCGTTTATACAAACATATGCGCATATATGTGAGTACACATACACTTACGTTTTTACAAATGGATATGCTGTTGTTGTTTTATTATTTTTTATCATGAATTTTGTATTGGGTGTGTAAGAATACTATGAAATCTATTATTTTGGTATTAAGTTCCTTTTATTGTATAATAAAAAACTAAGCAACACAATTAAATCGATACCACATATTTGTTCGCATGTGTGTTTGTATGCCAGAGTATGTGTTAAAATCGGGTTTCCTGTTCTTAAATCTTAGAGTACTAGTCGAGTTTTAAGGGCCTTTATACAGATTAATTACACTGTCTTGAGATGTCATATCAGATTTTCTGGCAATCAAATAGTGGAAATTGGAAAGCAAAGAAACAATTTTTTAATATTAAATTTGATGAAATTTTGTTGCTGCTTTCTTCAATTTAGACAAGTTATTAGGGGAAACAATTTATTTAGAATAATGTCAGTATTCTGTGAGAAAGATGGCCTGCGCCATAAACTTTCCTAACCCCTTCACCAATGCCATGATCTTACTCAGCTTTAAGTTATCCGTGTGCGCTATTGAATTCTATGCGACTGATTTAAGTTGTTATTTATTACAGACAAATTTTTGTCAAGTCTGCAAATGTAAGCAAAAATTTTTAATAAAATCCTTGAGAACACATTTTTGATTTTAAATAAAGAAAGAATTATGCAAATTTTATGCGTCCATCGGACGTTCTAGTCTGAGTTTTAAGCCCTAGAAGCATTCAAATGCTTTTCCATTGTAAAATCATTATTCTGTATGAAAGCAAATTATGTTATACCTGCCCCACTTTCATTCTAAAATTGCAGTTCTGGTTGTAGGTCTTTCCATTTTATTATTTTTTCGCGTTTTGTTTTAACAAAAAAAAAAAAAAAAAACTCCTATAAAGTTTATGCTGCCTGCGTCATCGTATGTTTGAGGATGTGGTTTCAAAACACATGTTTTAGAAAACGTTAAATTTTTGTTTTTTCAACTTCACTCAAACTATAGCAAAAACCCTTTAAAATGACCGTCAGCCGAGGATTTAAGCGCATGATTTACAAGTTTAGTATCACATCAACTGGCTTTAACTTTTAGCTGTCTGTGTATGCTACACTAATAAGGCCTTTCTCAAGGCCTTTCAGACCCTTTTTTATGGCTTTATTATATAACTGATTTTATATGTACATCAGTTCATATATATAAACCATAAGCTCTCTTCTATCTGGCTGCTAAAAATCTATGAAAAGGAAATTGTTGAAAATTAATTTTCTATTTATTTGCAAGTCTTTTAACTTTGCTTCTTTCCCCCACCACCCTCTCCCGCTATATATTTGTTTGTCCTACATACATACATATATGTCTGTTTAAGTATGTACGCATTTAAGTATGTGTTACAGCTTTTAGAGAGATTTTTGTTATTGTACAGATTGTTGGTTGAGTTTCTTTTAAGTTTAATAAACATGACATTTATTTGCTTTTATTGAACAACTTGGGTCTGTGTCTGTGTCTGTGTGTGTGTTTGCGTATATGTTTGTGCCTGTATTTGTCGTTGCCTTTATTGGTATTGGCAAATTATTAACTTTACCCACTTATTGAATTACTGCTTCCGACTTCCCTGCAAAAAGTTTTTCCATGTTATACATTTTTTTGTTCCTCAAGTGGATTTTACACAAGTAAGTAAGTGAACGCTGATTAGAGACTTACAAGAAGGAATTTACTATTTAATTGTTAAGTATTAAGATAAGCTTTTGAGCCCAGCTTGTTACGTAAATATGTTACATTTTTCTATTCAGGCAAAAATTTCGACATTTTCATAAATTTCATCTAATTTTTATGGTATTTAAAAAACAAAAAAAAACTGAAATTTGTTTGCCAAACACATTAAAATAAGCCTAAAATTATGCAGCAAAATGGCTGTAGATACAATAAAAATGGGTAAGTGAAACAAACAATAAAGTCTAAAATGTGTCCCCTGAAGGCGAACATTAATGTTCACAAAGATATTGAGCGACAACTTTACCCCGGTAAAGTGTAAATTAACTGATCTAATGGCGACAGGTTGCAGCTCAGCAATTTTTTAAAAATTCATAAATAATATTCAATTCTATTATTTTATCTTGGAAATTCTACAGAACCTTAATATTCTCAAATGCAGGCCAGGCAATAAACTTAAATTCCTTCACATTATAACACTGCAGATGTTCAATGGTATGAAATTTTTCAAAATTAAAAGCATATTATTAGGCTGAACATCTCAATAATCTCATACATATTTTCAGTTCCCCAGAAGCTACTATTTCCATTGTGCTTCAAACATTAAACTATATTTCGCAAAATTTTATTGAATCCCTTGATGTTTTTTATATTCTATGACATATTTTATTGTCAGAAGATTTTTAAAGCCCTTTAATGGTAATTTTCTGTTTTTTTGGGAAGGGCGCAGTGAGAACCTGCTAATAAGCATGATTTTATTTTTACTAATGCTGTATTTAAAATGTTTGTGGTTTTTATATTGTCACTTAATATTAATTAAAATAACTGTGTTTTTTTTTCTTTTCGTTTAGTGTTAAATTAAAATAACAACACAAATGTTTTTGCAATCTATTAACAATGACCACAGGTTATTAATTATTTCAGGCATTGCAGGTGATTGCCATCATGTTTAAAAGAATAAATCAAAATGTTTTAAAACTTTTTAACTATCATAATTTTGTGGTTAAAAAATACATGTGCTGGTGAACTTAAAAATTTAAAAAAAAAAAGCGCATGTTATTAAGGACACCGAATTATATTTGATGAAGGAATTTCAAATAAAATTAATTGATTTAATTAAATTGTTTCAAAGAAAAATAAACAGATATAAAATGTGATGGTTTTTAATAGTTATCAAGCTTGAGGTCTTCTGGAGGAATTAAAACATCAAAAAAAGTTGGAGTAACATTTTAAATGTATTCACATCGGCTTGAGTTACTGGGGAAAGGTAAAAAAAAAAAACTGATAAAACTGTGTTTATTTAACGAAGCTGATTTAATGGGGTGGCAGAGTATAGCTGAGTATATGCAGTAATTGGTGTAGCTGGTCACACTGGTAAGGGATAAAGTGCTGCCGGTGACGTTGTCTGAGGTTGAACAATGAAGCTTTTGTCTATTTAAGAAATTGGTTTTAACTGGGTGGTAACATATACTTGGAATATGAGCAGTAATTTGTGTAGATGGTCACACTGGTGAGGGGAAAACTCCACTGCTGGATTCGTTTGCCTTAAGTGTGGCTTAATTGAATAGTAAAATGCATAAAATTTTCTTTATTTAACCAGTGTGTTTCCACTGCGTACTGAATCACTATAGAGTATGTGCTGTAATGGGCTGGTCACACTGGCGGTTTTGTTTAAAAAATTCTATCGCTTAAGAGCAACACAATTTGTACAAGTGCGACCAATAAACAAATTACAATATTTAATAAGTGGAGCATAAAACAATGCCTACGACCTTATCAAGGACAAGGCTTATGGCATACACTGTGTTCTTTAGATTTCTCCGAAATACGCCACTATACGCAGCCTTTTTAAATGTTGCTTTAAAGGAAAGTTATTAAGCTTTATTTTATAACTCCTTGTAAAAGCAAACACTACAAAGCAAGATTTTTATTTCATTTATATAAATTTATCAAAAAAAAAAAAATTTTTACTTCTCCAGGCCTGTTTATGTATAAAATTTAATTATGTAAGACGACTGTATTTTTATAAAAAAAATTACTGAACTGAGTAATTATCTTAGCAAATACTACTTTCAAAAACTTTTAAAATTTTTTGTGTTGGAAAAAAATATATAACAAATAATTTTGTTTCTTACTTTCAATTTTTGCTATACAAAAATGTTTTGCTCTGCTGTCTTAATGGTAATTAATCATCATTATGTTTGCAAAAGATTGCTGTTATTTCTTTTGGCATTCGAAATTACAATTCTAAAAGGATTTTTCTTTGTCTATTAAGTGTTAAAGCTGCCGAAAAAAAACCATCCCTTTTTTTTTTGGTTTTTTTGTTTTTGGCTCGGCAAAGTTTTAATTTCATTTAAGCAACATTTAACAAAGACACAGAACAAATGTTTTGAAGTACTTTCTTAAACCGGGAAAAGAAGCGGTTGTAAATGACATTAACAGACATTAAGTGCTCTTTAAGCAGATACATTAAATGATGCTGCTGTTGCTGATGATGATGATGCTGGTTACTGGCACGAACACACCAGTGAAATAGATTTCTTTCCCCTTCAAATGGCCACATCAATCATTTCTTAGGCAAAATAAGATACCAAATCAAGAACTTCAATGTATGAAAATCATATAGTAGTTAAATGATGATAATCAATCTTGTGGCGTAGCCACAAAATGCGGAAATACGCAAACGTTTTGGCCAGGAAACAACGTTGTTTTTTCATTACTTTTTCTGTTTTTTTTTCGGTTTTTGCAGAAAAACTTAAACTTGACCTGTTTGCTTAGTGAAGCGTTAAAGTTAAATGTATTAGAACCTTGTAAGAACAACAACTGTTAGTTAGGCTACTTTAGCTTTAATGCCTCAATTGGTTGTAACAAAAAGGCACCACCACCACCACAACAACAGCAACAGCACAAATAAATTCTATATAAATCTAACCTGTCACTTTGTATTAAAATAATAACAAACGTATGTGAAGCAAAAATAAAAAAACCAAAAAAAAAAACAGCAGAAAGTGAGAGAGAGAGAGGGAGATACAGAGAGAGAGAGAAAAATATCAATTTCGTTTATAGCAACCAGCAGCTGTAATAATAACTTTCATCTGGTCTTTATATGTCAAGTTGAGACAAAAATTTGATAAGTTTTTGTTTCCTGCTTGTTCTGCTGTTCAATACGTTTATAAATAAAAACTTGAAGTTTTCGTATGAGTTATGACTTAAGCTGCCATTTCATTAGATGGCATTATTTGACTTTGTTATAATAGTTTTAGATTATTGACCAACACCCATCATTAGTACATGTCAAAAACAATTTTTCTATATACATACATACATACTCGTACATATATATTTAGTTTGTTTCTACAGTAAATCTTGTCAAATATTTAATAACTTGTCTTAAATAATAATAGTAATAATAAAGAAAATAACTTCATTAAAAAGAAAGAAAATACTTGCTGACTTTTAAAGTAGTTCTTTAACATAAATAACCAAGCAAACATTTTTTATCTGTGTGTGCTCTACTAGTTATGACCATTAATTTGCATTTGATTTAAATTTATATAATTTTGAGTGGCCATGAAAGAAATTCAGATTTTTCTTCAGTATGATCGAACAAGAGAAAACATTTCTCTCACTTTTCAAAAGTCGTCATCGTTGTCACATCAAGTCGATGTCAAATAATTCTGGTTTGTTGCAACAGACAGTTGACTTGCTGTCAAGTCGCCTAAAGTAATAGATTATTCCATTGCTGTGGACAACGAATCTGAGAAGAAGCCTTTATTATTTGTAATATTTTATTAATGAAATTAACGAGAACGGTTTTGTAAAATAATATTATTGACAATATAAAAAATTTAGTCTTAAATTAAATTTCCCTTAAAACAGCATTTAAAAAAGTTGCATATATTTGTGTAGTTTGAAGAAATCGAAAGAAAATAATAAGTATTTATTGTTATTAATAGCTCCGTTCACAAGTTCGCATTAAAGTCATATGGATTGTCTAGTCATGCATTTATTTAGAAATGTGTTTTTTCCCGAGAATAACGCCGCCTCAGGCAATTTTTTCAACAACTGTTTCTTGAAAAATGTAGAATCAATATTGTTCAATGTAGATTTCAAGTAATATTCTGTCACACCTCGAAGCCTTTTTTATTTCCCTAATCAGGTATTTGCTGAAGATGCTGTTCATTTCTTAGCAATTTTGTGTGCCGGCAATAAAAATTTTTCTTAACCTTTGAACTAAACGTTTTGCTGGGACACTTGGATCTTGCAGTCCCTCGAGACACTTCATTAAAAAATATATGCATATGAATGTTGGTTTGGCTTTTTGTTGAAAAGAAAATTTACATAATTTTAGTTCGATTTTGTCCAGGGAAATCTTATCGACTTTAAGGCAAGAAATCTGTTGAAGAAAATGTCTTCTTCTCACAAACAAATATATTAATAACAAATTGTTTCTATGGAAAAACAATTTTTACTGGAAACGAGGAAGAACAAACAAAAAAAAAAACAAACAAAAAATACCCGAAAATTTCTTTGGGGAAATCATAATCGCTAGATGTTCAATGCGTTGGGCGTATAAATGAGTGTGTGTATTTGGGGCGTTAATCACAAATAGTCAAAGGAATAATTTATGTAAATTATATATTAATTTATAATATTAAATTATAAATGTTGGAACATGCAGTAACATGAACACAAATATAGCAGCCAAGCGTAAAATAGTTAAATGGTTATCAAACCGACATAAAACATAAATTTAAAATAAATTGACAGCAAACAACAATGTTAATAATAAGAGTATTATGTTAACAATTTTAAAAGAACAATAATAATGATAATCATTTTTAATTTAATAAAAACACAAAAATAATACAACAAATGATATGTATGAACAAACATCAATAAAAAGCAAAAACATGCCAATATATTTCCATAAATTTGTTTTTAATTTTGGCATTAAAACTATAGCAAATTCAATTCAAATATTCGAGCCTGAAAGGAATTTTTATGTTTTCAGCAATTTATTAAATATTTTATTTCTTAAAATAAATCGTTAGTAAGAGGAATGAAGGATGGATGGCCTTTCTAGGTTTTATTAAATTTTGCTGCAAATTCTGTTTTTTCTCATTTATAAACTGAAATTTTATAATTTCAGACAGTTTTGGTTATGTTTTGGAATGTAAACAGCTTCGAATTTTCGAATATACATATTATTTTAAATATTTTTATGTATCACTTTAAATTAAGTTTTCTTTTTATTTATAAATTTATGAACTTTTTTTTGGCATATAAATTTGTTCTTCATTTATTTCGGACAGAAAAACAATTAATTTTTCGCCAAAAAATAGCATAAATAACATAAAATTATATTCGAAATTTCGAACATAACTAAAAATTACATTTTACATCAATAGTTTTAATTTTTAAGAAAATTAATAACTTTTTGAATATAAGAAATTGTAAATAAATTTGAGTAGAGCCAAGTTCGAATTTTCGAACATGACTGAAAAATGTAAAAGAGTATAAATTTTCAATATTTGGATAAATTTTGTTAAACATTTTAATGCAATTAGAAATTTTTTATGTCTAAAGATGTGAAATTAAATTTATTAGAATAAACTTGAAACTTTGAAACATTTTTGTTAAATTTAAATTTCGGTAAAAAATTTAGATTTTTAATAATTTAAAATTTTATTCATTCAAGTTTTCAAATTCGAATTTTCGAATATGATTTTAATTTTACATACAAAAATTTACATTTTTAAAAATTTAAAAAATGTTGTTTGAACAGAAAAAATTACTACAATAAAATCATGTTTTCAAATTCGAATATGATTTTATTTTTACGTACAAAAGTTTAGATTTTTAAAAATTAAAAAAATAAATATATAAATAAATTTTTAAAAATTTAAAAAACGTTTTTTGAGCAGAAAAAATTACTGCAATAAATACATGTTTTCAAATTCGAATATGATTTTATTTTTACGTACAAAAATTTAGACTTTTAAAAATTTAAAAAATGTTGTTTGAGCAGAAAAAATTACTACAATAAAATCATGTTTTCAAATTCGAATATGATTTTAATTTTACAAACAAAAGTTTAGATTTTTAAAAATTTTAAAAATGTTGTTTGAACAGAAAAAATTACTACAATTAATTCATGTTTTCAAATTCGAATATGATTTTATTTTTACGTACAAAAATTTAGACTTTTAAAAATTTAAAAAATGTTGTTTGAGCAGAAAAAAATACTACAATAAAACCATGTTTTCAAATTCGAATATGATTTTAATTTTACATACAAAAGTTTAGATTTTTAAAAATTTAGCACGGAAATTTTCCAGCTTCGAGCTGGAATATAAAACAATTTTTCGAAATGTAAAAATTCATCGTATACTCTGAATGCTGAATTCAATATTTTCGATCGATTACGAAGTTATTACACATACAAATTTGAATATAAAAACTCCTGCGTTTTGAAGTTAAAATTTTTCGAACTCAGCAGCGAAATCTGAGGTAAGTAAAATCTGCAATTTTGTTTATATAAAACCAATTAAATGTCAAACTGAAGAGAAAAATAAATATTCGGTTGAAAATTAGCTGGGGATTGAGAAAAACATATTAAAACTTAATACGGAATTAAGTTAATTTTAAAGTGAAAATTTCTAAAGTTTAATTAAAGATTTTATAGACTCTCATTTGGGTTCTTCTCCAACAATCTGCCACATTAGCGCTCTAAAAAGTAAAATTCTTCTGACAAAGAACAATCTTTTGGGAATCATCGCAACAACAATTTCATAATTAAAAATTCGCTTTCAATGCGGCCGCACAAATGGAAATTATTTATGCGTGCTGGTGTGTTATTTTCCGTTTTAGTTGACCCACTTTGAAATGTCAAAACCAAAGCTATTCGTTGTTTTTTTTTTTGTACAAACTTTAATAATTCGTTTAAAGTTTTCCCGTGAGTTTTTCGTTAAACTGTTAAAATCAAAGTTGAGGTTAACGAAAAAAACATGCACAAACATGCGCACACAACATGCACAGGCAGGCACACACATACACTACACAAAATATTATTTCAATATGTATATAATTAAGAATGTCTTAAGCCGAAATATAACTTTCTATGGAAAGAGTTTAAAAGTACAAGACCTTTCGAACTTCGTTGGTTGATAGCGGTCATATTGTTGCAACTACAATATATTTGTCGAATTCGAAATATTTGTCATTCGAAATATTTTACTAAATCATCAATGATGGATAGACCAGTCAACAACATGTGCAAATGATAATATTATTTATCTATGCAGGCGTTCTGCTGCTCGCTTCATTCTTTTGCAATCTTAATTCTCGCCTTAGTGGCACGCCTGTTCATAGTGATAGTGGTAGACAATGAATCAGTATCAGGCACTCAATTACGTAACGCAGGATTTAGTAAAATGGTCACTGCTATCTGGGCAAGAGATTCAGACAAATGCTTTAACGGCGCTCACAGGAACTCGACCTTGGTTAGATCTCAATTTTTGGTCAATCCTTGCCCAGCAACTTTGAAGCTAAAGTGGATATGAGAGTTTAAAAGAGGATAGAGCCACGTTCAACGTAGCCAACATGCCAGCACCAGCAATTTGAGGGCATGGTCATCTAAGGTGTGCCCAGGATCGTGATGTAAAAAGTTCAATACTCGTCCAATACTGGCTTACAAAGTGAATAATTTGCTCGTTATACAGAAATCAGCTTGACTTTGTTAATTCTTAACACACTTTAATCCCTTTTTTCCATGAATTAAATGTGTATTTTGCTCCTCAAACCTCGTTTCCTTCCTGACAAAATGCTATTTGTCAGTAGAATAATTGGTCCTTTTAATTCAATTAATCATTTATTTAAAAATTCATTTTCTTCATTATTTCAAGTCCGGAATGATTGAAATTGTAAAATACAACAATCTACTTTGCTGCTGTTTTGTTTTTAGTTGGGCTTGTGTGTGTATGTGTGTGTGTGTGTGTGCTTTCGCCTTTTTTTAATAAAAAATTTAAACGGAAGAAAAAACTTGTGAATTAAATAAACTTCAAGTTCTTATTTGTGCCAACACAATGCATTAGTGGTTATATCCTGAACACGACTACGACTCTCCAGCATTCAGATGTTAAAAGCCAATTCATTTTTAGCTGCTGTTTTTTTTTTGGTTTTGTTGCAATCAACGACTATATAACAAATACTCGACTGCTACCTTTTTCTACCTGGATGCCAACAACAAATTCATTTAAATTTAATTTTGCTGATAATTAATTATAGAAAGAAAAAGAAAGAGCCAAAAAAAAAAAAAAAACACACTCAAGATTAAAATGTAAAGATTAAGATGAAAAGGTAAATGTAAGATGGACTGCATGAAGAGCAGCAAAATAAGACGTACAAAAACTAAACTTGACATCTGTTTTTTTCTTCTTTTAGCTGAAATACTCGTAGAGTGAATTTTTAATTGATAAGAGTTAATTTTTGGCCAGCTCTTATATACGCTTTCTTATACACTGTGTCTTATAAACGTTTGCTTATAACAGCTCTCTTATAAACCTGCTCATACAAACTCTAGCAAGATTTCTGTCAAGCCTGGAATCAAAACATTTGTTTGCTTTTGTTCCACAGTATCACCACAATTTAGCCACAATTAAGCTGCGAAATAGTAAAATGTTCAGAATCTGTGGAAACAATTTCAAACTCGGTTTAGCATGCCTTGTATTGGCGCTTCTTCTGGCGGCTGTGATCGACGCACAGGTGGCATATTTTGCAGTTTTCACTCACTAATGTGCAATAGAGTGTTCACATTGCCGACGCAGGAACATTTCCTTTGACTGTCCACAATTGCGTCAAAAACCTATAAGTGTTCACATGGTCGGCACAGGAAATACGCCCAAAGTCGATACTTTGCAGCCCCTGACGAGAGCTTAGCTTCAATAATGCTCTTATATTCAACTTATAGTTTGTTGTCAAATTCGTTTTTAATTTTTGTAAATTTCTTCAACTCGTTTGGATTTGACTTTTATAATGAAGTTCCTGTGTGGCTTTAACGTTATTATAAATACTGATTAGAACCAAAAAAAAAGAGTGAAATGAAAGCCGATTTGCGTTTGGCCACAAAGAACATGGGCTTAATGCACAGCAACTTATTTGCTGCAAAGACGAAACCGAAAAAAAACAACCAACCACAATAAAAGCCAGCAAATGACGGCTTAATTTTATAAAGTCTCTGCACCTCACACACACCCACAGAATTTTTTATTTGCCAAAATTCCAACCATATTAAATTCTTTGTTGTATACAGTAACAAAATGGCATTTTTAAAAAGCAGAAGCGCCATATCCCAACAATTTTCTTCAAAAAAAAAAAAAAATAAAAAAATAAAAAAAAAAACAAGAAAGAAAAAATCTTAATAAACACAATTACGGCTTTAAGTCTCATCAGACGGGAATAAGTCTCTGGCCACAGCCAACACAATCATGAAAGCCATTTACTTGCATTCAAGACCTCATCATTGTTAATCATGAAACATATTAAAAAGCAACAACAACAGATATCCCCAAAAAAAAAACACAAAAAAAAAATTCATATCAAACAAAATTTTGTTGCACTTAAACTCTTTTGTTTAGTAATTGAGTAGAAGATAAGAAAAGAAAACGGCAGGAAAAAACAAATATTGAACAACTGACCTCAAGTCCAATTGAAAAATTACCTTACAATGCATGTTTCAATACAAGCACGAGCACATACATACACACATATCTAAGGCTGGCAGCCAAGCCGAAGAAACCGTAGCACGTTCCTGGTTGGCTTCTGTGGCCAGCAAAATAATCATGCAAAAAAAAAAAAAAAAACAACACAGACACAGAAAGATAAAAAATACACTGGCCAGAGAAGTGCCCTAAAAATGTATTTTGTAACGAGGTTGTGTTTTTTTTCTTTTTGAAAAAATACACATTTTGCGAGAAAAGGTACTATAATGTAACAAACAAAAGTACATTTGTGCAAAAAGCGCATTTTGGGGAAAAAGTACATTTGTGCTGAAAAGAATATTTCTGGAAAAAGTATCACATTTGTGGAAGAAAGCCCATTTGTGCAAAAAGGCACTTTTATGCCAAAAAGTACTTCCATAAAGTATTTATCTTAACAAAAAACGAATTTTTACTTGAAAAGTACTTTAATTGCCTTAAACGCACTTTAAGTACTTTTTTATGGATGGGGGTTTTTTTTTGTAAAGAAGTGCCTAAAAAGTACTTTTTTGTGGATGGGAAGTGCCTAAAAAGCACTTTAAGTACTTTTTTTGTGGTTAAGTTTTTTCTTACAGCAGTAGTGGCGTTTTATTCCAAAAAGTATTTACATATCTAAATGAAATAGAATCCCTTTTTTTTAATAAGTACTAAGTTTGCTCAAAAAGTATTTTATTGGCCTTAAAAGTATTTTAAGTGCCTTTTTGCGTATAAATATTTTTTTCGCCAAAAAAAATTATCTTCTTTTAATATAAGTACGTTCACAGTTTTACTCCTTCAAAAAGTACTTTATTTTCCCAAAAAGCAATTTATTACAAAAAAAAAACAACTATTAATTTAAAGGAAAAGGTAAAGCTTTTACTAAAAGGAGGTCTAAACAAAACGCACGATGTTTCGATGTTTCAAAAATTTGCTACAAAATATTCTGGTCTTTTACGAAAATAGCATTTGGCCTAAAATGACCTTTTTTAAAAACTTCTTTTTGGTAAAAAACTAGGTTTTTTTTATAGAAAAGTACTTTTTTAAAGAGAGGCAAACAAATTAAGATTTTTGCCTTTTTTAAGAGAATGAGATGTGGCTTTGAAAAGAACTTTTTTATTTTAAAAAGTAACCTCTTACAAAACAAAAAAGCACTTTATACACAAAAGTACTTTCAAAATAAGGTTTTCTGAAAAAGAACCCTCAAGTATTTTGCTTTTTAAGTACCTTCCAAAAATAAGATTTTGTATTAAGAGTTAAATTTTTTTTAAACGCTAAAAAAAATAGTTCCTGTTAAAAAAAAGCTATTTTTTTCCAAATACTTTTTCAAAACAAGAGGACTTCTGTAATAAAATACTTATTTTATATAACAGACCCCTCAAAATTTAAGGTTGGGGAGGAAAGGTACCACCTCTTCATGATCAGGTTTCAGGGTTCATAAAATCCTTGAACTGAATTTCTCTATCACGTCACTGCTTGAAATACCAGGATGGTAAAACTCCTGGCAAAGAGAAGACTTGTAGGTGCAACAACATTGATTCGAAGTGGACACGCGGTCCTGTTACCGACTGCTATTCTTTTGGAAACAGCCGTTCGGAAAGATTTCAGAGTTCCAAAATACTAAAGCGAGCCGGTGCAAGAGAATGAGGATAGAGATCCCTTCTTTATAATGATAGTCTGTGTATCTTCGTGGTCGACTCTAGGGGAGGGAGCGCAAAGCCGTTACAATATTAAGTTTTGCTATAACCCAGGTTACACTGACTTAAAACGTAACGGGATTGCTTATTAACTGGTAAGGCCGGGTTCTGTGCTGGCATGCGGTTGCGCATAGAAAGGCCGCTGGTTCTGTATTCGACTACGGCTACAAATAGATGCGTGACGAACGTTAAGTATTGTGTTAATCTTTGCTGGGCCAGCAGTGATATGTAACTGCAAACTTTTTAGAGCCACTTGACCCGTTTTAGACGGAGCAAGAATTAAGTTAATTGCAATTAATTAATATTAATAAATGAAAAGGGCGCATGAATTACCAGCAAACATTTAATTTTCTACGAAAACTTTTGTTTATCAACAATTCGAGTTTTGATAACATCAACTTATCTTTCCCTTTGCACAAAAGTTAGGACTTAAAAAACTGCACTTTTCTAGATCTAATAGCGACCGCCAGTTGCTGCTAATATCAGCCACCGCGCAAATGCCGGTTTGCCTGCCCCGTTGGTTAAAGTCATCAGATTGGTTTTCGTAGGATCCCCTTTTATTGCTTAAGCACTTGAAATGTGTTGTATGCAGGTTGTTTTTGTTTTTGTTGTTGTTGCTGCTGCTGCTGCTGCTTTTATGCCACTTTGCATATAGTTGCATTCATTAATCCTTTGTTGATTTCCGCGTGGGGGTTTTTATTTTAAGTTAAATTATGCATGTTTGTTTGTGTGTGTGTGTGTGTGTGTGTTTGTGTTCAGAATTAAAGTCCGTCGCTGTTGTTCTGCTTCGAGGCCGACAAAAGATATAAGAAATGTTTGCCAGGCTTCAATTTATCTTTTGACTTATTCTTTTAATAGCTGGCTTCCTTTGAAAACTTGCTACTTTAGGAGCTTGTTGCTTAACATACATATATAGGCATATGTACATACGTATGCACATATATTACCGACATACATATATAAATGCTCATATGAACGTGTGTGCGTCCTCAAGCATTAAAGGAAATTTGCGTTATTGCTCTCGTATAGTTTTGGTTTTCGTACGCTAATGAAGGCTCTCAAGCTATTTGTGTCCATTAAGGCGAAAGTGGAGAACAAAAACAGAATTATAAAAACGATTCTATAGGGCTAATTTATTCTTGTAGCCGTTTTAGGAGTTTGGCATGTCATAACAGCGCTATTCATGTGCCATACGAAAATATAATTTATGAAAAACGTGTTTTTGCCTGCCTCCTCTTTAAAATATGACTTTTAACATTGAAACTAAAATAACCAGAAGGTGTTTTCTTTGAACTTAACTGCGGACATAATCAGTTGGAATGTAATTTGTTGTTAATTGTTAATGATATATATTTTGTAAAATTAAAGTCAAGGTTAAAACGTAAATAAATCGCTACAATATTTTAAACACAAAATATTATATTTAAGCAGAGACGTATAGTGCTACTTTTTATAACAAGAAACATATAAAGTTTTAGGTACTTTTCCTTCCACAATAAAGTATTTGTTTTGAACGGGAATTATATTCTTTGAACAAAAATTATTCTTATGGGTTTGCATATAAAATACATATAAAACAATTAAAAGGAAGCTTTAAACTTTTGTGAATATAGCACTTTTTTTATAAAAAAGTACTTTTTAACATAAAGATACTTATTCATATTTGTTTACAAAACGGACGTTAATTTTGTATAAAAGTGTATTGTTTACAAAAATGTACTGTTTTATTAAAAGGTACTTTTTTTTTACAAAAGGATACTTTTTTAAAAAAAGATACTTTTTCGTTGTTTTTTAAAAAGGTACAATTTTATAGGACAAAAACGTACTTTCCTCTAAAAAGTTTTTCTTCTTCGCAAAAAGGGAGTTTATTAATAATTTTTTTTAAAGGTACTTTTTTTTACAAAAAGATACTTTTTTAAAAAGATCCGTTTTTCGTTTTTAACAAACAAACATTTTTCTCAAAAGGTACAATTTTATAGGAATATAAAAAGTTGATTTTTTTTTTTTGGTGAAAAGATACTTTTTTAAAAATGTTTTTTTAGGGCAAATTATAGTTTCTTTTTTTTAAAGTAATTCTTATATTGTAGAAAATAAATGCAAAAACGATACTTGTAGAAAGGAACTCATAGTTTTTTTTTAAATAGTACTTTTCGTTTAAAAGAGGTACCTTCAGTCAAAGAGGTACTTTCCTTCACCTGAATAAACATTTCTATAAATAAAATAGTTTTTGTATAGTTTTTTAAAAATAGTACTATATTTTACAAAAAGGTACCTTCCGACATAGAGGTACTTTCTGTCGCCTACATATACATTTTTATAAATAAGGTACTTTTTTGTATACGTACCTTTTAAATAAGAGTACTTTTTTCGTTATTTATTTTGTAAAAATATCTTTTAGAAATAGAATTTTTTTGCAATGATTTTATTTAAAGTATTTTTTTTTAGATAAATTTTACTTATTTTAAACAAATTTCAGAAAATTACTTTTTGCAATTAGATTAGATTAGATTTCTCCAGAAAGACACTTTTTTACAAGAAATAATAGTACGCAATGTCCGCTACGGCAACTTTTCAAAAATTAAAAAATAATATCCTTGTCATAAAAAGCTTTTATCCTTTTAGCTTTCCTTTTACGTTTATTTGCCTTCAAAATCGATTTTTCTTGAAGTCATTACAAACGAAATTTGGATTTGTTCTTCATTTTAAATGATTGCTACTTATTTTCCATCCCTTTTTGCTGGCTTTTCTTTTGATCTCAAAAGGAAGCGTGTCAATCACAACTCCATTTGTTTGATGACAAACGGTGAAAATTAAACACAAATTTTTCTCACATCCTGTCATAATAACGTACACGCCAACGGAAAATTGAATGAAATGGTGTAACAAATTGAGTCCTTTTCAATAAACTGAAACGCTTTTATGTGCCAGCAAATCTATTTTGTAAGACTATTTTGTGTCGGCTGTTAAGCCTGACTATAAGTTTTAATGAAAGAATCGCACATAATACGCAACAATTAGGATAACAAAAGACGGCGGCACTCCCTCCAGAAGAAACGGACATGAAAACAAAATCTAAAACTTGTCAGCAGCTCATTTGTTAAGGCGATATTTCGCCAAATAATATGACAAATTTCTTTTTAGCAAACGAGAGCTGAAAAAAAGGTAAAGGTGAAAGGGGATTTAAGGACATTTACATTTCACTTTTGCGGCGTATTTTGGATGAGTAATTCTTATTTTTGTTTCTTCTTAAAGAGCAAATTACCAGCTTATGCAACAAATTGTGGGCTTCTGTTAACTTTAAGATTTGGTAAATCAATAAATTTATTTCTATACAAACAAAAAAAAAGGAATTACGTGAGTCTACATGACTTCTTATAACGTCTTACGACTTCTTGTTTATTGTATCAGGCAAATATTATTGAGTGGTGATAACTTTTTTTTTTGCTTTTTTCTGGCAAAATAATATCCCCTGGGCTTAGAAGGACATACATACGTATTGTCCCAGATTTTGACACAAATAAACGTTGACAAGCACACTTGCTTACAAGTTCTTATGACAACAATACCTGCAGCAAACAGTTTTCTAAGATTTTTATTACATTTGTTTAGTTTGGCTCTCGATGGGAAATCGGGGTGGAACTTTTTCTATTAATTATGCAAACAAACATGAGAAGTGAAAACTTTAACAAAGAACTTCTCCTGAGAGAACGAACACAGTGGACTCACCAAACATGTTTAACTTGTATTGAAAGAATAAGACAAACGGAAAACATACTTGTAAAGAGAGAGAGAGAGGGAGAGCAAATGTTAGCGAAGGATGTTTAATATATATAAAATTTATATAAATAAAAATCAATCAATTCTTGTGAAAATTGTTTTCTAAAATATACTAAAAGTTTTTAAAAAGGTAATCAAATAAAATAAAAAAATAATATACATATAAACTGTGTATTAAGTGTTACTTTTTTAAATAGTACTTTTTTAAATGTACTTTTTTCACAAGCTACTTATTTTGGAAGGTTGTTTTTTAAAAAGGCGCAAAAGTTACTTTTTTCAAAACAATGCTTTGGCTCTAATGAACTTTTACCCTAAAGAGCTAGATTTTTAAGAGGTAATTCTTCTTAAAAAGATACTTTACAAAAAGTACTTTTAACCTTTAAGTGCTTTAACAAAATAAAATTCATATTTTTAAAAGTACTCTTCTGATGAAAATGTATTTTTGTTAGAAATACTTATTTTTATTTAAAAAAGGGTACAATTTTAAAAAGTACTTTTATAAGGAAAATTATTGCAAATGTACTTTAAGTACTTTTTTATTTACTTTTTTTTATAAGTTTCGATAACATTATTTTTTTTAAATAGGTACTTTTTAAAATTTAAGTACTTTTTCAATATAAAATTACTTTTTTTTTAAATATTCTTCTTATGAAAAAATTGTTTTTTTTTTAAATAAACTTTTTTTTTTTATTAAATGGGTACTATTTTTAAAAGTACTTTTTAAATGAAAAGTATTTCAAAAGTACTTTGTTTAACTACGTGTTTATATAAAACTATTTTTTAAAAAAAAATACTTTTTTAAAAATAGTAGTATTTTTTAAAGCGCTTATTTTAAAACTACTTAAAGCAGTTTTTTTTTAAGTGGAAAATACTTATTTTAAAAGTATCTTTTTGGAAAGTCTATATTAAGAAGTTTTTTTAAGCACTTTTTTAAACGAACTTTTTATGTACTATTTTAAAAGTATGTTTTAAGTCCTCTGTTTGTGAACAACTTTCTTAATAAAAATAATGCCTTTTTCAGAAGAATGCGATTTTTTGAAGACATTTAATAAAGTTATGGGCAAATATTTGCTGCATCTTTGCTATTCTTATTTAATATTTTTTTAGCCTACTTTTAGGTATTAAGTTTGTTTGCGCATATTTTAAATTAAAATTTCTGCTTTAATTTTAATAAAATGCCTAATTAAATAAAAAAAAAAAAACAAAATAATTTATTAATTATGCACTTTGCTCAACTACTTGCAACAGCCACAAAGCAACAACTCTTTCCCTCGGCTCCCTTCAATATTTCTCACCAGTAGCAGGCCAGATTTAATTATGTAAATTGCATTTTAATATAATTTGTATGTGTTTGTATACATATATATATATATATATATATATATATATATATATATATATATATGTGTGTGTGTGTGTGTTTGTAGTTAAATAAAATTATGTCTGGTAAAAAACAACAACAATATTTTTTATTATTATTGTTTTTTCTTTTCTTCAAACGTTGTATGCAAATAATTTAATACAACAACTGACTACAGGTTTGTGTGGAAATGTTTGTGTGGCAAGAGCTTAGCATATAAAACTGATTAAATATGCCTGTTGGTGCAAACTCTATATATGTATATATATATGTATGTATGTATATGTGTGTGTGCAAAAATATTTATAGACTAAGCGAACAGCAACAAAAAAAAAAATGCTCAGTGCACAGGGAGTAGTTGTAAAGTATTTTATCATGAGAAAACAACAAAAATCAATAGTACTTAAGGCTGCTTTTACTGCTTTGCTCGGGGTACTTTAATTTTTATTTCTTCTTCAAGTTGAAACGTTGCGTCTCAATTCAACTCCACTTGTGTTGGTTCACTGGAGGGCTGGTTGGTTGCTTGGCTGGCTGGCTGGCTGGATGGCAGACTGGCTGGTTGGATGTGCAAAACAAATCTTGCATTTTCTTGTTTCGTTTTGTTTTTGTAGTTGTGCTCAACTTATACATAAAACATTTTATTTGCCAGAGAGTTATTGAATTGTAAAAGTAGTTGTTGCAGTAAAAGTAATAATAAAGCCTTAAAGCACATTGCTTTTGAATATAAAACAATTACTGGACAAATAAAATCATAAAAATTAACTACTAGCAGTTGCTGAAAGCAAAAAGGAATTTTTTCTCCTATTCTACTCAAGAATTTTTTAATATAAGAAATTTTTTTTTTTAATTTTAAAAATCTTTTCAGAAAGCAAGAAATTAAGAAAAAAATTGCTACTCTTTTTTTGCAAAGGAATAATCAGAAATTAAGCAAAAAAATTGGTTCTGTTTTTTGAAAGTAAAACGGGAAATTTAAAGCAGCCTTTTAGGAAAATCCGAAATTGAGCGAAAAGTTTGTTAAGTAAAACTTAAAATTTGAAGCAGCTTTTTAGGAAAAAAGAAACATTTTTTCAAATGGTCTTCTTTTTGGTTATTAGTCCCCATTTGCGCAACGTACATGACTTTTTTCAAATTTTATTTCTTTTCATTTAAATTGAAAATTTTTAAACAGAACTTTTCTGAAGGGTTGTTTTAAGTATTTTAGCCACTGGCTGCTACAACGCTTGACTTCAAGTTGAGTTTATCTTAAGACATAAAATTTTTATTTGTTACGTCTTCACATCTGTTACTGTTTTATTTTGTCTTTTTTATGAACCAAAAAATATATGTATATAAATTTTACGATTTGATTAGAAAGCAAGTTGGTTGCCTAGAAAGCGATAAAACAAGTTAGAAAAACATCAAGTGTGATGCTCTTTAGGTACCACCCCCCGAAAAATTTTCTTCAAGATATTGATTATTAATTTCAAATAAAACACGTAACCTGAAGAAAACCCCGTTGCCATAAGAAACAATTAAATTAATTAAAAATATATTAGATAACAAAAAAAAAAAAAAAAATTGAACAAAAAACCAGCTTGATGTTGCATGCTTTGATAAAAATATGAAATATAAATGAACCAAAGTAACCAGCACGCCTTAAAGTATGTTAGATTCAATTCAGGAACTTATTAATTTAAAGAACATATCGATTTCATTTAATTACGAAATAAAATTAAGCCCAAATTAAGGCAGAATATAAAGTCTCAATTAAAATAAAAATAAAACTAATAATCAGTTGTGGCGTTTTTCTTCAAACAAAATGTGTGGCATAAGTTGAGGCGAGCTAAACACATTTGCATTTTCAAATAAGTTTTTCTAGACATGAAACACATTTTTTAACAAAAACAACAGCCACATATTGAGGAGAGCTAAAAAGAAGTGTTAAAAGCTAAATTCTCTAATTCAATAAAATTTCTAAAAGTATTTTTTAAATTTCCTTTTGTCAATTTAAAAAATTATTGATTTATACAAAATTCCCACACTGTCTTAAATAAGAATATAAACTGTAAATTGTAAAAGGCAAAAACATTTAATATTATTAACAAGAGACAAAGAAAATGAAATTTAAGTTTAGAACGCAAAACTATTGATTTTATTTCGTCGAAAAGCATATAATTATTAAACAACAAGACCATGTTTTAAATGTGAGAGTATTTTCTTACAACAGGGGAAAAAAATTACTTAAATGTCTGTTATTAAAATATATTATTACATACACTAGTGGCTGGTTATTAGTTATATATCCAATTCTGAAGAAGAAAATACAATTTTTAGAACCTTTAGACACAATAACACACTGCAACACATAAAATGTGGATTACATTCCGACGGCTTCAGTTTGTGAAAGTTTTGGCCAAAATTAAATAAAATCCGTTAGATATTTTTTTTTTAGTTTAACTGGTTTTAAGGTGTAACAGCATCGTTAATATTTTTGCTGAAGCTGGACTTCGAGCGTGTCATATTTCTTAAGGCAATCGGTCGTATCACGCAAATAGAATTAAATTCGTGGTTTCGTGTTTTTTTTTTTTTTTTTTTTTTTTATAAAACGAAAAGGAGAGTATTTTTAATTTTTTTGCGGTATGAAATCATTTTTAATTTAATGCCTGCAATTAACAGTTTCTGCTAAAAATTATTACATAACGAAAACTGTTTTTTTCCCCCGACAAAAAGAACGAAGAACGAATTGAACTTCATTTTGGAATGGATTTAAAAACTGTGACTGTGTGAATTTGATAACTTTGAAGATTTTTCATTGATTGTGCAAATTCGAATAATTGTTTTCTGCAGTTTTCTTAAGTCACAAAACCATGCGAATATAGTTATTTGTCACAGGGACGTTAAAAGTGCAAGTAATCGGCCAAGAAGCTAGAAAATCAAACACTTTTGAGGTACGCCAAAGCCGAGGGGCTAAAACACTGTTCCGATGTCTGAAAGACGTTTATTCAAAACTGTGATCTTAACACTTGCAGTGTGAATTGTTTAATGTACCAACGTTTTTGTGTGTCAAATAACTCCTGAAATCAAGCACAAGCCTCACCCATTATTTTACAAACTCAAACTTATACAAGTGCCGTGTAAAAACAAAAAAAAAAAAAAAAAAAACACACACAAACCAAAACAAACTATAAGAAATAATTGAATTTATAAAAAAAAAAACTATTAATAACCACTTTTTCCTCAAGCTTATTAATTTCTATTTCTCAGTTTAGGTTTTATGGCCAAAAACTGACCCTCGATGTCACAAGACTTGTAAAAAACCCATAAATTTTATGACCAGCCTTTTAATAACGAGTATAACAAATTACAAACCCTCAAATTTAATACGACCATATGAAATTACATTATTATTATATTTTTTTTTGTGTGTATTCAGCGACCACAAGAATCATCAAACCAATTAAATGTGTAGTTGATGTATTGAAAATGAAAAAGAAAACCAAAAAAAATAACAAAAAAAACAAAATCGAAAGAAAACCACCACCAAAAACGAATGGCCGCAAACGTGTTTGTCGTTATCAGCAAGATTTAATTTTGTAGTTTTTCAATAATTAAATTTAAAATGTAATACAACAGCAACAACAAAATTAGAGCATATCAATGTTTCTTGGGACTTAATTGACCATATTTGAAAGCAGAATAGGAAAAAATTAAATTTTAAAAATATGTATTTTGTTTGCAGGGGTTGCAGCATTAAAAATACTGTGTGTTCGAATACTTTTTTTTGAGAAGTTTTGTAGGTATGGAATTATTTATTTCATATTCTGTTGGTTTGAAAGCGTTTGGTCTTTTTATAATGCAATATCCGATTACATGTGGATTTTTTTCCTGTCATTTCAACATTGTCCTGGTCCTTGTGTGATTTGTATTCTTTTCATGGCTGTCAAAACTTGTTTATGAATTTTCTTATTTTTTCTTGTTTTTTCCTGTTTTATGATTTCCATATCAATTTCAATTTCAGTTTCTTTCTTTTTTTTCTTACAAAATAGGGGCAGTGAAATAAGAAGCCTTGATGCCTCTAATTTTGAAATACTTTATATATTTATTTTTTAATTGTTAAATGTCCTTTTCAAATGGGAATTAATTGGCTGCTTAATGAAAACGAATAAAAAAAAATGAAAATAAATGTATTAAAAACAACAATAAGAAATGAAAATTGAAAAAAGAAAGTTTAGGTCCGTTTTCTAATAAGCTGAAAACATCACGTCACGTCACTTATCTTATTGCAATGACATCATTTTCTGTTTGTAATATTAGTATTAAAAAATGAGAAAAGCAAATTTTGTAGGAAGGCAAGAGCTTAAAATATAAACATTTTGTCGCATCATGGCACTTGTTTACATAGATTTTATCAGCAACAACTAATTTTCGGCTTGTAATGCATTAGAAAACGACACAAAGATTATTACAAGTATTAAAATATATAAAAAAAAATTTTTTATATGTGAAAAGAAATCAATGTTTTGTCGCGGCATGTCATATGTTGAAACCAATAACACCGAATCAGTTGCTTCTTATAATATTTATATCGCTTCTTTGAGCACGATGCAAGGCTTATAGAGTTTTATTAGCTGGCAAAAAATTTCAACATTTTGTCGCATTACGCCACATGTTTAAATACATTTTATTTAAAAGCGTGATAGTCAAATCAGTTTTTGCTTTTATTACACTGTTGAGTATAATAAATGAATAAATGACCTTCTGTCGCATTATGTTACACCCCAAAACTTGATGCCAAAAGTTATTCTGAGAGTCAAAGTGACTGGGTCAAATTTTTGGCATATGTATTTAAAAATAAGTTTGTTGCTTTTATTTTCGGTCTCCCTGTTTTTTTTCCTTTTACAAAAATCTCATTAACTAAGATTTATTTTTTATTGAAATTTATTTAACCACAGATATAAAAAGACTTTAAAAAACTGCTTAATAGCAGCGAAAAGTCTTAAGTGATACCAAAAATTTTTAACTTTTAAATGATACTTTTTCCCACAACAAAAAAATTTTCATTCGCAGCTAAACCGACACGGCGGTCTATCATGTCAGCTCTCGAAAATCAGTTCACAACCATGTGGAATATTTATTGGCCGTAAAAATGTTTAAAGCTTTCAATTGAAAGCAAACAGTTTTTAAATTTCCAATAGTTTCTTTAGAAAATTTAATAACTTTATTAAAGCTTTTGATTTTATCGGAATATAAAAACTATTAAGAACAAAACTTGGTTTGACATGACGAAACATGTTTCAGAGCAGAACACAATCAAACATATTTAACAGCCTTAATATAAACATAATAAATAGAAACACCATGATGTACTCGTTAACATAATCCCAATCAAAGTTGAAAATAAAATTCACACCCAGGCCTTTTGCTGCCATTGAAATAGAAACCAGAAAAAAAATAATACGCAATAAAGTCGCCTTGAATTAAACAAAATGTATAAAACTACAAGTTCAGGCAATTAATTGTTTATTTTATGACACGTTGTTAGAAACCGTAAAATAAGTCTCAAGTGTTTAATGGTTTTAAGACTTTTAAATAGCGTGACAAGCTGTTTCGTCAACATGTTGGCTGAATGTTGAAGTACATTTCAAATTGATATATTGTACATGTTTGTGCCTTATTATTTCGATCAACTTTTTTCCACAAATGAAAAATCCTTTAAGGATTAAACAATAAAATATAACTGATAATACATAAACCTATTCATATTTAAGCCAAAACAAAGCAGCGCCACGTATTATAATATTTAGTTATACAGTAAAATAATACATTTATGTTAAAAAAATGTCTTTTGAAAAAATATTTTCATGACAGATTTTCCGAAAGAAAACATTTTCAAAATATTAAATTCTTTGTAAAAAAAACTGTTATAAAATGGCATTTTCTAAGAAATTATTTTCTATAAAATAAAGCAGACATTTTGTCGTGCAAAAAAATCCGACAGAAAATTTTTCTCTCTTTGAAAACTTTATTTCCAGTTTAAATATTTTTTTAAATAAAATTTTCTTTAACAACAACTATTTACTTTATAAATATTTTCTTTAATATTTCATAAATAGATTTTTTAAGAAAATTAAATTTTGGAAAAGGAATTATATTTTTTGCAGACATATTTTTGTGGACAAACCTTTTTACGTAAAAAATTTTGAAGGAAAATTTTTTAATGAAAATTTGCGAAAGGTTTTTTTTTTTTTTTACGAAATATATTTAAAAGAAAAGTTTCTATTATAAAAATATTTTGAAGCAATTCGATGAAAATTGTTGTTTAAAAAAATATTAACAAAAAATTTCACAAAATTTAAATATATTTAAAAATAATTTATTATAAAATTCTTTTATTGTATCCATAAAAATTTTTTTTATAGAAATATTTTAACGAAAAGTTTATCATAAATTAGTTTGTTGAGAATGTTCTATGAAAATATTTTCTAACGAAATTTTCTTAAAGAAAAACTTTTACTAAAAAAAAATTTTTAAAGAGCACTTCGAATTAAAGACAAATTCGATAAAAGAAACTAAAAAAAAAAATTCGAGAAGAAAAATATTAAACAAAAAGAAATTTATCTATTTAAAATGTTTGGTCGTTTATTAATAACTTGAAATTGCTATTTTCGATTTTATTGATTGAAATATGTTCTTTTTAATATTTGTTGGGAAAAGAAGAAAAACCAAAAGTTTTTAGTTTTCACCTGTTGTTACTTTCGACTTATAACTGTTTGCTGGGCAAAATATATTTTTTGCCCATTACTTTGCAATTAAATATTATTAAAATTTCCTTGGTGGCAAAAAAAAAAGTTATTTTCTTAACAGCATTTTGTTAAACGTTTATTTACAAAATTAAATTAATTACCGTAAATATTTTTCTTCACATACGAGTAAAATTATTATATAATATAATGGCCTAGATTTTAATTGTGCAATGTGTGAGCGTGTGCGTGACAGAAAATGTGCGTGTTTTCTTCAGTAAATATGTTTATGTTACAAAAGTGGTAAATAGTACAGTAGTTACCGCTTAAGTGCGCAGGATAAAATGTAAGACTTTGGACGCATTTAAAAGGAGAATAATTAACGTGGACTTTTTCTCAGCTTCTTCAATGTTTTTACTACAATATAAAATTATTGTCTTTTAAAAGGGAAATCCTTTTTTTTTTTTGGTACAATATGATTTAATATTATTACTGCCAGCAAGTTTTGGGCCTTAAAGCGAGAAACTAAGTGAGCGGTACGATGCGCGTTGTTGGTCATTGTCTAAAGAGGCCACAGAGAATGAAACGTTCTGGCAAAATTACAGAAATCAACTTCTTTTGTCTCCATCAGAACGATATGGTTCCATCAGCATAATATCTCTGTGTTCCTTACAGCACCCGCCACAGTCCACATTCTGCATGAATGAATAGTGGAGACAGGTACTTTTCGCACAGCTGATATGAATTGGCCGCCAAGATTGTGCGATCTGATTCCGCTATTCTTTTGGTCTGAAATCTCACGTTTATGCCAGTTAGTCGCAATCGACCCAATGCCCTTAAAGTCAACAAAATGGACACTATTGCTGAATACATTCAACTGCATCTTTGTATATAGATTGTCATATTTTGTGCCATAATTTAACCGGTCTTATTAAAACTCTCTATATTATGAAACCATTTAAGGAACCCCTTGTCATATTTGATTTTATCAACTAGACTCCGCCTTCGAATATAGGACGGACTATTTTCCATCCCTGTAAACATATTTGATTTCAATTAAAAGCAAACGACTTTAATCACATATTTATATTTATTTTATGGATTATTTTCATTCTTAAAATTTTCTTTAATAGAAATTTTAAATAATTTTCTTTTACCATTTTCAGCTTAATGCGTTTTTAATTAAGTTTTGAATTTTTCGGTGTAAGATTCCGTTTGTGTAACACATTAAAAAAAACGAGGCAACAACAGTGCCAACAGAAAAATACCCACGAAATATTAAGTACTAAAGAAAACGAAGAGAAAACAATGCTAGAATTTTTTCTAGGTCATAAAATTTGAATGTTGTTGTTTTAACTCTTGATATTTTGCGTTTTTTTCCCAATTAAATTACAAACAACAAAAATATAGTGACGTTTCATTTAGTACAAGGAAGGGAAAGGCAATTTCAGGTATATAAAACTTAATGAACTGTAAAAAACAAAAAGCTTGAAGAAACTTGGTATTTAGGTAGTGAAAGAGTGAGAGAGAGGGAGGGAGAGGGAAAGAAAAATTTGAAATGAAACAACATACAAGTTATTTTAAAACTTTGCAGACAAACAAATTGAAATGTTATGGGAAAAAACCGAGACTTTCCCCTGTGCCTGAGGCAGTTTTTAAAAATATTTTGATACTTTTCAGCCCAAACGTCAATTATATCTTCAGTTTTAAAATCGCTCTCTCTCTCTCTCTCTCTCTCTAATCACTTTGAAGCCAGACAGTAGTTCTTGTTTGATTAAGGTTGTGGGTAAATAAAATATATTTTCCAAATAATTTTTTTAAGCGCTTTCAAATCTCTGATGTTTTTAGCTCTGCCAAATAAAAAAGAGAAAACAGTTTTTGTTTCATTAAGCTATTCCCAACTTTAAGATGAACGAAAACCAGTTGGGGCTGAGGTGACATCAAAACTTTTTATGTATTTTAAAGTTCTATTTTTAACATTTATTCTTTTCATGACTTCGCCAAAGGACTCTGGATAAAAATGAAAAATTTTGAAATCAAACAAAAAAGCCTTAAAATCAAACAAAACAAAAAAAAAAAAATCAACGTTCCCAGCTAGGATCAAAGGATCGAAGGTCCTCTGTATCGAATTCTTAAAAATGAACAGCCACAATGAGAAACTGACTCATAAAAACTGAAAAATTTTAAAGTTGCTCTAAATTCCTGACTTTTAACATCCGCTGGATTAACATCATGCAGCTAAAATTCATCGATAAAATGTCACTAAAACCGACCAACTAATGCGGCTAAAAAAATTCTAAATCTCAAGCTTGGATGGAGCTGAAGTGGAAACTTAAATTTAATCAGAGTTAATTAGTTTTGGTTTCCTTTCAACGCAAAATAAAACTATCAAAATGACTTACTGCTAATTACACTTGTTGACGTCTTCTTATCTGGTTAAGCCCCCCCCCCTCATAGATTCCCACAAAGAACTTATTTATTTAAAAAAAAAAAATTACACGCTCGTTACCTTTTCAAAAGTAACTTAAAACCCACTGACCGTAACCAACCACCGGAATAAAAATAGTTAAAAAAAGACATTAAGATAATATTGAGTTACACATCACAACTGAGTTTAATTTTGGTCTTTTTTTCTCAACGACTGTCAAGAAAATAAACTGACAATTATAAAACAATATGATGGAAAGCGAAGTGACTTAATTTTTGGGCGCGGCTAAACGTTATTTCGAAGAACGAACAAAACCGCACCCTTTTTAAAGACTTCTTTTAAAATTTTTCAATAATTTTTAGCTCAACAAAACGCTAAACAAAATTTTAAATAATATTCTTACAGCACCCTTCTTTTCACCCCAAAAAAATTTGTGCTGACAGAAAGTTTTTAGCGGCTATAAATTTTTCTTCAGAGTATTTTTAGAAGGCGCACTATTTTTCTTTAAAATACTTTTCGCTGATAAAATGTTGTTCTACATAAAATTTCTTGCTAATGGACAATTTTTTTTTGTGTCACAGGGACACAGAAAATTTTTTAAAGAAAGTTTCTCTCTAATAGGAATTTTGTCGATAAAAAAATTGTTTGTGGAAAGATTTTCTATATAAAAATTATTGAAAATTTCTCTAGGAAATATTTAATGCTTCTTTACACAATTTTTTTAGTGACGTACAATTTTCACAAAAATCAATCAAATAAATATTTGTTTCAATAAAACATTTTTCAATAATGGAAAACTTTTCTAAAAACATATTTGTGGCAGCCAGAAATATTTTCTACTAGAAAAACTTTCGGCATAAAATATTTCTGCAAAATTTTTTTTCATTAATTTAAAATTTTTCGACAGACAATTTTCTATGGAAAATTTTTTCTGACAAGAAGTTTTTTTTAACATATTTTATTGACGGGCTATTTTCAGAAGAAAATGTTTTGCAGACAGAAATTTTTCTTCAGAATAATTTATCACTTATAAAAATATTTTTCATTAAAAGAAAATGTTACCCTGATACAATAACTTTTCAACAAAAAAAAACTTTCTATAAAACATTTTTCATATAAATTTGTTTTTATGAGATTAATTTTCTTTACAAAATTCAATGCTGACATAAAATTTTCTGTAAAACATTTTATCATGAAAAAAAGTTTTTTCTCTAATAGAAATCTTGGCAAAAATATTTTCCCTGTAGCAGACTTAACTTTGAAAACAGATTCTTTTCTAGGAATATTTTGAGCATTTAAAGAAAACTGATTTCCTAGAAAACGATTCTTTTGGAGAAATTTCAAAAAAACTATTTTAATAGCCAAAATTTGAATAATACTAAAGAATATTTTTCTGTCGCAGGTATTTTGTTTTTTAACTTTTTGTTGTTAAAAATTTCTTAAGGAAATTTAGAGATTTTTTGCAACAAATATTTAAGAGATTCTTTTAAGTTTCTTAAATTTTTTTTTATTCCATTCGCAAATTTTAGTTGGCATCTCTAGTTATTTATTAATTTATTTTGAGTTTCAAAATAATTAAATAATTATTTATATATTTTTTTTTGTTAACTTTCATAATATTTTGTCCTAGTTTTGGGAAATTGTTGCCAAATTGTGTCAAAACTACTAAAAAAAATTTAATACTTTCATTTCTTTTTTGTTTTACTTTCAAAGTGTTGCAATTTTAGAAAAATGTGCAACAACAAATTCAGTGCATTTTTTTCTTTCTTTCTTTGTTTCGCATTAAATGTGAACCCCAGCTGTTACAAATGCCTTGAGCTACAGATATTTTACAGAAAAATATATTGGCGTTTACATAGAAAAGATACACAAGCACACATACGCATACACACACACATACATTCATCTAGGTGACAGCATTTTATTCGAAAGGGTCTTTCAACATAAGCGGCTAAATGGTGAAATGAAGTAAAACTCGCCATATGCCAGATAGTAAAAAATAAAATGTTTCTCCTGCCATTTTGTGTGAAGTATAATATTATTGTCCAAATAACTGTCGCAGCTTCTTGCGGCGACAGGGAACTGAGAAGACTAATTTTCAATGACGCTGCCATATAGATCCAGCTGCATTTGATCGATTACATCGAGCGATTGCGATTTTTTACAGCAAGATTTTGCAAAACTTGTAGAATAATGACTCCCCCAGCCCATAAAACTCACCGAACTGTAATTTTCTGTAAATATAATAGGGTGGCGACAAAAGTGCACTCCAAATGCAACAATTTTACTTATTTAAGTACCCAAAGAGGGGCTTTTTCGGCAAACAAAATTTTGTATTGGAAATTCAATATAGATTTGTGATTTAGCCCATGCCCTGAATTGAATTTGATGGCTCTAAGTTGAGCACAAATTGAATTTTGAAAGCTTTTAAGGGAAAATGTTTTTGTAAAAGCTTCCCTTAAGTAGAGGGACACAGACCAGGTGGCTGAGAACTGCGACAAATAGATTGATTTGGATCTTATTCAATGCCTTTCCGTGCAGCTATTGTTGGGCATATCGCAGCATGTACCTGTTAATATAATATAATTAATTAATATAATTAATTAATATGATTAATTAATGTAATTAATTAATATGATTAATTAATGTAATTAATTAATATAATTAATTAATATGATTAATTAATGTAATTAATTAATATAATTAATTAATGTAATTAATTAATATAATTAATTAATATAATTAATATGATTAATTCATGTAATTAATTAATATAATTAATTAATATAATTAATTAATATAATTAATTAATATAATTGATTAATATAATTAATTAATATAATTACTTAAATTTTAAGTGTAACAATAATTTGTAGTTTTTGAAAATAATTATTAAAAATACTCAATTGTTTTCTTTCTAGCCGCAATGTCCAAGCCACTTGCTGTCCTTTTCAAAACCTATGATTTCTCTTGTCTACCATTCGAACGCCATTGCGAAATATATCATGATTGCGCTAGAAGTCACCGGTACAACGACGTTGGGATAGCTTTTTGTTGGCTCTTGGGAAATTTTCTTTGCGTCTTATGAGATCTAAAGCCTAAAAAAAAATTTCAAGAACTCCGTGCATTTTGAAATGCCCAACCAGCTGTTAAATAAGTTGCCAGCAGTGTTGTCAAGTCAAAGTTGTAAAGCTCTGCTACTTTTTTAAAAAATATGCTCGTACTACTTTAAGGCGGACAAACAGTTTGTAGAACCTTTTAGATTGCCGAAAAAACTTATATTACTTTTCCTTTGCACTATCTGGTGGTTGTTGTGATTAAAACTAAAACACTTTGACATTAATGTGCATATCAAACAGTGGGCCTGATGATGGAAGAAATTTAGACAATAGAAATAACAAATAGTTAATCTAACATTTTCAGTTTTTGGTTCAAAAGTGTGTGTGTGTTCGTGTGTGTGTGTGTGTGTGTTTCAAAGTTGCAGCTGTTTTGAGGACATTTTTTGCTTGTTTTCATTATTTTATTGTGTTTTTGCTTTTAAACCATAAATAAACGTTTATTCTATATATAGTAAATATATGCAACAGATCCACACATTAGATGCACACACTGATACACGCTCCTGCCAAAAACTATGCTTTAACAAAAACTTTAATTTTCCACTACATCTAAAGCGTTCAGCATAATAAGAGCTGTACGTCCGAGTAGGTACGGCTCCTGTAAATGTAAGTGAAAATAAAGTCTGAATTTGAATACCAACCGAAACGCACAGAGCAAAACTAACCTAACCAACATTTTCGACAAACAAATATGTTTTGAACACTCACACGCAGAGAGAGAAAGGCAATGAGTCAGACGGCGGGAAGGACGAAAACGAACTTATCTTGCTGGCACTATTTGAATTTCTTCTCTACTACTCTTCTCTTCTCCTCTGACAAATTTGTTTCCGTTTTTTTCAGTTTTATTTGCCACTCCTCTTGGCATTTGTTTTAATTTCAAAACTCTTTGGTGATTGAACAACTTCTAGTTTTTGTTGTTGCTGCTGCTAATGCTTGTTTTATTTGCTGGTGCTGGTGCTGTTGCTGTTGCTATTGCTATTGCTGTAGTTGTTATTGTTATTGTTGTTTCTGTGTTTATTACGTACAATTTGCATAAAGTTTTAAAATTTTGTGGTAGAGCATAAGCATGCTAAAATTATGCAGCATTTTAATTAATATTTTGTGGCATGCTTTTGGGCTGTTATGATGGTGTGAGTGTTTTATGTTTTGCTTCTTTTTAATAAAAATGAATCGAATGCATCATGTGTGTGTGTGTGTGTGCGCGCGTTTGTTGGTGTTTGTTTAGCAATTTTCGAACAACTAAACTATTTCAGCCATGAAACTCGTTCAAGCCAAAACCAACTAACGAGAGTAAAAAAGTTTTGCCTTCTTTTTTTTTTTTTTTGTATTTTAATCTTTTGTTTATACAAACATATTCGCATACAAATACATTTGAAAATTTCTTATTGTGCTATTATTTTTTCTATGAAATAAATTTGCAAGAAATTTGCTTAAAACTCGACACCTCGAGAGGAATACAACTTAAATTGAAAAAAAGAACAAATAAAAAATTCGTCTGCAAAAATGGTGTATGAAAATAAATTTCTTCAGCAGTATTTTTTTTTTTTTTTTTTTTTTTTTTTTTTTGAAAAAATTCAAAAACTTTCGTAGAAGGCGGACGTGTTTTAATCAATAAAATAATAAAAAAAAAAAAAAAAGAATATAAAAATATAAAAATTTATAAAACATTTTTGTGTATATCAATATACATATGTACATACATACTCGTACATATATGTATGTATAAATATTTCTTACCTAAAAATAAAAGCAAATTTATTCTTGTGACAAAGAAAAAAACCAATATACATTTATTAGATTCCAAAATCAATTTAGTGCGGGAATGCACACAAAAAGTGCATTCTTAAGTACAATAACAATGGTAAACCTAAGTGATAATATGGATGATGATGATATAAATAAAACTAAAGAAAACACTAACAATAATGAACAAACTTGGCAATGTGTAACAACAAATAAACGCAAATGGATTGAGTCACCGAAAAAAGCTAAAAGAATAAATTCAGATGATATTCCAACTACATCATTCAATAGCAACAAGTTTGCTGTGCTTGATACTCATGACGATGAAGAAAATTGTGATCAAATTGCAACACCAAAACCTCCACCAATTTACATTCCCAATGTAGCAAGTATAAATCTTATGATAAGAAAATTAAGTGAAATTGTACCTAATACTGATTTTAATTATAAGTCTTTAAGGGAAGGTCAAGTAAGATTGATGATAAAGTCCGTTGATTCGTACAGAAAAGTCGTTAAGTATTTAGAGAGTTCAAGCATCTTATTTCATACTTATCAGCTAAAACAAGAAAGAGCGTACAGAGTTGTTGTTAAAGGACTACATCCGTCAATCCCCGCTGAGGATATTAAAGCTGAACTTGTTAGTTTAGGTCACTCCGTTAGATCTGTTACAAATGTGAGAAGTCGTGTAACAAAAGACCCACTTTCAATGTTTTTTGTAGATTTGGAACCAGGACCCAGTAATAAAACAATTTATAATATTAAACACATAAATCATGCTGTCGTCAAAGTTGAACCACCACTGAGAACCAACGAACTGGTACAATGTCATCGATGTCAACAGTTTGGACATACGAAAGCGTACTGCAAAAAACCGTATAGATGTGTTAAGTGCGGGATGGACCACCCAACTTTAGAGTGTAAGAAAACTGATGATACTCCACCTCGTTGTTTACATTGTATGCTAAATCATACTGCAAATTACAAAGGCTGTAGAGTTTATCAAAGTTTAGTGTCTAGCAGAAGTAATAAGCAAAGCAGCCAAAAAAATCACGTCAATTCTTCGAGTCATATTGATTTCCCTCAGTTAAATAATTATACTGGCACCAATAGTGAAGCAAATAATGGATTGTCATATGCAGATGCTGTTAAAGGGTCTAATATAAATGAAAATAGTCGTTTGGAAAGACTTGAAAGAATGATGGAAAATTTGATGAATATGATGTCAATGTTAATGGCCAAAGTATGCAAATAAATTTAAGGATAGCAATATGGAATGCAAATGGAATATATAGTCACATAAATGAAGTAGAAATTTTCGTTAAAACTAATTATATTGATATATTTTTAATATCAGAAACTCATTTTACGAACAGAACATTTTTCAAAATAAAAGACTACGATTTGGTTATTGCTAACCACCCCGATAATAGAGCTCATGGCGGTGCTGCTATTTTGATAAAGTCGAATATTAAATATGAAATGCTTTCTCCAGTTGAAGAAACTTTTTTGCAAGCTGCTGGTGTAAAAATTACATGCGATAATAATGAAATTAGTATATATTCTATTTATTTTCCCCCCAGACATAGCGTTACATGTATGGAATATGAAAACTTTTTTAAACAACTCGGTTCAAGGTTTATTGTTGGAGGCGATTTTAATGCGAAACATCCCTGGTGGGGATCTCGCTTGATAAATCCAAAAGGAAGGGAATTATATAAATGCATTTGCAGAAATAATTATTCTGCACTATCGGCAGGTGGTCCCACATACTGGCCCAGTGATCCACAGAAAATACCCGATCTTCTGGATTTCTTCGTTTTTAAAGGGATAGCAAGGACATCTATGGACATAGCAGACTGTGAGGACCTAAGCTCTGATCACAGTCCTGTAGTTTTGACACTTAACTTAGCTATTCAAACCTTAACAAAGAATCGTAAAGTACTTACTTCAAGAACAGATATGCAACAGTTTACATCGTGGATAGAAGAGCATTTAAATCTAAATTTACAAATTAATGATGGGGATCAGTTGGAAGATATCGTT
The DNA here is from genome assembly GCA_932526305.1 of Epicampocera succincta. NCBI lineage: Eukaryota > Metazoa > Arthropoda > Insecta > Diptera > Tachinidae > Epicampocera > Epicampocera succincta. The sequence goes on along the minus strand of OW052035.1, from coordinate 9,287,180 downwards.
GAAACTTTCACCAATTTGATTCATGAAGCAGCTTTTATAGCTACTCCACAGCAGCAGCAAACAAACGGTTATAATGTTCGTCTATCGGCTGAAATAAGGGGGCTAATTGCAAATAGGAGGAGATTAAGGAGGATATATCAAAACACTAGAAGCATAGTTGATAAAACTAATTTTAACAGAGCATCTCAACAACTAAAAAAGCGTATAAAGGATTATAAAAACGATTTGTTAAGCAATTATTTGCAGAATTTGGATGCGGTAACTATTGATAATGATCATAAGCTGTGGAATGCAACTAAATATTTAAAGCGGCCAATAAAAAGAAACATACCAATAAAAAATTTAAACGGTGTCTGGTGTAGGTCACACGCCAGCAAAGCTAATGCTTTTAAGGAACACTTAGAGTCAACATTCAACCCATTTATTTTAAACAGTCCCATTGTAAGGGCTGATGTTGAGAACTTTTTAGATGTTCCTTGTCAAATGGATCGCCCCATTAAATCGATATCCCCAGGAGAAGTAGAGAAAGCCATTGATAAATTGAATAATACCAAAACTCCTGGCTACGATAATATTGATTCCAAGGTTTTAAAATCTTTGCCAAAAAAAGGAATTGTTTTTCTCACAACAATTTATAATTCTATTTTAAGGCTGAACCATTTTCCGTCGCAGTGGAAATATGCAAAAATAATAATGGTACTAAAACCAAATAAGCCCGAAAATAACGTTGCTTCCTATAGACCAATCAGTTTGTTGTCAAGTTTTTCAAAAATTTTTGAAAGGCTATTTTTAAAGAGATTAACGCCAATCTTAGAAGAGCAAAATATTATACCAGACTACCAATTCGGTTTTAGGCATAAGCATGGCACGCCAGAACAATGTCATAGGATTGTCAATAATATCTCATACGCCTTAGAAAGAAAATTGTATTGTTCTGCGGTGTTTTTAGATGTGCAACAAGCTTTTGACAGAGTCTGGCACAATGGACTTTTATATAAATTGAAAAGCCTTATCCCAGCGCCATTTTATTTGCTTCTTAAAGCATATATACAGGGAAGATCCTTTTTTGTGAGCACAAATGAAAATTATTCAAGTTTCGGCTGCATTAATGCAGGTATTCCACAAGGCAGTGTTCTGGGTCCAGTATTGTACACAATTTTTACAGCAGATATGCCTACAATTGAAAATATAACTACTGCTACATACGCAGATGATACTGCTTTATTAGCCGCCAATGAATCACCGGTAATTGCTTCCGAGTTGCTGCAAAATCAATTGAATCTTCTTCAAGATTGGCTTCAAAAATGGAACATTAAAGTTAATAATTCAAAGTCTGTCCATGTTACATTTACCCTAAGAAAAAATGATTGCTCGCCTGTTTGCCTAAATGGTACAATTATACCAAGTTGCAATACTGTAAAATATTTAGGGCTTCATCTCGATCGAAGACTAACTTGGAAAGAACATGTCAAAAAGAAACGTGAGCAACTTAATTTAAAAACAAGAAAAATGTTTTGGTTATTGGGCCCAAGATCAAGCTTAAGCTTAGAAAACAAGATTCTGCTTTACAAAACAATACTTAAACCGATATGGACATATGGCATCCAGCTGTGGGGAACTACAAGTAATTCTAACGTTGAGATACTACAGAGGTACCAGTCAAAAACCCTAAGACTTTTAGCAAATGCGCCTTGGTTTATGACCAACAAAAATATACACAAAGATCTTCGAATTTTATTGGTCAAAGACGAAATAAATAACTTCAGCGAGAGATACCTAAATAGACTAAGCAATCATTCCAACGTGTTAGCAATCAGTCTTTTAGATGATAGCAATGAAATCCAAAGACTTAAAAGACTTCATGTACTTGACCTTCCCTTCCGAAAATAGAAAAAGTTAAAACTCGTTACTCTGTATTTTAATTAAAAAGTAAATTCTTCTTGTATTTATTTTGTTTTTGGGTTTTAGGAAACTCAATATATGTTATGTTGTTATTTAAGAGTCATGAAATTTGCTTATTATTTTAATTGTAAAATAGATCGTAAATAAAACAATATTAAAAAAAAAAAAAAAAAAAAAGCAGTATTTTTGACTTCAGAGTATTTGTTTCTGGAAAAACCCGTTGCCTATTTTAAGGCTAAACAGGCCTTTTATTAAACATAATAATAATAGTATTAAATTATCATTTTATAAAGGCAACCCTTTTGTCAAATATACATAAATTTTTTTGCAATGTTTTGAAAACAGTACTTTTTCTTAAGCGATATCTAATTTTAAATTATTAAATTTATTAAATTAATTAAATTAATTAAATTAATTAAATTAATTTATTAACTTGCAAAAATACTTTTTTCAACTGCTTCCTAAAATGTGCAAGACATCTTGTTTTAAAAAATATGTTTTCAAAAGTACTTTTTAAATGCATAATACTTTTTAAAAATGTACTATTTCAGAGAGTACTTTTTATAAAAGTACCTCTTAAAATAGTACTTTTTAAAATATTCCTTTTTAAAAAAGTACTCTTTTATGATGTACTTTATAGGCAATCCACTGTTTTAAAGATAACTTTTTAAAAGGTACTTCTTTGAAAAAGTACTTTTCTTAAACGGTATATTTCAATGGTATATTTTTAGAATGATACTTTTTTAAAAAAGTGTTTTTTCGATAAGAAATGCTTTTCAAAAAGTACCTTTTTTTTTAATAAAATAATTTTTTTGAAGTGGTACTTACTTTTTTGGAAAGGGTACACTTGATTAAAACATTTTTTTGAAAAAGTCCTTTTTTTGCATGGGTACTTTTATTGATAAGATATTTGTTTGGAAATGGTACTTTTTTAGAACAGATAATTTTTTTTTGGAAAAGGTTCTTTTTTTATAAAATATATTTCATTTTTAAAAATTACTTATTTGTGGGAAGATTAAAGGGGCTCTTTTTTTTGAAAAGGTGCTTTTTTGAAATGGTACATTTTTTTAAAATATATTTTGTTTTGAAGTCACTTTTTTGAAAGGCATCATTATTTGCTAAGATATTATTTTTTAAATGGAACTCTTTTGGAGACTATTTTTTTAAAGGGTATTCTTTTGCTAAGATGTTGTTTTGAAAAGGTTTCTTTTTTTTATAAAATATTTTTCTTGAAGTGGTACTTATTTGTACATTTTTTAAGATATTTTTTTAACGGACGCTTTTCTGAATGGGTACTTTTTTCATAATATACTTTTTTAAGATTTGACTTTTTTGAGGTTATTTTTTGAAAAAGTAGTTTTCCAAAGGGTTTTTTTTTGAAAGGGTACTTTTTTGCGAATGTATTTTTTTCTTTAATAAGATATTTTTTTTTTTTTGACAAGTACTTTTTTGGAAAGGTACTTTTTTTGAAAAGGCACAATTTTCGAAAAGGTAAATTATTAAAAACGGTACGGTTTGTTTGGAAAGGTAATTCTTTTGAAAAAGAAGAGTACGTTTAAAGGGTACTTTTTTAGAAGGTTCTTTCCGTTTTTTAAATTGATGTTTTTAAAAGTTACACTTTTTGTTACTCCATTTTCAATTCCTGATTTTTTTAAAAACTATTTCTTAGATAAGTTTCTCTAGAAACACACAAATTTGATACTTATTATTTAAAACTTATTGGAAGCGCAAATATTTTTTACTTTTCTACGCTTTTATCTTTTGCTCTTATTCAAAACATGCAAATTGGTATTTAAATCCTTTCAGCTTAACTGCTTTTAGTTTTGCCCGAAAAATGCTTTCACAGTTTTAATTTAATTTCTGTTTTTCCAAAGATAAAAACCAAAACTAATCAAATTTAAGATATTCCGAAAAATTTTAAAACTTTAATCTTTTACAAATTAACGGGGTTGTTTTTTAAGCAGAGTCCGAAAACTTTTTCCGCAGACATGACAAACTCTGGCCAACAAATGCTTTTACACATGCAAAATATGTACAAATCGGGCACAAAAAAAAAAACTTTTAATTTGTGGACATTTGATAATGCTATTTTAGTAAAGTGTTAAGAGTTTATAGCAGCACCAGCTTCACAAAAAAAAAATTACCAACTCTTAGGGATCAATTAAAACTAAATTTTCGAAAATGAAGTACTCGCATGCACAAAAATCAACTCCAATATGGCCAACAGCCTGCAGAGAGGAAACATTTGTTGGTGTTAATATGCTGCTGCAATGTGTGTGTGTATGAGCGAGTGTGTGCCAGGATTTTGTTTTTTACAGCTTAAGGATATTTTTGCTTGAAATGGCCTCACCCATTTTTGGCAAAACTATGGTTATAAAACAAAAAAAAAGCATTGGTTGGAGAAAAGTTAAGGGCCAGCCATTATTAATCATTGTTGAAAAACTAACTGACATATAGTGTGCGAAATTTTTGTTCTCTCTTTGTTTTGTTGTTTGGTCGTTTTGGTTGTTTTTCATTTAAAATCGCACCAAGTTGTAGTTGCTGTTATTGTTGTATGCATTTTAAACTTTTTCCTTAAAACTTCCGTTTTGCTTTTCATTTAACGCAAGCAAAGTTTTATGGGTTTTTTATTTCACTCTCTGACTCACAACTAAATCGAAGTTAAATATATTACATTTTTTGCCGTTTTTATTGCTATTGTTGCTGTTACAGTTACTCGTAGTGCATGCATGGATTTGTTTTGAGTTTGTTGTGTCTATGTTGGCAAAGTGTCTGAATTTTGAGCTTCATTTACATATCGTTAAATTTAAGTTATCAGTTTTTTAACACACTCTCTTTACATTACACACACCCACGACCACATACATATACACACATATACACACACCCACAAGCGCATACATACACATAAGCACTGCTTAATAGTTTTCCAGCCACATAAAAACAGAAACTAAAATTGTAAAATAACAACTTTTACACTGTGTGCGAATGGATGGCAGGGCAGAGAAGTGCAAAGCAAACACAGTTTAGAACAACGGGGCACATGTAAAGAAAAGTAAAAGAATTCAAAATGATTTTTGACTTGCAAAACTACCACTGAGCAAATTTTTCATACCAATATTTACTCTTAGCAGATTCGAAGACTGATAACAATCTATAAAAGTTTAGGACAAAACAGTTTTAGTACAAACAAATGATATAAATACAATAACTTTTAGTACAGAAAAAATGTAAAAAAAACTATTAAACTAAAAAGTTTAGCACAAAATAAATTTTATGCGAAAACAATTTTGTGCCAAAAATATTCAATACACATTTTAAGTGCCCTTAATTTTAGTACCACAACTGCATATATCTTAAGTTTTGAATAAAAGAGATGACTTAAGTTCTATATAAATATATGTATGTACGTCAAGTAAATTTACTGCGCCTTAAAACATAACAATTTTAGTAAAAAATACATAATTAGAACAAAAATATTTAGCACAAAAATTCATTTGCTGCATACTTATTCTCATTACAAATATTGTAGTACAAATATTGTAGTACAAATATTTAGCACAAACAAGTTGTAGAGCAGACAAAAAATGACACCAAAAAACTATTGTACTAAAAAATTTGTTCAAAAATATTTCATTACAGAAAGTTCGATTACGTAAAGTTTTTTGACAGCTGAATGCTTGAAAAGCTTAAGAAAAAAATTCGAAGTATTACAAATTATTAAAGCTGTTGTATTAAAAAGCTTGTGCTATGGAGGCATACAGGACAACTTGATTTCTTCTTTTCAAAGAAATATAGAAAAGAAAAACCGGTATTAAAAAATTAAAAAAAAACCTTTACAAGAAATTAACTTTTAAAACAAAACATTTTATAAAACAAAAATTATTAGGCAAAAAATCATTACCAAAAAAAAAATCAAGTAAAAAAGTTCTTATTCAAAAAAAGAAAAGAATTAAAGGAAATAATTTTAGTACCAAAAAGTAAAGCACAAACAAATAATTTAAAACCAACAGTTTTTGTATAAAAAGAAATTATGGTACAATATTTATCGAATATAAATTTTAGTACAAAGAAAATTTATGAAAAGCATTTTATGAAAACAACAGAAAGTTTTGAGTGCGGGAAAAATTTCATAAACCAAATTTTTTTTTCATAAACAAATACAATAATTTTGTTACAACAAACCTGAATACTTTGAAATAAAATCTTAAAAATAGCTCTAATTTAAGAGAATATAGAAGTTGAGAGCTTTTTAATATTCATATTGAGTAACTGATATTGAATAACCCATATCGAGTAACTCTTATTTAGCAACTCATATTTAGTAATTCCTTTCGAGAAACTTATATTCAGAATATTGAGTAACTCATATTGAGAAACTCATATTGAGCAACACATACTGAATAACTCACAGGGAGCAGTTGGTATTCAGTTCAATTTAGGCCGCGGAAGCTTTAGAAACGAAAATGTTGGTATCAGAAATTCTTCAGACAGCAACTAATCGCCTGTTTCACGATATCACACGTTAATATTTGCCAGTATTTTGAAGAGCTAAAAACTGATATGAGTATTTTTATGAACTTTATTTTGCCCAGTTCTTTTATCCATCACACGTTTATGATTTCCTTTAAGTTGCGAATAGCTGGCCAATTTACTGTTGCCCAAACTTCATGTGGCCAGTAAAACTTTAGTACTAAAAACATAAAAAATATATATGTATTTAACATAAAATTGGACTGTTAAAACATTTTAGTTCAATGTGAAAGAATTAGTACTGGGAGTAAATTTGTGAGGATTACAGCTCATCAAGGCTATATCGTTGAATCAGGTAAATATTTTATTAAAGCCAAAAACTATTGGTAAAGCGAAATTTCAGAACTTACCCAACTAGTTAACAAAAGTATACTCTAGAGGGAATGAAACGTACCTGAAAAGAAAAACCAAATTGTAAAATTTTATTAATCCTTGAGTCTTTGTTGTACGTTTAGAAGAATACGGCTCATAAAGTGAATGAAGCGGGTGGAACGTTGCCCGAACAAAACACTAATTTCAGTGAAACCATTTTAAACGTGTGCGCCGGCGCTTAAACATTGAATTTTGTCCAGATGTAGCTTCAACAAGATGGCCGTTAAAATTTAAAGTTTGGTCGCCTAAAGTCCGTTTTGTATTTTTCAACTTTTTAACCGTTTTTATGTACATTTTTCTATGAATACTTTCCAGTTTAATTGACTTATTAATTTTTCAATTTCTTTTTTTCCCCCCATTCAAAAATTAGCATCTTTTAGCTTTAGCTTTTAGCTTTTCTTTTGTGTTGATAATTTGCTCAAGCAAAGACTCTTAACCGTGAGTAGTTTAAGTGCTTAATTTTTCTCTGTGTGTATTTTTGATTGTGTGCAAGCAAAAAAAAAAAAAAAAACAGGGAATTCGTAGAACAAAAACCAGAGAAAGAATGAATGGCAGAGCAGAAATGTTTAATATTCTTGGTAATGTGTCTGCAGTGGTAAATTAAGTACTTTATTGATTTGAGGTTAGAGTTTTTAGACATGAACTTTATTTCCTCCATTTTCTGTTGCCTCAACTCAAATGCAAAACAGTCGGCTAAGCAAGACTCTAGGCAAAGAGAACTACATACATACATATAAATGAAATGTGCCTTGTTTTTTTTGTGAAAAACTAAAACAAAAGTGAAAAAAATCAGCTTTAAGGAAACGCTTGATTAATGACTTTTGATTTTGTGAAAAATAAATAATAAGAATCTCAAGTATAATTTGAGAGTTTTGTGGAAATACTTTAAATTCTTTAGACTTAAAATTTGTACGATAAAAAGGATAAAAATAGATTTAAAATCTTTTCAAGCGCTTTAAATTCCCGCTAATGACTAGGCCACCAAAAATCAGACTGAGCTGGGCCCACAGCAGAGACGGTTATATTGTTCTTAAGGGCCTGTTTTGAGTTAAAGAAAAACCATGAGACAAAATTGAAGCGGACAAAGTCCCGTCCAAAATGGTGCCATCCTGTGGGAATGGAAAACCATTTCTTTAATTTTTTGCAAAGTTCTCCAAAATGCTGAGCACAATGTTAGACAAATAATGAAAGAAGAACCCCAGAAGTCTACTTCTTAATGCAATTTGTTTTTAAAAATCACATGATTTCATTAAAAAAGACTTACAGAACAGATCTGTTATTCCGCAAAATATTATAGTGCGTTGAAAATGAATTAAAAAAACAAATTGTTTTTTTTACGATTCATTGCAATGAAAATTTATTTTGAATTCTTTCTCATTCTTAAGAATATGCCAAAAATATACGAAAACTTATATGTTTTTTCTTAGCTGAAAATAAAACCAGCCAAATAAAAATCTCCTCCCGAATGAAAAGCTCAAGCAAAAACACATAAATTCAAGCTGTTGATCTTTGCGATCTTCGAAATAAAACGAATTGATCAACCTCTACCCCAATGACGTGATGCCACATAATTATACTCGTATGTTGGCATTTGGATGATGTAAAGAAAATAACAACAAGCGCCAAAAAAAAAACACACCAACAAACTTGGAAAACACTGAAAATGTCAAAAATAAACATTTAACAACATGAATAATAAAAAAAAAAGATAAACATTTTTCTTACTGATGACACAATTGTTTTTGCCATAAACATTTTCATGGTATTTGTCTTGAATTTTTGTTTTTCTTGTTGCCTTCTTCATTTCAACTTCAGTGACAATTTACACAAGCAAACTTTTTCATAAATGCATTTGTCATGAGTTTTGAGCGCGAAACGGCCAGGGAGGAGGATTAAAATAATAAAAAGCAGAAAAAAAAACATTGTGTGAACACAGTTGATGGGCTGTTTGTTGCAAGTTGTGGATTGCCCAAGACACAATCAGAAGCCTGAAATAATATTTATTGACAATTAATTTTTTTTTGTCAATGTTGTTTTTCTTAAGACAACTTTTTATCTTGTTCAATGGAAACCACTTGTAATAATAAAGAAAAGCCATAAATACACTTTCATTAAAATTAAGAAAATACCGAAGAGTATGAAAACACTAATCCCAAACAAATGTGTGTTTACATGGAAAATGTATTCTTTTCTTGCGGCTGGTATAGCAGGGTGCAAAACTATACACAAACTGAAGATTCAGAGAGCTTAAATGTTTCTTAAAAATATTTCCAAATTGTTAAGTCTTATGACAACAATTTTACAATCAAAGAAGAAAAAAAAAAACTGAGAATTCTAATGAATTGAGGGGATCCCCACTTATTTATTGGCGGAATTCCCACACACGAATCTATTCTTAAGTTATTGGGTTGTTCGTTTTTCAGCATAATTAATGTTGTGTTGTGTAGCACCAGTGTGACCATATTTGAAGCTTTACAAGGTTCCAGAATTGCATAAAAAGCTATTGACGTGAAATACTGAAAATCATATGATTGGTTTGAAGGCAAACGTTTCATAAATGTGACCTGACTTCAATTAACTGCTAAAAAATATTGCTTTAGGAGGCCACCACCTTTGGCAGAATCTTTCCTAAGGCAAATATCTAGTTCAGAACCGTGAAAAATCTTAATAAATTCAGGGACGCTGATCACTTCCATATTCAGTTTCAATATAACGAAACGATAGGAGTTACTTAAAACTAAATTCTCGTTTGTAACGCTTTAAGGATGTCAACACACTTTAGAACAGATGGATTGATGGATGGATTGGGCGCATGAATGAAAGCAAGTGAATGAACAGCACGTCCTCAGTGACAGATAGTCACTTATCATCTATTTCTGATTGTCAGTAACTGCCGTTAAAAGTAATAACTTTTACAGCTTCTTCTTGTATAACCTGTCGCTTTTACATGTCTACTGCTCCGGTGACTTGTCTCGTGATAGGTTCTTTTTGTACTCGATGGGTTCAGTTAAAGCTAAAATTGAGTTAAACTACTTTGAGTAGTTGTGCGCCCAGTTTATATCTCGTTTTCATTTACGTTTGTCACACCGAAATGATGAAGAATGTTTTCAATTTTAACAACAAAGAGTCTGGATGTTGTGCTTTTTAAAGCATGAAATCTTAAATTTCTAGGAATATATTTTTGTTTTTAATTTTCAAACGACAAATTTTATCATAGAAATTTCCGCTGCTTAAATAAAATTAAAGTATTATTTTCTACGCTACGAGTATTTGAAAAAATCTTAACCTTCAAACTCTGACTAATTTGTATTAATCTGCTTTGTTTTAATAATATTATTAACAAATAAAGTTTTTGTTTTCTTTAATATTTTATGAAAACAAACAGCTTATCATCTTCGTAACCTTGAGACATATTTTTTTTGCTTTTGCTGTGATGAAATTTTATGAAAATTTAATATAAAAGTTTTACTAAACCGAATTCACGTTGTATTTCCATTTCAAGTGAAAAACAAAAGCAAAAAAACCAAAAGCCATTTTAAACTTGCAAATATTATTTGGAAAATGTCAACAATAAAATCGTTGACAATCAACAGCCGGCAATCGATGGCAAAATTTTGTTGAATAAATCACAAAATACTCGTATAAAATAAATTTTCTCATCAAATTGTGGCAACTTATTTGAGACAACAATAACAAATGAATAGTTGCCAAGATTTATTTGTTTAGATTGGAAATTAAAAGATTTTTGTTGTGGAATTAGACTTAATTATTAAGAGATACAAATGATTTGTTTAACTTTAAAAATAAAAAAAAAAAATAATAAAATAGAACAAAATATTTATATATGAGCGAAAGGAAACAGTTCAAGTTGGAGACCCAAACGGGTCAGCCATTGCGAATCAATTCGCCAAAAACAAGAAAAGTATTTATTTACTGAAAAAATGACTTCTTTCAGTGCTGTTAACCAGGAAACACAATTATTTACTTTAAAGATAAACTTTTCATGTTAAATCATAATTCAATCACGTTAAATTAACATAAAATCATGTTAAATTAATTGCCTCTGAGTGCTGGAAGTGTATAAATGGCTGTGTTTCAGTGTTTTTCGCTGCTTCAGTAATAACAATTTTAAATTAACTTTAAATCATTCGAAATTAACATCAAATCATGTTAAATTAACATAAAATCATGTTAAATTATATGCCCCCGAGTGCTGCAAATGTGTAAGAGGCTAAGCTTTAGCCTTTTTCACTTCTTCAGTAATAATAATTTTAAATTAACTTTAAATCATGTTAAATTAACATCACATCACTTTCAACTAAATGCCTCAAGCTGTTGTCAGCTTTAGTTCTCTGCGTTTCTCCACAAATAATGCTTTTTCCTTTGGTTTTTATTTAAGCTTTTGCTGTGCATGTGTTGAAGCTCAACTGTCATTTGTCATTAGTAAAATTGGATTTTTTTCCAGTTGTTTGTTTAACCAAAAACCCGAAACCCAAAAACAAACTAAACAAACGAACTATAAAGAACGGGAACAAAAGTAATACAACATTAATATGACACTAACAAATTGTTGAAAAATTAAAATGTCACTTTGACGTTTGTTTGAAGAAAATAAAAACACAGCACATGTTATGCCACACACACGCACACACATGCACACACACACACGCGCGCGCATACACTCGCATCCTTAAATAAAACTGAGCAAAAGAGCATAATAGAGCTGAAAAGACTTTTGTAACGGTATTTTGTTTTTAATATTCATTAAAAATAACAACAACAACAAAAACTAATTTCCAAGCAACGAGGGGAATTTTCAATTTATATTGTATTTTCCAGGCAACTAATTACGGATTCGAAAAGTGTGTTGCAAGTTATTTGTGTGTCAAGAAAATCAAATTTAATTTCTTTTCTTTCCAGCTGCATACAAAACTGGACATATGAATGGCTGTGTTACTTAGATCAGTGATTTTATTTGATTTAAAGAACAACCAGCAGAAATTCCTATTCTAAAACAAAGTGCAAAGTGTTTGGTTTTGCCACCCAGAAAATTAAATTTTCTTGGTAATTTTTTAACATCCAAATCAAATGAAAGCAATTCCTTAAATATATTAAATTAGATTTTGCGAAAGTGATAAGCATCAGAACCTGTCTTTATGGTCCAGTCTCAAGGTGGATCAACTCCACTTTATTGGGCAGGGAGTTTATGATTTGTGCCGTGCAGCATATTATGAGCAACTGCCACCCTGTTCACTTAAGCGGATTTGATCCACTGCCAGATATAGCCCTCATGGCAACAGCTGGCATAAATTCAATTCCGAAATCTGTCTATAGGTATATCTAGGCTAGCACCTACAAACTGTCAGCATATAGACAGCTAGAAACACACACAAAATCAAACTTTTGCTTCTCTGCGATTAAAACTGTATTCTTGTAGTTCAAATTCAAATTTTATATATTTTTTTTCAAATAAACTTTAAATTGTATTTCTTAAGTTATTTATTTCTTAAAATTCACTAGAATTTTATCTATTTCATTGTGTGCGCGTCTACATGCAAATTAGTTTTCATTAGAAATTCCAGGCTGATCTTTTTGTGTGTGTGAAGAAAATGATTCTTGGCTTGTCGTTTGCCTGATGTAGATTACGCAGCAAATACAATTTTATTTGGCACAAGTATTTATTTGTTATAGCTTTTAATAAAATAAATCCAGTTGTCTTCTAGTTTTTGTGTTTTTCGTTTTTTTTTTCTTTTCTTTTACAAAGAAAATATGTTAAGAGATTGAAAATGATTTCAATGGAGGCCAGATTTGTTGTTATTTTCGAACAAAACTGGGGTGAAAACAAAAACCAAACAAAAATCTTGATAATCTTATAGAGACACAACTAAAACGCTCTCAGCATGAAGACGACGTACGAGTATCTCTGCAATGTCAAATGCAAAGCGTTAAGTAGTTTTTATTTCTTCTATTTTTTTTCATTTTAATGAAGCGGTCAGAAGCGCAAGAAGCGACTGATGTGAAACAATTAATCATTCTTGTTTTTTTTTTTTTTTTGGGGAAGGGGGGGGAGGGAAGAATGTCTAAAATAAATAAAATTATTTAAACGAGGATGTTCTTTCATTTTTTCTTATTAATGGTTTCAATTTTTCGTTTTCGTTTTCTCTTTCTTTTTGTTTTTGTGGTAATAGGAAGAAGATTAAAACGATTGTTAAATTATTTTTCAATTCTAATTTTCTGATGAGACTAAATGAGAATTATGTCATTTATAATTTTTAACAGTTCTGTTAACTAAATCTGTGAGGAGCGAAATGAAAAATGATAATTTGTGTTTAAAAAGATTTAAATTTTTGGTACAAATTGCTTAATTTATTTTCCCAAAGAAATACAGCAAAAAGTTATTAATTCAAAACCGTAAAACAGCCAAAAACTAAGACTTTATTAAAACATGTTAAGATCGGCCAACGCAATATATATGCATAAGTCTTAAATTACTAGTAATTTTACAATTAATTAGTTAAAATAATAATTCTCAATTGATTTAGTTGTAAGTGTTTGTTAAAGATATTTCGTTTTGGGAAAAACTACGAGTATGGGGGAAAATATTAAATTGCGAAACATGAAATATGTTTTAAAAAGAAACTGGCAACTCGTTTATTCCATACAGACAAAATTTAACATTTATTAGATGAATTAAAACCCCTTTAACTACATTTATTAATGTAAAAACAACGTTATCAGAAGTTGGTTTAAAACTATTTTGTCTTGGATTTACATGAAAGGGGCTTTTAGTGGACACTGGGTACATGCTGACGGCCTATGACTATGGAGTTGTTTTGCTGGAAACTGACTTATCTAATATTTATTAGACGGAGCTCCGTATAAAGTTATACGATTGAACAGAACTGGCAAGTGATCAAACTAACTGGGCTTTAGAACATTTAGTAGACGATAACTATTTAGACCGAAAAATCATCTGCAGCGAAGAGGCGGATTTCTGGATGAATAGCTATGAACCATATATTAGACGACCTCCATCAACACGAAGTTTACAAGATCCGCATCCACAAAAACTTTCTAATTGCCAGAGATTTTGCGCTGGGGTTGTCATGATGTGAATGAGTCCATCACAGGCAACGTTGACGCCTATAGAATAATGATTTTAAATTTCTTTGGGCCCAAAATGAACGATATGGATGTAGATGACATGTGATGCCAGCAGCATGGCGCTGCCTGACACACAGCAAAGTCAACATCATAAATTCTGCGTGAACGATTTGAGAGTCTGGTTATCTCTCGCACAGGTGACAAGAATTGGCCATCGAGATTGTGGGACGGGAAACCACTACACATCAGTTTTTCTTAAGTAGTTTTCTAAAGCTGCAGGTCTATGGCATGAAGTCGAAATCGATGCCCTTAAAGACAACATAAACGAAGCCATTCCTCAAACTTAGCCGCCTCTGTGAGGCATTCAATATCAAAGTGGTCGCATAAGTGTCGTTGTGCCTAATGCCAGCTGTGAGTCTTTTATATTTCTATTTCTACATCTATGGCTTGATTAATATGGCGTAATTAATCACAAAGTCAGCGTTTGCTAGTGGAGTTCCCTAAAGATATAAATCTAACGCCACAATTAAAGTCTTAAAGATCTTAAAGTCCACATTATGCAGGATAAATTTAATCGTATCTAAGCGGCCGTTAGACATTTGAATTTTGTTATATTTTATATTATACAAAATGGCCTATATGGCTCCTTCAATCAGGAATTGAATTTGGTTAATATCTAATACAGAAGTTTATTTCATTTGCAAATTTATACGACCTTTATTGAAGACCCCTTTATGTTGCGAAAGAAAGTCTAAGAAAATTAATTTATTCCAAACACTTCAATTATTTCTAAAACCTGAAAAGATTTTTTTTTTTATATTAAAATTATTTCTAACACTTACTAGACATTGGTTTGTACTTCGTACTTTATTAGTTTCCTTAAAAGTCGCAAAACTTTGCATAATAGCTGCTTTAACTAAAGTGTAATTTATAATTGAAAAGCGGACAACTTCAAACATGGGCTTTAAAACCAACCAACCAACTTCTGTATTTCATTTCAAAATCATTTTCTTATGGAAAAACCTTGACAAGTAAATTTTTTGACAAAATGTGGGCTCTGTTTCTTGCATATTCAAAAACTTTAAATTTATTCTTTTAGCTTTTTTTTCTTTTAAATCAACATAATTAATTACGAATTGTTTTTTTGTTCTGCTGTGTTTTTTGTTGTAGAAAAATAAATGGTGTTGATATAAAAAGCTTTTAAGTGGTTGAATTATTTACAAATAAAATTTGAATTAATGAAAATTATAAGAAAGTCCCCCCTCGTTGAATATGAAGAAAATATCATTGAGTTCTGTAGTTTGTGCACTATGGGGTTAAAGACAGCAAAACACTACCACCTATTTATTGCGGTTTTATTTCGTGCCGAAACAAAAATTGTTGATGAAATTGAAAAGTTAAGAAGCTGCTCAACAACAATGAGATCATATTGACGCGCTCCCCAGACGTTGCCACTCTAATGACACATGTATCTGTTTAACATTGTACTTAATTCTGCCATATTTCAATTATTTAGCATAACCGAATTCTTTTATGATCTTTATAAAACAACAACAAAAAAAAGCACTTCTAAATGAGAAACATAAAAGTTAATTTCGTTTTTAAAAACGCATTCATCATTTTGTTTCAGATTTACACACATGATGTTGGTGTATCTCATTCGAAACCACAAACTGTTTGCCGCAGCTTTTGTCTTTTAATCACCATTCACTATGATTTTTCTTTCGTTTTGCGGTTTTTTTTTCGCTGTAGCTGTCAATTTGATTTCCAAAAATGATGAACTACTTAAACAGGGTCGTTTTCTTCTTCTCTTTTTTCGGTAGACCTGCTTTAGACGTTTAACAAACGAAAATAAAATTTGACAGTTTTTGTTCAAATGATGGATATTTCGGCGTTTGGAGATGTGAACAGCGGCAGACACTTTGTAAACTTTGTGCTAAACAATAAATTAGAGAACGTGACGCAGAAAGTATCAATTACCTGGAAATTACATGGAATGAAGAGAAGACTGTGTTTTTTAAAAGCTGCTCTTTGTAAAATGTGATTTTGATAAAAGGCACTATTTTTAAACGAACGGTTTCTTGAAAAGATTTCTTCTGAAAAGATATTTCCTTTTTTTATTGTATTATTGTACGTATTACATTGAAGGTTTTTGTTAAAAATTTTCCTTCATGCTTGTTGGTACTGTATTATAGTCCCATTTAATTCAAGAACCAAATATTTAAGGTATAACACAAAGCAAGTGTTTCCTCTAGTATGTAAGAAGTTTTTATGACTTTCAATTTAGTAAATAAATACAAATATGTCAAAATAACGTTTTTTAAACGATGCTCTTGGGTTTTTTTTCAAAGAATTGTATATTTCTAAAAAGTACTTTTTTTAGAGATACAATTTTTAGAAGGTACTTTTTTAAAAAGTATATTTTTAAAAGGTACTTTTTTAACAGGTACTTTTTTAAAAGTTAGTTTTTTAAACGTACTTTTTTATAGACACCTTTTTTTTAAAAAAAAGTACCTTGCTTTTCTAAAACGTACTTTTTTCAAAGGTACTCATTTTCAAACGTCCTTTTTAATGGGTTTTTTTTTTAAAGTATTGTATATTACTAAAAAGTACTTTTTTTAGAGATACAATTTTTAAAAGGTACTTTTTTAAAAAGTATATTTTTAAAAGGTACTTTTTTAACAGATACATTTTTAACAGGTACTTTTTTAAAAGTTAGTTTTTTTAAGCGTACTTTTTTATAGACACCTTTTTTTTAAAAAAAAGTACCTTGCTTTTCTTAAACGTACTTTTTTCAAAGGTACTCATTTTCAAACATCTTTTTTAATGGGTTTTTTTTTCAAAGTATTGTATTTTTCTAAAAAGTATTTTATTTTTTTCAGATACACTTTTTAAAAGGTACCTTTTTAAAAAGTATATTTTTAAAAAGTACTTTTTTAACAGGTACTTTTTTAAAAGGTAGTTTTTTTTAAACGTACTTTTTTAAAGATACTTTTTTTTGCAAGTAAATTACTTTTCTAAAAGGTATTTTTTTCACAGGTACTTTTTTAAAGATGATTTGTTTTGAAAAGTACTTATTTTTAAAAGTTATTTATTTTATTTACTTTTCTAAAAGGTACTTTTGAAAGGATTTTTTGTTGAAAAGTACTTTTTTTAAAAAGCAATTTTTAATCAAGAGATACTTTTGTGAAGGGGTACTTTTTAACTGGTACTCGGATTAAATTGAACTTTTTCAAGACCTTCTCTTTTAAAAGTTACTTATTTTAAGGGCACTTTTATATAAATGTACTTGCTTAGAAAGTGCTCTTTCAAAAAGTACTTTTTAAAATATGTTTTTTTTATAGTTGCGTTTTGTTCATTGTGGCGAAGCTGCGGCCTAAAAAATGTACTGAAATTGAGGTTTTATTAAAAACTATGTCTTGTAACAAGTAACTTTTTTTGAAAAGTTTGTTATAAAAGCGTCTTCTAGACAAGCAATTTAGTTATAGAGCGGCGCTGATGAGAAGCTTCCTTCCAAGGAAACGCTCACAAGTTATTTCCAAACACATTCACAAAAGTGTTAAACGCAATTAATATTTTTGTGAATGTGTTGTAAGCAAAATCCCACGTACACAAAAGTTTCTATAAATTATTTCATATGACGGTCACCACACGGTCAGCGTTCTTGAAAGGGTTCCTGCCTGTATCGAACACTGTATTAATAATTTGGCCTTTTTTTTATAAATCTATTAAGTTTCTTTATGTGTATTTCTTTCTTTCATCTTTTTGGGCTTTCCAAAATATTTCAATGCAGATTCTTCCGTAAGCAAAAAATATCTGCTTTAACTCTTCGTAGTTCTAGCCACAGTTTATTGACCACTTCAGTGTACAATTTAGTTATTTCTTTTGTTTAATACAGCTTTACAAAAACAAGAACAAAAACAATACTCGTACACTCACAAAAAAATTGCCACAACTTGCCGCTTAGACTGTGTGGCATAGTTTTCGACAATTGTTTGTGTACATATGAGTGTGTACTTGCCCCTTTTTGATGTTTCATTTAAACTTTACTACTACTACAACAACAACAACAACAAATGTATTAAATACTTTAAATGAAAAGAAAACAAAAGGAACCCCACAAGTGGCCGCTTTTGTCTTTTAGTGTTTTTTTCTTTTGCTCCGAAAACAAAAAAAAAAAAAATTATTGTATGAAATAAAATAATATAAAAAAATGGGTTTTAAAATTCTAAACAAAGACATATTTTTTTAATGGCTAAACTTAAAGAATGTAACGGGGTACTCAGACAGTTAACCAGCCACCAGTTGGGGCCAGGCCAAGTCAGGCCAAATGGTCATCATTAAACCATAGAAACGACGACTTAAAACTATTGTAGTTGTTGTTGGGGTGGGGAGAAAAATGCCTTTCAGCATTTTTCTTGCTTTCTAAAACAAGGAGCAGGCGAAAACAAAAGTTTAGCTTTTTGATATACTTCAAGTGCTTAAATGTTGTTGCATAAAGGAACAAACAGCTACAACTACAACAACAGCTAGAATAACAAAGCAATTGTTTTAAATTAAAATATGAAAAAAATGAGAAGCAAAATACCATTTCTGCTGTGACAATAAGTCAACGGAGTAGCAGAACTAGTGGGTCGAGTGTGTTTGTTTTGTGAAAGAAGCAGGTCGACAATTCGAAAGAAAACATTTCTCTCTTTTAAGGCACAACAAATGAAAGTATTGCAATAAAAATTTAAAAACTAAATTATTTTTCTTTTTCTATAGATAATAAATTCAAAACAAAATTTATGGTTTAAGTGATTGCAAACAGGATGTTTATTATTTTATATAAAATTTAAAATACTATTATAAACTAATCAACAAAGTGTTTGAAATTTGATAGACTCAAAAAAAAGAAGAAATGAAATTATAATTTAATTTATCATAATTTAATTATTAGCACAGAGACGTAGTCAACTTTATATGGAGTAGGTGGGATGTCGTTCTAAATCCACGGTGAGAATGTAGTTTTTGTCAAAACAAAACATGCTCATGCAGGACAACTTCTCATGCATAATCATGCATGGCATACTTTACACGAAGTAGAAATGAATTTGTTGGAACCGCGGCTTTAGGAAAACAGGGAGTAGACATATACACGATAAGGCTGTGCTTTGTGCATGTTCATGACTGACCGTCTGTCATGCATGAGCATGCATAGCATGCCCTACACGCGCTAAACTAAAACCTGCTTGGTGCTTTGCAAAGATGGCTCACCTTTTAACCATCATCCAGCTACGCTCACTTGTCTCCTCATACATATAGTTCAATTGCCATGACAGAGGTGTAGTTAGGACAGTTATTAACTTGTATTTATTCCAGCCGTGGCAGCTTAACTTCTGGTGATAACAGAACATGAAATAATGCCCAGGACATGCATAAGCATGCATGGCAGTTTCTAAGCCGATTAGACTAAAAACTCCCCCAGAACAGCCCAAAATTTATTTTACGCCAATCTACAGAAATCCTTTAGCTACGCCCGCTTGTCGATTATAAATTTCATTCAAAATTTATATAAATAAATTGCAAACATTTATCTTAACACATACAAAAAAAAAAAAAAACAGAAAAAAACTTAAAACAATAAATAAAAAAAAACTTAAAAAAATTAAAATTTAAGCCATAAATAAATAAAAAACTAACAAAAAATTTAAATGTCTAAAAACTTTAGAAAAAAGGCAATTAATCTTAAACTACATTAATACTAAATTTAAATTTATAATAAATTATAAGATAATTTTATTTGCGATCTATAACAAATACTATTTAATAGATATTGAAGCCGCGAATATCGTAGACATTAAATTAAATTTTTGAAATTTAAAAATAACAAAACGAACAAATGTTTGCTTAGACGCAAAGCAAGTACGTCAAGTTCACTAAAGTACAATATAGCCACCCATAAGTCAGCAATAATTTGCTTAAGCCTTTTAATAGACAAATATTTAGACAATAGCTTAAGTTAACACAAGCACATTATAGTTAGACCTAAAAGGCTTTTTACTTCCTTCTTCTTTTAGTATAAATAAATTAGGAGTAAAATAATGCCAAAAGTTTGCTATAATAAAATTAAGGTAAACTGTGTGACAAAGAATTTGAAAACATTTCGTGGCTCAACAGTGTAAAATATCGGCCAGTTTTTAATTTATTCCCATCTCCTCTGGCTGTTGCTGTATTATTTTCATATAAAAGTATAAAAGTTTTCCTGATGAAATCATAACAATTTTCTTAATTTATTTTCTCTTTTTGGCGAATCCCCCCGCCAAAAAAAAAAAAACCCACAGCAAACAGACAATTTACTTGTATAATATTGCAAATAGTATTTGTTTAAGCTTAAAAGCTTGTTTAATTTTTTTGTTTGTTTATCTTCTTCGTTTTGCATTCCACTTCTTTTCATGCTGATGTTAAAATAAATACAAAATCGTTTTTAGGCGGCAAACTTTGTGCGTCTGAATGAGCTGCTCGGCTCGGCTGTACGACTACATACATGAAATGCAAATATATTGGAGGCATTATTTAACAAAAGCAATTTTCAATTTTTTTTTTTTTGGGAAGAGGGTGGTTGTGAGGGGGTGTGGGGGTTGTTGTGTGTTTTTTTTTTTCCTTAGTAGGTTATTTTGGCTTTAAGTGGGGTTGCATTTCACGTTTATAATAAACTGCATTCAATGTACATTTTAAGTACATTCACCTACATTTTTTGTGAGTGCGCAGCATATTACCCAGCATGAAGCCGAAAAAAGTATCATACAAATTTTGTTCATATTTTTCTAAAGGACGTAG
Organism: Epicampocera succincta; assembly: GCA_932526305.1. Lineage (NCBI taxonomy): Eukaryota > Metazoa > Arthropoda > Insecta > Diptera > Tachinidae > Epicampocera > Epicampocera succincta. Next base: position 9,266,450 of record OW052035.1, on the reverse strand, counting down.
AGAGACGAACGAAGGGGAAAGGGGCTAAAAAACTTAACTGCATCTTTGTTGATATAAACAAACCCATCAAATGTGTATGGAAATATGCAAAAAAAAAAAAGAGGGGTTGGGGGAGTTGGTAGTGAGTAAGTGCCAAATAGGGTGGATGGGGGCGAGGGGAGGTATGAGACTCGTAAGTGTAAATATGTGTGCGAGAAGAAAAAATAGAATCTGAAAAAATATTGTCGCTGTTTAAACCATCAACAACAGTTGTTGCAACAAAACAACAAGAAAAACTGCTGCTACTTGCTGTTGCGCTGGCAGCTTGTGCCACCAAACTAGTGTAGCTATTTTTTTTTTTTTTTGCTTTTCAGTATTTGGAAAACGGTTGCAAGTTTAAATAAATTGTAGCCGTTTATATGGTTTACAAAAGAACGTTGGCAAAAAGCAGAACTTCGAATTGAAGAAGCAAAAACAACAACTGCTGCAGTTTATGGCATTTCTTTCTTCTTCGTTGTTTTTTTATTTTTTTTTTTTTTTTTTGTTGGTTTCACAAAAAGCTTAAGCAGAGTAATGGAGATGCAAGTACGAGTTTTAAGCACTTTGAATGCAAAAATTTAATATTTCTATATAAATATGTAGGTCTGCATGTAAATAAAGGGTCTAGCATTGAGGACGGTTAAAGGTTGGTGGCCGACGGACCAGCACCTCTCAGCAGCAGGCGCCACTGACTGATCGAGTTTTTGAGATGTGAAGTGTTTGGAAGCCAGTCCTAACTAAAACCAAACAATCCTATTTAAAGAAGAGGCGCAGCTTCTGGCTGAGTGCCTATAAGCCGTATATAGACTGATGCTGGCTCTCGTGCGGTTCATTAGGTGACAAACCATCTGTTTAATTGCTAAAGATTTTGCTCCCGGTGTTGTTACTAGTACGTACATATATTTTTAGAACGCAGTTGATGACGCCATCACAGTCAACGGCCAGCGCCTTAGATTGACCACCAAATTGAACATTATGTACTTAGACGGTAAGTAGTTACAGCAGGATGGACGCTACGGAATGATGACAACTAATTTATTGTAGTTTAACTAAAATTTTAGGATATGGACGTACACAGTATATGGTTCCGGCAGGATGACGCTGCGTGCTGCACAGGCAACGCCACAGTTCACATTATGCTTGAACAACTTGACATAAATTATTCGCCTAGATTGTAAAATTTGACCGCACTAGCCTTTTTTTGTTTGTGTGTGTGGGGGGGGGGGGGGGGGGGGGGTTTGCCCCCCTAGGCAAATAAGCCGCAATCAATTGATGCCTTTAAAGTCATTGTAAACGAGGCCATTGAGGCTTAGAAGCAGCCGTTTCAAGCCGTTGAGTCGCTGAAAACTGGAACACCAGGATTCGTTTCACTCTAAGAACAAGCAAGAAGACCGTGTAATACTTAATAACATTCATAATTTATATATAGAATATAGAACTGGTTTTATTTTAGTTCAACATCTGTCCGCTCTTAATGGAAACCCCCTTATAGAAATTGCTTTAGATCAAAAGCAGCAGAGCAAAAGCAAAAAAAAAACAGTTTGCATTATATTTAACCATTTATATATATATATATATTTATATGGTATATATTTTTTACTACATATAAAAATAAACAACAACAAAAACACTTAAACTACTATCACAGTTCGTTCGCTTTTTCCTTGGGAGATTTTTAACTCAGAACCAAAATGGCAAAAAAAAAAAGTTGTTTATATTTCTCTTTTATTCAATAACGGAAGTTAAATTGCAAGAGTTTACGAGTGCAGCGCTAGTGGTGATGGTGGCGGTGATTGTGATAGTGATGGTGGCAGCAGTGGCTCTATAAAATTTGGTTAATGTTAAACTATTTTAAATGTCAGTCAGTCATTCAGTCAGCCAGTCAGTCATTTAGTCACACACTTTAATAAATTATTGTAAAGGACTTGCCAGCAAAGACCAATAAATATACAAATACTCATATACATACATACATATGTATATAGAAAAGGGAGTTGAAAGGCCAGAAAATACGAGTCGCTAACAATTTAGGCCAATGACATTTGCAGACAGTCATTAAAATATAGTAAAACAAAAGTCTCTCAGCACTTTTTCCCTTATAGCTAATAATAAGTTTATATTTATTTGTAAAGAAATGAAAAGAAATTGTTTAAGTAAAGAAAAAAAAACTCCTTTTTATTCATATGCAAACTTAAGAGCTAAAGAAGTGCAAAAATATATATATGAAATCAAAGGAGAATTAATTTTTTCTTTTGAATAAGAAAGAGAAGAAAAGTGTTTAAGCTGGCACTAAAAAAGGGGCAGATTCTTATGGCATTTTCTTTATTAAAATATTGTTCCGGCGTTTAATACGTTTTTACGTTTGCAATATATAATATGTGCGGACCAGAAGTCGGGTCACCTATTAAGCCTTTCTCGCCTAATCTGCAATTATCAGCAATTATGGTTTTCATCACTTGGAACTACAGATAGTTTTTGTTGATTTTGGTTCAATTATATTTCAAAGCTTTTTAAAAGAACGAAAGTATAAATGAATTTCTTACATTTAAGTTCTTGTTATATTCCATTTTGATACACAAATTTCCTCTTTATAAAACTACTGATAATTTTTGCTATGATTTTTCTCTAATGGACAATTTTCTGTTTCAAGGAATTGTCACGAAAGGAATTCCTATTTCTTAATCGGCAGTCCAAAGCAACTATAAGTTACACTATATGCAACTGCAGGCTCTCTGTGTTCACTTGAGCTAAACCAGCTTCCACAGGTTGTACAAGAAATAAAATTATTAAAGTTCTGTTCATATACAATTAAACATTTTTTATGTGCTATTTAATTTTCTACTTCCTCTGCAATTATTAGCAGTTCGAACTTACATGGCGAGTACCAATATATGGTCACTGTTGCTTGGACATGAATAAGCTTTCAAAGCTTTTGCCAGAACTAAAGTCATTTTATATATAAAATTCGTTGGTGTATAGCTGACTATTTCTTATTTGTTAATCCTCTCTAACATAAAACTGTTTGGTTTGAAATCTTCTCATTGAATTGAATTCTGGTCCTTCCACCGTTTGAACGATTTTTCAAAATTCGGCAATTTTTGGCACTTAATTTTAATTTCTTTTAAACATCACAACTACAGGTCTGGCGCTTAAAAAATAATTGATTCCAAAGTATTTGCAAGCAGCACTGCAAACAGGTTTCTTATTTTCACTTCAATGAAAAATAATTATTACTTTGTTTCCAGCTTTTAAGTGCCAACTTGTCATAAGCACCTTGTTAGTAAAATATTAATCTTTGCATAATTTACGTTTTAAAGAACCAACTTTACAACACTTAAGCAGTAATTTTCCTACTTTATTGTAGCATTATTAGTTTTCAACATTATGAAACTTTTTTTTTTCACAGAATAATAATAAAACTGAAAAAAGCGTCATGAACCTGCTACCTCTACTCCTGTGGTCTGCACTTTGTTTGGGTGTTTTTAGTTGTTGTTTGTTTGTTTGTTGCATCAAGTCATTTTGTCACGCATTTTAAAGGCGGAAATCCTATTTAAAGCGCAGCCAAGAGAGAGAGAGAGAAAAAAGAACTGCATAAACAAAAATTGTTTACTGCCACAACAAAACCCGGCATGTCGATGGCACCTTAAAAGCCAGGAAGAAGCTACACTGCCAGCCCAGCCAAGCAAAGAACCAACTTTGTCAAAAAAAAAAAAAAAGAAAAGAAATCAAAAAATATACCGAACGCTACTTAAATGTTGTTAAAACTAACCACGTTTGCAACTGTTTAAGTTCTGCACAAATATGGCCGCGATGGGACCACCCTTTATGATTAACAATATAAATGCAAAGAAAAGGCTGCAATAGCTTTTTTTGTGGGGCAGTATCTCTACAGCGGGAGAAAGTGAGACAGAGAGAGAGAGGGCGCGAAAAAGCCGTTAATATAAACATAAATACAGGTGTTGCAGCCAGCAGAGCTTTTTATGCATTTTTTTTTAGTCTACTTTTCTTATATATATTTTTTTATAGAAAATTTAAATGCAACTCAAACAAAGCAACCAAAAGTAAAAGCAATTTCCATGCAAATATTTTAAGTGTTAAGTAACAGCAAGCAGAGCTAAAAACGTTGCACATTTAAAGGGCTGGGAGATAAATGTCTATCAGCAGCAAATGCAACAACATTTGCCTTTTGATTTTGCAAAATAAAATGATTAAATTAAGTGCAAAAACGGCTATTACATATTTTTTTTTTCCTTTATAACGAACAGCTGTTTTTTTTTTTGCTATTAAAACGAAATAATTTTTAAATTTCACTAAAAACTTATGATCAATTTATTTCAGAAGTAAATAAGAACTTTTGAGTTGAATGGTTTTTTTTAGTGTTATTTTTTATGCGAAACAGCCGGTTTAACATGGAAATGAGCTATTTTTTTAATGATCAATAAAATAAAGCTTAAAAGCTTTATACATATTATACATAATTATTTATTTTCTTTTAATTTTATGCGATATATTATTATATTAAATCAAGCCACATTCAAACCAGTTCAAAAAATAACTTTTCTTTCTGATATTATTCCAAATTATTATTATTTTTTTTATTATCAACAATTGTTTTTAAAGCAAAAACAATCAACTTTTTTAAGCTTTATAAAAAATACAAATTTTTTTTTGGTTAATTTAATCGAAAATATTTTTTTTAAAGTGCATTTCTAACCCAATTAATTTTTTTTTTTTATTTTCAATAAGAAAAAGCTTCTAAGATAATTATTATTTTATGTTAATATTGTCCTTTTCACAAGCAGCCTGTTTAGTATCGAAATAAACTGATTTGTAACTTATTCAAAAAAATGCTTAAAAACTTTATTTAATTGCAAAGTAATTGCTACTACTTTTTGTTTGTTTGTTAATTGCACTGGAAAATATTATATTTTTTTTTTTCAATTAAAAACACCTGTTTTTGTCTCATCACTAAAAGCTTAATTAATTTTTAAAGTTTTCGTTTGTATGTTAATTAATTTCAATGCAAAAAAGTTTTTAAGCAGTTTTCTTGCTAACATTCATAAAAGGACTTGAAAACGATATACAAATAATAAAAATTGGAATTTGTATATAAATTATTTATAAATATACCACTTTAACACGTAGTTGGTTTCAACATACATATAAACATGAATGCCTGAATATATATTTTTCGTTTTTTTGTTTCTATTTTGCTAAATCTATTGAAATTTCTTCAAGCTTTAAGTATAAACAGAAAATAGCAAAAATGTTGCACAAACTTTTTATATGTATCGTTCCGATTTATGTCATTATGCCATCATCTTCTGTTGTCTCACCCGCTTAATTTTCCATCATTAAAGTGTTATCAAAGTGTAAGAAAAATGTTAACATACCTGAAAGAAGAAGAAAAACATATATTTCATAAAATTTGTTATTCATTGAAAGTTGATATAAAGTTTTTATTAACATATAATTTGTGTATAAAATTCTTAAAGTAATCAAGTCTTATAAAGTAGTCTAAAGTCATATCGTGATAAAGTTATGATGTTATATTGTCTTACAGTTCTCTGTGTACACGATAATGTGGTTATAATATATCCTTGTCATCAATTCTTATGCCAGCATTAACTCAGTAAAAAAATGAAATAGTTCTAGGTTGGTATTATCTAATCACATATATAAATACAGTAAAATGGTCATAATGTTGTATAATGTATATCATGGTATAGACGTCTAGTCAACTAGTAAATCCTTATGTCATATAATATGGTAGTTGTGCTATACAATGTCATAGTTATAGTGCACTAATGTTGCATAGTTTTATAGTTCTATTGTCTTATAAACATACAAATCTGTAATTATATAGCCCTATAGCTTAAGCTTCATATAGTCACTACGGTCAAAGGTGTTAGGGTAGTTTAATTATATATGTAGATGTGTATATAATGTTTTCATAAAGTTATATAATATTATATTTACTTATTTGTAAAGCCATAGAACCATAACGTCTTAAAATAAATTTGTCTTACAGTAATATCAAAGTTGCTAAAACTACATATGACTTCTGAGTATAAATAGCATCATTACAGCCTACAATTACTTAATCATATAGTCATATATATAGAGAGATTTATAGTCTTATCATCACAAAGTTTGCGGTCAAATATGTACATAGTTATAAAATGTAAATTATAACCTGAAAGTAATAAATCTTAAGGTCTAAATTACCAACTCTTCTATTGTAATCATACTGTTGTAATTAATGTTATCTTGAATTACGATCAAAATACCTTGCCAACTACTACCGTCTCTAACTATTGGAGTATAGTAATATCATATAATAAAACTGTACTATCCCGTTGTCTATAGTGTCATAAAATCTGATCGTATTATTGCATGTTATATTGTAATTGTATTGTAGTCCTGTCACCATACAGTTATCATTAATAGTTATATATAGTCATATAGTTCTATTGTCATATAGTCGTATTATTTTGGAGTAACAGTTAACACATTATTATGCTATATAGTTATTAATAAATATAGTAATAATAAACATAATTTTATATTATTCCATAGTCATGTAGTCTTCTCCTCAATCAGTAGTATTTATAATCAAAGATCTTACGTCTTTATTTGCTTTATATCACAATGTTATATTGTCACTTTGTCATATAGTCTTCTCCTTTTTTAACAAGAATATAATGAAAAGATGTTACGTTTTTAATTGCTATATTCATATAGTCATATCTTCTTATAGTTTTATAGTATCATACAGTTAGTCAGGATATTGTCAATCCTTAATATATTATAGTAGCACCTTAATACAGTAATAACTAAATATGGTAACACCTAAAGATATAGTAACACTATAGTATAATATAATATAACACTGTATAGTCATATGGTCTTATAGAATTTTTAACAGTTGTATGGTAACAAATTCTTATATTCATTTAGTTGAATCATCAAACATAGAGTCATATCGGTATAAGGTCTACTAATCATATTGTTATATATGTATTTAAAATATTAATAGCTGCATATGATAATATGCTGCATAAACTATAGTATAAAATATGGTCATAAAGCTGTAGAGTCGTAAAGTCTTCTATAATAATAAACTGATATCCTGGTATTATCTTATAGTCAAAGTTATATCGTCACAGTCACAGAGTCATATTATCTTGTTGACTTTGTTATTATATAGCATTCACTTTTATATCTTTAATTCACCCACCGGATGTTGTTTTTCATTTCTTTGGCAACCCTAATCCTTAACATACCTTTTCCACAACAAAATTTGCTTTATCGTTCGCCAAAAAAAAATTGTTCTTTTATGCTTCAATATAATCGAATTTTCATCCCAAATAGTTTTTTATGTCGAGTGTAAGATTTTTTTTCTTTGTTCGAAAGCAAATTTTTGCTTAAAAAATTTTCCCATTAAAGAAAAAACTCAACTCATCATTTTAAAATTGCAACAAAGTGTGTACTTGAACAAATGCTGTCTGTCTGTTACTCTATCCGGCCATCATTATCTAAATGTTGTGCTATTTGCTGTTTAGTAGCTGTTGTATTGTTCTCTCATCTAGCTTCAATTTACTATCAAACTTCATTATTTTAATCACTATCTGCAGTGTCCAAATAAAACAGGCGATTGTCTAACATGTCCATAAAACCATATAAAAAGTTGGAAGGCAGCAGCACAACAAAAAAAAAAAACCAAACTAATCAGATGCTATATGACTTCGATAAACTGATGTTGATGCAGAGGGGAGGCAAACAGAGGCAACAAAAAGAAAGCTTTTTATATTCTTTATGGAGTTTTAAAGTGTTTTTGTTTTGTTGTTTTTGTATATTGCAAATATGTAGTCGAATATGGTTTGGAGGAGTAGTTGAATAAAGTTCGAAAAAAGACTATAACAGTGGAGGATATTTCAAGGCGCAGACACTCAAATTTACAAAACAAAATTTACGAAAGATGTGTAGGATATTTTTTAGTTTTCTTGTTAAAAATTTTTGATTTCAAAAACAACGTGGTGAACGTGACATGTTTGTAAGGTACTAATTTTTCTGCCAGTTCTTAGCCTGTATACAGAACAAGTCTATGGCAGAAATCGTAGCTTCTACGTTAAACCATAGAACGCACGCTCTTGCCAGTTGTCAGGAGTGAATTTCTATACAACAATTCTTTACTTCAAACCAAGAACGCTAAAAACATACGAACGCGACATTGTAATTATTACCATTTGCAGTAATTTCTTTTTTCAAAACAAGAATGATAAAAAAGTAATTATTTTGACCTGTACCGTAATTTCTAGAATAATAAAAAGGTAACGAATGTGACATTATAATTTCCTCTCCCTATGCAGTAATTTCTTATTTTAAATCCAAAACGATAAAAAAAGTAACGAACGCGACATTATAATTTCTTTGCCATATGCAGCAATATCTCATTTCAAACCAAGAATAATAAAAAGTAACGAACGTGACATTGTAATTTCTTTGCCATATGCAGCAATATCTCATTTCAAACCAAGAATAATAAAAAGTAACGAACGCGACATTATAATTTCTTTGCCATATGCAGCAATATCTCATTTCAAACCAAGAATAATAAAAAGTAATGAACGTGACATTGTAATTTCTTTGCCATATGCAGCAATATCTCATTTCAAACCAAGAATAATAAAAAGTAACAAACGTGACATTATAATATCCTCTCCCTATGCAGTAATTTCTTACTTTAAACCCAAAAAGATAAAAAAGTAACGAACGCAACACTGTAATTTCTTTGCCAGATGCAGTAATTTCTGATTTCAAAGCAAGCACAACAAAACAAAGCAACGAACGCGACATTATGGTTTCTTTGATATATTTGTCATGAATTTGTTTTGCTTCTAACTGCCATTTTCGACCATTTCTTGAGCTGCTCAAACGCTCCATTAAGGTTATTTTTAAGCAAAATTCAATTTAAGCAAGAGTAAGACAGTCTCTCAGTTAGTCAGCCAGTTATTCATCCCAGCAGCCCGCATTAAAACCATAAAGGATAAAAAATTACAAAAAAAGTAGAAAAAAAAACCAAAACCTTTTTGGTCATAATAACCCACAACTTGTAGTACGAACGCTTGATAAGTTCATTCGGTCCAGTTCATCTCAACGTAAATCATCTTTTAAGTGAATAAGTTCGAATATGTGTCTGTCTGTCTGACTGTCTGTCTGGGTGCATTTCAGCTTAAAGAAATTCATTTTCTCACTTACGTTGGTCACCAGAGTTTGATAGTTTTATCTGATTTTATATTTTATACAATTTTTTTCCTCTCTACTTCTACTTCTATTTTAGTTTTTCTTTTATTCCAACTAAAGTGATTGTCGTTTGATGCATTTTTCTCTCTTCTGCTAAATGATTGGTTTTTTCCTTCGTTTGGTCTTCGCCTTTAGGAAAATTAAAAGGAAAAAGTCTAGTTATTGTTTGATTTTATATGGATGGAGTTGGTCTTCTTTTTATTTTCCATTTAAGGTGAATTGTCGTCATTGTTGTTGTTGTTGTGATCTTTATTGTATTTGAGTTAAAACTTTGGAAAATTTTAGAAAAAAACAACCCCAACAAAATTTTTTCCATTTAGTTTTTATTGTAGTTGTCATTTACAATGTGGATAGAAATTATTAATGAAAATAGGAAAAGAATAGAAAAAAGCTACGCATTACTGCAGCGTGCACCGATAGTGTGAACACATACTGTGAGTATTCGGAAATAAATCGTTCGATTTAGCACTATAAAAATATTTGGTAATCGTTTGTCAAGTCTTTTTCTCCTTTAACCATAAAGTTGTGAAATATATTCATAAACTTATAACCACTATATTTTAATACCATTTTCTAAAGTCGTATAGTCATATGATCATAAATCATAAAACAATAGAACAATCATTATAGTAAAAAATCTCACATAAAGCAAAATAAATTTTGTGAAATATTCAGTAGTTTTTACAATCCCAAAGTTCTGCAGTCTAATGATTTTAAAGTCTTAAAAAATTATGTCATATAGTTCATATGGTCATATATTCATAAATCCGCAACTAATGCATTCAGTGGCAAAGTTCATATAGTTACACAAATTATAAATTGGATATATCGTATATCATAAAGTGATATAGAGTCTTACAGACTATGAAACATATTAAAAAATATATGTATATTAAAGCTAAAGCGGCCCTGTTTGCTGACGTTTTGTAAAAAAAACTCTTTGTAAATTGACAACATACATCGGCCTCTCGTCTTCCAAACGTAACCAGTTTAAAATCATAACGGTTGTTTTTTTTTTTTTTGCTTTAAGAAAATCGCATTTGCGACATGTATGTATGTGCATGCTCAGGCACGCACGGTGCGGAACTTTGATCATAAGCAACCAGCGTTGTCATTAATACTTTTTTTTTTTTATACAACCCATCAATTTTGTTCCTTTTCAAATCGCTTGCATTTTTCTGGTATTGAGAAAAGATTTATGATGGTTTTAAAAAATGTTTTTAATAATTTCGTTTTTATTTTGTGTTTTGCGAAGTATTTCGCTGCAATAAAATTGATTTGTTTAAATAATTATCGAAATCAATTATTGGATTTTTTTTGTGCATTATTTTCTGGTTTTTTGTTTGCTTGAAAAATAAAACTTGTAACAACATAAAATACCCGCATGACACAATATGATGATGTATTTTGTAAATACTCGAGTTAACAAATTGTCACACAGGCCAATAGCCAACAGCATTATAAAGCCCAGTAACAGCGAATTAAAAGAAGGAAAAACATATTTCACATAAATTGTAAAGATAGTTTTTTTTGTTGTTGTTGCTGGTTTCCAGCTGCAACAAAATAAGCGTCATCTTAACAAATTGTTAAATAACACAAAACAAAACAAAAACCAAATAAATGAAGTTTTATTTTTGCCTTTTTACTAAAGAAATCTAGAAAAGGGTATAAAATTAAAAAAAAAAAAACCAAGAAATACAATTTACAAAAATATTCCATTCCACCAGAGAATACATGCCATTACACATGTACAATTGCCAGAGAACATGTGTCATATAAAAGTTGCATTAAGCACAAAGGAAACTCTAGGTACAATACGATTTTGCAGCAGGATAAAGATGGAGCAAATACTCGTAGTTACGAAATTTACGTGTATTGTTGTGGCAACATACAATACAATACAATGGTCTTAAACTTCATGCCACGTTTTGCTACGTGCTGCTAGTAAAACCTAAGAATTTCTGTTAAAAACAAATCGATTTTGATTTCGCTTGTGATTCTGATGCTCTGCTGTTGTGTTCTATGCCATAAAGGACATAACGAGCCAACAACAACAATAAATAAATAAATTATTGACATAATGTCATTTAGTTGGACATTAAGGCAGGCGGGCGGGCGGGCAGTCAGCCAGCCAGCCAGCCAGCCAGCCAGCCAGCCAGTCAGTCAGTCAGGCAGGCCAATGCTACCAGCTACCGACAGTTTCAGCATCGTCTAGAGACACCTAAATTGTCTGAATATTTGCCCTTTTTTGTTTTACGTTTTCTTATATTGTATAAATTTGCTGTGTTCAGAAAAGTTTTGTAAGGAAAGGAAACCAGCAACGGACAAACTTAAAACTCTAATAATAATTGATTTTTATGACAGTATATTGCCACAAACATACACACATTCCATCTCACTCATCACTTAAAGAACAGATTGTTTGCAGCATACGAGGCTGGTTAAGGTTTTCGTCAAGTCTTTATTATCATCAGCTGAATAATATGTCTCTACATATAAAAAAACTTATATAGAAACAAATTATACAACAAGTATTTTGTTTGTGTAAGACAAATTCAGGAAAAATATGATTAGACGAATACGAAAATGTGACAAGAATTCTAAGATATTGCAATGAGACAAAGTGATTATGTAAATGATTTTAAGTCATGACAGCACATATTATAATTTCAATTGATTTTATAGTATAAAACTAATATAATTCTATAGATATATGACGGTTTTACTTATACAATAATATGAATATTTGAACATATGACAATATATGAAAAGTGTTATATGATTAAATTGTTATTTATATGACATTTTGGCACTTTAAATATATAACAATCTCATCTTATTGATTTATATAACAATTCAAGTGCTATAAATTTTAATGCCAGCCTCCTTGGAGTAACTTTTCATTTAAGCTGAAAAACAGTAGCTCGATAAACCGGCCTCATCAAGCAACCCGCTTATCATTGCCTGCCACAGCAAGAAGAGTAAGAAAAAATATATTACAATAAAAAAAACAAATATGGAGGGAAAAAAAAACACAAAAACATCTTGTCATAGCACTTGTTAACATGAGTAAATATTAAAGTTTTCAACAAGACAACAAAAAAAAAATCACACAAACAAACCTTCGATGCCGATTCTCTGGGCCCATTATAAATGAAATTTAATACGTATTATAACAAATATATATTTCTTTGTAATTCTTACAACAACTGGTATAACCAGGCGTAAAGTTACATAGTTTATGTCCATCATTATACAAGATGTTGTTGTCTCAGCAGCAAAACCTTTACTTTTTTCTTCCACCAAACAACTGTCTGTCTGTTTGTCTTTCCTATTAAAGTTTAAAATGTCATTAAATGTGGAAATAATACAAAAAAAAAAAAACTAAACGAAAGGAAAAGATGCCTTAAAGATAATTATAATGATTTTAATTGTATGGCTAATGTGGCATATTAAATATTTCTGCTGGACTAAAGGACAGCCAACTGAGATAAGACATTTTTTTTAACAAAAAAATGCATATATTTATATTATAATCTTTTTTTTTCTTAATTTCAAAGTCATAAAACTATCGGCTAAATCTAAGATAGAGAGGAATTAAAAATTATTGTATTAAAGAGGACAGATCATGACAAAATCGATGTCAGTGCCTGTCATGACGACCTAATTCGTGAGTGAGAACGGGCCACCTAGTGTTAAAAAAGCTTTCTGAACGAGTAGCAGTGATCTCGCAACTTGATTATGGCATTGCGGCGACTTCTACTAAGATGCCGGGCTCCTCCATAGAACTAGCTGGTTCCTTGAGATATATCACAATGGGCGACTCCGCATTTTGCAAAAATTCTACCCTCGATTGTAAGCTTTTGCTATACAAGCCGATTCTATAACCGATATGATGTTATGGTCTTTAGGTTTGGCGTAAGGCCTCAAAGACATCAAAATAAAATGCTTCATATGATTATAGTCGGTCCCTGGTACGTTAAAAGCTCATGGATTTACAAAAAACATAAACGCTACTTCGGTTACGGATAAACGGATTCCGTTGCCGCTAGTCGATCGCAAAACATATAATTTAATCGTGGCAGAAACTTAAGCACTGGTTTCCGTCGTGTAGCAGGTTAAGCTTTGGCGTATCTCAAAATTGGCGCATTGTGCTTTTCAATCTATAGAAAAGAAGTGGTCCCTTGGTTGGCACGGCAACCAAAACTCTTAGGAAACCTTCAACCTCTAGGCTGTCTACCATGGCTGAAGCGTTCTCACGTTTCTCTAGCTAAAGCCTAAAAACACAGTAAAGGGCCTATATATATATATATATATATATATACCGTATTCGTGGTCTATGTTTGGCGATCCAAATGTTCTCAAGTTTGTCTGTTGTTTTGGAATCGATTTCCTATTTTCGTAAGGATCTAGTTCCTAGATGGAGAATAAATAGGCCGGTCGTGTTCTTCAGCTGCCTCGTTTTGTTTTTACTATCTAGGGTATAACTGGAGGTCTCGAGCAAGGGGCTGGGGCATGTCTCGCCTCTAATAACACAAGAAGTTGTCACTGACTCGATGCTCACCCCACAACTGAGCAGGAATAAATTCCGGCATTTTTATAAACTATTCTAAGTAATTATTTATTAAATTTATGATAAAAAAAAAATAGTTTTGTGTAATAAATTTGAATTCCATAAAAAGAAGGGGAAATACAAAATTTTAAGTTTCTACGGCTTTTAAGTGCCTAAAGCCTTTTGAGCCGAACCAAAAATTCAATTTCCCAACATAAGTTTTCTGTTGAATTATTTAAAAACTCCATATTTGTTTTATATTTATTTATGTACATATTATATTATATTAAATAAATTTTTGTCTAAAACTTACATTGTTTTTAAAGAATTCTCCCCTTTTTGAAATCAAATTGAAGCCATAAATCATTTTACTTTTAACAACAAACAAATCACGTCATTATAAATCATTTAAAAGTAAAAAAAAAATTGCCTTTTTCCAAGCACCAGAATTCTTAAGAGATTTACAAAAAGCCTCTTTTTCTAAATCAGCATTATTTTTAATTAAAAAACCATTCACTAGAAAAACAACAATAAAATAAAAAGATCAGCGGCACGCAACATTATAAACAAACAAACAAAATTTAAACAAAGTTTATAGTTTTAAAATATGCAGCTCGGCCCACATGCAACAAATCCGAAATGAAGTCTTGCAAAATCTCCGCCGCATGCAACGCCAACAAACACCTACGCACAAAACACAGCAACTACAACAAGAAACTACACATCCTAAAGGTGGCACACAAAGAAGTTGAGTCCAACAACCAGCCACATGACGACGACAAATAGTGTTTCAGTGCCAGAAGAAAAGAAACAAACAAAAAAGATGGGAGGGAGTCTTATTCAAGATGACGATGACGGTGACAGTGATGGCGGCGGCGGTGGCGGAGTTGAGGTTGGCTTTATGACGACTTTCTACAACTCATTTGTATGTAGCAACATGATCAAAATATCTGTGTGCGTGTGTGTGTGTGTGTGTCTCTGTTTGTGTGCATTTCAATAAAAACAAACAACAAAACCATCAAAAAGTACATAAAGTTGCACCCACTTGCATTAATAGATGGTTGCAAAACAAAATTTTCCGTTTAACAGTTTTACAATTCGAACAATTAAAATCAATTCTGCTTCCTCTCTAATGAACTTGGCTTGAACTTAAAGATTCCTGAAATTTCTTGTAGTAAAAAAACACACACACACACACAAAAACCACTTAAATGTAAAAATAAAATTAAGGCGACTACTTGCTGCATATGAAATTCATGTGGAAAGGCAAAATCTCTGCGACATGTGCGTGCCACAAGAGCACGCAACTAAATACCTTGATTGTGTTTTTAACTCAGCAAGTAAGAAAACACGCACACACATACACACACACGCACATACAAAAGTTTTAAGCAACTTAAATTGCCGACATCTGAGAATGTAAAGACTTTGGCAAAGAATTACAGAAAATGTGTTTATTTTGGTTTTGACAGAACCATCGTTGCGATGAAAATAATTTCACGTTATTGAAAGTTTTCCATATCCAAAGTTATCGATAACTTTTATTTTCAAAAAGAAATTCTACGATTAGTCTACATTTGCATAGAAGACTTATTGAATAAGTTGTATAAAAAAATACACAATATATTTTTATTACGATGACTTGTTTTCTTTGAAAAAGTTATCGAAACTTTTAATTTTTATAAAAAAAGTCATCTAAGTCATTTCATTTATAAGAAAAGTTAGCGGTAATAATTTAAAAATTTTTTTTTTGTGCAAATCTGTCGATAACTCATAATTTCTATCGACATTATTTCGTATAAACAATATTTTGATAACGATAACTCCTGTTTCATTACACAATATATCGATAGTATTTTGTTTCAAAATTAAATAGAGAACTTCAGAACTTAAGGAAAAATTTTGTATTTCCAGAGAAATACTAATTCATTATTTTTCATTATTCTAATAATATATTTTGTTTGGAGGGCAAAATTACCGATAACTTTCAGTTTTAACCGTAAAACTACCGATAGCCTAGACTATCGATAGCGATAGCTTTTTACAACAGTTTTGTTTGATAGAAAAATAATTACATAATAAGTTTTTATTAGAGAATAATTATCGATAATATATCTGAATAGAAAAGTCATGGCTAATTTTTGTTTCTTACTTAAGTTATCGATAAATTTTTATTAAAATTAAAAAGTAATCGACTTTCTTTTACTTGAATAAAAAAGTTATTCATAACCTTTTATTTCAAAAAAGGATATATCGTTATTTTATTATAAAGATTGCATTTCTATTAAATATTTCTATAAGGTTTATTTAAAAAGGTTTAATTTGAATGGCAAAGTTATCGATATATATTTATTTTATTTTAAAATTATTGATAACTTGATTTTTTCGTGGTGTACACAAAATATAATTCCTGTTCATTTATAATTTTATTTTTGTTATTTGTTAAAAAGTTATCGATAACTGTTTGGGTCTGAAGTTGCTCTTCATATAAAGTTTTTTACCCTTCTGCGGCACTATTAAAGTTTTCTTTTCGATAACTATGTTTTTTTTAGTTGTAAGTCCAAAGTCTTGGTCAATTGGGTTGGAGTCACAATATACTCACAGACTTTCTTGATATTTTTAACTTGAGTCCCTTATCAGGGCTGGAAATCCCGAAAATTTACTTTTTTTGGTACTTTGTTTGCTTGTTTTTCGGACTTTAACACTTCGATAAAAGAAAACAAACACACACGCAAACGTATGTGAATTAAAACAAAAACAACAAACATAAAAGCGTCCTGCCTTGTGGTACATGATACTTTTACAAATTCTTGTGGGCTGTTTTTTTCAAGACAATTTTTTGCTTGTAATTTTTTGTATTGTTGTTTTTGTTGTTGTTAAATTACTCGTGTTGTTTCAATGTTTTATTTATTTAGCTTTTTGTCATGTTCTTGGTTGTTGTTGTACTTGTTCTAAAGTGCACGCTTCGTTGAGTTCTTGTTGCTGTTGGTTCTTTTTTCACTTCATATTAATGGCCAAAATAAATAATTAATTTGAAACAATTAACTTGTGTTAAATTATCGCTAATATTGAGTGGAAGAGGGAATTAAGAAATAAATTAATCTAGAATTTGTACTCGTGTAATAAGAAAAAAAATTACGCGACAAATATTGTATTAAAAAAATTAAAGAGATTTTTCAAAATATAGATAATTTTCAATGGGTTATAAAATTAAAAGTATTATAACAAAATGTTTAAAATTTATGAAGTTTATAACAAAATATTAAATTTTGTTATTTTTATTTACAAATCAATAAATTGTTTAACTGATAAATTATAAAAAATTTTTATAGGCAAAAAGAATTAAAAAAAAATTTTCTTCATTTTTAAGGGAAGTGAATTAAAAGAAACAAAATTTTCCATAATTGGGACATTTTTATTATGGAAATAAATCAGAAGAAAAAATGTTTAACTACATAAACTAAAAAATGAAATGCAAGAATTTTAGTCAAATGAAGCTCAACAAGAAATTTTTGCATTAAAGGGATATTAAGGAAAATATTTTTAATTCTCTAAACTAAGAAATAAAATATAAAAATTTAAACGAAATGAAACATAATTTCTAAAAACACTGAAATGGGAAATTTTTAACAATAAAACATCGTTTTAGTTTTATTAATTAAGAATTTAAAAAAAATATATAAATGGATTTAAAAAAAAAAAAATAAATTGCCCTTAAAGACATTTTTATATGAAGCAGAAATTTCAAAAATCTCTATATATTTTCGAAAGTAGCGTAAAAGTATAAAGTTGTGGAAAATCATCTAGAGGCCAAAGATTTTTAAATTTTCGAATATAGAGAGAAAGAGTTTAAAAACATTAAAATATGTGAAGAGACGACGTTCTTCTGATTTGCAGAAAATGCAGAAAAAGAAAATTTTTCTAAAGATTTTTATACTTGGGGTTTTTTTTTTTAATTTGCTGCTTCTAAGAGTACTAAAAAGGATATCTGTAGGCACTACAGGCTGTGATGGACGGAAATGGAAAAAAAATTCAATGTGCCTTTTGGAGGAAAGTTTTCCTAAGCCAGAGATTTTTACAAGTATCTAAGGAAACCAGCTAAAATTAATGTAATTTATATTCTACTTTTAATCCGTAAATGAAGCAAAATTGCAGAGAAAAGCCAAACTCAAACTCACTCCAATCCTTTGGCACCCACACTAATTATAATGAAGGCTTTTCTTCAGTTCTGTATCTTAAATGTCCCAGCGTGTGCTGAAGAAAACAGAAAATTTATAGTTTTATATAAAAATGCCTGATTGTTAGCCTGTCAAATTTATTTAAACAACTGACTATCAAAAGGTCCAGATTTTTTGTTTCGTTTTTTTCTCTCTGACTTTTCAATATTAAATGTCGAGAGTATCCATCCATCCATTTGCAACTGATAGACTTGGGGGTTTTTTCTTTCTCTTGATTTGCCATTTTTTTTTTTTTTTTTGTTAATGTCTATTAAAAGAAAAGTTGGCAGTTTCTCTACTTGTTCGGCTGTACAATGACTGACTGTAAATTTGATGGAGCATAAAAGTTAAAAAAAAAAACATTTAATAGAAACTAAAGAAACGGTTAGAAAACGAAAAGTTTCCCAAGCTAAACTACATATATATATATAAAGTTTTCTGTTGGCAATATTTTCCTTTTGCCTATGGAAACCAAAGTTCAAATGTATGCAACAAAATTCTTATTAGACGTTGATATAATCATAGACATGCATGTAGGCCGAGCACCAGCAAATGTCCCAGGTTTCTAGATGCGAGTAAAAAAACAACAGAACCTCCTTCGCCGCCCAAACTCGTTGCGGCTAAAGTGGTGCTTGGTACGCATAGATGTTGGTTATGGTTTCACAGTGTATGCGAGCAGAGCAAAAAACGCTTAACGTTTGTGTTGCCAGAGTCCATGTCAGCTTTGTTTAGTCTTAGTCTTTGTTAGCATTGCTTTATAGAAATTCTATAATCATACAAAACTATTTTTGTTTTTGTTTTTGTTTTTAACAATAAGCAATTTTTTTCTGTGTCTTTTACTCCTACTCTGGCTATCAGGCAACAACTCCAAGCACAAGCTTTGTATCTGTGCAAATAGCAACAACAACAGCAACAACAACAGCAACAACAACAGCAACAACTACATATGTTTAAATTACAAAAAACCACTTTGAGCAGGATGTCCTAAGCACGCAAACGCGCTGCTTTCAATATGCCCGTACACGCTTTATAGCAAAATAACGTGTAAATGCCTTAAGACCCGGCAATTCTGAAGCTTTCGCTTTTAAAACTCAACAGACACACATATATAGTTGCAGAAAGCTTAATAAATAATTTAAAAAAAAAAAAAACTATTTATTTGGTTTTGTGTAATTTTTGCTCCACAAACTTCCCAGAACTGCCGTCTGCTCACACCAACGCCACCAATTTTCTTGCCACAAGTTTTTTTTTTTTTGTCAGAATGTGCAAATGCATAAATAAAATCATATTCCTCGATTCGTTTAAATTTTTTAACACACGTTCAAAATCCAGCCAGCAATCCCTGTAATGCATTGTAATACAAAGGATCCTTCTTGTTTTGTCTTCTTCATAAAGGGAAAAATTGCCTTCAAGCATATTTTTCATTTCTTGGCTTAGGCCATAAAGACATTCTCATATTATGGAAAAGAAAAAAGTGGTAAAACAAATTCCTATACAAAGTAAGCTTTTTGTGGCCCAAAGTAAATAGAAGAAATAAATTGCTTCCAATTTAAATTTTACATGTGAACGTGCGTATGTATGTATGTAACTTTGGCGCACTTTTTTTGCGCTAACAAATATTTAAAGTTTAGAATAAATTGTGTTACGTTTGATATGTTTTTAGGTAAATTTTAGCTTAAAGAAAATTATAATTTCATGTTGTGAAAACAATTTCCTCAAAGCGAAATTTAAGTTTAAGCAGTTTTTCAACGAAATTAAAACTACAGCCCGAAAATAATAGTATTGATTTGTGGAAAAATTTCCTTGCATAAAAGAATTTCCTGTTTAGGGCAATTTCCAATTTTTTTTATATTTTACAAAATTTATTATTTTAAACCGAAAATCTGCAATGTTCAAAGATTTCCCCTTCTAGGGAAATTTAGTACAAAGTCGATAGACACGCAAAAAATACAAAAACATTTTTATAAAATAATAACTTCAAAGTCAGCAGAAACTGCTGGATATTTTAAAGTATCCTGTTTAGGGAACTATTTCTTTGAAATGACAGCCACTCAGCTGCAACAACAACATATTCAAAGGATAATGAATTTTAAATTTTTGTAAAGAAAGCAGAAAATTTTTGATATTGTAAAACATCTCCTTTTTCTGCCTTTAATTGAATAGAAGAACGATGGCAACAAAACAATTTGGCAGTTTAAAAAACTTTCCTCCAAACAGCGAAATATATATTTTTTTTATATATTCGATGCAGTCCATCTTTTCAAGGACAATAAGTTTATTTAATTAGAGAAATAATGTTTTAGGGCAGTTTTCCAAAGGCCACAAATTATCCCTTTTTAAGGTTATTTTTGTTTTCTGCAAGTTTAAGGTGGATAAAATAAAATTTGTTATATTGAACAAAAAATCTGTAATAGATATAGAGATGTACATATAAAAATTGGATATTTTTATAAAATTTGCAGTCGTATAATTTTTATTGCACTTTTTAAGGATACAACAATTTTAAAGTTATTTTAAACTTATTTATTTATTTGTTTCTATATTTAAAATGAGAAAATTCTCTCAAAGAGAAGCTTTTTTGCAATTTTGCTACAGATGTTTAGCAAAATTGCATTGTACGCCAATCGTTAACAATTTTTAGTTTTGGCAAGTATTAATAATTAATGGCGGCATTTTATTTTTGAAAACTATGAAGAGCATTAAAATTCAAAACCCACAAAACCCAAACTTTATAATTTTCATTCATTTTGTTGACTTGAATATATCTTATAATATTCATACGTTTTTTCTTAGTGTTTCAAGTTTAAAGATTTTGAAAAAATGGGGACCAACAAAATAAAGATATTCTGGGCAAGGCGGCTTTAAATCAATTTGTTAAGTTCTGGCATATTATTCCGGAAGTTACTTGATTTGCATTTTAGCTGCTTTTCTCGCATTTCTGTATGCAAATATGTACTAACGTGCATGCACGTGCATGCCCACAACCACTTAAAACTACATTTTTTCCACCAACTCTGCTTAAATTTATAGGATTTTATTCTTTGCCTACTTTAAACTCCTTCACTCTCAGCCCACTGTTGCTTTTTCTTAATTTTTTGTGCTTTTCTTAGGAGAACAATTGCCAGCATATCTTCTCCTTTTTTTTTATTACTATTTATATGACACAATTTGTTTTTGTCTTTCGTTACGTTTAAAATTGTTTGCTGTAAATTATAATATGAAAACTGCACTATAAATGGCGACAGTTTAAGTGGAAAATTGCATTAGCACACCGCCAAACAGCAAAAGCAGCACAAAACACCAAGACTCATTTTATCGGGCGATGAAACGAGGCGGCAGCGTTGCCACTCAAATTTATTTATTAAATAGAAACAGTGCTGCTGTTTAAATAACAGTGATGCCCCAACAGCGACGAAAGTATTTCTGTTATTGTGATAAAATAGGAATTTCGAAAGAAAATATTTCGCTACAGATGAAAGGCGAAGTACGAACAGTTTTCTTTTGAAATAAGTTCTAGAATTCGAAATTTATGTCCATTACTGCGTATCAATTCATTCAAAAATTTTGTGTTCACAAGAAATTATATGTACATCACAGGCTTAGAGTGTCAAACAGTGTTGCCAGCAACATCAAATTAATAAAAATAAATTTAAAATAATTAGCAAGTCCTTAAAGCGTCATCGACTCAATGGAGTTCCTACAAAATTTCGGGATCTTGGCAAAATTTCTCATACAAAATGTGCGAAAGGAAGCAACTCAAAAATACTGCACAGCGCAAATTAAACTTAAACTTATCGGTGCTATCGATAACGATCTGTAAACTTAAACTTATCGGTGCTATCGATAACGATCTGTGAATCAAGAACGGTGTTTCTACGTACCATTTTCACAATATAATAAAAGAAAAATTATTGCAAACCTTTATATCATTGTTACCACTGCATCTTAGGCAAAAAGTATGGCATTCCCTAATAGGTGTACAGTAAAACCTAACATAAACGTACCAATATGCTGTTATATTCTTTCATATTACAATAATTTGCGATCTGCAACACGTGCCCGTGCCGCTATGGGACGCGTCCGCTTACGCCAGCTTTTACTGCACTTAATATACATATAATTCTTTAGCTTGTCTTGCCCGCAGTCTGTTAGAGAATCTTTTGTCTTTCGCCTTGTAAAGTAATAGTTGCCATAATCATTGCGATGATTTGGTTTTTTTTTCTTGCTTTTTGTTTTTGTGAAAATAGCAGCGGGCATAATGCAGACAATGACTACAACCCAGTGACTACATTGTACATACATACATACATACCTACAAGTTAAGCAAAGAAGAAATATGGATATGGTGATTTGAAAATCGGTTTAAATTTGTTCTGAAATATACCAACATACGCACATCGTATAAGAAGGAAGCCGAGTAAAAGAAAAATCTTATTTATTAATAGTCAAGCTATTTAAAATGACTATAATTTACTATATAATGACATAAAAGGAGAATGACTGAAATGTATATGAAAAAGAATTTCAATGAAGAAAATTCCAACGCATTAATTTAAATAAATTACAAATAAAAGACGTTATTTAAAGAAAGATTTTTCTCTAAAGAGTTTCTGTTCTTTTTTTTTTTTTTTTGTTTGCTTTTTAGCAAATTAAGGCTAGAAAAGTGTTGAAGGAAAATTTAACTGTATTTAGAAACCAGCCAGCAAAAGGTTTCAACACACTTTGTTTTTCTGTCTGTGTCTTGTTGTTGGGAAATACTAAAGAGACCTTTTTTTTTGTAATTTTAATTTAATTTTCTTGTGCCCCAGCAAATCCTTTTCATCTTGAAAGAGATTAACTTCATTTAGGCAGCAGCCATAATTTAACTAGAAACGAGATTTCTTTCCTTTTATGGGTTAAATCTCAGCACAGAAACATACATTCTCTGCTGCTAAGACGGCGAAACAAAAAACT
This sequence comes from Epicampocera succincta, assembly GCA_932526305.1. Lineage (NCBI taxonomy): Eukaryota > Metazoa > Arthropoda > Insecta > Diptera > Tachinidae > Epicampocera > Epicampocera succincta. Next base: position 9,243,404 of record OW052035.1, on the reverse strand, counting down.
GTCCTGTTTGATTTTATTAGACTTTGGTTTGTTGTTGTTGTTGTTGTTGTTGTCGTACGCGTCTTGAAACTTTTCATTCTTATGCACAACACATCACATTTTTATGGCTGGAGTCGCCGCCGCTTTAACAGCAAAGAAATTGCGTGTCGGGCATTTTGAATTAGTTTTAGTATTTTTTCGCTGTATTTCAGTTTTACTTTTTTCTTTTTCCGAAAACTTTTGCCTAGACATTCAACACTGTCCGGGTTTTAAAATGATTTTTATTTTCTTCCCTCCATTTCAAATAGCCTACGAAAATTTAACACATTAACGCCAACTACAGCCAGAAACACGCCAAAACAAAGTGTCCTTTTCTCAATGATAAAGCAAAATGTTAAGCAAAAACGAAAAGAAATATCGTTATTAAATAAATTTTTTTTTTTTTTTGTATCAGTCAATAAATGACAATCATTATGATGGTTAATGAAGGTTGAGACAAAACAACGATGGCAACAACAACAAAAAAATTGCAATACAAATAATGAGAAGAATTAAGAGAAAAAAAGAAATGATGAAGGAATTTGCAATTATCTTTTTATTTGCGTTAAAAAAAGTTACAAAATTGAAATTGAAAACGTAATTAACATTCTCGCAAACAAATCAATATGACAAAATATGACAAGAAATCAATATGACGTACATATTTTTGATAGACTAAGAGTACAGAAAGCAACACCAGGAGCTGCACAGAGTTCGTTACTTGCTCCGGATCTGTGACACACTATATATGACTTGTGTAAGGAAATTTTCCGACTGGAAATGCCACATGAGTGCCATCTGGTGGGCTATATGGACAACATAAGAGCTATTATAATATCCCTACTTGGGATTAAGTGCTTGGAAATGCCAGATAACTGTCTTCTGGTGGGCTACGTAGACGATATATAGGAGTTGTTACCAACGCTAGGAACGCAGATGATGTAAAACGGGAACTAAATGTGGTAAAGCCCAGGCAGTCTCGACACGGAAAACTCACAACTTATATTGCAGACAACAAATCATATCCCTAGAAGGACATTCTAGGCACAAGGATAACGGCGGCTATGAAGCCAAAATATTGAGGAGTTCAATTTGAAAGCCGGCTCAAACTCAGATAAACCACGCCGCAAATGTAAGAGGAGCAGATTGGCTTCAGCGGAAATATCTAAAAACAATGCCAAAAAGGGTTGCAATGTTGATTCAAGGTTGATTCACTCCAAAGTGAATCTAATAAATGTGAACTTGCTCTATAGTACCCAGCTGGACCGCCAGTCCAAGCTGATGTGTCGTCATCAGCTGTTATTCTAGGTAGGCACAAGTTCTTCCATACTTTTGATAAAACAGTTAATATATCAATAATTTCTCCAAAAAAAAAAAACTCTTCAATTAATAGTTTTAAATTCTTTCAAGCTTTTTACCAAAAAACAAAATTCGTTTAAATTACTCGCTTTTATACAAATTATTTGACAGCAAGAAACAAGCAAATGCGTTGTTTTCTACTTTTAACTGGCCTCTGGTGTCTAGCAACTGCACTGTTAGCCACAAAACTCAAACCTGGCAAGCGGCAAGCGGCATTTCAAAACAAAAAAACACAGATTCAGAATATGGCCATTTAAAGTTTCCACAGTGTTCATTAGTTTGTCTGTGTTAATGGTCAGATATTCGTAAAGAATAAAAAAAAAAACAAAAAAAAAAAAAAAAGAAATGGAATATTATTTTCCCTTCTTCATTTTATTTTTCAGACTGCAGTTTTTGTTACGTTTTCGAAATGCCTCAAGCACTGCAGTAAGCAGTGCTCAGCAGTTAGTGCTTTTTTCGGAGTTCTTGCTTTTGGTTTGTTAAGACAAGTGTTTGGGTTTGTTTCTTTTAACTACGAGATTCTTTGCCAGTTAAATTTTCTTACAGGTTAATTTTGAATATTTAGCCAGTAGCCAATTTTACTGTAGTTTCCTCCAACAACAGGAAAGAAATTCCAGCAAGTTTTGCCAAATGCCTTAAGGGAGTTGCAAAAGAATAGCAGACATAATTTGTATATAAAATTTATTAATTGAAAAAAATATTATAAAATTTATAGTATTATTTTCAATTCGTTTAGTCTTAATTTCTAAGCCCAAATAATTTGAAAAAGCATAATGTTTCTCACCTAACCTCAAATATAGTTTCAAAATATTTCGCTTTGCATAAAAACTAGTTTATAAATATATATTCAAGAAATTGCAATTGAAAATTTCAGCCAATTTCAATTATTGTAAATTTTCTGCAATCTAACCTCAATTCACAAAATGTCATATTTTGGTGTCTTACCCAAAATTATGAAATGTTTTATTTACTGACACATTTTCAACAAGTGGCAAATTTAATATTGGTGAAAAATGTTATTATAACTGAAAATTTTCAACTTAACCTCAAACTCTTAAATGCCATATATTCATGCCTTTCTTAAAATTATGAAATGCTTTATTTATTTCTACATTTTTGATGAGCAGTAGCCTAAAATTTGCTCAATTTGCACAATTGATTATTTTCGACTTAACCTCCATCTAAACATATTTCATATTATCTTGTTTTACTTAAAATTATGAAATTTTATTAAGTTTTGTTCGAAATTATACAATAATATAATGAAAAAAAGATGGATAATTTCCAAGCCCACCTCAAAGTGTTGTTAGGATATTTAGTGTGCAAATATTGAGTAAATATCAATATTAATTTGGATATCATATTTGTTGATTTAATATTTTCTGTCCTTCTGCAACAAGTGAGAGTTTTTGTTTTGAATTTTATCTTAATTTTTCACATATTTATGGTTACATAACCTCACTATATTGCCCAGTTATAATAAAACTTAACTTAAACTCATGTTTCACTGTTCTTTTTCCTGTTCATTTTGTTTTTTTTGGAAAAAACTATTTGGCATTTTTTTACGTATTTATAGCAATTTTACATTTTAATTTTTTAAGATTTTTTTCAAACTTCAAGTTTTAAAAACGCTTCCCCTAATCGCGTGGCATACGCTGCTGTTCTATGTAAGAATAATTTTTTCTGTTTCTGTTAAAGCCATCTTTTGTTTTTACTTAATTTTAGCAAACTTAAAGATTAATATTCTCTCTCTTCTCCCTTCTGTCCACTCATTCCAGCTCATTTTGCCCACCATTCAACTTATAGAGAAAAGTTATGCCTGCCCTCTTAAGCTGTCAGAAGCCCCCAACAAAAAGAAAATTTGCTAAATGATTTATGTTGAATGTCATTAACGAAAACTAAATCTACCCCTATCACTTGCTACCCTTCAAAAACATTTTTGCTATATTTCAATAACAAAAAAAAAATCCTTAAAAAAATTAACAAATGGTCTTTTCTATATTTGTTTCCACATTTTAGTTTTTTTTTTCGTGGAACATTATTCTTAGAATTATTAGGCGTTAACATGCAGACACCATCACCCAACCAACCGGTGCCAAGACTCGGAGAAAAATGGCCTCCAACAAACATTTTAGCTCAACAAATACCAAAGATGACATGAGAATTCCAGCAGTACTTTTTTGTCATTAAATAAAACCCCAATTCGCGTGTTTTTTGCGCTCTTAATATCCCTACGCTTTCATTCAGCTTTAATAAAGCAACAGCAGTGCTGACAAAATGTTATATATTTGTTTTTTAAGGTGTCCCAGACAAAATGTTGGCTTTGAAAGGAAAATTTCCAAAGTGCTTTTGCGTTTAAGCGCCTGAAAATGTGCCATAAATTTAATGTTTCTGATTGTGGAAGAGTATTTCATTTTTCGACAGCCTGACACTCAAAAGAAAGAAATCTTATTAGCATTTATTGGCCCATGCAATTGTAATGCCTCATGTTGGCAGCAGGAAAGTTTGCGTTTCTCAAACGCTTTTAAGGAGTCTTTTTTTTATTATGCTTTTTTAGAAATAAACATTTTAAGCGTTTGTTGTTTTTATAATTAAAAGAAGATATAAATGATTTGTTCTACAACATTTTTTTTTTCATAATTTCTATTAAAATCAACTTTGAGGTTAAGGGGAATAAAATCATATTTCATTGGAGGTGCTTTTAGGGGTTTTTTACAACTAATGACCTCAATGAAAGGACCTCAAGCCTAAAGAAAATTAAAAATAATTAAAAAAAGAGAGTGGAAAAAATTTAACAAAACTAGTTTTGTTATTTTCTTTACCTGCTGCTAAAAAATAGCAGCAATTAAATTTAACAAAATAGTTGATTTAAGATATACACCAGATATATGGGAGTTTCGATTGATGGTCAAAGAAAGTAGTTTCTGATAATAGAGGTCAGATGTATGAGCCTATTTTTGGCATTCAAACGTCTTCGAGGTGCTGTTGTCCTGCAACTGATTTCTGTGTTCCATAAGGACTGGATGATAGAAATAAGAGGGGTTAGGTCTGGTTAAGGCCAGGTATTTCAGTCTATCGGCTCAATTGCTTCGATTTTCTCACTTGTCCAGAGAAATGCTGTTAGAAGGGACTAAACAGCTTTAACTTTCGAGCAGAAGGTTTGTAACATGTCCGTTTCATCCTATTATAATAAGTGCCTACCACACAAGCCACAAGGGGCTTCCCCTTCAGTTTCAGTTTTATTTCATAAGGCTTGAATTGAAAAACTTGACTTACTTCAAATTGTTAATTGTTGCGCAACAAGCTTTTAGGTTAGATTCAAAATTTATGCTTAAATTTTCGAAAGCAGTTCAGATTTTTTTAGCCTTTTAATACCCCTATTATTACTAAACTCACAACTTTAGTTAAAATAAGCTTAAGGAGATAAATTATAATTAAGGCTTGTTAAGAATCTTAAGAGTGAAACATATCTTTTATAGGTTTATTAAACCAAAAATATTAAGTTAAATAGTTTAGCTAAACATTTTGTTTTGAGGTTAGATTGAGAAAAAAAAAATTGGATATTTAATGCCGTTTCAGTTGAAATACATTTTAATTTAGCAGTTTTAAAAATTACACTAAAAGCTAAAAGTTTGCCATTCCAGACTGTGTTGCTTAATATTTGTTCCAAGAAAGGTCAGGTTTGAAATGTTTTAATTGTTTTTTTGTTAAGCAATAATTAAATTTTCTTTTTTAGTTTAATTGTTAACATGTTGCCTTCTGTTTGGATTTGTCGGCTCTGCACAGCCCATTAAATCTCGATACTTTATTGGTTGTATTAGAAACTTGCAAAAAGAACTACCACTTCTTAGTTTTACTATATTTTTTTTGTTTGTTAACATCTTGAGGGAACTTGATGTTTCTAAAATTATACCAAGGACTTGGCTAAGCTACTTTCCATTTCTGTCCCACTTTTGCTGTCTAGCCTCCTTTCCATTTCTATTACTTGTGCCATGGCAAACCATTAACAATTGTCAATCGATGGCAATAAAAATTTATTATTTTGTTTTTGTACACTTTTCCTGGAGAGCAATTTTAGCAATAGTCATAAAAATGAAATTATTTGTTAACGCCATAAATTTTCTAAGGACTCAAAAGGAGGGGAGCATTCAGCCAGCAGCAAGCCAGGGAAGAGGATATATAAAATAGCTAAATTTAGTGTACAACAAAAGTCATCAAAGTAATTTGTTAGAGATTTCCTTTGGCACAAGACAGAAGTGTGCGAAGCCAGAAGAATACTTTGTGACCTGCTTAATGTGTTTGACATTTATTCTAGCCAAGAAAACACTCACACACACACACACACACACACACGTTGAAACTGTGAAGCTACTGGCTAAAGTGCATTTAAGAAAAAGCAACATTTCTTTGCAATGAAAAGGCGACAAACTGCATTAAATTGCGATTTTCCAGGCTACAATTATAATAATTAATTATAACTACTGTCAAAATTTTTATGGCAACATAAAATGCAGCAGGGGAGGTTAAGGTCGCAATCGAACTACGAGTAAAACTAAGAACAAGTGAAGAACGTGGTTAGTTTTTAGGGTGGCTGGCATTTAATTTGTTAAATATTATTTGAAATTAATGAAAACAACCCATATGTATGTATTTATATGTACATATAGTTTTTTTTTTACTATTTGATAGTTTGTGATAATGTCAATCATGCCAACACATTTCATTTATAATTAAAGAAGACATGTGGTCAAAAAGCCAAAGAAAAAAAAAACAAACTGCATTCTATATACAAGTATCATAATACAATAGAACATAAGAAATATTTTAGTCAATAATATTGCTTTCTTTGTCTAGCAGTGACAGCATAAAATTTTTAACGCATTCATTATCATGTAACAAAATTAAAAGCCAGAAATAGAGGCTGCTGTGTTCTCTTTTTTTTTTTTTTGTTTGTTAATGCTCGGATTATGGAACATATTTGTCATTTGGTTGTGTGATACATTTGCAACCCTGTTTTCAAACTGTCAGTTATGAGGTGTCAAAAAAATTTGTGAAAAATTGTCAATGTGCGCGTTGAAATGCTTTTAGGGTTATAATTACACATTGATGTTTTCAAAACAAGGGCAAGGGCTTGTTTTGCTCAGTCTTTGGTATTATTTGAATATTCCTATTGTAGTCATTGTTTGAGAAGAAAAAAAAAAATGAAAAACGGATTAGCTTAAAGTAGTGGTTTTTTTCAATTGACAGCAAGTGCTTAGTAGTTGCCGATTTAAAGGCTTAAGGCTCATAATGGCAGATGTTCATATATTTATTTGCCCACAAAATTCGTAATAAACCGAAATTCTATAAATAATTTGAACCCCCCGTGCCCGGCCAGCTTTTTCCAACAAATAGCAAAAAGAATTTAAAGTTTTAAAAATGAAAATTTCGAAACTCAACTTTGAGGTTAAGTTGAACAATATCTTTGTTTAAGGAGAAATTTAAGCAAAATTGAAACTCTAATTCTAAATCTATACCAAAAACAATTATCTTAAAGTAAAAACAAAAATTCATCAAAACAACGAATAAATACTTTTAACAAAATTGAGGTTAGAATGAACAAAATCTAATATAGATATAAAAAATTTACTAAAAACTTATATGTTAGATTTTAAACAAATATTAAAATGGGTTACAAAAAAAAATTTTTTTTTTTAAACTTAGATTCAAAACTAATGAAAAATTTATTTAGAAATTTAGATTGAGAAATAACTATAAAATTTATGTTTTCACTGACGACAACTGAAAAATAAAGTTTGAGGTTAGGTTGAAAAAAATCTTTTGTATTTTGCAGCAAACGAAACATTTATGTCGAAATTTATTCTCTTAACATAATACTATTGAGCAACAGTATTAACATTTAGTTTTAACTAAAAAAAATTAAAAAACTAGTTTGAGGTTAGGTTGAAAAAATCTCTATTATTTAAAATAAACATTAAATTTGCTTCACAATTTATTTAGTTGGCATAAGATTGATGAATTAATTAACATTTGGTTTTAACTTAAGAAAATTTTAAAATTTATTTAAAGGTTAGGTTGAAAACATTAGAAAATTTTGTCAAATTTAATTAAATATAAAAACAAATGAATTGATTTAAATGAAATATGTATATGAAATAGATTAAATTGAAAAATATTTAGGACCGGTTTGACGATATCGAACGTTAACATTCGCCTACATTTTGAACAATAGGGAACTGATTAAAAGCAAATAATGATCGTTTAATTGCAACATGCCGGGAGGTTCATGGACAATCTTCAAATCAGTTGTTTGCCCTCCAAATATGGGCGAACGTTAATGATCGATAGCGTGGGACAGACGATTATAAGAAGAATCAGTCTAATTACACAAACGTTTTGCATAAAGCAGGAAATATTTAATTATGATGCATTCGATCTTTTCTTAATTTAAAACTTCGGCTCATATTATATTAATGCAGCCCAACTTTAAATAAATTAATGCATAATTTATCATTTTAATTTAATTGTCACCTGACAAGTTTACACTTCGAGAGGTGTTTATTTTTTTAATTAACCGATCAATGCATTAAACTTAATTAAATTCATTTAAAGTATTGTAGCATTTTGATTAAATAAAATAAATATAAAAAAAAGGATAAACATTTTAAAATCATGCAAAAATATTTTGCGCTTCAGCTGTCACTGCCAATGAAATTGAAAAAGAGGAGATACGAATTCTGAATTATTCATAAATCTTTATTTTTGACAGCCTGATCCCCCTTCCCAGCCATCGTCTGGTGACTAACCCATTGATACACAACACATGTACATTTTTGTTAACATTTTAAAGCAACCAACACTGCAGAGAAAAATATGTTTCTTTAGATGTTTTTCGTTCTATTAACACACTTGGTTCAATGAGTTTTGAAGAGTTTGTTAATGTCTGCTTTAATGCCTTGTCATTATCATAAGCAATGATCAATCATTTATGATTATTCTTTGGGATTCTTTTCTTTATTGTATGGATTTTTTCTCAACATTTTTTTTTTTTTTTTTTTTAATTTTCCAAAGCGATGTTTCTTTAATTTTATAATTATTTTTTCTTTTTTCGTTTCATTAAAGGCGTTGTACGAAACAATTGAACACCAGCCTACACAAACTTCAAATCATTTATTTTCCAAAATTAGTGGGAATTTGTTAAATTCTTTTGAACAAAATCGCTGTCAACTTCTGCTTTACTCACGGATTAACTGGTTTAAAGAAATCCCCTTAAAAAAAAAGATGCTAGATAATTATTATTTTATGTAGATGTTTGTGTGAAGAGTGCTCAATATTTTACACAAAAGGGCAGCGTGTTTCAGTACTATTTGCTCTATGCCACAAAATTTCAGTTAATATTTACATCAAAAAAAAAAAAAAAAGACGGAAAAGGGGGAAATTGAGTTATGATTTTCAATAACTTATAATAAGCTTAACACTAACAGCACTTTTTTTTAATTAAAAACGTTTTCTAATTTAAATAAAAATGTAGCCTAAATTTTTGTTTCGAATTTGGAGGTTAAGTGGAAAAATTTTCGATTATTAAACTTTAAAAATTTATTACAGCAACTTTTCAAAAAAGACCAATCGAAAAGACGAAAAATGGCCTAGAAATTTATATAAATAGTACCACCTATTCCAAGAGCCGGTGTTGTCGCCACATAAGACTGTCATAAAAATATTTAACGCTTTTTTAACCGTTGTCAGCAAGAATTAACTGTATCTACCTCTTAAGTCTAGGACATGTCAAACATCTTGCAGCGATAAGTAATTGAAGGCGGCAATTAGTATTTAATGTTGACTTTATGTGACGACGATGACGACTATTGGAACAAGGAAAGTAATTTCCCAAAGCAAATTTAAGGTTAGTTAGCAGAATTTTTTCCTAACCTTTAAATTTGAAACAATTAAAATCCACATTTTAATACGAAAATGAATGAAAGCGTTGCTGCGTATAAATGTTATTAAAAATACACAATTATTAAAAAAGATAAATTTGAGGTTAGGTTGAAAAAAAACATTTTCTTATATAATTATAATTGCTAAAATAAAACCGTTGCTAAATTACAAATAAAAAGAAGTTAAACGTAAAAATAATTTTTAAAAGGGGTTTATTTTTGCTCACTAATAAAGTGAAGTTAAATTACTAGATTTTCAAAAAATCAATTTAAACAGAAAAACAAGTTGTTGCAAACTAAAAATCAAGGTTATGTTAAAATAAGTTTAATATGAAAAAGTACCTAAAAAATAAGTAAATTTTAAACATTTAATTTTGCTTAGTTTAAGATGTCTAAGAATTCAGATTTTAAGTTTCATAATTTTTCTATTTTATATAAATTAAAATATTATGGTTTGTTGTGAGTTTGTGGATGAACAAGAGGAAACGAACAAAATTAACTTTGAGGTTGGGTAGAACAACTTTTTAATTTCATTGAATTTAAAGCAGCCAATTTAGTTTGTTAAAAAAATTTTTAAGTAAAAGTAATCAATTTATGTATTTCTAATAATTTGTTTGAAAAAACTTGGAAAGCACAAACCTTTTACTTTATTTTATATCTATACATATATAAATATATTTGTGTATATTTTTTATAATAAAAAGAGGTAATATTATAATAAATGCTGACAAAAAGTTGCTTAGAGTTACAGAAATCTGCATTTTTGTCTTTATTGTTTTTATTCAGATTTGTTTAGGCTTATTTTTTTATTTTACTAAAATACAGTTTTAATAAGAATATGTTCAATGTCGTATAATATGTCAAAAGAGCAGGCGCACATTTTTCTGGCAACGTCACGTTAAAAGCAAATACAACCTGTCAAACTGTCGCATAAACTGACAAACATATAAAACTGAAAAAAAAAACAAAAATAAATCAATGTATATAATTTATGTCTCTTGACATTTGCCAAGTGCCACTTCAAAAGAGATTGACTCTCCCTTATAAAATTAAAGATGTTAAGAAAGTGGCAGCCTTTAAGATTCGGCGAGGGCATTTAAAGCAAATAACTAAATTTAAAAAGCAGAAGCTTAAAAAAACAAAGTCTTTTAAACAGACAAGCTTTTCAACATTTAAAGCTTTTAATATTATTTTAAAATTGATTAAATATTTAGTTTTCCCATTTAACTTTTTTTTTAATATTTAAAATCTGATCGCGGCCAACTTTTGGTTTTTGTTTTCTGAAGAAATTAAAATCTAATTACATTTTCAAATAATTCATATAATTATTGTGTTAAACACCAACATTTCGGTATTTTCCCCATCAATTTTCTTCTCTTCTTTTGAAGCAAAATTAGAAAAAGCAAAATAAAATAATATAATTTTTTCTTACCAAAATTGGACATCAAACAACTCGAAGGCGCTTTTTGAAGCAATGGGGCTACACTTAAGCCATTTTAATTTCGATGCTGCTAAAGCAAACAATTCTCTCTATTTGTTGCAACATTTGTAACAAACAATTGACTTTTAAGCCATTTTATAACATGCCAAACATTTTCGTAACAGCAAAAGCAAAAATGGCACAAAAAAAAAAATAGACAAGAATAAATTTAAAAAATTTATATCAAAAGATATTTTTTTCTTGCAAAAGGTATTTGGTACTTTTTTCCACACCAAATATGGTGGACAACATAAATGCTCCAAAACACAAAAAATGCAAAAAACAAAAACTATAAATTGTAGTTGGGTTTTCCAGCAGGCAGGCAGGCAGCAGCATGCAGCAGCAGGCAAGCAGTACACAAGAGAAAAAGAGCACAAATAGCGACAATCATGCTGTAAAAGGGAAAAATATCCCAACAGGCAAAAGAATGGGGGAAAAAATCGAACATTTCTAAAACTTGCCTTAAATGAACAAAAAGGTTCTAAATGTTGAAAATGGCTTCAACAAACAAACACACACACACACACACACCACAACAACACAAAATAGAATATCGATCTTTGAATTAACTTTACAATTACTTTGTTAGTGCTTTTTTCATTTTGATTGTTCATTTGTTTCATGCCTTTAAGATCGTTTATTGTTAAATTGTTAAGGAAACTGGGAGGGGGTAGAAAAAAACTCAAATAAAATTGGTTATAGAAAATAATAGCAAAATTGTGGGTTTGTGTAGGCCTTTAAAATTGCAAGAAATGCATCATGCTGCAAGCATCAAGTACGTGCAGTAATTTGTTGCAAGAGATTGTTTTTTCTAGGCCCACAACACAAACTAACGAGCAACAACAAAGAGATAAAATCTAATTTTAAGCAGCCAACAACAACAACAAAGCAGGCATACTCGTACTTAAGATACAGCAAATTTGAATATAACATTTAATACAGGAAAAATAATTCTTTGTTTCGGACTTTTAAAAATTCCTTACAATTAATATGATTTTAATAATTAATCATGTTACAGTATATTAAGGGCTGATTTATTCAACATTTTGGGCTGTATATTGTTTTTCGCATTGCCAACTTTTCATAGCTTTAACACAGCCAAATGTAAATTCCCTCTAAGATATCGCTACAAATATTTTAGCATTGAATATACATACATACATCCGTATTTTAAATATAAAGATGTTTAATTCGCGTTGCCAACAATATTTTAATTTTGGTATTTTTAATAAGCAGCATAATTGATTGAAAGCAAAATATGCAATACAAAGTCTCGTATTAAGAAAATAAATCTAGATTAACCAACAACCAATTTAATATTATTTTTGGATTTGCCAATTTGTCGGAAACTTTCATCTTAATTATCAATTTCATGGTTCCTTTATACGTATTCCTTTATTATTTAAAATTATGATGCGTTGCCAATTATTTTAGGGGTTGCTTTTTCTTAAAGAAATATCAAGTGAAAAGTAAACAAAAAAGTATAAAAAAATGTTGCTTCTGCCAGAAATATAAATACATATATATTTGCTAAACAGTATAGGAAAGGGATATCTCTAACAGTAATTTGAATAGGTTTTCTTAAGCTTTCGGAGAAGTCTTTAGTTCAACTAAATAACAAGGGCCCATTAATGATAATACTTTAATGCACTATTTTTTTATTTCTCTTATTTGTAAGAATTCCTTAAAATTTTTGCAGATTAACAGTTTATTAAATAATCGAACTATTTCTCCGGATCGATTTGGCATTAATGAAAAAAATATTTATGGGAAAAATGTTGTGTGTGTTATTGAGTTGTCAACTCAAATGCAAATTTTCAGCAGCATTTTGGTTCTAAAACAGCTCAACTAAAAAAGAATAATAATTTGCTATGAAAATAATTTTTCGCGTTGCCAACTGCGAAATATTTTTATGGTAAATTTTTGTTTTGGCGTATGTTTTAACTCCAAGATAATAGGAAAGTTAATATATACTTAAAATATATTAAATTATTAATGAATTGGCGTTGCCAATCTTAGTTTAAAAAAATTCTAATAATGAAAAATAGTCAAATTATGCTAAGAAAAATTAGAAAAAAGAACATTTTTGCTTTTAGAATTGCCAACTACGGGATAGAATTTTACAGTATGACATTAAATTCCTCTACGTTTTTGATCCTATGAAATTTTTGTATTCTTATTTTGCTGCACTTTAAGACTAGCAGATCGTTTCAACTGCTGCCTTATCATTTCCTTTTCATTAATTCAATGTTTACGAGGGTATGACCAACTTTGAATGATTTTATATGCGGCACAAGGAAATCAATAGATTATTGGTACTGCTGTTTATTTACTTTATGCCAATTTATATATTCCCCTGAACCTACATTTTCTGTTTCTGTAGTGAGTTCAAAATCGAACTCTTAAAGACTTGCAGGGACGTTTGGCAGCCAAGCCATTATGTTAAGGTTTTTGCTGTTGTTGCTAATCAATTTGTTGTATTTTCTTGCCAATCTTGCCAACAGTATGTGACTACGACAAGCTGAAGCATGTTTTGTGCACTGCTGTTGCTTGCAACAGTACCCCGATTGAGTTTAATATTGTTTGCAATTGCTTTTCTGTGGTTTATCAACGCTTTATTACGTTGACGTTTTGTCAATTTGATTGCTTTTGATTTTTAAAGCTTTTCGATCGTTTGGTCGATTGAATGTGCCACAAAAACCTTCAGCTAGCCAACAATAACCTCGACGACAAAAGCCATAATACATTGTAACCATTAAAACAAAAAACAACAGCCCCAACCAAACCAAGTTGTGAACAACCCATGCACCAGTCCGTCCAGTCGTCCACTCGCCCATCCAAGCAGCCACTATTCATTCGGCTGACGTTTAATGTCTATACTCGTAGTGTACGTGAATGAGTTTGAGAGCTGCATTGGCACTGGACAGCCTGGATATCAGTTGATGGTAAATTTTTTCTTCATTTGCCCGCAACCAGTTTTGCAGTTTTGGTTTGAAATAAATTTCTTATATTTTTTTTTTATTTATAATTTCAATGTGGCTGCAGGATCGATTGTGTTGTTATTAATGTGGAAGAAGATTTATACGGAAAAAAACGAATGCAACAAATATTTTATTGTAAATTGCATGAATTGTTTGCAGTTCGATAAAAAATTATATTCTTTAACAATATAGTGTTTACGTTTTTCATTCAACTGGCCAATCTTAAAGACCTTGAAATTTTTTATTTGTTTTTTTTTTCTGTGCTGGAGATTTCTTTTTAATTATATATTTATTTTTCTTTGATTGGCAACAATATTTCAATAAATTTGATTTATTTTCACATTTTTAAGTTATTGATTGAAAAAAAACTGCCTCAAATTTAATAAAATTTTCAGTTTGATTGGGAAGAAAATTTAATGTTTCAATTTCAATTTACATGAAAAACATAAATGTAAGATTATTTTCAAGACTTAAATGACAATAGATTAAATTTTTTAAGTACGTAATTAAAAATTGGCAACTCTAATTTGCTAACATGTTTTGAAAAGAGTAACCAATATGTCCATATGGAAATTTATTGTTTAAAGGACGTGCTAATAATTCTACAATATTAATGATTTTTTTCTACTTTTGTTTTAAATTCTATGACAAGTTGTGACATGTCATTTCGAAGCGCATTACCAACAAAACCAAATGCATTTTATTTATTAGTTTAATAAATATATTAAATATGTATATTAAAAAATTTCTCAGAAATGTTATTTGTATTTTCTCGCGTTGCCAACTATATATCCAACTATATATTTTTTTAGCAAAACTTTTGTGGATTTGATTATTTAAACTATTTACCATAAATAATGAAAAGTTGAATTTATATATTTTAAGTGTTGCCAATTTTGGCTATGTGTAGGGACATGCGTTGCCAATTTTAGGAAAAATGTAGCTATAATTAATATTAAATAGCATTATATTTAAGGATATCTTGTAAATGGGCACAATTCTGAAAATTAGAACAATTTATAGTTGGCAACGCGAATTTATTTTCTGTTTATTTTAATCGAATTCTAAATTGAGTCATACTTTTAATAAATTTGTTGTAGAATTTATTTGGCATGAAAAATTCTTGTTTGTTGTGAAGAGTTCGCCAATCATTTAATAAATTTTCTTGTTCAACTCATTTTCTTTTTTATATATAACAGTTTTAAATTCTATGTTTATAAATTTTAAATTAAACTTTGGCAAATATTTTTTACAAGAAATATCATTAATGCACACACATACACACACACATGTTAAATGCAGTTATACTATATAATTTTCATCATCATCATTATCAGCGCCATCATCATTATCATTTTAAAGTTCATCTTGTATAGCAGTGACCTCTAACCATAATTCTGGAACATGTTGGTGAAAAGATAAAACAACATAAAACTGCAGACCAAAATGTGCAAACCATTATAGTTTAGCAAAAGAAGAAGCAAAAGAGAAAGAAAAAAACACAAAATTAAAACAGCCAAGCCGTTGCCCAGGCATCATGTAAAGCAAAGGGGAAACATATGTATGCATTATATGCATATTTTTGGCATAAACCGAACGTAATAAATGTGTATGCGTGTGTGTGTGTGTGTGTGTATGTGTACGTGTATGTATTTATGTGTGTTTGTTTTGAACGAGTCTTTTGAGAGCCTTGCGGTAAATAGTTAAAATGTGTGTTTGCAGGAGTGTGCGCGTGTAGGTGTGTGTTTAAGTGCTTGAACTCTTTGGCAAAATAATGCTTGCCAACCACAAGTAGTTTTTTTCAGCTCTTGCTTCTTGTTAACTTATTAGGAGAAGCTGGTAAATTTTTCATTTCACCATAAAAGAAGTATTTTTGTTAAACAATTTTCTAAAAATTATTTTTTTTTCTCTTTAACTCCTTCTCAAATTGTAGCCGGTATTGAGTTTAAGTGGCTACAGCTTTGCTATCGCTGCTGGCCTGCCAAACTCATCTGTTAGATTGGCAATCCGTAGCTGTTTTAATGTGCTTGCATAAACATGCCAAAACCTGCTGCATCATGCATGAGTTTATTTGGCTAAACAAGCCATTGAATTGACTAACATGAGTTGTTCTAACTGTTAGCGTAAAATTATGGTTAATTTTCTTCATGCCATTAAAAAACCAAAAAGAAAAACACACATACACACACACACACACACACACACAACTAATAGGCTATTTAATTAATGTAACAACGAGATAAAGTAAATATTTTGTGGGTTCATTAAAACTGAAAGAGCGATTTGAATTTGTTTGGGAAAGCGGTAAAAATGGTTTTATGAAAGAGCCTGTTTTGACAATAATGTGTTTTAAGCGTCATTGCTATCTTAAAGCGGCAAATAGGACTTGTGTTTGTTCCCACAACAAAAAATCGGCAATTAAACGCTACTTTTTTTTATAAACACAAATATCGGACATTTTGTAACAATCACTTTTCATGAAAATTATTTTTAAAAAAATACCAAAGAAATGATTTATGTTCTTTACTAAAAAGGTAATTTTAATCACTTTTTTTTATCGAAAAGTATAATAATAGTTTTTATTAAAATTATGCTTTTTGTCGGACAGTTTTTTCTGGTTGTTTAAAACATACTTTTTGTTAACAGTTTGGAAAAAAAGGCACCGTTTGGTTAAAAGGTACTTTTTCTAAAAGGGTATTTTGCTAAAAAGGTACTTTTGTGAAAAAGATACTTTTAGTAATATAAGTACTTTTTGTGAAAAAGATACTTTTTGTGATAAAGATATTTTTTGTGATAAAAGTTACTTTTTTGTGATAAAAGTTACTTTTTTGTGAAAAAGGTTTTTTTTTAGAAAAAAGCTACCTTTTGTTAAACAAGTATTTCTTTTATCAAAAAATTACTTTTTATTAAAACGGTTTTTATTGTCAGAATTTCACTTTTTACCATAAAAACTAACAAAAAAGTACTTTTTACCAGAAAGGTATTTATAATCCAAAAGGTACATTTTTATCAAGCAGAATTTTTTCCACGAAGATACTTTATATACAAAAAAGTTGTCGTCTATTGCTTTTATTATAAAGGAATTTTTTTATGAAAGAAGTTTTTATTAAAAGGTACTTTTTATTATCAAAAAGTTAGTTATTAGCAAAAAAATACGTTTAAACGTTTTCTTATCGAAAAGATATATTTTTGTAGCAAAAAAAAAAACATATTGCAATAAAATTATATATGACGCTTTCTATCATCATAGATTTTCCTTTTGTTTTGATTGCATTAAGAAGTTACTTTTTATCACGAAAGTACATACTTTTAGCACACGGGTACTTTTACATACATTTTAATGAACTTGATTTTATAAACAAAATGTCCTTTTTCTATTTTATACAAAAAATTAACTTTGTTTTTTTTATCAATTGATCACTTTTTTTTATGAAAACTGCAACTTTAATCCAAAAGCTACTTCTTATTTGGCAGGTGTGGCTTTGCAAAAATATTCTTTTATCTCAAAAAAGTACCATTTTGCGAAGAAATACCTTTCATGGAAGAGGTAATTTTTATCAGAAACATATTTTAGATTAAAAACTGGAGATCGGTGTCACGATGTTAAACGTTAGTGTATGCGACATTAAGAAATATAAAAAGAAATTACGATTAATCTAGGGAACCTAAAAGAGCTAAATGTAAAATATATGAGCTGATTAAGGCAATAAGAAGAAAGTCTATAAACTGCTGCCGACAGCGACATTTCGATGTCGTGGGACAGGCTATCAGTTGACTCCCTGGCTCAAAGGGACACCTTAAATGAAAAAGTATTCTTTATTATAGGGGTCTTTTTATTTTAATTGTTTTCTTGTTTTATTTGGTAAAATAAACCGTTAATTGTAAATTGATATATTTTGGTTTTGGAACCTCCCTCGCATGTTACTGTCGCACAACCAGCGATTAAAGGCTTTTTAAAGAAATTCCTGCAATACCATTAAATGTTTGACACATTTTATTCCGGAAAGATGATAAAATTTCCAACAACAACATCCTATTGTTGTAGCAGCATACTGCGTTTTTGTTTCAAACGTTTTTGGTATTTAATTTTGTTGTTAATTTACGAAAAAAAAAAAAACGGCAATTGCGTTATTATCATCACTACATGGTTGTTTAACATTAAAAACATCATGTAGAGAAATTATGTTGTGTTTTTCATTCACATTTTCTTTAGTTTTGTTATTATTTTTCTTCTTTTTTTTCACTATTTCCAGATGTTGTTGTACTTGTGTGTTAAATATCTCAAAAACGATTTTGCTGCAGCAACAAAAGCTTAATGTGGTGGGTATAATGTTTCTTCTGCTGTGAGTGCGATGAATGCCATGAAAAATGTTAATGCCGCTGCAGATGATGATGACGATGATGCTGCCTGCTGCAGTTGAACATGAGTACAGGTTGTCGTTTGTTGACGACGAGGATGAGGATGATGAGGCATTTGTTAATGTTCGGCTACAGCAAGTATGAGTATGTAGGACGTTAGAGCCAAGCATTAGAAACAAACAACCTCAACAACAGCAACTTGCCATTGAAGCTGTTGTTTCTGTTGGCTTTTTCCTCTTTCCATATTTTGTTTTTGGTTTTTGTTTGGTTTTGTTTTTTCAGTTTTTTTTTTTAACAAAAGTATGTCGAGTATGTTGTATGCATGTTCTTGATTGACCTTTTTGCCAACTACAACATTACAAACAAAGTTGTAAAAAAACACAGAATCTAATACTTATGCGCCAAAAAGCAGGACAAAAAAAAAACGCTTGGGGTTTCTTTGCCCTCTCTGGCCAGCTTTTAGCAAAATTTTTTAAGTTTGTTCTCTTTTTTTTGGTGAACATTTATCTGTGTTGTATTTAGTAATTGTATACATGTGAATAGCCAAAAAAAAAAACCAGCGTCCCCAAGCAACTTTGTTAGGAAACCATTTGAACAGAGTGGCCATAGTTATAAAACTCTTCTAGTGTACTTTTGGTAGTGAATTACTCTTATATACTTTTTAATCGCTCCTTAAACTTTCCTTATTAATTTGCTTTAATAATAACTCCTATTTTATAGAATATTGTTCAAAAAGTAAATCTAATTTAATAATTTATGTGAAATTTTACATCAAAAAGGAATTTAAATAAAAAATGTATAGAGGACGATCACCCTTTTGATGTAACCCTTTTGATTTTAATGTTTTTTCTACCAGAAATCGTTAAAAAATCTTTAAATTTTTATAAAAAAGATTTGTTAATATATTAAAAAAAAAAATATCGTTAAATATTTTATTAAAAATGTTTTGTAAAATTTTTTAATTTTTAAATTGTTTATAAGTAATAATATATATATAAAATTATTTATAATTGTTATAAATAACAATTTATTAAAAGTTGTTTTTAAAAACATCTTTAATATATTTGAAAAAAAAAACCGTTGAATGAATGAATGAAATCGTGAAAATTAAATTTTTTTATTACATAAGTTTTAATTTTTGTAAAAAAAATCGTTCATTTATTAAAACATTTTAAGTTTTTGCAAAAAAGCAAAAAATCTTAAAACTTTGTTTAAAATACTCTAAAAATAAATCATTTAACTATTAACAAAAATATCTACAAAATGTTAAGAAAAACAGATTTAAAAAATATATATTATAAAAGTTTTTATAAAAACATGTTGATTTTTTATAATATATATCTTTAAATATTTTATAAAAAATATTTTTATATATAAAAAAAAATATATTTTTAAATTTTGTATAAAAAATATTTTTAAATTTTTTATAAAAAGAATTTCTTTATTAATTTATAAAAAGTATTTTTTATAAAAAAATATTTTTAAATTTTTCATAAAAAATATTTTAAAATTTTTCATAAAAAATATTTTTAAATTTTTTTATAAAAAATATTTTTAAATTTAAAAGAAATACATATCTATAAATTTTTAAAAAAGTATTTTTAAATGTTTTATAAAATATAACTTAAAATTTTAAAATTTGTTTAAAACAATAGTTTAAAATTTTAAAATTTGTTTAAAACAATATTTTTAAATTTTTTATAAAATTTATCTTTACATATACAAAAAAAAATGCATTGAAATATTTTTTATAAAATATATCTTTCAATATTTATAAAAAAATTTTTTAAGTTTCTTATTACTTAGAATTTTTTTAAATAAGTCCTTAAAACGTTTATAAAATGATTTTTCAAATGTTTTATGAAAATATTGGAAAAATTTTTGTGAAAATAATATTAAAACTGTTTATGAACAACAAAATGACTGTAAAGTTGACACAAATTCCAGGCATAACAAATGGCAACTCTTATGCCCAGCATCAAGTTTTAGTTGTGTGCGTTGGTATGTTTTTATGAATATGTGTTTGCATGTGTTTGTGTGTATGTGTGTAGGGAGAGCTTTGCGTTTATATGTACATTTGCTTAGTGTGTGTTTTAAGTATTATGGGATATCATGCTTAAAACTGCCAAAAGCCATCTACCAGCATTTAGTTTGTTAAGACTTTTTTAGTTTTTTGCTTTTATTTTTGGTGTTGTTTTGCGCAGCATTTGTGCCTCGATCAACAACAACTAAACAACAACAACAACCACATCAACGAAGCTGATGAAGTCAAACATAAATATTGCAGAAAGGAAACTTTTTTTTTTAAGGATGTCGAGAGTTAAAGCTTCATGCTGCAGTCGCAGCAACAAACAATTCCAACAATTTCAAAGGTTCAGGTTAAACTAATACAACCTGTTCTACGTTTCGGTGCGGTGGGATGGGCTGGAGTGGAGTGGAGTGGTTTAGAAAACAATTATCTTCAGTTGCCGTTGCCCCCTTTAAAAGACAATCCCCAAATCTTAGGAAATTTAAAAGAAAAAAAATAAATACGTTTTTGCTGCAATTTGTTGCAAACATTTGACCTGCTTACATGCGCCTGGTGTTAATAAATTATAGTGTTATCTTCACATATGGAATAATGTTTTCAATTTATCGTCGTATTTGCTGGACCAGCTCCACTGCAGCTTTTCTATGCTAGATAAATCCATTTGTATTTCTGTGTGTATGAAACAGAGTGTTTGCATATTTGTTTGTATCTTATTGCTGTTTATAATTAAAATTTATGATGATACTCGCAGTTCTTCTGCCGGCTTAATGGCGAGTTTTCAACATTTTTAATGTGGGAAAAATTATGTTTGTAATTTCATGTTTTAAAAGCAGTCGGTAATTTAATAATGATTCTTACAGCCATTCAATTCAATTCAACGCATAGAAAATGCAAAAAAAAAAAAGAAAAATTCTTTTTTTTTTGCCGTATCATTTTTTTGTTGCTGTTATTTGTACGGATATCATTAAATACTCGTATGTTTGTTGTTGCTGGCCAGCTTGTACATTTCATTTGCGGTTTGAAAAATGAGCACGACTTTTTTCTCCGTTTGTTGCCGTTGATTAAAAAATTTAATTGATTAAATAGTTTTGAGGGTTTAATATACGAATGTTTGCCTGAACTCACTTGTTAAATAAACAGCTTTTCTGTTTTGTGCTTATTTTAATTTACATGAAATAAATTTTGTTAAATTTATAAATTATTCTTTTTTCAATTTTTTATCACAACAATGAGTCATGAGAGAGTGTTGGAGTTGAGATAACTTTTTAATTATTTTTAAGTTCAGCTTCCGCTTTAATTATGATTTCCTAGTTTAATGGCAGAAAACAGAGTTTGTTTAACTATATAAAGAAAGCAACATTTATTTTATCGCTTCCTAAAATTAAGCTGAAAAAAATTCGTTCTCTACAAAAAAATTAAAGCGATAAAATTTTGAAATTGTTACAGAAAAATTAATTGTGCTGGCACTTTAAATAATTCATTTTCCTAATTAGAAATTAAAAAGATTTCAAGAAAAATGTATTAACGTTGTCTTTGGAAGACAAACTTTTCAAGAAGAAATCAGTTTTTTTTTCCAAAGGTACCTTTTTAACCAGCACTATAACTGTGAGTGCTGGTTGATAACTTCCTGACTATATGAATAACTTTTTTTTCGGCAAATAAGCGTTTAAGTTTTCAACTTAACCTCCTTTTAGTCCAGCGTTTTTCTTCTTTTTTTAATTCCTTCTCTAATAACATGTTTGTTTCTTCAGATTGACGAATAGAAAATAGGCGTCGGGGACTAAATCCGGAAAATATGCTGGATGGGTGAACAGTTGGAATATACTGATGGGTTCGTAGCCCAATTTATGGATTGTCGCTATAGTTACTACAATGGGTTGGATCCATGTTACGTGTACGTTTATATATAGCGGTTTGTGGTCGGACATCGCCAACTCTCCTTTGAAGTGGTCAAACGGTGGCGCAAACGCACTGCCCATCTCCGGAATAGCATATCCAAGTATTCATATAAAATGTCATCTACACTTGAGATGTCTGCAGCCTCAGCTAATTGCACTTTCATTCTCTGATCGTCCAGTTTCATTCCTCGAAAGGGCAGTTTTCCTAAATAATTGTTTTCTAACATGTTTTGTTCAAATGAAGAGCCAGTTCGTTAGATAAAGAAAAAAGTACTTTTTTTAACATCACTGAATATTTTTTTAAAGTTTTTTCCATAATGGCAAAAAACTTCTCTCATTAATAATATTTTCAAAAATACTTTTTTCTGAGAGCATTTTTTTTAAAAAAATGTTTTTCTCTTCAAAAAGTAGGTTTCCATTATAACCTCTTCTAAAAAGTACTTTAAAAAGTAGTTTTTTCAAAAATTACTTTTCTTCAAAGGCACTATTTTAGGAAGGTACTATTCGGAAAAGGGACTTTTCTGATAAGCTATTTTTATGAACAGGTTTTTTTTTCAAGGAATCATATTTTGCTTGAAAAATATTTTACAAAAAAAAAAATTACTTTACCAAAAGGATACTTTTTAAAAAAACACTTTTGAAAGTATCCTTTTTCCAAAGGCTATAAGTTTTTGCAAGCTTTCGGGGGTGTACAGATTGATGCTAAGAGAGTTCTACTCAATGTCGGCACATAGACAGCTGGAAAATGCACAAAAAATAGCTGTTTATATATTGTTTTTTAAAAAGTTTTATGTTCAAAGTACTTGTTTTAAAAGTTTATTTTTGTAAATAATGTTTTGATGTAAATGCGCTGGGGCTTTTTTCAGTTAAAATTTATTACAAACTGTGTGTTGCTATTTCTGCTACACACTGTAATAGCTGTGTTTTGTTTTTCTGTAAATTTCTATTAAACATTTGACTTCATTAAATTTAAAAGAAAAAAAGGGCAAATTCATCACATGCTGAGCAGAATCATCTAAAAAGTGATGTGTGCGCTGTGTGCGCTGTGTGGTGTGCGTTTATGAGGCATGACGCAAATACTCGAATCCGACAATCTTAGACAGTCACAATGATGAGTATTTTGAAATATTTTGGTATTTTTATTTTGGTAACTGTGTGTGTGTGTGTGTGTGTCTGTTTCTTTAATGACAATTTTAAAACAATTCATTAATTATAAACGAAATAAATGCGTAAAGTGTTTCATTTGCGTTTAAGATTAAACAAAAAGAAATATAATATAAAATTGAAGCCCTGCCTTAATATATGATTACAAAAGCCGCTTTAGCTTATAATGGGTTTAGGGCATTTGTACTGATTTGCTGTATGACGTGCATAGTCTTCTATAAAACATAATCAAATCAATGTCTTGACACCCCTGTAAGTAACAGACAACAGAAACTACATACAAGTTGCAATTTCATAATTTAATTTAAACTTCGTGGGCGTAGGCAGTGTTTTCTTAAAGCTGACTTTAAGTGGGAGTTTTTGATGAAGTTGAGTTCATTAAGTCCTTGCGGGTCTTGTTTTGTAATTATAACTTGATTATATATATGAAAATATCAGGTTTAGTTTCTGCCTGTTTTTATTTTAATTAATCTTGTCTTTTTTTCTTCTGCTTTATTTTGCAATTTAGGTATTTTTGTTGTTACAAACAAACACTTATTTTTGTGTGGGTTTGTTTTGTTAATGACTGTGATTTTTACAAATCAATTCGCACAATCTGCTGGCATTTGTGATCTTTTGCCGCAAAATCTCCAAAGAATTTTTATATGTCTTATTTTTATTTTGATTGAAGTCATTATAAAAAATGTTGTTTTCTTTTTCAACAAAAAAAAAAAAAAATAAAAAACAACAACATCTGTTTTTGATTATCTCTTTTATTAAAATGATTTAATGTTGGAGTGCTCATTTAGTAGAAGATTTTGTTAAAAGTTTTGCTCTCATTTCATGTTGCTGCCATGATAAATGATGTGAAAAAGTGTAAAATTTTCAAAATATTTTTGTTTGTTTGTTTGTTTGTGGTTCATTTTTAAGATTAATATTAATGGTAAATAAATATGTATAACGAATTTGAAAAATGAATACCACATCTTTAACTGAAATTAATGACATATTTTTTATAAGAAAATTTAAAAAGTTAAATTTGCAAAAAGTAATTCCAACAAAGTACTTAAAAAAAGGTACTCAGAAATATAAGTTTTATTCAACAAAAGCTTTATTTTATTTAAAAAAAAACATGTTTTGAATAAATTAATAAATATATGTTTTTTATTTATGGCGAAAGTCATAAATAAAACATATTCCAAATGTTAAGATTTTTATGGCGAAGTTGGTTGTTGTGATTAATTAGTTTTGTACAGCGCAAACTGATCATCTGTGGTCGGTTTTTAGCAGTTTTTATTTAAATTTAACGAGTTGTGACACCCGTAAGCGTTGTTTTAGTGTTAAGCGGAACTTTAAAGCAGTTTAAAGTTTTTAAATTTGTGCATATTTTTGCATAATTGTTTTGAATTTATTTGTAACTTTAAAGTGTTAAATCAATTTAATAAAATCAATGAAATAAAATTAAACGTTCAAGCACCTTTAATACTAAATGATTTAAAAAAAACTTGCAACCTGTTCAAGCAAATCTTTTGATATTTTTTTTAAATTTTTGTTTTCTGTCCCCAACACATTTAAATTTTTATATAATTCCATTATTATCCAAATATTTCTTTAAATTTTAGTCTTCTAGGAAAACATTTAAGCCAATTGCCTAATTACTTAAACAAAACTTGTTTAACGCAACTAAAATATTTTTTTAACAAATTGGCAACCTGGCGAATTTAAAAAAAAAAATTAATTTTTTAATTTTTTAATTTTTTTTTTTATTAAAACTAAACTTTTTTATCTTTTGTTCTGAAAAGGTATCATGTATTTAAATTTTGATGAAATCGCAGATTTTTTCAACATAACCTCAATATAAAATTCTGGCAAGTTGTACAAAATTTCTGTTCTGTTATAACAAAAATTTTCTTAAATTTTGTAGCTGCACGATTTTTGAATTTGTGCCAAGTCACAGTTTTTCTTCTCTAACCTCAAATGACAGTAGCAACATCTATAAAATATAATATATTTTCCTTAAGTTTAAACATTGCAATTAATATATTAAAAAGTTTATATATGAAGGATAATTAATATTCTAACTAACCTCAAATTAATGTTGATAATTTAAGTTTATGAAACTTAATTACCTTTTACTTAGTTTAAGAGATGACGTTGAAATTTTAAGCAAATGGATTAAATATATTCTATCTAACCTCAAATTTAAATTGAAAACTTTTCACTGAATTAGTTCAATTTTTGAGAAATATAACTATTGTTTTCTTAATTAAAATGGTAAAGTTTAAATATAAGAGACATTCTGTGTTTAATGGATTTATTCTATATGACCTCCTCAAATCGATATTCATAATTTTTTATTGAATGAAATAAATTTTTGTGAAATATAATTATTACGTTTTACTTAATTGAAGATGATGTTTAAATGTTATATTGAAATGGGTTTTTATGAAATTTCATTAGTTTTTCTTAGTTTAAAATTAAATTAAATTGAATTGGTGATGAACATTTATATACATTCATTTGACGGATTATATTCTATCTAACCTCAAACTGGATTTAATGATTGCACAGTGCTTTAAATAACTTTTAATACTATTCAGGAAAAATTAAACTTACAGGACAGCTTCTATTCTAATGTAATTAATGTGGTACATACCTGGAAATATATTAAAAAAAAGTATTTATTAGAAAAATTTTAAAATATAAAATATAAAATATTATAATAAAACAGTTTTATACAAAATTAAACTTAAAAATATGTACTAAAATTTTTTCTCCGCTTCATGTTTTTTTTTTGCTTAATTTATTTAACAAAATTCTGACTAATTGACTTGTTACCTAAAATATAGAAGGGAAGAAAACTCAGAAATATTTCTTGCATTGCCAACTTTCTACGAAACATGCAATCTTTATCAAGTGGCATATTTTCCAGAGGAAATTTCACAACAGCTTGTTCGCTTCTCTTGTTTCTATGGAATGTTAAAATATTTCTTATAAAAAACAAGCTAAAAAAAAGCCAGAAAAATTCTTAAGATGTCGTGATAAAGTGTCATTAAAGCTTTTACCAGGCCACCTTCGTTTTTTCTTATGACTTTTAACAAGTTGCGGTAGTCAGTCGTTTCGAAACGGGAGGGTGAAAAGTATTTTTGCATAAACTAACAATAGTTTTATAAGTGAAAACATTAGGTAGCAAACAAAGAAATAAACATTAAATATTTAAAGCTGCGACGGGCTGAAACTTAAACATAAATAATGGAAAAAATTAACAGGACTTGCAATGTGAGAGAAAAATTACACAATTCAAAGATTCTGGTATAATGAAATTTTGCCAAAGTTCAGTTTTACTATTAAAAGAATATTACTTTTTGCTCAGTGTATTTTATTTTAATATAAAAATGTATATTTCGCTGTGTATTTTGTTGCACAACAAAAGCACATAGTTTTTCTCCGTGTACTTTATTCTATTGTACAATAAAAACATATACTTTTCCTCAAGGGATTTTATTGTAAACTAAAATATACAAATTTTCTAAGTGTAATTTATAATTTTTCTTTACACATTCTGTTTAACAGTTTTTCCAGTGTATTTTGTTGCACAATAAAAACACACCGTTTCTCTCCGTGTATTTTATTCTATTGTACAATAAAAACATATACTTTTCCTCAAGGGATTTTATTATACGATAAAAATATATAAATTTTCCAACTGCAATTTATAACTTTTCTCCACACATTTTATTTAACAGTTTTTCCAGTGTATTTTATTTTATATACCATGTATTTTATTATACGACAAAAATATATAATTTTTCTCAGTCTAATGTCTGGCACATTTAAATCTATAATTTATCACAGTGTATTTTATTTTACATTAAAGACACAAAATTTCCGTCAATGTTTTTTATTATACAATAAAAACTTATGATTTTTTTCTGTCAATTTGATTTTTATTAAAAACATAATTTTTCTCCGTGTATTTAATTTCAAAAACTCATTTAAATGTTCTTGACATTCGTTGTTGCTGCAACTACTGAATTGTTACAAGAAATTATCCAAAAAAATAAAGCAAAAAATTTTGTAAATAAATATGTACCACCAAAACGGCGACAAAAAAAAAGGAAAAACGTGACAAATGTCTAAGAAAACTCAATTTTTATATTTCCTGAAGTTGTGGCGGAAAAAGTGCAGAACTTGGACTTAAATTATTCACAGAATCTAAAAAAAACATAAAAGATTATGTTTGAAAAATCATCCAAAAGTTCAAGAGATGTCAACAAGTTTGTTAATGTGAAGGACTTAAATTAAAAGAAATCTTTAAACGAAATAATTCAATTTACTGTAAAAATTTTAAATTAAAGTAAATTAGATTGTAATAAGTATTTTGAAAGTTTTGTGTTCATTAAAAGCTCGAAAGCTTTAGACACACTTTCGGTCGCAAAGTAACGATTTTTGTTACATTTCATATCGGGTGTTATTCTTTAGCTGCCTGAGAACTATTGATATCGATAATTAGGGCTTGACAGCTGACAATGTCAAACTGTGTTTATGTTATAACTAGGACTTGACCGCTAAAAATGTTATACAATAAGACGTGTAAGAACAAGGCTTTCAAATTGTTGGAAATTTACTTTGAAAAAATTAAATTTGTTCACGCAATTAGAAGAGAATTTCATTTATTTTGGCGGCCAACAATTCGTTTTTGCACTAATTATATTCTTCTTGACGTAAAAACCTAAACAATTTACCGTTTGTTTATTCTTTGTCAGTAACTTTTCTACATTATTGACAGTCACTGTCTGTTCTTTGGGTTTACGAAATGTCAAGAGTAGAAAATTGTTGCAAACGGCGAGTGCAAAAGAGATTTTTTTTATATTCAGTTGATGCGACCAAGATGATGATTCTTCGAATAAGGGGAATTGAAAAGTATAAGTGTAAGGCATTAACAACACATTACCAACATATTACCAAGACATTACCAAGACATGACTAACACATTACTATTTAACATCTGTATTTTTAAAAAAGCAACGGAGAAATGACCTGATTAAAACCATTTTCCAGCTAATCAAAGAGTCGTCATTGTCATTACAAAAAATTGATATCGAATAAATGTTCAGTTTTGCTGTCGTCGTAGACAGTGAATAGCCACTAGAGATATTCTAGACGTAAGACAAAATATAGAAATTGTTAATAACATTAAATTGGTTTGGTCGACAACTATTGTGTTCTACAGATAATATGTTCGACTTCGATGTTGGCTTTTGGAATACAGAGGGGCTGTTTGTTCTGTTTAATGAAAATTGATTAAAGAATTTTAATTAAAAATAACGTGGCATATATTTTTGTTGTTTGTTTGTTTTAAGGGCATTTAAGTGATTCGCGGCTCTAATGAGTCTTTTGTGATGGGATTTTGAACATTTGGAAAATGCCAAAATAAAAGTAGTATAATTCCTATCTTAAGTCCTTGCCTTTCCAGTAAAAGATTTTTGCTGAGCATTTATCAAGTATTTGCCAACTTGTGTTAGTTTTGTCCTGACCAGGAGTTACAGCTCAAATTTTAATTTTCTCTGCTTAGAATAAACTTTAACTATGCCCAGAATATCGATTCCTAACTGCCGCCACCAGAAACTTTGCTTATTTCCCACTTAAACAGAAGCAAATCAAATCATTTTAAGTATCATTATGTATGTAGCCAACAAAAGGCTGCCTTTAAAACCGGCCTTAAGAACGATAACAGTTTTTAAAGGGTTCGCTAATACAATTTTCCAAACTTTCTTAAATTTGTATTATCTGTGCCAAAAGAAACAAAAAACAAACCAAATATAGAAACTTATTATAGAGAACGTTAAAGGGTGGGTTATTTTCTTACCACATATTTTCAATTTTATTTTAAAAACATCATAAAACTAAATTAAATAAAAATACTTTTGTATAAGTTGGGCAAAGTAAAACCAGCAAAACTAAACTTTATTACATGAAAATTGCTGAAGAAAAAACAACTTCCCACATTAAGTTCTATCTTCCTTTTTTTGTTGTTGTTGGTTTTTTTTTTGCTTTTCTCTTACTTATTTTCCAACTTATTGATATAAAATGAAATGAAAACAATCAAATGACAACTGTCAGCAGGAATATTTTTTTTTTTGCAAGATTTTTTCCTTTTTCTACTTTTCATACAATAACAAAAATTTAGGAAAAAATTGTTAAAAAAATTGTCTTCTTTTTTTTTTCTGGCGGATAAATTGAAAGAAAGTTTTTGTTTGCTAAGACTAAAATAGTAAAATAGAAGAAAAAAAAATATTGGAAAAAACTATTGCAAAAAAGAATGTTGAATTCTTGTAAGTAAATGTTGAATCAGCGGCAACCTAATTTTTTCAATACCAACAACAGCAACAAAAAAAAAATCTGACAAAAAAAGCTTGCAAAAACTGCATAAAAACTTTATATGATTTAAGTTATGATGAAGTGTGTCAGGATACTTTATAGCGCCCCGAAGTTACAGTGGAATGTGTTTGGGACAAATAATAAAATTTTTGGTAATCTTTTGAAATAGCAGAGCTTGTAGATCTAGTAAAGCTTTCATTTTCTTTTGTTAAATTAGATATATTAAAACTATAATAAAAATGATCTATTATTATTCAAGTTTAAGTGAAATTTGACTTCAAGTTGCACTCATAACTCGAGCGAATATCTACACTTGCAAAAATATATTTCTATTGACTGCAAGACTCCGTTACTTATCAAACTGATCACTATTTAATGCGGTTTATATGTCGTAAGCATTATCGGGCCAGTTGTGTGGCGCTAGTAAGAAGACAATGTGAACATTACCACGAATGGCGAACGCTATAGGCAATTAATTTATGCATTTCTTTATATCCATTCTGTTTGCGCAAATCTTTTGGAGGAAAACTTATGCCAACAATCACGCCAAACGTTTGGTGGCCGAATTATCTTTAGATGTGGATCCTTGAATTGGTCATTTCGTTTGTTTGTGTTATTGGACCGTTTTTGACTACTTTTTGTGGGGTCTCTGAGCGGCAGAAAAAAATCAACAACGACTGATCATTAAGAAGCCAATATTCGAAATGAAATTGACGAAATGGGCCAGAGTGTGGTGTGAAAAGGTAGTACAAAAGAAGGCGCTGCCATGAAGGCCACGTGTCCAAGAAATCATTTTTATTACTGAATTAAGCCAAAATTTGGGGTTATTCTATTGAATTTGTGGTTTTATCTGAAAAAATGCCCGATTTTAATTAGTCAAAGTGAATATTTTTAGGCGTTTTTTTAGCGAAAAGTTTTGGAGAATTTTCGTTGTCTTTAGGTTTAGGTAGAAGTACACAAATTCAGATTTTATTACTGTATATCTAGACTGATTAAAATACAATTATTAGCAAAATCTATGATTTTTCAATTTTAAGGGTTTGTAAATTTGCAATAAAAAAAAACCCAGCTAAAATCTTAAAATAGCAACAAACCGACAAAAGATAATTAAACCTCATAAATTTCAATACCAAAAGAACTCAAGCCCAGTTCATGGTAAAAATCTTAGCTGTTATAACAGAGTTGTAAATATAACATAAAGAGTGAATACCTTTAATTATCAAATGACTGACAAATAAGTGCCGTTAAAAGCTGTCACCAATGAAAATCTTTGCTGAACAAGTTTGAAGCTTTCAAGCGCTATTTGTTGAAAATGGTGTCCACTGTAGCTAAAATCAGAAAAATTCTTACAACTAAATTTGTGAGCATAAAAAACTACTTTTGCACCAAATTACTATGATCTTCTCGGTAAATAAAACTTTTTGGCACAAGTTTTATTTTTATTTTGCAAAATGCTTTGAAACTTTTTTTCGCTATTACTTTTCTCATATTTTTGTGTTGTTGTTGTGGCAAAGAAGTACATTTTATTATAGTTTTCTAGTTAGTTTTTATGATTTCTTTGGGGACTTTTTAAATCACACACACACACACACACACAAACATTAAAAACAAAATGCCACTTATGTTGCAAGTATTTCTGCAAAGTTAACATAAGTTTTTTCTTGTGTTTTTGTGTGTGTGTGTGTGTGTGTGTGTGTGTGTGTGTGTGTGTGACAAAATTTGCCATGACACTGGACAAATAATAATGCAGCTGTACACACAATTAGTGTTTTTTCTGTTGTTTTTTTTTCTTTGTTATTGGAAAATTGTTTGATTCATTTTTTGTAATTTTAAAGACTTTTTACCCATAAATACCATTTGGTTGAAGCAGCCAACAAGAAACACATTTTTTCCTTAAAAATATGGCAGACATTTTTAAGTGGCTGTTAGAGTCACACAGTGATTGAGGCACAGGAACAGAGAGAGAGAGAGAGAGAGAGAGAGAGACAGAGGGAGAGAGCGAGCAAGTGATTACTAGTAGAACGAATGGGAAGGGGGGCAGGGGCTACAAAAAAGGAATCATTAACACGGCCTGGCATATTAAGAAAACAAAGATACACGTTTTTTTGTTTTGTTTTGTTTTGTTCTATTTGCGTTATTGAAAAGACGTTTTGTTTTCAGTTGAAGTTAAATTGTTTGCTTTTGCCAGGCACAATCATGTTTAAACAGGATACACCTGCAAGAGCAAAACACAAAAGGACGAGAATAAAACACTCAAATGCAGTTGAATACACACGCTTTCGATAAAATAAAACAAACTCACTGAGGAGGCAACATAAAAACTGTTTATTAAAGCTTTTAACACAAAACTCACACACGCACACACACACACACGCGCTCTCCACGTGAAACATGATGATGACAATTTAAAGAAGGGAGAACGAACATTATGTTCAAAAGAAATTCAATAGATTCGAAATAAAGCAAAGAAAAAAAAAATTAAAATTGAAATTTCAATTTCTTGAGTTCTGGCAAGAAAAAAAGTAAGAAAAAAGAAAGTTAAAATAAACACGCGACCTAAACACACAAAAAATGGCAGTCGCGCTCAAACACACCCACACACACACATACATACACACACACACGCATACAACCACAAATGTCTTTAACGTGCCGTAGCAAAAGCACAGAAAGGAACAACATGCGTCGTACGATAAAAGCATTTAACACGTAAAATCCATATTGTGTGTTGGAAATGTGTTTTTGTAGCAGCACAACAAGAAATGAAAAGCAACACACAAAAAAAAAAAAAATAACAAACAGCAAGAAAAAGGAAAATCTTAAATGAAAAATCTATCAAAACATGCCATCAAAAGCCCAAAGAAATTCTAATAAAACTCATATGCAATTTGAATACATTTAAGTTGGTTTTTTCCCCATCCTGTATGACTATTTTTAAGCGAAAATCTTAAAGAAAGGATCACGCGAAATAGCTTTTAAAGAAAAGAAAATAAATGTAAAAACAAATCACAATCTATATACATATATGAATGCATACCTGCACGCACAAACAAAGATATATAATTCATATATTTGTATCGACACATGTACGTATGTATGTACAGATGTACTAAAAGGACCTTTTTAGCTCTGCACTCCCAACAGCTTCTTTGCTAATTGATTTTGTTTTTTGCACTAATTTCTCGATAAAATTTTCCAGAATTTTATTTTTATAGCAAAAATTTTATATTTCTTTGATTTGTGTATTCATGATTTATTTAAAAATTAAAAGCAAACTTTAGAAAAATCTTTCGTTTTAAAATTGCCCTTTAAGGCAATTTACCTCTTCATGCAACAATTTTTATAAATATAACTTTTTAAAATTTCTTTTTAAACATTTTTTTTATAAACATAAATGTATAAACTTTCTTGTTAAAAGACTTTCTGTAGCCAAGTTTTGAAAATTTTACTAGTTAGAGGAATTTCAAGAATTTCCTCTTTTTTAGGAAGTTTAACAAAAATTTACTTTTTATTAAGAATTTTGTTAGTTTTTTGTATAAAATTTTTTTTTAAAATTGCATTTAAGGGTTTTTTTTTTGAACTTAATTACGAAATTGATTTTTTAAATCAAATTTTTAAAACATATTCATATTATGGGAAATTTTCAAAGCTTCCTTTTTATATTAAATTTTGCAAAAATTAGCTTTTTGTAGGATATATTGCAAAAGTTTACTGTTTATAAAAAATTAAAAACTAAATAATTTTTATAGGAAATTTTAAAAATTTTGGAGAAAATATAAGAAAAAATTTGTATATTACAAAAACTGACTTTTGAAAGGAAATTTAATTTTAATGGAAAATAAACCAAAAATTTACCTTTTATAGAAAATTTTTTAAAAATATATCTGCATTTAGTCAAAAAATTTATAATTTATAATTTTTTTTTTTTTTATTAATTATTTAATTTTATAATTTTATATTTAATAATTTTTTTTTATAATTAGATAAATTTTAGAAAAATTCCTTGAAGAAGAATTGTTTTAATAAGAAAAAATTTTTAAGAGGATTTTTTGAATTTTTTTTAATAAATTACTTTTTATAGAATCTTTTCCGTTACTATAATTTTTCTGGAAAATTTTCCAACCAATTTTATTTGCAAGGAGATTTAACAAAAACGCATTTTATAGGATTTCTTTTTTTTAAATTTCTGTTTTATAGCATATTTTTTTATAACTTATATTTTATGGAGAAATTTTCAAAAATTTACGTTTTATAGGAAATCTTAAAAAATTTCCAGTATCAAAAATAGACTTTTTAAAGGAAACATCCCGAAAATTTGTTTTTAATGGCAATTTTTTTAAATTTTTATGGTAAATATTTATTAAATTATATTATATAAGAAATTTTATAAAAAGTTCTATTTTTTATTTTAGTTTTTGTATAATTTTTTTAAATAAAGAAACTATTTATTTATTCCTTTTCTTTTGTCTATTTTCTCCTATTGCTCTATACATTAAAAAAAGCAACTTGTTACGATTTCCTTTTTACTAATTTTTGCTACTTTAAAGGATATGATGCCATATTGTTTTTATTATGGCTTTATGTGCTGCTTATGATTAGAAAAAAGATTTAATTTTCTTTTTCTCTACTTGTTTACTTTCTTCTTTCTTTAATAACAAAAACAGAACAAATCTAATGGGCCAGTGGGGGGTTTCGCTTTTCTTAATTCTACCAACAAAAATATTAATAGCACGAGCACCGAATAAACTTTGAACGCCAAGATGTACGCACCATTTACCAAAAATGTTCTTCCGCTGGCTGCCTTAAGGACATTTGAAGTCGTTGGGTATGTGCATATATGTACGTACATATAGTTACCTTACTCTGGAAAGGCCATAAGCCAGTTTTTTGCTTATTGCTAGAAAAAAATCTTTATTTTACTAAAATTTAAGAAAATCATAGTTTTTCTAAAAAAAATTAGTTAGAGCCTTTCTCTATCAAGCTAACGATATGTATTTATGTTTTCGTGTAAGCAAATGCGAACAAAGTGTATTGTAGAGTTAAACAAGTTTGAAATTTCTGAAATGTTAATACCAAAGAACAAAAAAAAAGATTTCATACTCAATTTGTTTTTTCTATTTCACTTCAAATTAAAGTATCAACTTCTTGCTATAATTTTTGTTTCAAATTTATTTCAAGTGTTTGTTGTTGTAGTTGGTTTTATTGCTTTCATTACGATAGAAACGTCAATATTTGCTTTCCGACAATTACCGCAATAAAAACGAAAGCAATTTTCAATCTCTGCTTAGAAATCGTTCCCTCTTTCTCTCTCTCTCTCTCTCTCGCTGTTTCTTTGTCACACTCCCGTTATCTATCTGGCGTAGTCATGTCTTCAGTGCTCACCATTTGCTGTCCTTCGTCAGGCCCTTCTGCAATTGTAAATCAACCTGTGTCTTAATGACATTCCATTTGACGTTTGTACTCGTACATAAAATTTGTTGATTTTGACGTCCTTTTTTTGTCGTTTGTTGTTTTTAAGAAAAACTTCTTGTTTGTGCTTTTATCAAAATATAAAAAAAAATTGAAGATTTCGCATGTAGATCTGGAATAAATTTTGTTTGACTAAAAGTATTTTAGAAGTTTAATGGAAGGAGGGCTGCTACTTGCAAACAAGTGTCAATGTGTGTGTGTGTGTGTGTGTGTGTGTGTGTGTGTGAGGGTAGCGGCAGCAGCATGTGTCTGTGTATTTATTTATTAAGTAGCCGGGGAAGATGGCTAAAAAACATACATAAGCCTCTGGCAAGTGCGGAAAGTATAAATGACTTTTTATGCTTCTGTTTTTTGTGGCTAAAAGCGGACGGACAAAATGAGATGGCAAAAATATTTTTAATGTCAATATTTTGATAATATAATGAATTCTTGACAAAATAGTAGAAACACCTGTAAGAATGTATATATTTCAGTAACAAACAAAATATAATATATAATAATAAGTGGTTGTTTGAAACTCGTTAAAAGAGAACTTAATTTGTTAAAACTTGCAAACAAAAAACTCATTAAAAAATAAATTTTTTTAAATGTTTAAAAATAAAAATTATTAACAAAAATCATTTCGAAAAACATACAGATTATCTCAATGCGGTCTATATCAGCTGGTTAAAATTCTCATACAATTTTCTTTCTATAACAAAGTTTTTTTTTTACAATTTTTGCTCAAAGAAATTTTTTCAAAATGTATAAAACTTTTCAAAAACATGTTTTGTACACGCAATATTTTTTTTTGCATAATTTCAAAATTTTTTTTTATAAAAATCTTTTAAAAATTAATTTCTTACAGGAAATTTCTTTTCAAACAATTTTTTTCAATACTTTAGTTTTTGTTAAAATTTTTTTAAGATTTTAATGTTATAGGAAATTTTTCCAAAATTTTTTGCCGCAAATTTTTTTTTGATAATATTGTTTTTATAGGAAATTTATTTTATTAATAGGAAAACATTTTTTTCAGAAATATTTTATAGCAAATATTTGTGAAATTTATTGTTATAGGAAATTGTCAAAAAACATTATTTTTTTATAATAAATTGAAAATACAAACTAAGGGAAGAAATATTTTTAAGGATTTGTAAAGGCCCTCAGAATCTCTAGCGTATTTTTTTGCTTATTTTGAAGAGGTGCCCCTCATATAAAAATGAATAAATTTCAAGTTGTTGACAACTTGTTAAACATAAACAAGAAACACAAATACAAATGTTAAAAAACAAAATAAGCTCAGTCAAAAATCAGGACAAGGCGTCAACAAATATGGCGTCTACTTCCTTTTTCTAAATGATCCACATAAAAAACTAAACTATTACATAAACAACAAACACAAGTTCACAGTGGTCACTTAAACAGAGCAACTGGAAATCCATAAAGCCTGGGTCTTGAAAATATTTACCAACACATTAAAAATGTGTGCTTTGTTTTCCTACTCACTGTAATTGAAACTTAGTCTTAGACACATGCCAGCTCTGTAGGAATATAAATTTTTAATGTTTTATTGCCAAAAATGAAGACACAGACTTTGGCTTTTGCTGTTCTTTATTTTGCCTCTTGTTCAATTCATGGAGGCAGCAGGCACAAGAATTAAAATATGTCAACATGGTGTTGACGAGAGAGCAGAGAAAGAAAGGAGTTGTCACTGTTGGGGTATTCCAGTCAAGCAGAAAATTTAATATGCTCCCACTCCAACACTTTTTTCCCCACATTTCACTGCATACATACATATTTACTTATTTGTTTTTAACAATTGAAATGTAAATGTTTATTGTAGAATTGCCACTTTTATATTTGGAAAAATTATATTGTTGCTTTTTCATGTTTGAGCGTGTCAAGTCAGAAAACAAAAGAAAAAAATTTGGTGTTTTTTCTTTTGTATTGTTGGCTTTTATTATATTCTTGTTGAAATTTCTAAATAAAATAAATTTATTACTTTGACTTGACATCTAAAACACACAGCCACACACATACACACACACACACACATCCATGCAGAAATCAACTCATTTGCATTAAAGTAACGAGAAAATGTGACGAAAATGAAAGAAGAAGTTACAACAGTAAGACAATGAAATGTAAGACTGAGACTCAGTACCCACAAGCGATTCCTTCAAGTCTCTGTTTAAACATGAAGACTGTTTCTTGTTTCTGTAACAAGAATAATTGACAATTAATCACCATAATGTTTAAAAAAATTTACTATAAAATTAAAATATATAATTGAAATATGTCATAGAATAGGATTTTTTTAATTTTTAATATAAATAATAAAAAGTTTTATTTTCAACTGTCCTATGAAAATAAAAGTTTTAAAGAAATTTCGTACTTATAAAACGAAAACATTTGCAACATCTGCCCTATGAAAAGGAAATTTTTTAATGTTGAAAAATACACAAAAGCTTTACTATAAAAATGCAAATTTTTTAAACTAAAAGAAATTTTTGAAAAAACCGATTTTTTTTCATTTTTAAATTTTACAAAATTTATTTATTGGCAAAAACATAACAGAATAATTTTGATATTTTCTATAAAATTAAAATTTTTTGAAAGCTTTCCTATAAAAAGTAAATCTGTGAAAACTTGCTTATAATATTTTTTATAAAAATAATTTTTTTTTTTATAAAAATAATTTTTTTTTTATAAAAATAATTTTTTTTTATAAAAATAATTTTTTTTCATTAAAACAATTTTTCTTTATAAAATAATTTTTTTTTTTTAAACAATTTTTTTTTATAAAATAATTTCTTTTTTAAAATTTCCCATAAAAATTAGATAAAAAAATTCTTTTAAGGGAATATTTTAAAAAATTTAATTGTACAAATTTTAATTTAGTTCATTTGCTATAAAAATTGGCACTTTTTTTCTATTGGAAATTTTCCCGCCCTTTTTAATTTTAGTTTAATGATTTTTGTGCTACTGAAATGTCTGTCTGTCAAATCAAGTTATTTGTATTTGTTAACATTAATATACATATATGTTTGCTTAATTCTTGGAGGTGTCTTAACATATAATTTTTAATTTCATACACATTCGCGTCTTCATACACACACACACACACACACGTACTTCTACGCATGTCAATATTTGTTTTTTTTACAGAACTTCACGTGCCAATTATTGCTTTTGTAACGACAAATAAAAACAAACGATTCAAATTACCCAACCTCGAATTATGAACTAATACAGACGAGTATTTATTTGTACATTTCCTCAAATAGTAAAACTTTTTTGTTTAATATTTCTCAACGGACTTTCAGTCCGACAACTTAAAAGGAACCTTAAGATAATTTGTTTAACCAAATAATTTGCTTAAAAATAAAAATGTGGTATTACATGCGATATTATATGGCTTATGAATAAGTACAAATGTACAGGGCCTGTAATAAAACACCAGGTCAATAAACAACTTCCCGATTTGTTTTGTAAAATAGAAAAAAAAATTGTAAAAGTAATATCTATGGTGAGCGATCAAATTCATTTTGGCCGCAAGGAGATTTTTGTGACAAATTTGTCTATTATTACTTTAATTGTTAAAAAATATCATCTACTTTGTATTAATAAAAAAATTATTGTTATACGTAAAATTTCCGGTCGAAAGTAAATTTATAATATAAATATTAAAAAAAAAATTTAAATTTGCTTCCCATAGCAACTTTTTTAAAATTTATCCTCAAAGAAATGTTTATAAAAAATTAATTTTTATAGCAAATGTTTTAAAAATGTGGTTTAAAAAAATATTTTTTTTATACAATACAAACATATTAAAAAATTAAAAAAAAATTTTTTTTTTTAAAAGGAATTTTGTTTTTAAAATAAAATTTTTTTAAAAGGAATTTTGTTTTTAAAATAAAATTTTTTTAAAATTTTCTATATGTAATTTTCCGACGATTAAATAAAAAATTTATATAAACTTTAAAAAAAAAATTTATATAAAATTAACAAAAAATTTTTATAAAAATATTAAAAAAAAATATTACACGTTTATATAAACATTTTCCAAAAATTTTTATAAAAATGTTGTTTATAAAATTAAAAAAATTTGTATATATAAGACTTTTAAATAATTTGCTACATGAAATTAAAGTCCAT
This sequence comes from Epicampocera succincta, assembly GCA_932526305.1. NCBI lineage: Eukaryota > Metazoa > Arthropoda > Insecta > Diptera > Tachinidae > Epicampocera > Epicampocera succincta. The sequence goes on along the minus strand of OW052035.1, from coordinate 9,204,213 downwards.
TTAAAGTTTTATAAAATTCCAAAAAAGCTTTTATGAAAATTTAAAATTTTTTGTTGTTACGCTTAACGATGTGTTTTAAAATATTAAAAACAATTAATGTGAAATTAAAAAAAAAAAATTAACATGAAGTTTAAAAAAAAAAATTAACATGAAATTTAAAAAAAAAATTTACATGAAATTTTTAAAAACATTATGTGAAAAATTTTTAAGGGACAGCCAAAGAAATTTTAAGCAGTTTTATTAACTAGAAATTTATTAAATATTTCCTTTTTCCGGAATATTTAAAAAATTATTTTTTTATCTAAACAAATTTTATATAATTACAGAAAAGTTTTAAAAAATGTGTTTTTAAAGGAAATGGCTGAAACGTTTCCTTTTATTTAAATTGTTGTACTTGCCATTATCTTTTTTATTATATATTTATTTGTTTTAATGATTTTTTTTTGCGAAAAACAATTTATACGTTTTTAAGAATTAAGCTGCTTTTTAAAGGAAATTATTTTGCTTCTTTACTTTTGTTTTTTTGTTTAGTTACAAACTTTCAAACGAATGTTAATGTTTGTATGAAGAAAAAAATCTTTTTAATTACTTTTTTAATTCCACATCAAGTATTCGAGCCATCCTTTACGCCTTGTGTTTGTTGTTGCTTCACCAACTCTGCCGTTTTTGTTGCCGGAATGTTTCCCATTCCAAACGATGTAAATCCCTCATGCGATAGAATCCTTAAAATTTAAACGTTTTTCAATTTATGAACAGCACATTGAGGTGTAAAAATGTAAGAAATATTTTAACTCCAGCCACAAGGCACAACCGACTTACTCGTATATGAGCAGGTTGCAGCATTAAATATGTACAACAGAATCATAAAATAACACCTACAGCTCGAAAAAATAAACACTCGTCATAAAATCGTCTTAATAAAGATTCCACAATCTCGGCACAATGAGCTCACAACCCAACAAACAAAATATTAAGGTATTTCTTGGCAAATTTGCTGCCTCTGTTCAACGAAATTGTCGATAGATTTAATTTTTCCCTTTTGAACTGCTCAAGTGCCGTCTGGAAATGTTGAAGAGCTTTTTCCCTTTTGCCACTTTCGCTGGTGCGACTGATTCGATAATCAGGCATCTCAAGCGCGAGTGTCAGTGTCAGTGTATTGGCATTTCCATTAATATTTTTCGTACATAAAACTGAAGATAGAAGAACTTTTATATTTTCCCCTGTTTTTCATATTTCAATATTATATTTTCTTTCTATTCAACATTCAAATCTTTCATGTCTTTGCCGATGACGATTTCCAGCTAAACTACAAGTTCCTTTTGACTGTTAAAATATTTATAAATTCACAAAGAAACTTTAAGTTTTAGACGAAATAAAAGTGTTGCGAAAATGTAAGAATTTTAATGCTCAGGTGTAACAAATTTCAAATATTTAGTGATCAAAAGTGTGACAGAAACTATTAAATTGTTGTTCTTAGAAATGTTTTAATTAGGATTTAAGCTTTTAGTTATTAAATTTTCGAAAAATTTCAAAGCCAATCAAATAATATTGACCTTGATCATCGCCTGTTCTGCGATATCGAACGTCAGCGTTCGCCAGCATTTTAAAAAGGAAAAAATTGATTTGGAACTTCATTTTGTCAAGATCCGTTCTCAGTCACAGTAGTGAACGGCGATAGGTCACTATTAGGTCTATTAGTCCACTTCTAATCAGTTTCCTTTTGTCTAAAATTGTATCGAAAGTAACAGGACATGTTTCAAAAGTTTTTAATTTATTAAATGGTTTTAACACAAAAGTTTTGGGAACAATAATTATCTTAGAACTAGAGTTTACGTTAAGTACTTTTGCAAAAGGTACTTTTTTTATAAGGTACTTCTTCTAAAGAGTACTCTTTGAAAAGGTACTCTTTTAAAAACTAGGTTTTAGAAGGTGTTTTATTAAAAGGTACTTTTTTATTAGGAAAGTTTTTAAAACGGTATTTTTTAAACGGTATTTTTTTAATAGGTAATTTTTTTAATTTGTACTTTCTTAAAACGTACTTTTAAAGAGGTAATTTTTTTAAAAAGTATTTTTTAAAAAGCGACTTATTTTAAAAATATTCTGTTTTAAAAGTTATTTTTCTAAAAGAGTAATATTTTAAAGGTATTTTTTAAAACTTACTTTTTTAAGAAGTATTTTTTTAAAAGGTACTTTTTCAAAAGATAATTTTTTTAAAAAATATTTTTTTAGAAGGGACTTTTTTAAAAATATTTTCTTTGAAAAGTGACTTGTTTAAAAGGTACTTTTCTAAAAGAGTAATTTCTTAAAGGTATTTTTTTAAAAGGTACTATTTTTAAAAAGGTACTATTCTTAATTAACACTTTCTTAAAACTTACTTTTTTAAGAGCTAATTTTTTAAAAACTATTTTTTTAAAAGGCACTTTTTCAAAAGGGACTTTTTTAAAAATGTGTTCTTTTAAAAGTGACTTGTTAAAAAGGTACTTTTCTAAAAGAGTAATTTTTTAAAGGTACTTTTTTAAAAAGGTACTATTTTTAAAAAGGTACTATTCCTAATTAACACTTTCTTAAAACTTACTTTTTTAAGAGCTAGTTTTTTAAAAACTATTTTTTTAAAAGGCACTTTTTTAAAAATGTGTGGTTTTAAAAGGTACTTTTTTAAAAGAGTAATTTTTTAAAGGTATTTTTTTAAAAGGTAATTTTTTAAAACACATCTTTTTTCAAAGTTACATTTTTTCAAAAATTCTTCTCTTAAAAGGTACTTTTCTGCAAATGTACATTTTTTCCAAAAGGTACTTTTTTAAGCGAAACCAAATTTCAAACAAACAAATTTTATTATAAATTTTTTGCTTAAATGGCCCATTGAAGTTTTCGTTGAAATATTATATTTAAAATTTATTAAAATATGTATGTGAAAATTAACTAGTTTTCCGTAATGATTTTAATAATGAAATTCATTCAAAAGATGTTTTCTCCCCTTTTGTAAATTCCGCTTTTATTTCAATTTTAATTTAATCAATTTATAAAAACAAATTTCTTTTATAAACTTTTATTGAATCGAGAACACTTCATACATTGTTTGTGAGAATGTGCACAACTTAACTGAGTTTGTAAAACATTTATTCTCATACACTTTTGCTCATTTTCATTTGTAATATTTTTCGTTTTGCTATTCTTTTCATTTTGTTGTGGTTGTTGTTGTTAATTTTCAATAGTATATTTTCAATACAAAATATATATGTATGTACTTATGGACATATATGTATATATATGTGCATAGTTTTTCCAATAACCATATTTTCTCTTCATATTTTTCTTTCTTACTTGGTTTTGTTTTTGTATTTCATTTAATTCATGTTTTTATGCTCAGTTTTTCTCTCACTCTTTATGGGGGTGTATGAGTGTGTTTGTGTGTGTGGAAAAACAATTTTTATAATTAAATTTCATTCATTGTCTGTGAATGCTTTATATTTGTTGTTATTATTGTAGTTTTTGTTGTTGTTGTTAATGTTGTTGGTTATAACCCATAAAAAGATAAATTTTTTCACACTTCAACCCAAGCAATCTGCAACAGCTTTGAGGGGCTGTTAACTTCTGGGATACATCTATTAATGTATGTATGTATGTGTGTGTTTTATTTCGATTGGCTGGTGGAAAAAAGGGTAGCGCACACTTGAATAAACCTTTAAGCATTACAAGCCACATATTAAATTCAACATAAACACTTTCAATTTCAAAACCGTAAAAATATAAAGAAGAAAAAACTTTACTTTTATAACCGCAAAGGTAATAATAAATGTTACACAAGAAACCTTGTATTAAATAAATATATGTATATGTGTATGTATGTATGTACGAGCAAGTGGCGAAAAATATATAAAGGAAAAGCTGTAGGAGGAAGTGGAGCAGGAAGCAGTGAAAAGAAAGATGTTACAAGGTTGCATAAAAATACTGGTTAATACCAGGCAAAGGCAAAGGAAATAGCAAAAGGTGGTTTGGTTGTTGGTGATTTCGAACCGGGTCAATAGGAGATTGAACTGCAATTAAGATGAAAGCAAAAACTCCAGCAAATTATTAAGGATTAAAATTGAACTAGTAGGAGTACAAAAGCAAAACAAAAGAAAGAAACAAGGCCATGGGATTAGAGTATCCCAAATTAATTAGGGATTTAAGTGTTAAGCAAATAAAAGAAAATCATTGTAATAAAACTGTTCCCAAACGATTCAATTCAAACTAGAATTTCAATTTATAAATAAAATAGTAACGAAATCAACTATTCTCATTTTAGCTAACAGCAAACCGCAAGTAATGACATACAAATAATGCTGGCTTTTACTCCATATGGGAACTGTTCCCAGCTAACGAAACTTTTCCCCTTCAAGGCACCACAAAAATTAGATGATAACAACAACAAAAATTCATGATATTGAAAATTTACTTTGCTGCTGGAATTAGTTTCTCTTTGAAAACTGTTCCCAGCAAACAAATTACCTACCAAATACAGTAAAAACTCTTCCCGTATAAATATTAATAACATTGAAATTTCAAGATATTTTTCGATACCAAAACTGCAAAACCAGCAAACAAAACTGTTCCCATTTAAAAAAGTTTCACAAAATTTATATTAACCGTAACTAAATTACTTAACGTTCAAATCGCATGCAATTGCTGCAACTGTTCCCAGCAAACAAAATACTGTTCACACATTTAAGATGTAACTTTCCCTTTAACAGTTTTTAAATTTTTAAAATTTAAAATATATAATTTAAATAGCATTATTTACGCTTTTCGGGCGTGCTTGTGAGAAGCACGAACTGTTGCTAGAGACAAACTGTTCCCAGTTAAGATAATTCTTATACAAAAATAAGTATTTAAAACATTTTTGTTGGCTTTATTTCAACCGGAAATGGAACTGGAATTTATCGTCTGTTTATTGCTGCCATTGAAAACTCTTCCCAGCTCAAATATAATGAAAAACAGCTTTTTATGAAAAAAAATATTCGACGCTTAAGAATCTTCTTATGATTTTTGCTAAAACAAATTTCGAACAAAAATGCGTCTTAGTGATAGATTTTTTGTATAATTCCAACTATTTTTGGCTTCAAGAGGCGCCTTTAAGAATTTTCATTTTTAGTTGTCACCATCATGCCAACAAATTTCTGAAACCAGTATCCTTTCTATTATCCTTTTTTTTTTGCTTATTTAAATATAATGACTATGATTTTATTCATTTTCTTTATTTTTCTGCTCTTATTCATAAAAATTTTATTATTTACGGAATGTTTTGACAACAATTTGTCATACAAAAATTACTACCGCTGCTGATGACAAACTATAAATGCGTAGCCAGGCTGTGCTGAATGCAAAGTGTAACCTTCTGCTTTTATTTAACATTATCTTAGTTCCAGACATTAAGAAAACTATCTAGAGAAATTTTTACTATTTGAGCAAACATTTTTGTCACGTTTCAAACTTTGGCGCACACACACATCCCAGCAACATTTATAATCATTTGCTTGAAAGGAAAGAAAAAAAACCAGAACCAGCAAAATAAAAGAAGAGTTACGAAACGTAGTGGCTGTAAGTCTAAGGACACCAAAAAAAAAAAAAAAAAAAAACTTTAAGAAGCAGATTTACGAACGTGTCGCTCAGGGATCTGCTTTTATTTGGGAAAGCAAACGAAAATTCAAATGAAACGAAATAACAAATAAAATAAATATATGTAATCTTAGCAAGTCAACTTGCTAAACTTAGTTTTGCACAGAGAAAGAAAAACACAGAAAAAAAGTCATAAAAGATTTAGAGACAAAAAAAAAAAAAAAATAGAAAAGCACGTAGAAAAAAAGAACAATTGTTTAAAACGAAATAAAGGAAAATTTATGCTGTGAAATAGTATTACAATAAAAATAAACTCAATGAGAATTATTGAAGTGCATAAAAAAGTTATGTTATGCATACATTAGAAACAGCAACAAAAATACTGCAATAAACTGGGCAACTGCTGCAATCTCTGTAAAGACAGTGCCAAAAAATTTGAAAAGCTTTGAAGGACTAAAGAAAATCGTTTAGGAAGAGTGGAAAAAGGGTATGTAAAACAAACTTCAATTAGCAGCTGTATAATCTAGAAATAACTTATGGACTTTGACAGACTTTTCAGCCCAACTAAAAGATTTGGTAAATTGGAAAAATATACTTTGAGAAAATTTTTTGAAATATAGCATATAACTGCCGATTTTATAGTTGGCAGCGATAATTGAAGGCTGTACATGTTTGTATATTATTACAAGAAACTTGGCTTGATTACTTTGAAACTGTGCCATACTTTGATTTACCATTAACTGTAAATTAAAGCAGAGAGTTTAGAGTTTCAATTATTTGCTATACAAACTGCTTACATTTGCAGTTTAGAGTGGCTTTTTAAGGAAAGTAAAAACAATTTTCCTTTATTAAAACATTTCGAGGTGAAAGTGGTGAATTGGCGTTATACGAGTATTTATATAAAATATAAAATCAATATTTATTTTTATATTACAATGTTTATTAAAAGATTCTATATTCTTTAAATTTCTGCAAGATGTGTCAGAAAAATATTAAGTATCGACAAATTAACTATTCCAAGATCCTTTGCAAAAATGTCTGTCATTAATATTCTACCCAACCGAAGAAAAAAAACAACACATTCATTTCTTCATTTATGTTTTTCATTTCGAACGAACGAATGAAAGAAGAAACTAAGTTTTTATATAATTTCAAGTTCTACTTATATTTGGCACGTAATAAAGTTGAAAGTTAACAAAATACATAACCATAATTTTTTACACTCCTCTGCCCCACAGCCGCACTAAAAAAAACCACCATAACCACGAGGTATAAGTTACTGACGCTGGTATCATACGAATCATCATCATCATCAAAATTGAAAAAGAAAATGCAAAAAAGAAAAAAAAAATAGAAACTAAAAAACTTTTTTTCTTCTTGTAAATACAACTATAATATTTATTTGGTATCGATTTTTCTTGTACATTCCTGCTGCCTTATTTGCCCCACAAGCCAACCCGGCTGCCTTTCTTTCCAAAAATATCAAAAAAAAAAAAAAAAGGAAAAAATAAGAAAGGAAACCACTCACGCATTTATGAAAATTCAAAAGTGGGGAAGAAGTAGTTGGCTGAATCTTTGGCTTGATAAAGTTTTTACTGGCATACAGAATTTCATTACAACAAACAAAAACAACAACAACAACGACAACACTGTTTGATTATTTTTTCAATGTTTCAAGTAAATAAAAATATTTTCACGCTTTATTAAAAGTTTAAAAAAAAAGTTCGTTTTTCCATGTCTTACCAGTCAACTGTTTAAGGCCTGGTTAGTCATTAAAAAACCAACATGTAAGTGTTAGATTTTGTGGTTAATAAACAACTCAAGACACGTACTATTGGAAGCACAACAAAACAAAACAACAACAACAACAACAACAACAACAAAACAGTACAAACACTCTATAACTTGTGTTAACAATTTCTTCAAGGTTTATAACCAAAACAAGAAAAAACTTGCTAGGAAATTTTAATAACAAAAATTGATGTTTTTCTTAAGCAAAATTTTATATTTAAAGCACATTTAAAAAAGATATAACTGATGGAAAACAGGTCTACCACCACATACATAAATAAAAGCTTTTAGAGAAAATTTTTATAACGCCAGGAAATTCTTAAACAACATTCTGCATATTCATTTAATGAATTAATTGAAAATGTTAAAAACCACCATCAGTGGCTGCTGATTAGTTTGCAGCATAAATATTAGTTTTTGTCGTATAAAAAAAACACAGGATGGGAACAGTTTTTGGTTAAGCAAATTCTAGATTGTTTCCAAATCATTTTTAGTTTAGCAAATAAACCAAAACAAAAGCTAATGACATATTTGTATAATTAATATTAAAGTATGCTCGAACAATTTCTATATAACCAGGGAACAGTTTTTATTTAAACTATTTCAGTTCGGTACGGACAACTTTTTGGCCATTTTTTTAGAAAACAAAATGGCAAATTTATCATTTAATGATAAAACTTTTCTTTAACAAATTCAAGATAAAGTGGGAACAGTTTTTATACCAACTGTTCCCAGTCTATTATAAAATATTTTATGCAGTTATAGACAGATACACTTTATAATTTGTAGAATCAGAACAAATGTTCGGAAAGCTGTCCCCATACGCATACATACATAATTATTAACTATTAAGGCCGCTCCTATGTGTACTTGCACAAAAAAGTTAACTTAACTCTTCCCTAAACAGAGTTTAACTAAAAACATTAATGCTTAAGGTAGTTTGTTAACATATGATGTGCTTTATGACAAAAACCCCGACTGGGAACAGTTTTTTCATAACTCTTCCCAGTACTGAATTAGCTAAGAATACTTTTAACAGGCTTGGTGAAGTAATACAAAGACTCTTTTTGCAATAAAAGGCGTAAATTTAGGTGGGAAGAGTTGTTAGTTCAACACATTTTAAAACAAATTCCTTTAATTTTAATAAATTGAAAGTTTTATACGCAGAAAATTATAATATATATATATATATATATATATATATATATATGTGTATATTTTTTTAATTCTTACCACTTTTTAGAGAATGCCATAAAGAAATTTTAAACATACCTGCAAGGAAAGGAAATGGAAACGATAATTAGCTGGAATTTATTTAATTTATTTATTTAAATTCAATTTATCGAAAATATTTTCTTATCCACATTAAATTTGTTTCTTTGTCAACAGAAATGTTAAATTTAATATATAGAATAAAAAAAAAAAAACAAACAAAATTGAACAAATTGCCTGGTTGTCGTAAAACAAATACTTTATCGCTACAGGAAATGCGCACTATAAACTAAATGCACAATTTGTTATTAAAACAGCAAATTGAACTAAAATATCAGTATATAAAATTTGTTTTTAAAATTTAAATTTAAATTGAACCAAATGAAATGGAATAATAAAAATTTTTTAGCTAAAATTGTTTATACAGAATTAAGTTTTAAATGTAGTTAAAATTAAGAGAAAGGACATTTGAAGGTTCAACAATGGAATAAGTATAAATGTGTGCGTATATGTTTGTATGGGTAAGTGTGTGTGAGGCAACCCACAAGTCTTTTTGTCGGCTATTGCGCTCGTGGAAACTATATGGACTTCTGGACAGAGTGTTAAATCTGTCACGAGCTCAACTAATGCCGGTACTTTTCTGTTTGTCACGACATGAATAACGTATACGTGGCCAGATAAGTTTGGTACGTACGTATGTACTTATGTATGTACATATGTACAAAATGAATTTAAAAACATTGAGGTTAGGCCACAATGTTAACCAAAGCCCACCACAACTTATGCCATTTTTTTAAGTCTCAACAAAAAACACACGGTAATTGATGCTGCCTTTTTTTTGTATTTTTGCCACATAAAAAGGCATGAGTTTTATGATCACACATATAAAACAAAAAATATATATATAAGTAGGTCACTAAGTCTGAATATAAAAAGAGAGTTTGAAATAGAATAAAATGTTGTAACTTTCTCAAATCTTTATTACAGTTTAATTTAAAAAAAAAGGGATGGCAGCAACCGCAAATGTCAGTTATTTTCGAAAAGGGTGTTAAGCAGCCCAAGCAGCAACGTGAGAGCTGGGATATGTTTTAACACCCAAACATTAGTTCAAAAGGAGCGAGAGGGGGAGGATGGAAGAGAACAAAAAATGACTGCAGTAAAATTGAGCCATAAATCATTAATGGCCTGCCAATATTCAAACAAAAACAATTTTTTTCTTCTAATAAAATGTTGCAAAAATAATATAAAAATGTTGATAAATTTATTATATTTTGTTCTAAATTTCCATAAAAAAACAAGCACACACACACACACACACAAAGAGGTCAAATGGAATTGAATAACGTCGGGTAGCAAATAGAGTTTTCAGTGGAAAAAAAATCACTTCTAGTGAAAAACCATCAATATTTAGGTTTTTTTTATTTTTCGCTCTTTACTAAAAGCGGATATTTTTGCATTAGAAAAGCCTTTCGTTATTAAAAAAAAATACTTTCTAACAAATACATACAAGGTAATTTTATATATCAAAAAAAACTTTTTCATAAAAATTAATATCATATTTACAATTTTCTATATCTTCGATAGTTTGTAGTAGATTAAAAAAGGCCAGATATTATTTACTCTATTACAAGCTGTTGAAGATTTTCAGTACTTTAATAAGCCGAACTATTCCCAAAAAACATACTCTTTATAACAAAATGGTGTTTTATCATAAAAGCACTCTTTTTTTGCCAACAAAGTTGAAAGGTTATCAACCCAGTAATTTTGTGTTTGATATGAAATGAATTTTAATTCAGTTATTCCAAACAAAATTTAACTAAACAACGTTTTAAGGACTAAAAGACTTCTATTACAGTGCACTGCATATGTAGGGGTCGATCCCTGAGTACCGGTCCAATAAAATATATACCTCTTACCTTTCGTCAAAAACTTACTTTCCTACTAAAAATTACTTTTCCTATATTTTTCAACAAAATCTTTATCTTAATTTTTTATAAAATTTTTGTCCAAATCTCATTTTGTTTCGAAAAATGTTTTTCGTCAAAAAAAAGAAGTTTTTCAAAATCTTTAATTTTTGGAAAATTATTTTTATAAATAAAATTTTTTTACATTTTTATTTTATTTTGGCGCTAAAAGTACTTTGTATCAATTTTTTATTTTATGCGATATTTTTATTAGAAAGATACTTTTTAGCAAACAGATACTTTTTAGCCAAAAGATACTTTTTAGCAAAAAGATACTTTTAAGCAAAAAGATACTTTTTAGCAAAAAGATACTTTTTTAGCAAAAAGATACTTTTTAGCAAAAAGATACTTTTTAGAAGGTACTTTTTACTAAAAAGTTACTTATTAATAATAAATTACTTTTTACACTAAAAACTTCCTTCTTTTCAAAAAGGTACTTTTTATTATGAAGGTACTTTTTTTTAACAAAAAGGTACCTTTATAAAAAGGGTACTTTTTGTTGATTTAGTATTTTATTTACTCGTTGTCAAAAAGGTATTGTTATTGCTTTCAAAACCGTACATTTTTTTCAAAATGCTAAATTGTTTTTATCAAAAATGTGGGTTTTATCAATAACTTTTTTTAGTTATCAAAAATTGTATTTTTAAAAATGGTACTTTTCAGTACAAAAGGTATTTTTTATCAACAATTTTGTTTTCAGTGCTAATCTTTTTTAAAAAACGGGTGTCTTTGCAAAAGAGAACTTTTTATTAAAAAGATGAATAGAAAGAGACTTTAAAACAGATGTTGTTTGTTCGTTTTTTTACAAAAAATATACTTTTTATCAGCTCGTTCATTGAAGGGGTAGTTTCTGTAAAACATATTGTAATTTTTTGTAGAGAAAAATGGTACTTTTTAACTTTTTATTCTAATTATTGCATCTTATTGCTAGCAGGTCACCTACTTCAAGACGTTTGCTTACAACGTTTATCGTTTCGTTTCGTTTGGCCAAAAAACGATTTAAAATTGGTAAATTATTGAAACGGTGTTGGAAATTTCCTAGTGCAAAACATTTTAATAAAAAAATTGTTTTTGTCTATTTTCGAGGTGGATTTTTCACGAGCAGAGTAGATTTTCATGTTCCCGCATTTAATGTTGATTTTTGTTTTTAAGAGATTTGATATTTGTCTTGTTTTTATGTCTTCCCAGCCATTTACTTTATGTCTGCTTTGGTCCTCAAATCACAAAGAAAATTACATACATCCACAACAACTGCGACACAAAAATTTTATGGATTTTTACTATTTTATTTCCATTTTTATGATGTTTCTTGTTTTTATTTTTTCCAGTGTCTTCTTTGTATTTAAATGTGTAGTTTGTTATTTTTACCATTTTTTTTTTTTGAATACTTTCTTTAATTTTCTTTGCTCTCGCCTTTCTTTTATTTTACTTTCTTTTGATGTGTTTCTTTTTAGTCCGTTTTCTTCGTTCTAAATTTTATCACAACGTTTTCTCAGTCGTTGTTGGTTTCTTGTTTTCTGTTGGTTATTTTTCCACGTTTACACTAGAGCCCTTATTGTTGTTGTAGTTGTTGTTGTTGTTGTTGTTGCTGGTGTATAAAATGGATAATAATTGTAAAATGATATTATTTGAACTAAATGTGGTTCAAATGCAAGAATAAAAATAATAAATTTTTTTCCTTTTTCTGGCTGGTCGTTCCATTATACAACAAAAATTTTATAAAAGAATTTCCTGTGATAAGAAAATGTAGCTGGAAACAAAAAGTTTCACTTCATTTTTTGTGTTCAGTGCTTCAAACGAGAAATTAATCTTTAAGAAGATGGAAAAAATGCACAGCAACAAATATAAATGGCGCCATTACTAAATAATTTAATACTGGGTGCTTTTAATGGCGATATTAAAAAACAAACAAGTAAAAAAAAAAAAAAACTGGGGTTTCTGGCTGTTGGGAAGTGTTGAAAAACTTTAATCTTAAAGCCGACTAAACGGGACCACAAAATGAAGAGAATTTATAAATTAAATTTTGCTATAAAGTAAAAATTAGATAATGATAAAAAATTTAAAAACCATCGCAGCAGTAAGTTTTGTTAGATAATACTTTTTTGTTTTTATAAAAAATGCACTATTATGACTTCTTTTATAGTCAAAAACGCACTTTCTTTATAGAAAGTCTAAATCGAATTCCTTATTATTGTATTTTTAGGTTCAAAAGAGTTGTTTTTGATTGAAAATCTTGCTTGCAGAAAACTAGTTTTTAGCAAAAAATTAACTTTTTATTAACAAATTGCTTTGAATTGCAACGCACCTTTTTTTAAAAAAAAAAAAAACTTTAATTTAGCAAAATGTTAGTTTTTATGCGAAAAACCAAAAGTACATTTTTATGAAAACAGTAGTTTTTAATGGTACATTTTGCATTAAAATCAGAAAAATGCTGGAAATGCTGTAAGCAGATTAAAACCAAAGTTAATTTATAACATTTTACCAGTTACTGCACTTTGGACTGAAACAATAGGAACCTTGTGTTTAAAATGTTGAGCACGTTCATTCAAATGTACCAAATTAAATAAACAAAGGTTTAAACAACTCACACACACAGACACACAATGGGCCGGCCACACAAATAAAAACGGGTACAAATTTAAGCTGGTAAAGAGCTCGAAACAAACAGCCAAACAAACAACACAAAACAAAAATAACTGAAACATGATTGAGGCTGTAATCAAAACTACAACTACAAACACAATAAAGTGAAAAAAAGACAGAACAACATTTAAGGAAAAAAAATAATCTTAAAAACAGCACCAGAGTAATTCGATTAGAGAGGACAGCACAAGAAAAACGCTGGCAACACTAACACACACGCACCAGACCATCACAAGATTTTAAAAGAAGCAGAAGAAGAATTTAAAATAGGTAGAAGAGTTCTTCTTAGTGTATTTTGAAATTTAAGCAAAAATCTTTACGAAAGTATAACACAAAAACGCTACATTAGCTGCACTTCTGGCGCTTATGAATTCTTTTACCTGGTTCTTGTTTCTATTAATTTGACCTCGACATCCATCATTTGCATCAGTTGAAAAATTTTCAAAATAAAACCAGGAATACACATGCAACAGCAACAACAAAAACTTTCAGCAACAAAAAACTTTCTAGCAAGCAGTAGGGCCACCCTTAAAATCTGGTAGATAGTTCTGCCATTTCAAATTGAACACATATACAGGTAATGCTAACACCATATGGGTTAAGGGGCTTTAATTTAAAGGCAGAAAATCTTTTAGGAATGATTAATTAAGCCACAAAATAAAGGTCAAAAGAGCCTAATGAGAAGTTTGCCGCAAATGCAAGATGTTCTAAGATTTATTTTTAAGGCAAGTAAATTAAACTTTTTATACTAAAAGCATTTTAACATATAACTTCATTGCTTTTATTTACCCGATTAGGTTATTCCTTGTCGATTTGAAGCAAAAGTTCTTACAAGTCAAAAAAAAGCTTTAAACTGGAAATTTAAAAGAAAAACAAATTTTTTTGTGCCCAAGCCCTTTCATACAACAACTGACAATATAGATAAGAGTTTAAGCAGAGTGTAAAAACTTTAGGGTTCCCCCAAAATATAGTTTTTTATTTAATTTTATGAAGTTGCAAGAATTTAAAGAGTTACATGAACTTAAAGTTATATGTATATTACAATAATTTTTGCTTTTCTTGCGATTTTACAATGTTACAATTCAGATTAGGGTAACCCCTACAAATAAAATTTTCGGAGCTACTAAAAGCAGTATAATTCTATGATATAACAAATGAATTTGATATTGAAAAAAATTTCCTATACAAAATTTTTAATATAACAAAATCGTTTAAGGGAAACCCTAATTTTTTTTTTTAATAAAACCAAGATAAATTACATATGTATGTATAAAAAATATTATTCAATGTTTTTTTTGATATATGTATATACGTAGCTGTTATATCGCCTAACAGGAAAGGCTTTCCCTTAAATAATTGAAAATATATGACATATATCTACTGTTTCAAAGAAATTTTATAATATAATTTTTCAAATTTGTCAAATTTTCTGCACAAAAAAATACATTAAAAAAAAATAAACAAATGTAGGGTGTCCCTTGAAAAAATTATACAGCTAAAATCAACCTTGCCAGCAGGTGTTCCCCTAAAAAAGCATATGTTTTTCCTAAAATATCACTCCAGCGAAATTTTTGCACAAGTTTGTATTTAAATTAATATAGAGTGCCCCCTTTATCCGATAGTGAAGTCACTCAAACTAGCTTTTTATATTATATAATTTTTTACAAGTGTCCTTTTCAGGAAACTTGTACATTAAATTGAATAGGGAAGAGTTTGGCAATTTCCATTAATTAACCAATTTTTTTCTTTTCCATTCAGATTTAATGTTTTGCAATATTAAACAATTTAATTTATTAGCTGTTACAATAATTAGGGTCTCCCATTGACTACAACTTATTCTGAAGTGCTTAATATCTTAAATTCTTTACATGTATTTATCTTTTAACAATAAAAATTTAAAAAACTATGCAATAATTTGGCTTGTTAGGGATTCCCTTAAAATATTATATTCTAAGCCAGAAAACTTCATACATTCTAAAGTATGGCCAAATGCAACGCACGTGATGTCCCTTTTAGCCAGCAGTTATACAAAAAATTTTCAGTAATTTTTTTTTATAATTAAGGGGTCACTCTATTGCCTGTTTCGCATATGCTTGTATATAACACTATTTGATAAAATTACAAGGTAGTTCTTTTTGTTGTTTTAATTTTCCTACTACTTTCTTCTATTGTTTTGTGTAGAGGAAGAAAAAATTAAAAGGATGTTTTAGAGTTCTCTTTCATTAAAACATCAGGGTGGTATAATTCTTTTTGTATTGTTATTGTTGGTTGCTTATACTGCTGCAATAACAACAACAAAATAAAAACAAATCTATTGTTTATTGTGTCCACATATCAGACACTAAAAGTCATACGATATTTTTAAACAAAAATGTCTGGTATTTCCATTTTATTTTTCTTTAATTTTTTTTCGCTTTTTTTTTTAGAAGAAAAAGGTTTTATGCCACTTGCCTGTTTATGTGTTAGTGTTTGTGTCTGTGTGTTGTCCTTAAACATGATGGTGACTGAGAGTATGAGACATATGAGTGACGGTTAGTGTGAGTATGAGGTGTTAGTAATTTAATGCCCATCAATCAGCACCAGTCGTTCTAGTGGCTGTGCGTCCTTTTTGGCTGTTTTTGTTGGCACAAAAAAGGCTGAGTTTTAAGGCAAAAAAATATATGTATGTATGTATAATTTTTTGCTGTCTTTTTTTCTTTATTTTAGCTGGCTATTGTTTGGAGTCCTTTTGTGTGTTATATAACAATATGTTGTATTTGAGTAGCAGTAGACAAAAATATGATATTATGTTACTTAATTTTTTGTTTGATGACAGTGCGAGAGGGGGTGTTGGCGGCAAACATGTGCTGCAGCGTTTTTTCTTTCAAAGGACACAATTTTAATTTATTAAATTTACAATATGTTAGAATTTCTTCGCAGAAGTTTTGGAGCGAACAAAATTTACATGTTCTTACAAATTTTATTTTAAACACATTTTTTTTTAAATTTATCCGCTTAAATATTTCAGCAACTATTTTAAATTGCTAGAATTAAGTAAAATAACAATTTAAGTGTAATTATTTATAATCTTTCTTTCCACAAAACATATTATTTTTTAATTCGAAATAAACATTTCAAAATTAAGTTAAAAAACAAAGATGTTAATAAACGAATAATTTATTTATTTATTTTTTATGTATTGCTGAAATGTTTATCCTTATTTTTAACCGAATAACTGGGCTCAAGACATTTCCTTAATAATAAAACATAATTTTCCCTTAAGCCTAGAAAAATCTTTAATATTTTTATAAAACAATATATAATAAAAATTCCGTTAATCTGCCAGAAAAAATTATTTTAGTAAAATTTTAATTGATTAATCAAGCGAATTATTTTCTTTAAATAGTCGGAAAAAGAAAAAAATTCGTTTCTGTCAGAATTGTACTAAAACTAAGCAAAAAAATTTTTAAACAATTTTTATTCGAATAACATTTTTGGATTAATCGAAAAGTGACATAATTCCAATTTAATATTAATTTTTTTTTACAAAACAATATCTGGTAAAAGATACATAAAGAAATATATAACATTTTCAAAAAATTCGTATAATTAAACAAATAAAATGTTTCTAATCATTAATGGAAAACGGAACAGATTTGAATGATTCGTATTTCATTAGGAAAATATATCAAATATTATATGAATATTTACTAATCGATTACAAAATTATTCGAATAATATTATTCAAATTATTATTATGGTATTCAAATATATAGTAAAAACAAAATATTATACAAATATTTTCTAATCGATTACAAAATTATTCGAATTATTATTATGGTATTGAAAGAAAATCTGTAAGCTGGAATATTTAATATAAATATGTTAGTTTGAATGCAAAGTTATTTTGTCGTAAACGTTAATTTTATTCGTGTAATCGAAAACTGAAAAATTTAAAGAATTTTCTAAGAAAACTTTAAGAGAAATTTTTATATACATATTTTTGATAGATTTTTTTAATATATTTGTTTTATGTTTTTATTCGAATGTATTACACATAGTATGTATGTATGTAAGAACAAAATGATTAATCGAATAAATGTATTCGAATTATTTGATGAACAAGATATTATTGCTTTGACTTTTTTGTTCCATTAATGAGACATTTAACAACAAAATATTTGCCTATACATATTTCTTTAATCGATTATTGTGAACGAAAAAATTATTCGAATTGTGGTACAACAATACCAGAAGTTCGGTGAAGTTACATACGTGCGATTTAGTGATTATTTTTTATAAAACACGTTATACAAATAATTTTTTTTTTAAATTTTAAGTTAATTCAAACGCTACAAACTGATGAATTTTTTCTATTATAACACATCAAGACCTCTTGGTATGAGATAACAAAGACGCCCGCACTATATAATATTATATAATAATATTAATAATTTAAAAATTTTTTAATTGAGTTAAAATCAATTGCTATAAATTTTTAACAAATTTATTTTATTACATTCGCTGGCCGTCAAAGACATGTTAAATTGCGTATAATAAATTTCGTTTTAAATGCTGCCATAAAAAGCCCTCAGCTTAATAGCAAAAGGCAATAGCAATAATTATAAATTTGCAAGTCGAATAACGACAATAATCGCCTTCAATAAATTCGAAAATTGTTTAGAACAAGTCATAAATTAGGCATCGAATTAAATTTTCTTTACACCTCCAACCTAAAAAAAAGCGGAAATTTTTTCATGTTTGCAAAGAAAATGAGAAACATGCAAAATTTATGTCAAGAAAATTGCAAATATTTAAACAAAATTTAATTCATTGAGAAATTAAAAATATCTCTTAAGTTTTCCTTTGTGTTATAAACAATTCATTCATGACTCTGCCAGTATGGCAAGGTCACTTCGTGTTCTCGTATACATTCACTGAAATGTTGAAAATTGTTTAGATTGAAGTTGAAGCAAAAAAAAGAGGAAAAAGGAAAGAATATTTCATTAGATTCTCGGCAGTATTTTTGTAGTTTTAAAATAACACAAAACGGAACGTAAATATTTTATGGGGGAGGCGGCAACGGCAACGGCAACGGCTCTTAGGCTGTGCCCACAAACTATTTAGTGGCAGAGGAAATCATACGCACTTTGTTCTTAAGAGGCATTAACTCTTAAATTTAATTATAAACAAAATTCATTTGTATTTCTGACGGGGAGCTAAAACAAATAAACATTGCAAAAATGTTTTCATTTCCAAAAAAAGAAATTGGAAAAATTTCGAACAGGAGGAAACTTGAAAAGAAAAAATTATAAACAAATCAAAAGTGAAAGAGAAATAATTTCTAAAGTTTATTTATTTAATTTCTAGAAGAAATTTGTTGAATGACTCAATATTTGTTCTTGTCCCAATAATAGTTTTATTGGTCAGTTATTTAAAAAATGGCACAAATTAATTGAATAATTGAAATTATTCACATCAATGAGAAAATTTTTTTGAATACATTAATATGTTGGAGCGAATAATTTAACAAAATAGTCCAATAAACGAGAAAAGTAATTAAAAAAATAAAAGCATTTGTTCAAATATTTCAATATTTTTAAGTAACTGAATAAATTAATCGATCTCTTAAATTAACCTGCTTAAATTAAACAAATAAAAATATTTATAGATAATCGATTAAATTAATCGCATAAATTAATTTATATAAGCGATAAAATTAATTCGATTAAATTAATTGAAAAAAAAGTATTCCAAGAAATTAATGAAATCAAATAAAAATATTTGAATAATCGATTAAATTAATCTAAATTAAATGAAGAATTGAATTATTTATAAATACTCTATAACTTAATCGAATAAAAATGTTGTCTTAATAAATTAAATTAATCGATTAAACATATTTAAATAAACTATAAAATTATGCAAATAAAAATATGCACTTAAATTAATCGAATAAAATTATTCGAATAATTAATTATATTAATCGAAATATATAATATAGTATATTATTCAAATAAAAATATTGGGTCATAATAATCCAAGAAATATATTCAAATAAATTAACCAAATTCAACGAATAAAAATATTCTTATAATTCAATAATTCAAATAAAAAATATCTAATTAAATTAATCGAATAGAACTATTCGTATAAATCAATTAAATCGAAAATTTCAACTTATAATTCACATACTTTAATTTGAATAATTTAATGGTTTTCTCCTATTTTTTTTTTAATAATTTAGCCGGTTTGTTGCATATTTTATTTTATTTAATTGATTATTAGAATATTTTTATACGATTAATAGAATCGTTTATTTGCTTCTTTCAGGTTTTACACCAATACAATTAAAACTAACATATTTTATTAATTGGTTATATTATTTAATCGAATAATCGAAATCATCTAAACGGAATAATTGGAAGCCATAAACGGAACAACAGACCAAATTAAACAACAAAAATTTCTTAAACACGCTGTAAAATAATTTATTATTTACATGCAAAATTTTTTACCATCTCAAGCCTTTAAAAGTTGCTACTGCTTTTCCGAAAAGGATTGAAACTTTGCCAAATTCCTTTTCATCATTCCAAATCAAATTTCCCAGCTCTACTTAATGGTTTTAGCGGCATTAAAATCCTAATTCCCACTTACCCTAAACAAATATTTGTTTCATTATTTTGAAAATTCTGTTGGCACTTAAACATTTGCCCGTCCAACAAATTACGTGAGTATTTCGTTTACAAAGGATTTATAATATTGTTTCTTCTTTTCTTTCTAATTTAAGAAAGAGAAAAAAAGTCCTGCCTACGTACATGACACTAATGACATTTCAGCTGCAAAGCAAATGAGGCATTTAATCTGTTTAAAATTTGAACAATTAAAAAAATGGAAAACATGAAAAGCGGTAAAGGGTTTGTCAATTAGAGGGGGTAGATGTTGGCGGGCCATGGTGACTGCCATGTTCACTTGCTGGCTGGCGTCTGTCTAGTTCAGGTATGCAGGCCAAAGCGATATGACACAATAAAATTTTATTATCGAAATACGTGCGTTCTGTGGGCCCTTCCTGTGAAGAAAGGGTTGATGGCGCCTTTCCAACCTCTCCAACATTTGGTGGTGCGACCATTTTGATAAGCCCACACATCAAAGGAACACCATATTTTACTGAAACTATCAACAATCGTCAATGGCCAGCGTTACAGAATGATGAAAAACGGTTTCTTTTGAACCAAATTGAAAGATATAGGGGGATGACATGTGGTTGCAGCAGAATGGCCACACAGCGGACACCATGATGTGAATTTTTGCGTAAATTGTATTGGCCACCACTACAGTTCGATTTTATCATCCTGGACTTTTGGAGTTTTCTAAAGTCTCCGGTGTCTGTCCAATAAATTATAATAATTTGAAGGCTACGGAAGGCATATTTTTGACAGAAAAAATAGGATACATGTGATGGCCACCAGCACTTGTTAAACTTTATTTTTCAGTAGTTTTTTTTTATAATTCAGCGGATCAACCTATTCCTCTGCTGTGTCGTGAAACTACAAAGTGTTATATTCTATATATATATATATATATATATATATATATTATTTTATTCCATTTCAACATTTAACCGCTTTTATTGAAAAACCCTTTACATGTTAAAACTGAAATCTACCTAGAAAAAAAACAGGAATTTCAAGTGGTTTCAGAACTAAATAAACACATCCACACATACACAAAGAACATTCTTAACTCTACTTTGGGCAACACGTTTCTTTCTTCTTCCGCCAGCCTTAAACTCTCCTAAAGAGAATTGTTTTTATGAGGTAAAATATTTCCTTTAACAAACCGTAACCGTTCGCTCGGTGGTACTGCCAACTGGGTTTCTTTTAATCTTAACGAAATGGAAATTAAACAATAAAGTAAAACTAATTTAGTTTTTGGAAAAATTTTCTTTTCTTCCCAATATCAAGTTTTATTTTCTTGTTTTAGGGGCGTTTAAGAAAGAAATTTCTTTTCGTTTCTTTCAGTTTATGGCGTTTGTCATCCAAATAACATGTACGAGTACTCTGCATTTGAAATCATATTGACATTTGAATTTCCGTTTCTATTTGAGAGGTTCTTTTCCTTTATGGCAAAAGGAAAACTGTCAATTTTTTGTGATTTTTTCTGTGTATATTCCTCGCGTTTCTTTTACGAAAATCAAAATGGAAGAGACAAAAAAAAAAAAACGAAATCCTTAAGTATTTTTCAAAATTTACATAAACTCTTAAGATTTTTCCTTTTGCTAAAATGCTTGTGTTTCATTTGTTATTGGCGTGCTTTTTGCAGCTTTTTCCTTTTTGCTATTTTTGCTTGTTTGTGCTTTAATCCAGCGCATATTTTTGCATATTTTCAGTTGGTGGTGTTAGCATATTTTTTGACAGCTGTCAGGAAGTAATAAGTACAACAGAAGATGAAAAAGTACGCAGAAGAAGAAAAAAAAGCAGCAGAAAAGGAAGAAACCCCAAAAATTCAACTAAACTTGTATAAAAACCTATAATTTTTGGTAGAATGGTAGAGGGTGGTGGTGGTGAAGGTGAAGTCGGGGGGCGTTATTTTATCTCCATATCCTGTTCGGGGGGAGAAAGGAAGCAATGGCAAAAAGTATTTGCTATTGACATTTTATATAAATCATCAGAAAATACACAAAAAACAAACTACTGAAAAGCTGAGGAAAAAAACAAAAACAGATTTCCGGAAAATGGGAAAAAGAAAGTTTTGATACGCATTTTGTTATAACAAAAACTTTTTATATATAGAAAAAAAACATTTTTGCTTAATTAAAAGAAAAAACAAAATAAAATAGTTACATTGTTATTCTCAGCAAGGAAAGGAAAATTTCAATAATATCAAAAAGTAAAGTATTTTTAAACAGAATTTTTAATTTTAATATGACATTTTGTAAACGATAAAAATAGGCATTTGAAGCAAAACTGAATCTAGGCAATAAATTGGATTTGAGGCAAAACAATATGCATTTCCAGCTTCTAAAGCAAAGAATATGTTTTAAAGCAAAAATATACTTCTAAAACTAAAATATGCTTTTAAAACAAATATATGCTTTTATGGCAAAAATACTTATAAAAACAATAACATTCTTTTAGGACAAAAATATTAATTAACAAAAATAAATATTTATTAACAAAATTATGCTTTTTTAGCTTCAATATACGAATTTTCAGCATAAATATATGTTGTAAATGTGAAAATAAAATCGTAAAAGAATTAATATAAAAAAATTAAGTACGTTAATTAATTTTTGTTTAAGTGGATAACGTTTCATATAAAAAATATTAATTTATTCATTCTTTAAAGAACCATAATTTATTTTAGGTAGAAAAATATAATTTAATTCATTTTATGACCACGGCCCGAAAAGCAGCCGGTCAGTGGAAACCGTATAATTTCTTTGAATTTTCTGCTTTGCCATTAATATATTGTTTGTATAGCAAAAACTTTGTAAATATTTCTTAAATATACTTTAAAGATTAAAATATGTTTTGTAGACAAAAATATGCAACTCAGCCAACGATATAAATATAATATAAATATATTTTTAAAACAAAATTATACTTTCTGCTCATAAATATACAAAAAAAAAAAACAGTTTTTTATAACAAAATTATGGGCTGAAAACACAAATAGTCCAAAAAATTGTTTTTACTGTTAGTTTCATGGTGTCGAACGTGACAGCTATAAGTACAGTGCCAAAAAAAAAAAACAAAAATTATATCCAATCAATTATTAATTTCAAATACATAAAACAGAACTGCAACCTACTCGTATATCAAAATTGATGGCCGACAGAATTCGAAATCAAAAAAATTAAAATGCAAACGTGACAAAAAATGCAATTTTTTTAAACATTTTTTTTTGCAGTGTAATTCATTTTAAAATCTTATTTTAAAATATTTTTTGTTTGATGGAAAATTTTACAATTTCGAATGTGACATCGTTACCATAATTGAAAATATTTCTCTAAATAATTTTTAGCTAACGAAAATTTGCAAGCCAAAAAAATGTTATTCAAACAGAATGCAGATGTTAAACTAAAGGATTGTCCCAGCAAGACAAACGACAACGTTTGCGAGAATTCTGCACAAAGAGCCATTTATTGAAGTAAAATGTGACTTAACGAGTCAAGCTTTTTATCGAACTAAATTTTGCTAATATTCTCTGCAACAGTTTTTTTTGGCATCCAAAACGCTAGCGAACGTTATCGTGCGATGTTGTGGGGCGAGTGGTAAAAGTTTTTAAAATCAGCTTAAAACAACTCGGGTTGAAATTTTTAATACTTTTTCTAACATTTTATCAAACTTGGAACTACAAGTTTCAAAGTTATGGGAAAAACAGGTCTAGAACAACAAACTCTATTTATCGGAGTCAAGGCTGGTGATTCAAAAGGAACCCGCCTGGCAGATTTGTTCAATAAAAGATTTAAATATTTTTGTTTTGAACCAACTTGCAAGACATCTTTTAGGACAGTCCCAAAATGCTAGACTGTTCAATAAAGGGACCAAAGTTTCTGGATTTTAGGCAAATAAAACGTTATAAAGCTTACTTTAGTGGTCTTGTCTATATTAAAGTGCCTAATATATGTTTTAAAGATATAGGCGCATATTCCGCAAGAAAAGAATACGTTTTTGAACTGAGTTTGAAAAAAAATTTTCTCTGAAATATTTGAGTTTGAATAAAAACATTTCAAATACACTTTAATTTTTATGAGCACTGCAATTAATTTTATAGACATAAAGTTTTTTTTTTTGTTAAGTTGACGTACACAGAAAACTTGTTTTTCATAGTCAATAATAAAATTCCCCAAATCAGTTAATAAATTGTTTGCATTAAGGAGTTCATGGACTGCAGCAACAATTTTGTAAAAACAGTTTTTAAACGCAAACAGTAAAATTTTTTGCTATAAAGAATATGTTAGTAAGATTTTTTTCTAAATTTAATTCCTTTGGAAGCAAATAAAATAATTACTCCAATACATTTTTCACTATTTAATTAACCCAAAAGAAAGAAATTTTTTGTTGAATTAGCAAAAATGTGTTCCAAACTTTTTGGCGAAATTTTTTAATGATTTTTCTTTTCTTAATTTTTTATTTTTTTTTTGATTTATCAATGTCCTATAAACCTGTATCAAATAAACATTAAGAAATTAACTAAATATTTTTGTTCCCTCAAAAATCTTATTTAAGATATTTCATTATTGGTAAATATTTCAGCGGTAATAAAATTAATCAAGTTTTAATGTTCTCCCCAAAAAAAAAAAAAAAAAACACATTAAATAACAATCACATTCATCTTCGTTAAAGTTTCTTTTTTTTAAGTCTTTGAAGAATATATTATAAAAAGAAACAAACATTTTTTAAACAATTTTTCTTCATTTCTTTGATAAAAATGTAAATCATATTTAATATTTTGTTAATTGTATTAACATTGGATTATATATTAATGAGCATCACGTTCTGTTTACATTCATGATTTTAGCCAAGGCCCAAACCCACAAAAACTTAGTTAAATGCCAAGACAGATCTAATTAAGACTGTTCTTTTGTCTGTAATTAACAAACTAAAAACGTTATAAGATCTAAAATAAGAAATTTTCTAAAATGCCAAAAAAATTTTTTTTCAATATTTAAGTTAATAAAATGTTTAAAAAAGAAATTACCGAAGAAATTCATTTATTATGATATGACAATGACAATTTTTGTTCTGAAAACCATTTACACAATATTATTTATGGCTTAAGAGAAAAAAAATACCATCCAAGAAATTTGGCAGTTGTCTGCGAAAGCTTCTTAAATCATTTTTAACATTAATAATAAATTTTCTTTTATTAGTATACAATTTATGTGAACTTATTTTGGATTTATATCAAAGCAAATGATTGAAAGCTTTTCAATAAATACATATTTATTATTGACGGTTCCAAAAAAAAAAAAGAAAAAACACAATTGAGGTATTTTGATTTTCCATAGACAATCAACAATATTCTTATTTTTCTACAAGTTCTTTTTTATTCATAATTAATATTAATTCCCTATTTCGTTTGGCTTTTCCAAGAACTGGAAAGTTCGCAAAAAATTTTAAATATTAGAATCACAAAAAAAAATATCATTATCCTTTCGAAAAATTCTTTTAGGAATAATTTGTTAAAAGTTGAATGAAGTTCTACATGAAACATGAGAAATGTTTTAAAATCATTTTAAGTTTATATTTAAATATATTTGGAAATATTAAAAACGTGTGTTAAATTAGTTTTAGATCAAATATTCGATGAAAAATTTTATTAAAGCACATTTTTCCAATCTTTCCACTTTTATTTGGAAAGATCTTACAATTAAAATCAAGAAAAGACACAGAAAATCTTAAGACTTCACAGCAAACCGGGACACCCATCAGCAGAGTTCCTGCGTTATCGGTCGCCTAAGCTGACAATTAAACAGAGAAGCCGCCTTGTTTCATTGTGATTAAAACTGTTTTTTCAAATTATTACTAATTTAAGGCGTTCTTTTTTTGAATTTTCTAGCAAGAAAAAAACTGAAATTTGTAGATTTGAAACGGAGAAACGGCTGTTTCGGCCTTCAGCCTCAAGTCATTAATTTCAAAAGCCACTTTGATGTTAATTAAAGATTAATCACAGCAATTAATAACAATCTAATTTTCGTTCTTAATTAGCGCCACAAGAGTCTGTCTGCTTAAGTTAAAAGTTAAAAAGAAAACAAAAAAAAAAAAAACAAAATTTTGTGCACCGTTTTGACTGGAACTCTTCAATTAAATTATCACTTAAGTTCTATTCTTAAAATTTGTCTATTGCTTTGATTTTCCTAATGTTGACAAATTTTATTTTTAAATTTCCTTATATGATTTTTCGAATTTTATTTGTATTTTGTTTTTGTGTGATTCGATTTTGTTTTACGATTTCATATCACTTGCCTTGTCTGCCATGTGTGCGGGCTGCTGTTGATGTCGATGAAGGAGGATTTTGTGTTTCGTTGCCACGATGTGGCAAATGCTGATATTCATAATCATAATATGATGACTGTGAATCGCCTGGCTGTTGTTGCAATTGTTGCTGTTGTTGCTGCTGTTGTAATTGTAAGTTTTGTTGATTTTGATGGTGTAGTGTATTTTGCTGGGAAACACTATTTGTATTATTTAAATGTGGATGTCTGGGTGTCATTGAACCCATGGCTGTCCCACCGCCGCCACCCACTGCCCGTGTATCGTCGCGACAATCGAGTGTGGTTTCATATTCATAGGGATTCATAGTGGACGATTCTAAGGGACATTCGTCGTCGTCGGTATCAGTGCCACCGTCGTAGATGTTCTCAGCTTGACGGTATGCCGGATGATGATGATTTTGCTTTGAGAACTTAATTTTGAAGGCTTTTGCTAGCGGACTGCAATCCGCCAAAATCACACACAAGTTAAGAGAAGTTATAGGCAAAGAGTAGGAAAATTAAAAAGACCTATTTGTAGTGAAACGATTGATTCTTTTTTGTTTATTTTATAATGTAAAGAAACAGCGGGTTTTTAAAGGCTAAACTCTAGTGGGTGGATTTATATTTTGGTTTTGTCCTGTAGTTGTGGCTGTTGTTCAGCATTAAATTCCCTTAGACGGTTTTTGGTTTATTCATTATTCTTTATTCCAGTTTTTGTAGGAATTTTTTTAATTGTTTTGATTTGCAAAATTGAAGATTTGTTTTTAAAGCAAATTTTGCCAAAAAAAAAATTTCTAGTGCTGCTAAAAATTGCCTTTTTCATGTGCATTTCCTGACAACTATTCCTTTAGTGGTTTAAATTTTGCTTTTGCTTAGCGGAATTCACTTTGATTTGTTGGTGTGCGTTTGCTTAAGCCTTAACGAGCACTTAATTTAGGCCCCTCAGGTTTTGGCCATTTCTCTTTAGGCAGCTCGAAGGCCCTTTGAAATTGATTTTTTGTTGGTTGCCACTTTTGTTCTGCTTTAATTTGCGTTTCATTTCATTACATTTTCTTATTTAAAATTTCTTTTTTTCTTGAATTTTCTTTTTTTGTATTAATAATTATTTTTATTAAAAATATGACTTTTTCTTAAAATTTTTTATGGCATATTTAACATTTCGAAACTTTCCTTTCAAACACCTAAAAACAAACACTTTTTAATTAAAACTTCCTTTTAAAATAACACTTTCTTCGAATGACTTTATTTTGCTTTATGAAGATTCTCAAAAGAATTTAAGTTTTCTTGCACGTTTGATTTATGACCAGCTTTAATATGTAACGCGCGGCGTTTTATGTATTTTCTAACAGAAATTTCTTTCCTCGCATCAAAAACATACAAATTTTCCTCTGTGTGTGCGTATGTACATATGCGTGCATATAGAATTTTTCTTTTATAATGGTTTTCATTCCATCTTATTTTATATGGAGCGTGTAATGTATGAAAAAATTTGTAAATTGAAAAAAAAAACTTTTAACGGCCGCCGGTCTTGAGTTACTGGGCAAATACGATTTATAAACAGCGAGCGACGTTTTAAGACTGAATGCATGAAAGAATTTTTGTGTATCTTGAAGTTGGTGCGTACACAATGAGTACCAATTCTATAGATTCAATAATACAAGACACACACACACACACGCTCCAACTCATACGAACTCTTGGCATGAACAGGCAAACGAGCATAAACAGAAAAAAATTATGAAAATAATCGTTTTTTTCTGGTCTGCACAGCTAAAACTCTGGCCTGCGCACTGCATGTTGCCACTCAACGAAAGATTGAATCAGGCAAAAATATAAACTGTAATAATGTTCAGGATAATAACAGGAATTTAGCTTAAAACTGACTCCCTCACTTTATGAAACAAACAATAAATAAACCACTCTCTTGCTCTCTGTCCATCTCTATTACGCTCTTGCACCCTCTTCTAAGCACTAACTAACAGTCAGCCAGATAATTTTAACGAAAGTAAAAGCAAAAAAAAAATCAAACATTTTTCAAAAACATAAACAGAGAGTTTTTTCTTAAGCAACAAATCTTATTGAAAGAGCCAAAGAGCGCCAGAGAATCACTCTCACCCTTTTTCTGGCTTTCGTTAAGTTGTGCAGAGCCGAAAAGCGCATGTTTCGTTCAATGTATCTAAACCAAGTATTTTTATGAGCAAGACTTTTAGCAACATTTTCCAAATTAATTGAATTTGTATCTTTAGCTCAATCGAAGAAAAACCAAATACCGCTCACTCTGCCTCAATAGCACAGAGAAAACAAGTGCGTTTTTTTTTTGTGGTGGCTTCAACATTCTAATGCTGCAGCTCGGCTGTCTGCCGCTGCGACTGCTTTGGGAAACTGCTTGCAGCTTACAATGCATACTGAAGCGTTAATAATGTTGCCTGAAGAGACATTTGAAGGTTAAAAAGTGCGTTAACATTACAAAAGAGCTATCAGCCTCGTAGTCACAAAATAAAAAAAAAAACCCAGAAACTCCACCATCAAAATATATTAATGATATTGTGCGTTTTTTTTTCTTATTTCATCTTTTGTACCCTCCAGTTGCGTTAAATTAAATCAGGGGATTTTAATGCTGTAAAATTTCCCCTTAAATCGATTGTTGGTTGGTTTTGTTTATTTGCCACAACTTGCAGATAAGGAACATTTTGCCAGCAAACAACTTAATGTTATTAACAGCAGACAAATAGCTGTTAAATATTTTTGAATGTTTCGGTGGTGCAAAAAACTATTTTACAAAGGAAGAAGATTCTGACTGCAAATACAATTTTCGAAGGATAAAGGATTTGCTAAATTCAATGAACTGATTTACCGGTCATCATAATGCTGTCATTTTGAAAAGAAAAAATTCTCAGCGAAAGACGGTGTCATATTAACAACATTTTCTAAGAAATAATTCGCTGAGTCAACGAAATTTATTTATCTGATATCATAATATATTTTCAAACGAATAATTCTTTAAGTCATGAAAATTTTTGGCTAAAATGTTTTCATTTGATTTTGTTAGAATTTTTGTTTCAATTGATTTTGTTAGATGTTAGATTTTCGTTTGCTTTGAAATATTTCTGTTCTGGAATATTTTTTTTTAATTTTAAGAATAAATATGCAACTTTTTTAAAACTAATGTCAGTGCTTTCACTTAATAAAATTTAACCTGTTTTCTTTGCATCCGTAGTCTGATAATTATTTTCATTAACTGCTTACTGGTTATTAGCAAATAACTTTAAATTATCTTTAAAAAATCCCTTCTCTGGAATATTTTTTTTTCAAATGCATTAATACATCAAATGTTCATAAATTTTTTTTTGCTTAAATACACGAAAAAAGCTTAATATAAAATAGTTCTTTGGGAGATTTTTACAAAATGGTAAATTTTAGTAAAAATCTTCAGAAATATATATAAACATGCAAATAATTTTGCCAAAAAAGTTGAAAAGCTGTTAATTAAATATTTTCCTTTGTGGGATATATTTCTGTTCAGTGTTCAATTTTATCAAAAACAATTTTCAATAACAGTCTTTTTACTATTGAAAAGAAATTTTTGTAAAAACACTGTTTAAATATTCCAGATAATAATTTCCCTTCAGTTCAAAATTTGAAGAAAAATCTTAATAAAAATTCAAGAAGCAACTAAATTTTCAAAAAAAAAAATTATTAAAAATTTTCCCTTGATGGGATATATCAAGGGATAATTTCCCATTAAGGGAAATTTTTTCAAAATTCAAAATTTGAACAAAAATCTTTATAAAAATTTAAGATGCAACTAAATTTTTATAAAAAAAAATTATTAAAAAATTTCCCTTGATGGGATATATCAAGGGTAAATTTCCCATTAAGGGAAATTTATTCCAAATTCAAAATTTGAACAAAAATCTTTATAAATATTTAAGATGCAACTAAATTTTCTAAAAAACAAATTTATTAAAAAATTTCCCTTGATGGGATTTTTCTATGCAGTGTTTAATTTCATTGCCATTAATTGTCTTATTACAATAAGAGAAATATTTAAGGTAAAATGATGCAAAAACGTTTGCGAAAAAAATAGGGTAAATTTTTTAGGGAGCTGTTTCTGTTAGAAACTGAGCACTTAAAAAAAACTTTTTTCAAAACAGTTTAATAGAAGCAATTATGAAAAATATTGGGGTATGGAAAATTTTCATTTGGAATTTTTTTTTTTGTGTGTTTTAATAAAAACATTTTGTATTTGCTTGTAAGGAAAATTTTTAAAAATATTACAATATTTAGCAGTACAAAAAATTCCTTTAACGAGCAAATTTTTATTTTATTGTATGTTTTATATTGAAACCTTTTAAAACAGGTGTTTTTTTATTTCAAAGTAAGTCAAAATATATATATCCCTGACAGGATAAGTTTCATTTGTGTGTTTTTCTTTATTTAGATTTGGATTTGCTTAAAAGTGACTTTTTTATATTTATATTGTTTTTATTTATTCTGCATTATTTTCTTGGCGATCAAATATTTGGTAAACAATTATAAAAACAAAGTTCTTTCAATTGCATTATTTATTGCCGCATCGCTTTTGCTAAGGCCTCTCAAAAAAAAAAAAAATAAAGAAAAAAGAATAAATCCAGGTCAGTATTTTAACAACGACCACGTTTTTCTTCTTAAATTATTGTTCAATTTGATTAAACAAAATTTGTTATTTTAGAGAACACTCTGGCTAACAAGATGTCAAAAACAAATACAAATAGAAAATTTCCACAAAATTAATTTAATTTGTTTGGAAAATTATTCTATTTGTTCTTTTTTTCTGCTGCTTTCTAATAAAATATTTATAAAATAAATTTATTTAGGAGTGGCGTCTAATCTAAGTATGTATGTATGTTGGCTGTTCTTATCAGGACAAACAATATTTTACATACATACAAACGTTTATACATGAATAAGTACATATTTGTTGCGCACAAATGTACGTTGGACAAACATGCTGTGCGGCAAAATATTCAAACGTAATATAAGTATTCAACACTGAAAGCAATTCACCTGCTGCATTATGACGACCTAAAGGTTGCCGGTGGCCGTTGTGTGTCAAAGGTGGCCCACATTTATTTATTTCAATTAAAAAAAAAAAAAACATTGTGGTTCATTTGGCATTTGCTTGTTTGTGTCTTTTTTGGTGCTGTTGTTGTTTTTCTTATCATTTCAATTAACAATTAGTTCAAAATTAACCGCATAAATACACGTGTCCTGGGCAAACCATAAGAGGTCTTTTCAACTATTACGATTACCTGCAGGTATAAAAATTGTAGAGGGCTGGAAAACACGAAAAAGAAAACCCTCCAACATCGCCTTCGTCATTTAGTTGTTTTTCTAATTAGCGGCACAGGCCGCTTGAACACTCATTTAAAGTCAGTTTTGTAGCATATTAAAGTTAATAGCCAAATGGGTCATTTGTTTGTTTAAAAAAATATACCTAAACTGCTTTTTATTTTATTGGACTAATTAGTAGTTGTGTGATCAAGGATAAGATTTTAAGGTCTCCTCACCAGCCATCATAATTATCAATCAAATTTATTGATTAAGACAAATCAATTGTTATTTCCGCTTAAAGGACAGCATTAGTCATTTAGCTGGATTTTCACATCCGTTAAATAACTCTCAAACAGAGTCACCGACAAATGGAAATCTAACACGAAAATATTTCAAAGCTTTAAAACCCACTCTGAAATAGAAAACCAAAATTTGGAAAAAAGCCATTCACAAAAAAAAATGGGTGACAATAACTGAAATTTCATATTTAAAATGAAACTTTAAAAGTGACGGCAAGAAAAAAATAAGAGCAAATACTCAACACTTTGCCACATACACAGGACGAAATTCGTCAGAAGTAGAAAACAAACTGGACGCAATGACACTTCGATGAAACTTGAATCAACAGGACACCGAAGTGTGTCAATGAATACCGGTAGCAAACAATCATTTTGTGCTGCAAACTTTTTTGCCTCTTTAATTTTTCATATGAATTAACAAAAAGCAACAAGAAAGCCCCAAAAACAGGGAAGAGAAAATTAAAGTTTTTTCTCCTTTTTTTGTTGTTTTCGTTTGTTTTTTTCCAAACCACACAAAACTGACCAAAATTGACAACAACAACAATCAAGACAATAGGAAGACATATGGGTACCCGGTATTTCTGAAACAGTTTTTAATATCGTCTAATTTTCTACAAATAAAAACGACATTTAACACAAGAAAATATCGATTGACATACAAATTGCAATTATTCATTTCTGTAAGTTTAACAGCTCTCTTTTAATGAATTGCGAGTTTATTTGTGTTGGCTGATGGCGAAAAAAGACGTTTGAATAAAAGTTTATATATGAAAAATTAAAGTAAATGAAATAAATAATTGCAAATTTTGGTTTTGCACAAAAAAATGCTTTAATTTATTTTATTATTAAAATATAAAAAATATAGAATATATTTTTTGTTTTATATATATAAAATATATAAAATATCTTTCTTAATGAGTCTTAAAAGCCTTTAAAAAATATTTTTAAACATTCAACTTTATATATTTATTGCCATAGGAGTTAAGAGAAGTAACAGATCATCAACGAAATGTCGGCTTTTAAAGACAAATATACACAGGATAAATAGTATAATTTATTATATTTGAATTAAATATTGTTGCTATAGTTATTAAAGAGAAACCTTTTACCAACAATGAATTTATCATAGAAAAGTTTTAATGAACACAAAATTTTAAATGGAAACTATTCTAAGTGAAAGTTTATCTAAAGGGAAAATTATTTTACTAAATACTCTCTTTGTCATGCCTAATTTTTAATAATTTTTATTTAATATGTTTTGTATAGAAAATTGTTAATAACGACAAAACTTTCTACAAGACAAAAATATTGCAATAACCACAAATTCTCAATAGATAATTCTTCATAACGAACAATTTTCCATAAACAATTTTCTATTAGAATAAAATTTCTCTACAGACAACAGAACTAAATGAAATGAAATGAAACACTAAACAGAAAATGTTTAATAACAATTAAAAAAAATTTTATAATGACAAATTTTAAAACTGAAAAATTTATAAAAAAATGTTTATTAAAAAGTTGTTAATAACGACAAACTTTCTACAAGAAAAAAAAATATTTTATTTAAGACAAATTTGCCGCAGACAATTCTTAATGAATTAAATTACAATTAATTTTCTCTAGAAACAGTAAAAGAAAATTTTTAATAATAATTTTCATAAAAAATGCTTAGACACGGGAAAATAGACGAAAAAAATTCTATAACAACAAATTTTCAATTAAAAACGAAAAAAAAATGTTTAAAACCGAGAGAAGTTTTCTACGAAAAATTTTAAAGAACAACAAATTTTATTTAGTATATTTTTAATATCAAAAATTTTCTATCAAAGCTGCCAAATTTTCCTGGAACATATTCACAAGCTACAAATTGTCTTAAGAAAATTTTTATTATATCTTAAAACTGAGAAGTTTTCTACATAAAGTTTTTAATAATGAAAATTTCTCTGTAGAATATTTTTAATATAAAAAATTTTCTATAAAAAACTGTTTAATGGCGCCAAATTTTCCAAGGAAAATTTTAAACAGCTACCAATTTTCTATATAACGTATTTATTATTTTTATAGGAAATTTTTAAAAGCGAGCAATATTTTAAGGAAAATTTTTGCATTGAAAAGTAGGTTGCATTAGCGGCTATTGCGACCATATGTTCGCCTTACAACTGCGGGGCAGGCATGTACGACCAAACGCACACACACACACTCTCTCTCTCTCTCACACACTCACACATAATCATTTAAAGCAATAATCAACTATAATACAACACAGAATTGAGCACTGTGTGCAGTCTTTGTCGCACGTAGAATCTTCCAGTGTTGCACTGCAAGCTTCAGTCTCTTTGTTTTGCCGTTTGTGTGTCCGTTGGGTTGCTTTGCCTTGCTGCAACCTTTTGGCAAACACCTGTAGTAATATTTAAGTTAAAATGCAACAGCAGGACATCAGGGCACATTGAAGAATGTACCCTGATGTTATTTGAGCTGTAAAAATAATTATGTTTTTCAGTTGCTGTCCGAATGTCCTGTATGAAATTCTGTTTAAAGCTTTTCTTTCCATATTTCAATTTTAATAAAAATTTGTTAACATCAAGCAAAAACAAGAAAAAAAACATTTATAAAAAAAATGTGGAGCATGAAATAAAAGGTTTTTTCTTTTGTTCTAAAAAATCAAGAAAGAAAAAATATTTATCATTTTTAAAAGCAATAATAACTTTTTTAAATCAATAAAGTTGCTTGAAGTTTGTTGGTCATTCTTTGGCGAACCATCAACAAATTTAAGAAAAAAACAGGAATTTTATTTATGAAATTTGATCAATATCGGAGGTAAACAAACATACTTACATACATATGTGTGTACATACATGTTGCATGCAACACAGTTTTTTCCCTTTGCTAAAAAAATAGACGAGTTTTATTTGTTCACGAGAAGACCTTAATTAAAGTTTTTCAAAGATTAACAAATGTTTTTAAAGCGAAGCCGTAATACTTGCAATGCCATGTTAGAAACAGCAGGAGATATTTCAGAAGATAATTTTTTTTCAATTTCCCGTTGTGTTAAAGAACAAAACAAAATTTAAAGGAAGGAAGTCTAATAGAATAACTTTTATAACAAACATTGAAAAAGAGACATTTTTTTGAATAAATTTTCTGGTAATTCCTTAGAGTTAAAAATTTATTTAGTACCAAAATGTATGGCACTGAAAATTTTAAAATTAAAATTTAACAATAGAATATATTTAGTAGATATTAAAATGTTTTAATAAAAAATTTTAATACTAAAAATTTTCTTTGGCAAACATTTTGTACTAAAATTACCAATTTTAAAATTTTTATGTACTAAATTTTTCTCATCAAAATATTTTTCTTTTCAAATTTTTCTATCAAAAATAATTTTTATATGGGAAAAATTTTTTTCTAAATTTTTAGTACTCAAAAAAGTTCATGAAAAAAAAAAACGTTATTACGACAGTTTCGTTTTCAAGTCTTTTTGTAAAGAGTGTATGTAAAATTTTAATGAAATTTTAGTATTTAATTGTTAAATTTGTTAGCACTTGAATTTTTATACACAAATGTTGGGTGCTAAACATTTTTCTTTACTTTATTTTTTATACTAAAATTATGCTGTTGGAAATTTTTATTGCACAAAAGGTTAAGTCAAGAGAATTTTTGTTACTAGAATTTTTTGTTTCACACTTTTCGACCGAAAATGTTTTTTTTTCGCGAAATACATTAAGCTTTTTGTAAAACATTTTAACTTGATTTTTTATTTAAAATTTTTAGTACTAAAGTTTTTTCTCAGAAAATTCTAGTACTACATACCTTTTACAGAAAATCTCAATCGTTAATATCATTCCTTAGAGTTTTTGTAGTATTAAAATTTTTTGTTAGACATATTTTTAGTACATACCAATTTTTGTATGTATTAATAGTTTTAAGTATTAACAACATTTGAAAAACATTTTTAGTACAACATTTTTCTATTTTTAACTCTTTTATAGCAAGTTTTTAGCTTTTAGTACAAACAAATTTTGTGTAAAATATTTTAGTATGTGAATTTTTTTGCAATTTTTTTTATTTAAATAATTGTTTTATTTTAATTCTTTTTAACTTTTTAGCTAAAATTACTAAACATTTGTATTAGAAAGAGTTTCTAGTACCAATTTTTCCAGTTTTGTGTTTCTTAGTTTTCTTGTTTTTCCAACGAAGATGAGTTTTGCACAAATTTTCCCGCCAATCTTTTTTATTATCACTTTTATAACTATGGAAATGTGACTGCCTTTCAAAAAGAAATATTTTTGGTCATTGAGGTTGTTCACAACTTTCAGCAAATTTTTAGGTCATTTAAGGTTCACTTAATAAGTTAGAAAATCACTGACACTGAGTTTATATGGCCTACATATTTATATATTTTGATGTGTGTGTCCCGATTTTGTAAACGGAGATGCAACAAAATCAATGGCATCTTAAAAATATAATTTGAAGATATTTTTTTTATTTTAAATTAAAATCCTACATTCCCAGAGTTTCAACTAGAACTTTTTCTGAATAATGAAACACTTTTGAAACATGTTACTTGATCTCAGAAAGAAATTTTGGCACATGTAGCCAGGATGTTGCAATAGCAACTGTTATTGCGGCAACAACAACAACAACTTCGCTTCTACTGACTACAACAATAATAAGTCAACTGCTTAAGACAACAATTAAAGCGGCCATATATGATGATTTAAGTGTCTTTTTTGTTCTTTTGAGTTGCATAAAATCGATAACTGGGACGAAACATCCCAGCGCGCATTTGCTGCAGAAGGAGCCCTTCGTTTTCTAGTTAAAAAAAAAACAGATTTATTCGATTAGATTTATGTTGCTGAATATGGCAGTGTTGGTGTTGATTAGAAGTAGACAAGCTTCAATTTAGGTTAATCCATGAAATTTATGACTAAATAAAGCAAAACTTTGGCTTCAGTCCAGTGTAAGATTTCGTACAGCAGTTGGCCTGTTTCGCTCAAATGAATTGCAACAAATGCCTAAAAACTTTAAAACAGGTTGCAGCCTTTCAACATCAAACTCAATTTACTAAATTTCTAATACAATTTTGCCTTAAAGTTGTTCGTATAAAAAC
This sequence comes from Epicampocera succincta, assembly GCA_932526305.1. Classification (NCBI taxonomy): domain Eukaryota; kingdom Metazoa; phylum Arthropoda; class Insecta; order Diptera; family Tachinidae; genus Epicampocera; species Epicampocera succincta. The sequence goes on along the minus strand of OW052035.1, from coordinate 9,167,319 downwards.
GTCACTTCTTTTTTTTTTTTTTTTTTTGGCTGCAACATGAACTATTTTCCTATTCTTTACAACTCTGTCAATTGCTTTTATGCCATTTTATGACTAAAGTTCAACCCTTAACTAGCGGCAGACATTTATGGCATTGCATTCGACTTCGTTTGCATTCGACGCTAATATTGCATACGATTTTGACAATTCTGACAATTGCCAGTGCAAAATATACTAGTACGAACAGAAGAAAGAAACAAAAACTGAACTGAACTGAATGCTTAAATAAAGTTAAAAATGTTAATAGGAGTTGCTGGTTAAGCGTCCGTTGCCAATGAAGCAAATGAGCAATCGTTGAAAGGTGATGGGTACTTCAATGGTTCGGCAACATTCAACCGAAATTCTACCGTTGGCATCGCTACATCCACAAACAAGTCCTGTTGGCTAGACTTAATGGACTGGCGAGTGTAGGGGACTTTGTTTATTTTCGTTTTGTGTAAATGTGAGCCGGTAGCAAAAATAAAGGCAAGTAGCTGGCAAGTCACTGGAAATCTTTTAAAGAGATAATCTCCAAATGATTGTTTTGATCGGCCTTTTTAATGCTCGCATGCAAATAAAAAACAAACAAAAACCTATTCTCAAATATTGTTGCGGCAACACTATTATGTTTGCTCTGACATTGTGTATTATTGTTACAAACATATTATATTTTTTTTACAATAACTTTATTGTAAATAGCTGTAACAATTGATATATGATGGAACTGAAATAATAATATGGTGCCAAATATAGTTTGGTTTGGTTTGCTTATATTATTGTAAAGGTCGTTGACAATTAATAAGTTTAACCACATGGATAAAACTTACACACGCACTATATTTGGAGAAATATTCTTATGTATATGATTGAAGTGACAATATTCTAGGAGTAACGATGGATGTACTTTTGATCTTGAATAAACTCGTTTTGCTTGAAAAAACTATTTCAAGAAAACATTATAAAAAGTTTTTTCTTTTGTGAACATTTTTCGTTAAAGAATTTCGAAGGGAATGATCATCTCTAACATACACAATTACAGACTCTGCACTGAAAAGGAAGAGTCAATAGAACACTCTATTAGCAACTGCGTGTGACACTAAGATACGGGCGAATACTTCGTGCCTGGATACTTGTACCCAGCTTGAAGGAGTTGGTTTCATGCCTTGACATATTAAGTCCTAGAAGGGGACAGGCAGAATAATAGATTAGTGAGGAGAAGGCTCGTTTATTCATGCAAGCTGACAGCATGCTACTGGCCCATTTACATTGTCACGTCACGTAAAGTATTTAAAAGATTTCAAGTTATTTGGTACTAGATTTTTCCAAGTGACGCTGCTGCGGGTTTCTTCCAATTAAAGTAAAAATACCAAGCTGTGCAAGAAAAAAATGACGTGACGTGACGTGACAAAAGTAGTTATTTTATTTCAATCGGATTGGATTTTTTTCCTTTTTGCTCTGGGCTATTAATAGTGGTCTGGTTAAACAACAATGTTTGTATTTTCAATTATTGTCACGTCACTTAAAACCTCTTTTACTTAAAAAGCACTTTACATGAATTTGCTGCCACGGCAGAGCTTCTATGAAATATTTTTATTCCATTGATGCAAGCACTCTCCTGCCCGATCTTCGAAAATACAACAGACTAATCCAAGTTTAGATTGAAAGTTTTAAGGTGTAGGACCGCCTTTAAGGCCTTTGCTTAAATTGGCTAAATTATAGACGATTGTAGCCTGCCCCAGAATTCGTTTTCAACTTTTAATGCCATCAAACTCAAAATTGCTATTTATTTGCAAAAATTTGTTGGCAAAAGGCTTCAAATAACTAACAGTTTTTCTTTGGCTGTTTTTCTTTTGTCTTCTCTTGTTGCTTTATTTTAATGCTCCGCCAACATGACAATGATGTCTATCTGGGTGCGTGTGTGTGTGTGTGCGTTCATAAATGCTTAAATGCAGCCAAAAACGAAAACACACACGCCAACATATGCATTAAAATGCATAAAGCCCACAACATTTTAACGTTCCGTGTTTTTTTTTTTTGCTTTTGTTCTATTTGGCCTTTCGTTGAAGCGTTTGTGCCTCAACTTTTTCATCTTTAGGAGGTTACCGGCTTGGACGCTTGTGTAATATTTCGTAATAAATGTCTACATGTTCCAGCATACAAACGGTTTTGGATTTAGTGCTCTGCTCGAGTGGTAAGTGTCACTTTAATGTTGTCGGTGGTGACAACTTTGGGTTTAGTGTTTAACGACAACATGACATACAAAATTTTAGTTGTTATATGTATAATACACAAGATGAACAGGAACGTTACTTGTGAGGGATGTATATTTTTTTTTAAGCGCTGCTGAGTTTTGTGAATCATATTTTATAGTTTTTTTTTTGATTTATAAAAAAGTTTTTACAAAACCCTTTTTTCAAAGCCTGGCTGTGTTATAGAAGCATCATCGCCAGGGCATATTAAACATTGCTAAAATGTAAAGGGTTTTCCATTAAGAACGAGCAGATGTTGAAGCGAAATAACACAAGTTATATATGGGAGGCGGCAGCAAAGTTCGTTTTTAGTTTAAGGACTTATGGACGCCACAATGCGTTCTATACATTATAAATGGCTCAAATGTGTGCCTACAGATTCTTATGGTGGCATAAGGACTCCGCCGTATAGGCCCGGCTGCATTTGAGCCACGGCCTCGACTTTATTGACTTTAAGGTAAAGGGTTGCAAGACATTACGTCACATTTCATTATTTATAGAATATAACATCGTGCAATTGTGCACCTGCTGCTTCTGACGGTGTCGTTTTCCATGACTCGCTGACACAAACACTGCTGAGTGTGAGCCATGGCCTCATCTATATTGTGTTCGAAGCTTATTTTAGGACATCCTAAAACAGTCAAATCACTCAGTTTGGCGAGAGATATCTATAGCCTCAAATTGTTCATGCGGAAAGTGCTGGAGCCACATATCCTCTAAGTCCACAACTTTCAACTGGGGCTAAAGAAGAAATTAATGTCACAATTCTGTAACGCTCAGGCTTGACGGTGACGGCCTTATGAATGGCGTTTTTGAAAAAATATTAATCAATTATGACGCTGGGGCAAATTCCGCACCAAAAAGTTATCGTCCCTTATATGACAGTTTTGTTTTGTCTGTCATTCAAAATATGAGCCTCGTCTCCGTTTATGATGCTTCGGCTAAAATTAAGGTCCTGTTCCTTCACTTTTACTGTCTGGACGTGATGCCCAACCATGCAGCTTTATCATCAGTGAGGGGCTAATAAACCACACAGAGGATATAGACGCCATCGAAACGGTCAAAGGTCGCCAACATCTACCAGCCGCCAATTGAAAACCTCTTGACAAGACAAGCACCTCCCTAGAATTTGCTGACACGTTGGAGGCTCAATGAAATTTTTCTTTTTCCTTTGCTACTCCGCTTAGTTTGGGCACTCACCAAAAACTCGAGCCAAATGCAGCAGCAAATCGAAAAAAAAACATACAAAAATATCTGCACACACACACACACACACACACACACACACACACACACACACACACACACATACATACCGTTTCACAGAAGTTGATGATCACGTTTCAATGCTGTCATGCAAATGAAGCGTTAAGCATCGAAAGGTGTTGAAATATACAAAATTCTAAATATTCCTACAGCTACAAGTTTATGTATAGAAATACACACACACCCACACGCACACACAGCCACACGCACCTCTAAGCGAACATTCACAATAAATGTTCTTCTGTACTCAACAATACACACACACACATACACACATACATACAGACATACATACATGTGTACATAATTTTGTTCATATGCCATTTGGCGACGAAGAAAAAAACCCAAGTACACACACACACACACAGACTCAAATTTCGTTACGATTTTTGTCACTTCTCTGGCATCTGCATAATTTTATTCCTATTTGGGTGGCAAAAATTCAAAAATTTACACTTAAATGTCTGTCGATGCAAGACTTTTGGGGCGCGTGTGTCTGTTCCCTCCATGTGTGTTCCCACATGTGTGTGTGTCATTGTGTTTATGAGGTGTTTGAAGGCTTTATGTTTATCTGCTGTTCTGTTTGTTGGCGCTGACAATTTCCAACATATTGTCACTTTAGTACCATTATAGCCAGAATATACACAATCATTTCAACTGCAACATACATACATACGTATATACATATTTTAAATTATACGAATGTGCTGCAATTGCAAACCTCTAAACATCTATCAATTTATCTGCGAAAGCATTCATATGCCAGGATGCAGACAAAAGTATGCATTTTTGTGAAGTGTTAGGAGGAGACACGCTACCCAAAGAAATCGTAGTACTTCAATATAGTTGGCCTATTGTAGACTTTTCTTTATATTCTAATTGCGTAAATCCTGCGTGACAAGTGGCTTATCTTAATTTAGCGTTATTTTGACAAATATGACAAACAGAAGGAATCACAACTTTTGTGGTATAAAGAAAATCTCGCTGGGGAACAAACTGGAATAGTATCCTTTCCGGGCTATAGAGGAAGAGTTATTCCGTTGACAAGGCAATCAAAACTCTCTCTCTCTCTATCTCTCTCTTTTTCTCTTCAATAAAGCTGCAATTCCCACAAATCAAGTGGATCATGTTGCATCTAGGATGTCTTAGAAGACATGTTACTGGTCATGGTTGGTAGTTCTGGTCTTGCCGGGCTGTATTTTAAACTTAAAAGCGCAGTAAAGAACGTTGGTAGATACTGAAGGATTTTGCTACGCTCCTTGATGTAAACGTCTTCGAAGTGCCACAGATTTTTGTTCCGGCGAGTTGTTTAAGGATTGATGTTCGAGCTGCCAACTGTTGAAGGAACATGTGGGAAATTACTGGCAGAAGAGTGTCGAAAACTTCACACACAAGAAGATGCCACTTATGGCAGGGAGAGGTGGTGAACCGTTGACAAGTTTAGCAAGTGGAGTTGCCCCACCTTCACCTTAGTCCTTATTGGTCAATTTCTTGATTTGTATTACGAAAATCTCCGTTTTATGCAAAGCAGCTGTTAAAAAAAAAGATTCTGGAGGAATATCGAACTTTCTGACATATTTTAAGGCTCCCCCTGTTCATAAAATGCACTGAGAATTATGGTCTAGTCGGCGCTGTTGTCCCAGTTGCGATGAAATTTTGCCGAAAACTTGTCTTAATCAACTCTTTAGTCATATGCAAGATATGATTGTGCAATCACGGAACGTTGATTGAGCAAAAATAGAGTTCATTCCTAATAAGAAGGCCGGGAAACGTGTGTTATTGAATCCAAACTAGACAAGAAAGGTTTTTAAGCAAAATCAAAGAGTCCTCCTTAGCTTCGTAGGGAGAAATTTAACAAACTTTTGCAGGGCTTCAAAAGGCGTCGCCTGTTTTTTCTTTAATATCATCAAAAGGAAATCATTTTAAAAGTCTTAAAGCTTTTGTAAAGGCTTGAAAGGTAATATTCACTTTAATCGGGCTACATGGCTCCAGAGAAAATGAAAACCTGAGGCATTGAAAGAATCTAGAAAACTTCTGATAGAGTTTGTGGACTCTTAATGAGAAGGATAACAAAACAGTGTTAAAATTTTTGAATAAAATGAAATGAAAGCCCGACTCTTTCTTTCAGCTTCTCTGGGTGAAACTTGTTGACACTTGAAAAAGACAACTTCGACTGCTTTTTTTTGTTGTGGATTTGGTTCTTCAATAGATTAGGCCATAATGTTAGATGAAGTCTATCTATATCGGTGCTCTTCCAGTATATTTTCCTGCACCTTTCTGTCAGCGTGCGGGTGCATGTGTGTGGGTGAGCCTCACAAAACAAGTCTTGTTTTCTTACTGCTTTGCGTTTAATATTAAGCTGTTGCCACCGCCATCAACATGCCTCCTCTGCGTATGTGTCTCCACGTCTTGTGGTAAACGATTTTATTTAAAACTACATTTCAAAAACGGCAAAAACAAGGAATCTCTACTTTCAAACGTATAACATGTCGTTGGCGTTTATTTTTTCTTTTATTATTTCTTTCTTTTCCATCACTTATATGTACGTTTTGCCTGCATTGGCGTGTTTGGTAATTGCACTGTTGACAACATCAGTGGTTTACTTCGTTGACAGAAACTTTTCTTCTTAAATGGTCTAAAGGTTGTTAATAGAAATAATAAAATTATTGTAGGAGTTTAAGTGACTCATGGAGTTTGTACAAGTTGTAACGGCGAACCCAACAGAAGAAACTAATTAAATGAGTTGATAGGAAACTTCAAACGAGTTTTATGTGCGTTTTAAAAAATAAAATCAAGGAACGAAACTTTCGGGCATAACAAGGGTTAAGGAGAGCGTTTACGAAAGCGGAACAGACATAACTGGTAGTTCGTATGTCCGAAGAGGGCAAACAAATTTGCTGTCAGCCATTTAAGAGTGGAGATATGGAACAGTTAATTGGACCATAACAACAGCCTGGTCTCTACAAAATGTGAGTTTGGGTTTCAAGGAACTTTGAAAGATATACAGATAAATCTTTTACAACTGGATACGCGAGTTTTATGAAACACACACTTGCTGCGATTTTCTTGAAAGCAGTTAATTCTTAAAACAAAAACATTTTGTTTTAAATTATTTATAATAAATTTTTTTCACCGATTTTCTTTTCCATTTCAGCTACAATTAAATAATGGGTTATTCAACTATTTTTTTTTTTGTGCATTTTGTTCGTTTTTTTCTTACGCTTCAACTGTCAGATGTCAAGTAACCCAAAAATACCACAACGCCCACAAAATTGTTTGAAACATTTGGTGACACTAACGAGTTTCAATTTGTTTTAACGCACTCACTCACACAAATGCACTCATGCACACACGCACACACACACACATCCACATGTACGTGTGTATGTGTGTACATCTAAATGCAATGAAATTTCTACTTCAGCTGCACAACATGAACGAGAGAGGAATACAGCAACTTCAAATGTATTTGTATTTTGCCTTTTTTAGTTGTTGTTGTTGTTATTGTTGTTGTTTGTTTTGTTGTATGGGGAACATACACTTCATGCATTCGTGTAGCAAAAACCAAAACAAGAATTTTAGTTGGAAAATACTTAAATAAAATTTAAATGAATGCAAACGTATGCATGTTTAATCAAAATATACAAAAGTACCAGTAACTAGATAAACATACTCGGTACGTACTCATGTATGCAGGCACTCTTCTGTATCTATGTATATGTGTGTGTGTGTGTGCGTGTGTGGGTATGTGCCTAATGTAAGTTTTACATACATTAAAGAACAAGATATGTACCATGTATTTAGAAAATATAAGCGTACATCTGCATATACTACATGCATACACACACATACATATATGCATATGCCAGTATTATATACATACATGTGTATGTAAAACTAAAGAGTTTCTTGGGTACTTGAATGAAAAGTAAGTAGAAAGAAGAAGAAGAAAAAACAACAAACAGAAAACGTTTGTTGTTGAACATTTTTGTTTAGAAATATGAATGAATAAATTTCATAACACAAAATGCTTCTACACAATTTAGATATTTTTCCAGTTATATGCCTGAAAAACAATTGTAATTGTATGTCTTGGTTACGTGAATTATGAAGATGTGCCAGCAGATGCCAAAGTGGTTAAAGGTGTGTTGTGGTTGCTTTTAAAACGGAAGCAAAACCTTCGATAAACTGATTCAAATAAAAATATATATAACAAACAAATAATTTATATTGATTAAGATTTAAGGTAATAACTTTTTAATCAATTAATTTTTTAATCGATTATTTTAATCGAATAATTTTTTTAATCGATTAATTTTTGAATCGATTAATTTTTAAATTGCTTAATATTTTAATTATTAATAATTGAAATGAATAATATTTAAATAAAATAATTTTTTAATCGATTAGTTTTTAAATAAATTTAAAATTTTGTTTATATTATTAGTTCCATAACATACAACTGAATATAGATATTTTTCATATGACTTTTTAAATTATTTATTTGTAATCGTTTAACAGAAATTTGTACTCAAAATTTTTTTAATCGATTAATTTTTAAGAAGATTTTAAGCGTAACATACGAATAAACAATATTTATTCGAATAAAATGCAGAACTACCCACATATTTATTTGTAATCGGTTAAAAAGAGTTTTTTTTTTAGCATAAATAAGTTTTTGGGCAAATAAAACATTTTAACATCGAATAATATTTTTTAAAGATTAAATTTTAAAAATCACTTTTAACCAAAAACCAATTGGCCAACACAAACTTAAAGAAAATAATTTCTTTGCTAAATATTTTACAAATTAAAACAAACTTTTTTATTAGCATAAGTTTTTTAATCGAATATTTTTTTAATCTAAAAAATGTGTTATCCAATAGTATAAAATTAAAGTATATCTGCTTTAATCTATTTGTTATTAATTAACTTGTTCTATTTTTTACATAAATAACTTCGAATTTACACCCATTCATTTAAATAGGTTTTGTTGCAAATAATCGATTAATCGAATGTAAGAAGAATTTGCCAACTGAATTGTAAGCAAAAATTACTCAAAAAAGTAGTTTATTTAGGCTTCCATATTCAAATATCTTATCTTAGCATATAATCGCTTAATCGAATAATATTTAAACATACATTTTTTAGATCGAATAATATTTTTATTCAACCATTTTTTATTCCGAATACTATAATAAATTTGAGTAACCAACTTTTAAAGTAAAAGTCATTTATAAATCATTTGTGATCGAATAAAATGTGTTGAAACAATTTTCTTATTAAAAATTCAAAAACTTTTCAAAAGAAAATTTATTTTGTCATGTATTTGGAGTGTCCTTTTAGTTATGCAACCCCCCTTCCTACTCCTTTGAATTATAAAACGACCCATTTTGCAGCGATTGTCAGACATCTGAAAGCCTATAGGCAGACACAGAATAAAAGAAATATACAAAAGAATTTCAGCAAATTTTGCATTGCGTGAGGCCATCGGCAGTTAAATGATCACTTGAACGCAAACATTTTCAGCTGCTGAATGTTTAATCTACTCGTATTTGCGATTTGCGATTTGCGCTGTCGGTAATTGTCTCTCCGTAAATGCGTTTTTGGTTACAGAAAACCCAAACAATTTTCAAAGGTGTTGTGCGTTGCTACATCCAGTGCTTTCGAGCTGTTGCTGTTCAAAGTCGTTGGCATTTTAAGTGGCGCACAACAAACAGTTTACAATGCATGTTGTGACATGAATATGCATGCTTGTGCTTGCACGTTCGTCTTTCGCTGGGTTTTTGCCAGCGTAAAGCAAGAAACTTCTTCTATTTCATTTAACTAACTCTGTTACTGTGACATCTTTATAATGCAATAATGGTAATAATGACAAAAGTTGCGTAGTAAATTAAAGGGTGTATGAAAAAAATATATATATTACAATTTTCAATAAACAATTTTCTTTTCTACGGAAAATTTGTTTTTTTTAGCGTATTAACGGCTTTTATTTTATTCAATTAACTTAATTTATAATATAGTTTCTGCGTTTAAGAAGCAAGACAAATCATTGATGCAGCACCCTGTATATTAACGCAATATGTTTGCCAACGAAATGCTACTACAGGTGCAGCTGATGTTTGCGTTAGTGGGTGCTGTATCCACGGCTGTTGTTGATGATGATTTTATTAACAAACAGTTTCGTATTCATATTTAACCTTTTCCAAATTATTTACCCCTCATCAATCATCAAAAACGGGTTCTTATTCAACTTGCATTTCATTAAATTTTCAAAGTACTCTACTTTCAGAGTTTCCAAATGTTCAAAGGAGCATAAGAGCAACGCAAAAAGAGTTGGGCGTTTCAGAATTACTTGTAGGGGTATTCCTCCCAAAGCGTGTCAATACTCTACAAAAATGCGAAGAGACAGTGAGAGAGCCGGGAAAACATCTGTTTTATTTATAAAAATAAGTAAAATCCGTATTCGGACCAAAAATTTTCTAATGGCGAGCATTTTAAATTTCTAAAGAGAATTATAGTGACGACCGGATATCAAGCTGGCCAGTGGCTTATATACTTTTTTCTCCTCTGCCAGGGGAGATAAGTGTTATTCAGTAACAGAAATTTTATGAATAGTATTTGAATCATCTTATATTGAATATTATTAATATTTCACTTTGTCTGGAAAATGACAAAAAAAAAGAAAGCAAAATAGGGAAAATTTATCAATTCAGGCCAGGGAAAAGACAACACATTATGCAAAATATCTTTACTGGCTTCTAAGACGACTTGAGCTCTGCTTAATATTTTGCTTGGCCCCAGAGAAGATAAAAAAATAATGAAAAATATCATGTCTTCACCTTCACTTTGCCAGGGGAGACACAAAAATTATAAAAAAAAACTTTATCTTTTTTAACTTTTGCTATATAAAGACTTAAGGGATTTTATATGTCAAAAAAACTGAAATTATTTTACTACTGCCAGAGGAAAGACAGAAATATTTTTGTGTTTTAAAATCCATCACAAAGCAAAACATGCTGAACTTCTTTTCTTGGCACCATCAGGCCCAAAACACTGTTTAATGTATTGATCTTGTCTTATGCCAGAGTAGAGAAGCTTAAGCTCTTCATTTAATTTTTTTCAATTTCTGCTTATCAAAATGGTAGGGTATTATTACTCTCCACTGCACTTGTTACCTCACCCACCTGTCATTCAATTATGAGTTTTTGGTTTTGTCATCGGTTACTTTTTACTAAGTTTTACAATTTGTTAATGCCTCGTTTAAGTTTCAGAATGTGTCATACGCGGCAGTTAAGTGTTATGAAATAATGAACAGCATCCAAACAATTTCCTTATATTTCGAAACTATTCTACTGCCTGCATTTCTGGTTTCCTTTCGCCCTTCTTTCCCCTAAATTTAATATGATGTTGAGACGTTGAATGGGAAAACGCGCATATGACATATGCCTCGTAATTCGATTAGCACCTTGTCTGGCATACACCTACTTTATTACAAAAACCGCGCTATTCCAACGCACAGAATTGCATATGACAACTAAGTTGGTTGGTGTAAAGAGCAAGGGATTCTTAAACTTTCTGCCAAACAAGTTCGTAACAGATTCTTAGAAAATCTCTTCAGAAAAATTATCATGAAATCAAATAATTACAAGAGAAAATTGGGTTTTCCGATCCTTGATGGCCGGACATCACTTTAGGCTTTAGTTTGGGAACCCATGGCTTCGGGTAGCTATTTGCGTGCTACAGGTATGTAGGTGTGTGGTTTTTTTTTCGCAATAAAGAACACGACAGTCCTCCTTCATTTTATTTTCTGACACTTAATTGGTTATTGTTTCATTTCCCTGCTGACGTTGTGCGACAAGTTTGTTGTACTGATAATTTGGCGGATGCAGTTGCTTAAACTACAGCCATCAGCTTATGCCACTTTTCTTTCAATTAATTCACATATTTTCAAGAGCAGGTCAATTGTAGCAACAAAGAATGAAAGGTCGGCGGCAACCACGAAATTTTTGAAACTACTGGAATAGAATAAACTGTTGCTGGAGTGTAACTTTCGCAAAAAATGGACTTTTCTTGAAGAAAACAATTTTTAATAAAAAAAAAAAAAATACAATTTAGCGAAAAATAAGAACGTTTTATGGAAGTGGGAGAAAAATGGCATTTTGTGACATAAGTGAGTTTTGTGATTTATGTGTGAAGAAAGTAACTGTTTGACAAAATAGTTACCTTTTCTCAAAGAAATAGATTTTTTGCCCCAGGAATTGTAAAGAACTAACTTTTTGTGAAAAATTTGCTTTTTTTTTGTCAAAGGAGTGACTTTTTGTTATTTTTTTGTTCAATAAAAAAAGTGACTTGTGGTAAAAAAAAAATAATTTTTTTTTTATTTTTAAAAGACTTTTTGTCCAAGAAATGATTTTTTGTAATTGAAATGAATTTTTTGATATAAAAACAATTTTGTGAGAGAAGTAACATTTTATGGCCATAAATTATTTTGTTGTGAAAAAAGTGATTTTGAAATTTTATGGAAAAAGTGTGGAAAGTGATTTTTCGTAGAAAAGTGAAAATTTTTGTGAAAATTAAGTCTTTTTATAGAAGAAAAACTTTTGAAAAACAAGTACTTTTGCTGGCAAAAGCCGCATTCTTTTAAAAAGAGCCTTTTTTTGTGTGGAAAAAAAACTTTCTTATTATAAAAATATAAGTTTTACACAGGACAACATTATTTCTTCATCAAAATATTATTTCGATAGAAAAAGTGGAAAAAAATTTCACTTTTGTTTGGGAAAAAGTAACTGTTTTGTACAAGAAGCATATTTTTCTTTTTTGTAAAAAATTTTACATTTTGAGAAAATTTTTTGTTGGTTTTATTGATTTGTGATCAATTAAAAATTATCAAAACGTGTGATAAAGTCATAAATATTTCAATAAATCTTTTTATCACTCACTCTTTTCTAAAAAAACAACCAACAATTTAATTTATTTTAACACTCAATAGCGGTATTTTTGAACATCAATAACAATTAAACGCCCACTGACAAAAACGAAAAGAAAATAAAACCCACTGCGAACAAAAAACACTAAATCTTTCAACAAGTCGACTTTCCCTGAAGCTGCTGTCTTGTTGTTTCTTTTTTCTTTTTTTGTTTGATTTTTTTTAGAGAAATAGAAAAAGATCAGTGAGTTTTGAGTGTGTGAGTGTGAGTGTGTGTGTGTTGGTAAGTGCTTTTGCTGCTTCGGTGTGTATGTGCGTGATGCTGCATGTGTGTGTGTGTGTGCTTGTGTGTGTGTGTGTGCGTAATTGTTAGTCATTTATCTTTCAATTACTCAAAGTCCTTAAAAATAAATGGCAGCTGTTAAAATTTTTAATCTATTATTATTATTTTTAGTTTCTCTTCTCTTACTAGTTTTATTTTTTTTTTTCAAAGCCAAAACAATGATTCCTTTTTAATTTCCAAGTGCCTGCTGAAGTACTTTCTGTTACTCGTTTTTGTTATTCCGCTCAAGTTGTTATCACTTCTTTTTTTTTTCTTTTACATTTCAAAAATTGTCTTTAGTTGAATATAATTTTTTATTGTATATTTATATGCAGTTTGTCAAACTTAAGTAATTTAAATATCAATTTTTATTACAAACACTCATGGCTTTTTTCCATGTTTGTGTTCGTAGCGTCAGTGTTGACTTTAAGGAAAAGAAAATCAAGTTTATGTTTTTTTATAGGTTTTTGTCTAAAACAAATAATGAGTTTTTAAGAGGCGGATTTTTTATGATTTCTCTGGCTGCACTAAATGACAAAACAGTATCAGCGGCCTGGGTTAAAGGTTTTAAAATGACTGTCTCTTTTGTTGTTGCTGTTGGTTTTTACTTTAAGCATTTTATGTTTATCAGTGTCTACAGCAATTAAGAAAAATTCTTACTGTTTATGGCTGGTAAAAATTATGGAAAATTTATTTATATATACAACGCAATAGTTATAGTGAAAAAAAATCGACAAAATGAGTCATTTTTAAAAGAATTTTATGAACTCAAAAAAAAAAAAAAATAAAAGAAATTAAAAAAATGATTGAAGATAAAGAGGTTGCCCAAAGCTTTTAAGGGGTTAAAAGTGTAAATTCAAATGAAGTCTCATATTTCAAATGCTCGTTAGAATAAAACCAAAAAAAAAAACCCTGGAAAAAATCATATAATTTATTAATTTATTTTAATTCGTTTTGATTCCGAATGCTGTTAATTTTATTATGAAACACTTTTATATAAAAAAAAGAAAGAAATCAAAGAGGCGTTAAATTGGACCTCACAGCATTTTAATGATATTTTAATTGCCTAAAGCTTCAGTTAAAAAGCTACAAGATAAGAACAGACACAAATCCCATAGTACTCTTAAGCAAGGGAAACCTTTTCTTATTGCAAGACCTCTTCGATACAAACATTAAAGGAAAGTGTTGGCTCTAGGCGATAAAATAAGCACTCATGCAACTTTGCAAGAGTAGAAGGATTTAAAAGTGGCTGGGAAAATACTTTTAAAACATATAAAGTCATTTTTGCAACGAAACATTTTTGAAAGAAGCTTTTTCGATATAAAAACCAGTTTATGGAAAAGTGTGTTCTCAACACGATTAAATAAGAACTCTTGCAACTTTGCAGGACTAGCAAAATACTTTTATTACAAAAAATAATCATCTTTGCAAGACCATAAGCGCACACAAGTTTCATTGCGAAATACTTTCATTACAGAATAGATGCATTTCTGTGTTTTTGCGATATACTTTTATCACAAGATATTTGTTGTATAGAAAAGTGTCTTTATAAACTACTTTTTGTGCAGAAAAGTGTATTTGCAAGCACATGTTTCTATAAAAATATCTCTTTACAATATAAATAAAAATTATGTGGAAAATTGGCTGCGCAAGATATTTCTTATTAAGCAAGAATATTGGATTGAAAATTTCTACATAAATATAAAACTTTGCTAGACACCTTTCCATGAAAAACTTATAATTTATATTTACAGCTTTGCAAGACAGTTTGTATGTAGCAAAAGTCTTTGCTTCTCAAGGAAACAAATTTCTGTTAGAAAATGGCCATTCCAAAGTACTTTTTATGTAGAAGCGAGAGAATAGTTCTCCAGAAAAATGTCTAACAAGTGGTATTTTTTAAGAGAAATACTTTCTCTAAAAAAAAATTAATCTTTCGGACACTTTTTCATAAAACTGAGTTCATACAGAGCAACTGTCATACGAAGTTTGCTTTGCACTGAGTGCAAAAATGCATCTTTGCATCAATGGAAATTTGGACACACAATTAATTGCCACTTTTCATAAAGAAGCAATAAACTTTTCTGCAGAAAAAATTGCTTTGGAAGCCATATTTTTATAGTAAAAACCTATTTAGAACCAAACAAATACTAGAAAAAAAGTCTTGTATGGAGATTTGTTTTATAGAAAATATGAGTACTGAGTTTTTATATAGAAGTTTGTTTTGCAACACGTCTTTTGATGCAATAACCTGTATTTGCAAGACACTTTTCTTATGAAAGAATTAATAAAAAAATAAATTTTCTAAATATTTATATGTTTTCCGACAAGGTATTTAATTAGTTTCCTTTCCCAAAAACACTTTTTAAAGAGAAGCAAGAAATTTTTCTGAAAAAATAATTTTTGCGAAACCATATTTTTTAATAAAAACATTCTTATGAAAAAAGATGTCTTGTTTGGGCAGTTCGTAAACAGCGATATTTGTTGCATTTTTTGTTGTTTTATTTTTCTACTTTGCAAATAATTTCATTAGCGATATATTTCTTATAAGTCAAATTAGTTTTTTTTTTAACTATCGTGTGAACTCGTTTCGTGAGGCTGCAAGTGTTACGATAAGAATTTAAGCCAAACACGTCTCGTTTGTGTGATATTTGGCTCAAAAGCCTTTCTAACCATCAGACAAAATTATTGTCAAAGTATTAAGATTTGGTTTTCAACTGTTACACATAAATAAATAAAGTCTAAAAAATCCTTATTCTGGTTGTAATCATCTTACAAACAAATTTAAATCCTTACTTTTCCTACTGCTTTTACTTCTCAAATAAGAGGACGAAAACAAACAAACAAACAAAAAAACGATTATTACAAGAAGCTGAAAATCTTGGCGTTAAGGAAGTCCTGGTTGCACTTGGCATACCGAGAGCCTGCTGTTAGTTTCTAAGAGAGAGAGAGAGCGAGTGAGAGGGAGTGGGAGGGGGTCAGAGAGAGAGAAGCAAAAAAAAAAAATAGTACTTCAGGTATATGCGGCATTTACGGCAACTTTTAAATGTTTACAAAAGTAATATTCCATATTTTAATGTAAAATAATTTTTTGTTCTTTAGTTTTTTGTTCGTGCTTTGTTTTTGGTTTTTATGTGTAACGGAGAACTCAAGTAGTTTGCGACAATCGCAAATGCTGAAGATGTAAAAGACCTGCAACAACTTGAATAATAAAAATAAAAAATAATGTTGAAAGAAGGCGTGTGCACTAGTAGATGAAGATGTTTTTATAAAAATGTATGCAAATACCCGTTAAGGAAATAAGGCTTGGGGGGAAAAACCAAAAATATAAATAAATATAGAAAACTAAGGACAGGAAAAAGGAAATCATCTTTATAAATGACGATGATGACAATAATGATTATGCATTGATGCCACATGGATGGATGGATGGATGGCTGAATGCATAGCAGTTGCATTTCATGTTGAACATTAGACGCTCGCATCATAATCACTACAATGCAACAAAGTGCTAACAGTGGTGGCAGAGTTTGTTGCAACATTTTCATTATTTTCTTTTCTTTTACGGCTTGAGCGTAAGCAGACAGATTATGATGAGTTTGATGAAAAATGTTGATTATTGTCGAGCACTTTCAGTGTGAGTACATCAAACTGAATATATATGTATGTAAATGCAGTAGGAAAATAGTATACCGCATACTCGCTTATTGAGATAAATAAAAATCATACTTCAAAGTTAAGTTTATACAAAAAAAAAATCAAATAAGGAAGCTAAAGGATAAGCCAACAGGAAGGAAAATAACATATTACTGCGGTGGCAAATATATTTCTTCTGAAGTCAGAGCGACAGAGGTGTTGATGACTGGCATACTTTCGTTTTATAAGACTTTGAAAGAAACCGGCAACTAAGAATTAATATTCAATCGAATCGAATCAAAGACATTTTTTGACAGAACATGTTAAAATTTGCTTTAAGGCAATTCAAAACGTGAGCCTGGGCAAGTGCAGAAAGAAGCCTGATGATAAATTATAAAATAAAACTTAAAACTTGCCAGAAAAGCTCTAAAACTTTTGGGCTGTTCATTTTTATTTTCGTTAATTTTTTACCCTAGAAACCAATATTTTTCTTTTTATAAACTTACGGCTTGCAAATAAATACTAATTGCTTTTAAAAACGTGTCCTGCAAACACAAATTTGAATGCCATCATAAGTGTCTTGCAAAGGCTTGCAAAGCAAAACTGAATTACTTTTACCTACAAAAATGTGTATTTTTTGAAATCCCAACTACGTTTTCTTGCAAATAATAATAATTAAAAATTCAGCTTTTGTTATAAATTATTTGTATGCAACAAAAATGTTTGCTATAAAACAATTCAATTTATCTTTAAATATTTTCAAACTCTTTTTCCGGCTTAAAGGAGTCTCAAAGAGAACTTTGCATTAAAACAGCAATTTTCTCTGGAAAATATGTCTTGTAAACCAAAAATTTTGTTCAAAGAGAATTGTATTGCCAAAGTATTTACCAGGAAAAGTAATTCTTACAAAAATATACTTGTCATTTCTGTGCCCTAAAAATGTCTTGCAAGTTTCATATTCTCATTGAAAAATCACTATATATTTATAATTATCATTTCTCTAAAACGGTCACAAATCGTGTTATCTTTCTCTTTTTCTGAGCTGAAGACAAGCGGATTGCTACAGGAAGCCCTCCGAACGAAATTTAAAAATGGCCTCGCATGATGAATGTGTAACCTGCCTCGGTAATCCTTTAATCACTTTTGCGAGTGGTTGGTTTTAATTCCCTGCCTTTTTCGTTATTCGGCTTCTAAGATGTCCTGCTTACAAAGAAAACTTAACCAGCTTCCTTTCTTCTCGTTTGGTTTCTTTGCTTTTGCACTGGCTAGTTGTTGATTGTGGCTGGCATTAAATCCCTTCAACTCATCTTTAATACACCTGATATCAAATATTCCGTTGCAGAAAAGTATCTGAGTTCACAGCCATTCGCACAAATTGTCATCTAAGCAGCAGAAAGATGATAACGACCACCTCAAGCAAATACTCGTGCATACGAAATGATATTCGTAGTTGTTAAGATAAAATATAAAAATTATGCTTTTTGGTGGATGAGAGTGATAGTGGCAAACGCAGAAGGGTGAGCGAGTCCCTTAAGCGGTTAGTATTGCAATAAGTGCAAAACAGAGAGAAGAGAAAAATAACCATACAAACTTAAAAGTTTATTTAGCTGTTGCATCAACTTTGAGCTTTAAACGTCTTTGATGACAATAATGATTACATTTGCAATGACAGCGATGACTATGATTGTGCTTCAATGCACACTGTAGTACTCCATAGCCGAGTCAGAGCCACAGTTGTTGCTTTTGCTTTAAGGGTAGTTTATTTAGATTTCATTTTTCGTTTTTTCTTTTCTTTACATTTTATAGCCATACTTTCTTGTTAAAGAACAAGACAAACTTTGGCTTTAGGATAAATATCCAGCAAAAGGTAAATTATATTTATTTTACGTGGCTTAAAAATATTTTATTAATATACGAGGGTGAATGTAATAAGTCACTTGAAAAAATAGATAAAATAGATCTGCCAGCAAACACACACTTTCCTCAATGCAACGATACTGGCCAAGACACAGTTCTGCTTATAAATTGTCTGACAGGGACACAATTAGTCGGGCAAAGAAATTTTTCGCTAGAAATATGGTCTGATAAATTAAATATTCTTTATTAAATATTTTGCAAAAACTTTTTTTTTTTATAAAAGTAAGACCCCTGCAAAGAAATTTCTCTATATAAAAATTGCCTCAAACATTTATTTTATTAAGGCCATAACAAGTTCGGGAATTTAGACTGCCTTATAAAATATGCTAAAAATAAAGTATCCTGCAAATACCCTTTTCCTCCTCCTGCTGGATAGAGTTCTCTTATTAAAAAACCGAAGAAGAATTACGTCATTCTTCCATGTCGCAAATGCTTAGCAACAAAAGTGTTTTGTAAATATACTTTTCTAGCGGAAAATTCTCTTGCAGATACAAACATTTTTCTGGGTAAAAATTATTTTATTACTCCTGCAAAACATATAAAATCCTTTTGCCAAGCACTATTTTTTCATAAATGGAAAAACACAGTCTTCGGAGACAAAATGTAAAATAAAATATTAGCAAAAAATTTTATTCAAAGAAAAAACTTAATTTCAAGAAACTCTTTCTATATAAAACTGTGCCGCAAATTTGCCAAAAGTTCTAGATTTAGTACAAGCGGACTTGCAGCAAATATCTTTTAAAAGATCTGCCACCCCCCTCGTACCTGTAAATGCATTTGTAGGAACAAAACCGAAGCAACTTTTCCATTTACAGCTCAGAGCGAAAATGCTTTTCATGTAGATCGTCTTAAGAGGAATTTTTACGACCTGGTATTTGCCAAGAAGCTGTTTGGTTGCCTGACTAGTTGATGTCTTACGAATTGTGTCTAAATTTGCCGTTTTCAATTTTATTTAAGAGTTTCAGTGTTTTTCTACTCCTTTTCAAGGGAAAACAAATTTTTGTTTATTTTCTTTGTGCAACTTATATATTTGTCATAATATTGCAAGATGTAAATACGCGTTGCAAAATATAGAAAAGTGGCTAGAAAAATAATATTTTTCTGCTTAAACTATCCACAGCAAAAAGCAAACAAAAAGAAAAATAAACCAAAAGAATAAATAAACTAAAAGTTGTTTAAATGGTGAAAAACTTTTGGTTGGCTTAAGTACATTTAGCGCGTAAGCAAAAAAAAAAAAATAAAAGAAAAGCGCCGAACAAACTGCCATGAAGCATTTTGGCATTATAATAATTTTGAAAATGTTGGCAAAATCATAATGGGGCTTAACTTTGAACATTTAACGATACGGCCGATTTCTTAAGCAAAAGTAAATCTTGCAAAAAACCGAAATTAAGCAAACAACAAAAGTTAATATTAAGGAGGTTTTGGCAAGCCTAGTCCTGTCATTTTAAATACTCACAAGCCTGAAAAAAAAATGTTTCAAAATACAAGTATTTATCATCCCTTAATTCGATTAATTGAAATCATTTCGATTTTTCGTAGCACTAAAAAATTAGGAAATTAATTGATCAACCAGAATGTCATGTTATTGTTAGTGGCTCTACTTTAAATCAACAGCAAGACACGTTTAACAGGCAGCCGGACAAATACCATTCGAACAGATGAAAGAATAACGAAACAATTACGAACAGCTAAATCGGCCATCAACTGAAACTAAAACGTAACAAAAACCCAAACGCTGCAATTGAAATTTAACAAAAAAAAAAAAAAAAATATCTTATTAAATATTTATTAGTAGTTTTTGTGTTGCTGGAAAAAAGTGCTGGATTTCACAAAAAGGCTATAGTAAAAGTTACTTGTTAAGAGTAAACTTTGAATTAGAAAACGAGCCTTCTAACTTGCAAATATTCTTGAAAGTGTGCCGTCCATTACATCAATTTTTAAAGATATTTGTTTAACTGAAATACTAGAGTTTAATTTAAATATGTTTTTATTAAGAAAATATTAAAAACACAAACATTTCTGTTTCAAGAATTCTTAGTTACCGACCACCATTCATTCATGCATTCATTTATTCAACGATGTCCTGAATATTTGGCGTGTCATTTCATTTACAGTAGCTAGACTTTAGATCTCTCCCTCCGTACCCCTTCCCCTTCCCCTTCCCCTTCCACCATCAGTAACTTTATTTGTTGCAAATATTCTTTTTGAAATTTTCTATGTTTTTACTTGCATAGTTTGGGCTTTTATGTGCTGTAATTTCAGAATAAAACAACAACAAAAAAATGCTAATAAAATAAGGACGAACGTGAAACAAAACGTGTTAAAAATGGCTGTAGCTATTAAATAAAATTAAATTAAAAATTTGCATTTACAAATATTTTTTCTGTTGCAAATGTAATAAAATGTTTGTTGCTGCTCTTTGCTGGTGTTGTTGTTGTTGTTGTCGTTTTATTTTCTTCTTGTAAGCGGGATGGGCATTCAATAATGGCAGAGGAGAATTGAAACAAAGAAGGTTTTTTTTTGTGTGAGTTTACAGATAAATATTTCTTTTTCTTTTTAGCAGTTTTTGTTTTATTTGATTTTAATTTATTTTCGTTTTTCGTTTTTCGTTTTTCTCTCAATTGGAATACGTTTTTTGCCCATAGACAAAGCGATGAGGTTTTGAAACAGAAACAGATAAAAATGATGCCAGACTACAGACTCAAACACAAGAAAACAAAAGAGCCACAAAAATTTAGCTATTTTTAGTTTTAAGATATTTTGCTACTTAAAAAAAAAGA
This sequence comes from Epicampocera succincta, assembly GCA_932526305.1. Lineage (NCBI taxonomy): Eukaryota > Metazoa > Arthropoda > Insecta > Diptera > Tachinidae > Epicampocera > Epicampocera succincta. The sequence continues at coordinate 9,146,202 of OW052035.1, read as the reverse complement.
TATAAAATTACTGGCAAAAAAGTCTGGCATCTTAAGATTAGTTTAGTTTTTCCTTCCTATATGCAGACACATAGTTTTTTTGCAATAGCAATTTGCTTTGTTGCGGGCACGAATTTAATTAAGAGTCGAAAAAATATAGAAAAGTTTCTTAAGAGGTTTTTTTGCCTCCAAATCTTGTGTTGTTGTCGTTTAGTTTAAATTGTTTTAGTGTTTGTTTGGCAAATTATTTGTCTAATTGCTTGGCAGTTTTATGCTAGAAACACAATTGAAACGAATATGACAAATTTCGTTCAACATGTGGAATTTACCGGTAAAAATTCAGCTTAAAACGATTAATATCAGCTGTTTTAAATCATAGTCTTTAAGCGCTAGTGTGACCATATCAAATAAAAAATTAAGATTCAAAACTGAGTCATGTACAAAAAAAAAAAAAAAAACGGATTAGGTGTCTGGCATATTCAATTTAAATATATATATATTTACCTGATAGCCAGAGTCGTCAACGTGAAAGATACTTGTTATCGACAATAATTGGGTGTTTTTGTCGGGTCTAAGGCAATGGCCGAGACGGAGTCAAGTGTGTAGTAAAATTAAACAATTTTTTTGCAAATTAACACATAATTGTGGCTGAAATGTTTACCTAAACTTTGAAATATTGTGATGTATATATCCATCAACACTGACACTCATATGATAGATCGGTCACATGCCTATCGCTACACCTCTGGTGCATAATTATTAAATAATCCATGGTTTTTTTTTAAGTTTGTGCAAGCCTAAAAAATTCTTTAAAATGTTTCACATTTGATGTATATATCCATCAAGACCAACAGCCTCTTTTATAGGTTGCACAAGTCAGTATCCTTGTGTATCATTTGGAGACATTTTACATAATACAGGCTATATTTATGTTTGTACAAAACTAAATAATTCCCTAGAATTTTTCCTAGAAACTAGAAGCGACACGGACAGTGTTTGTCCCGCCATCTTTGGCCAAGAAATCACACCTGACACAATCATACTTTCTGTTTGTACTTTTGTATTCCACGAATTACTGATTAATTGTTAATCGAGATAATAACGAACGATGCATATAAATGTCGGCTGCACACTGAGGGCAGCCATTTTCTTTGTCTTTGTAGCACAAATAAAGTGTCATCTAGTTACTGGTTAACGAACGGTCTACACACGCTTTCACTTCACAAAAGTTGCTTTATACTGCTCTGGTCACTATCGATTTATCATCGCCGAAACATGCACACATTTTAACACGTAAATTTGTTCCCGGCGGCCCCACCTAATTGTGCGCCAACTTAAAATTGTCAACGTTTTTCATTCATACCAGGTGCTGCTGCTGCTGCTGCTGTAGCGGTAGTTGACAAAAAAACATGAATTTAAAGTTTTTTTTTCGTCTTTTCGAATTCAAACGCATTTTGTGGTGTGTTGGCAACAAAAGACCAACAGAAACTTTTGTCTGATTGAACACGAGTTGGATGTAAAAGAGGCGATTTTTGTTTCTTTATAAGTTACAGGGGGCCGGGGGGTGTTTTCTTTTATGGGTTTTTAATAGACAAATGTCGTGTTTAATTTGGAAAATTAAATAACAAATCAAATCTCTAAACAATAAAACACAAAATAACTTTCTTAGAGATTTATGTGGCTTTTGGTTGAAAGCAAAAAGGTGTGTTGCCTAAAAGTATTGTTGCACTATTTTATGACTTGCCACCAAATGAAAAACAATCATAATGACAGTTGGTTTTGTAAGAAGGAAAATGTTTTTGTTAAAGATGATAAATTAAATTTGTTAAGTTTTTTTTTTCTCTCACAAGAAAAAGAAAAAAAAATTAACTGTCTCTTAATTTTTTTCTTTGGTTTAAAGTAAAAAAATAAGAGTTTTATTACTTAAAACAAAGTGCAGAAAGTGCAACATTTAACAGTTGCAAAGATTTACAAGTTGAAAAGTTTGAAAAGCGAAGATCTTTTTTGCAAAACAGCAAAAATTATAGAAAACCAAAAACTAGATAAAAACAAAAATGTTTTCAGAATTAGCGAAAAATTGGTCTTAGGCAGCCATTTAGCTAAAACAATGACGTACGTTTATACTAAAACGTCGAATCTATAAAAAACTTCATGACAGCTTTTTGGGCAGGACAGTTTTCTATTTTTGCTGTTATTGTCCAAAGGATTTCCAGCACGAAATCTGTCACAGCGTTTCAATAATTCTTTCCTCGCAAGAAAATTAAATAAATTTTCATATAAACGAAAGTTTCCTATTATTGGCAATGCTCTGACTATACAAATGCCATTTTTCACAGCTTTTGGGCTGTTTCGTTTGTTGCTTTTGTCATCAGCTTTAAAATATAATATTTTTAAGGATTTTTTGATTAACAAATTTTTTAAATTCATGGGTTTTATTGCAAGAAATCATACAATATCTAATGAATTTAGTTTCAATTTTGGTTATGGAAAATTTTCTTTCATAAGTAACAAACAAAATCAAAATTAAATAAAGACTTGTGATGAACTTGTTCGTTCATAATACCAATCTATGGTCACATAGCATTTTAAATGGCATGCAATGCATCGTTAATTGTGCCAATTAAACAAGTGATTATTTCATTTAATTTACTTCTCATTTTTTATTTTTGCGAATAAGCGAGTTTCGGCAGAGATTTTATGAGTCCACAATTGCAAAAGAGCTGGTCACTTTAACACGTTAAAGTGTTTTTTTGTTGTTTATTTCTGCCATCTTAGTTGATTCTTTTGCTTTTAAATGTCCCTACTTACCCTTATGCATATATTTTCATAAGTAAATTTTACGAGTATTAAAACATACCTAAAAAGACAGAAAAAAGTAAATGGGTTTTATGTATTTTTTTCTAATTTAAATAACTAATTAAGTAAATAGTATTTTTATACAAAAAAAAAAACAGAAATATCTACAGTTTGTTAATAAAATTTTTACAAATTTTATAAAATCTAAAGAAAATTTTATGTCAAAAAATATTAATTTTAGATCTTATATACAAATAATTTTTTTTTCTTTGAATTAACATTTTGTTATCAACTCATTGACATACTGTATATGGATATTAGTTCATTTCTATTTATTTCTATTATATTTTAATATTCAGCAAAATTGGGGCGCTTTTGTTCAGCAAAAATATACATATAAAATTTATATTTTGCTTTTAGTTCATTTAGAGCTGCTGTTAATTAAACTTGACCCTGTTTTTCTTCCTTTTTATCGTTTTTGATTCAGGCACAATTGCAACAGCCATAGAAATAAATAAAATGTCTAATTATATAAAGCAAATTATTTATATTATCCAAAAATAGTATTATTTTTCATTTAAAATGTTAAATAAATTGTATGAGCATTTTTTTCTTCTCTTTTTTAACAAAAAAAAAAAAAAAAAAAACAAACAACAAACAACAAAAACACGAGTGTTTTCCCCCCTGGCCCAAAAAAGTGTTTAGTTGTGTGGGTTTTGTTCGTTTGTTCGCCCTCTAGTGTATGTGTTTATTTTGTTTATTTCTAAATTTGCAAGGATAATAAATTTCATACAAAATACATAAACATTAGAAATGCAATAGATTTGGCAGTTTCCAGAAATAGGAAAAAACAAATTTTAATGCACAAACACTCATTATACGAAAAACATATTAATCAGTAAATGGTTTTTAAATAAACGAGAATCGCTGCCATTTTCTGTAACAGAATTTTTCATAGCGGCAACTTATTCTGCAGAGTAGTTTTTCAAGCGAGAAGTCTTTTTCAAAAAATATTTGATATTTCAAAAATATTACATTATCACAAGATAAATTTATTACAATAATATAATTGCAAAACTTTTGAGTTCACCCATCGTGTATTAAACATTTAAAGTTGATATTGAAAGTACCGGCTTATGTTCTAGCAAAATGACGCCTGTTAATGTCTGCTTTAAAACCGATAAAAATTTATAATCATTTAGTACTATTTAGTCATTATTTGTACAATTTATTTATGTACTCATGCATATGAGTGCGTATTTAATTAGGAAAATATTGTATCAGCAAAAATTATTTATGAAAATATTTCAATTTAAAATTTGTGCAATGAGACAGTTCAACATATGGGCAGGTTATTTCATATTGTACGAATATCAAAAACAGAAGATTCTGGCTAACGATAATATTATATTATACTGTGTCCACCAAAGGACACCTCCCACCAGAATATGTTCGAACAGAAAAATTTAATTTTCATATAAAATAATCTCAATGATGCAAAATTTTACTATAAAAACGTTATATTGGCAGAAATACTTTTATAGAGAAACTTCATTGGTGAATATTGTTCTATAAAAGAATTTTATTGGTGAACGTTTTTTCGTCGACGAGTTGCATTAATGATGCAAAATTTTACCATAAAAACGTTATATTGGCAGGAACACCAGAACATAGAAAAATTTCATTGGTAATTATTGTTCTATAAAAAATTTCTATTGGTGAAAATATTTCTATAGAAAACTTTCATTAGTGAACATTTTTCAGTAAAAAACTTAATTGATGAACGTTTAATTTTAGAAAAATTTCATTAGTATTTTTCTATAGAAAAAAATATTCATTTGGCAATATTTTCATAAAAATTTTTCTATAAAAAAATTTTATTGATAAATATTTTTCTAATGAGAAATTGGATGGGCGAAAGTGCTGCAAACGAAATATGTTGTGGGTGAACATGTTTCTATACAAAAACTTCAGTGCCAAGCATTTGTGTATAGAAAATGTTGTTTCTCTTAAACAATTTTTTTTTCAGTGAACATTTTTCTATAAGAAAATTTCATAGCAAGATATATTTTTCAGTAAAAAAATTTCCCTGACAAACATTTTTCTTAAGAAAAATTTTGTGAATATTTAGATTTAGATTCTTAAGTGTAAACTCTGTTCCAAAGCAATATTTTATTGTGAAACGTATTTCTCTACAGAAATTTCAAAGGTGAATATTTTTTTTACAGAAAAATGTAATTGCTGAACTTTCTTTATTGAAAAGTTTTATTGATTAACAGAAAAATCGTATTGCTAAATCGTTTACTATTGAAAAGTTTCATGGCTGAACATTTTTTCCAATAAAAAATTTCATTGGCAAAAGTCTTTTAATACAAAATTTTTATTGGTGGACATTTTTCGATGCAAAAATTTTATTTTTATACAACAAAACAAAACAAATGGTGATCATTTTGCTATAACAAAATTTCAATGTTAAATATTGTCCTAAAGGAAAACTTCATTGGTAAAGATTTTCGTACAGAATAATTTCTTTGCTCAACAATTGTGACATTTGATTGTGATTGTGATTATTTTTCTGCCGAAAATTATTATTCTTGATCATTTTCCGGTTTTTCTTTTCAAAAATTTTTCAAAAAACTTTTGTTTTTTGAGTTTTTTAACAAAAAAAAAAAAAAAAAAAAAACTGCGAACGCAACATCCAACAGATTTCATTATCATTAAATTGTTGTTTAAAAAACCTTTTGTTCACAAGCAAAAGTTGTTAATTCGTTTTTAATTTGCTGCCCGTGTTTTTTTTCTTGCGTTTTTGTTTGTCAATTGTCAAGAATTTTCTGCAAATGCAATTAAAGAATACACAGCAGCAACAATAATTAGCAAATATTTGATGCGTAAAATTCACATAAATTAAACGTAAATTCAATTAATGCGAGGTAAACAATTACACAAATTAATTCATTAAATGAAATCTAAAGTACAAGGCGGGGCGAGGTGAGCCGGCGTCCAAACTGAAGGATAATATTCGATAATAAATAAAGAAAAAAAAAAAGCGAAACGATTGATTGCAGTAAATTAATGTGTCATAAAAAGGCATTCAATATTGTATAAATAAACAGCTCGATATGGAAGCCAATAGAAATCATTAAGGGTTTAAGAGTAACACAAAACAAAGTGTGGATTTAATTTGGATTCCTAACAACTGGTGGGTTTTTTTCTTGGGGGAAAGAGACCAATGATGGCAAGAGTTATTGGTAATATGAATACTAAATGGTGCTATGAGCCGAGTGTGGATTCAAGCTTCAGAACTTTATGAAATTTTTCATTTGTATAGTTTTGCTGGGAAGAAGAATTTTTAAAGGACAAAAATTATGAAAATATATTTTCTAATTGGTTTGTTTTTTGCACTAAGTTCTTAATTAATCCATAGTATTGTGCTCTCTCTTTTTTTAAAAAGCATTTATCTTTAAGTATATGTAAACTATAGTGACTCTCAGTCAAACATTCAGTAGTTTGCTTTATATACAATCAAATAAACGCCACCAGCAGGTTTTCAAACAAACAAAAAAAAAACCAAAAGTTCTTAAAACTGGAAAAATATTTACAAGCCCAAAAGCATAATTATCAATTTTATCGAAGCCGAACTGCAATACGGAGCCAAGAAGCGTGGAGTTACAAATGTTTTTGACGCTTTGAAACAAATCGCTAACCAGAAATCGCTTGACTATAAATGTTTGATAAGACAATTATTTGCACAATCAGGCGGTCCAGCCGCTTGTTTTGCCATCCACAATTGTCTTGCAGTTGGAAACTAAATCAAACAAAATTGTTGTAAATTGTCGAACAAAAAAGTAACCAAAAACAAAAAAGAACTCACAATTGCCAATAGGAAATTTATAGCCAAAGAAAAAAACTGGCTGGAATTAGAATTATTGACAGATAAAACTAAATGGATAAATGCCTTCGTTGGAGGGGTTGATAAGACTGTTCGTTGAACAGTCCAGAGTTTTTCAGCATAATTGGCAAATAGAGAGACTAAATTGTCAAATTATGGGAGTGAAAACGTCAAATTTGACGAAATCGTTGGCTAAAATCCTATAGTCTAAATAAAATAAAGGAATTTTTTTCCGACCAAACACTCAAAGTATAAAATATATATAATTTTTATGGCTTTAGTTTAAATAAGTTTAGACTATAATTTGCTTATTCTTTTGAGTTTGTAAAATCGATAAAAAAAAGATTATAATTAAGTTTCAATAGCTACAAAAGAAACAAGCTGAGTTATATATGCCCCGGCATATTATTATTTAATTTAATTTAATAAATTACTAAAAAAATTACTAAAAAATTCAAAATTACTGATTATATATCAGTTAATAAATTGTGAGCTAATAATACAATAGGATAAAGTATAGCAAAGTATGAGACATTTATCCATTTTATTCTTTAATATTATTGATTTGAAGATGTACAACTATGAATCTATTGCAGGGTTGTTTTAAAAGTAGTAAAATATGTTACAAGCTGGCATTCTTGGCAAGCGTCAAGATAAGCCGCCAAGTTGCGGGCAAAACGTTTTTAGCAACTAAAATCATTGAAATGACAATAAATCGTCAAATCTGGCAGCTTTGGTTTTGTAAGTTCCCTTCCTACCAGAGACAAGTCCAAATGTATGGAGTTTTGTTTTTTTTTTGTACTAAGAAAAAAAAATGAGACATAATAACGTAGCGGTGGACCAGCAATAAAGCTGGGCACAGCGGACCTGCAGGTCCCAAGCCTGTAGTTTACTGTTGTATAGTCCTTCCAACCTTAAGAAAACATGCCAACAAATATCGCCACTAATATTTGTTTTAAAATACCTTTTTCAAACTAAAATCAACTTTAATTTGCCATTTAAAAATATAAAACATTAATTTTTAGTTCCAGCCTTTTATGGATAAATGCTCCATGGGTGCATTTGATTATTGTTTGTTATTTTCTTATTTAGAGTTTTTCCCAACGCCAACACACATGTAACACAAGACGATAATCTGGCTGAGGACAAAAAAAAAAAAAAAAAACAACGACAAAGAAAACCCACACACACACACACACACAAACACACACAAGAAAATAAGAAACGTGGCTTAAACATTTAAACTGTTAAAGATCAACAATCAGCAAAGGAAATTTCATACCAACTGGTTTGAGTAGGTGGCTTGTTGTGGCTGGCCTGGGTCAGCTAAATAATACGAGCAGGAAAACCAACCCAGCAGTTTGTGCTTGTGCAAACAACCAGATAATATCACAAAACGCGTAAAATATTTAAAAATTATTGTTCGCCAGACGGACAGACCAACAAGGCAGGTATGGACAAAACCCGCTAAATGTTTTCAAACAAATACTGTTTAACATATAAAGAACAACAGCAACAAAAATGATTCAGTGAAGTCCCTGCTGCTGGCTAAAATATGTGTTAAGACCAGGAAAATAAAGTTTTTTTTTTGGTTTGATTCTCTAAGAGAGAGCCCAACCCAATAAATAGTTGCTGCCAGCAGTCGAACTACGCTGAATTTGAAAAATTGACAAGTAAGAATATTTTAAGGCAGTTTTTTTTTCAGGGAAAATAAGGAGACTTGATGATTAGTTTAAGGAAAACAATGAGAAGTCATAATATACTCACAAGTCAAAAGCACCAGGATATAGTGATACTATTATAAAGTCATAGGGTAATGCAGTGAGTCGGTCTGATATAGTAATATGGTGTTATAGAGTAATAGTCGTATAGTGGTAAGGTCATATAGTCATGGTAAATAGGGATATAGTCATATAGTGATATTTTTATTTAATGATACAACAAGTTTGAAAAGTTTTGGCGTCATCGCAGTCACATGTTATTTAAAATCTCTGTGTATTCGCTTGGTTGAATCAAAACTATTAGTGAGTATTTTCTAAGGTCGACAGGTTATGCAGAGGATAGCGACTTTTGGTAGATATAACGGATATTAACCGGTTATAATTAAGAGATTTATGTAACGTAACACGATCATGGTGTCCTCCATCTCCCTACTCGTACTCCTGCTGAAATGCTCTAGGGTCAAACTGCACAATTTTTACTGAATTCTTTCCTAAACAACACATATGTAAGTGTGTTTGTATGTGTGCCCCTGTGTGGCTGAGTCATTCGTTTTCATTTTCTAGCCTGTTTGCTGTTAAAAGCTTTTCAACCATTTTTGGCTATTTTAAAAGTTTTTATAAGATTGTATGTGTGTTTGCGTCTTTGTCTATTTCTAGCTGATTTTGTTAAGATTATTTGTTTTCAAAACTGCAACAATAACAGCGATAAAAACCGTTTATTTGTAATTGCTAACAATATGTTTATTTTCGCTTGTTCTTTTTTTTTTTTTTTTTTTTTTTTTTTTGTGGTTTGTTGTGTAGCAGCAACATTTTCAATTACTTCATACCTCTCTGACAGAAAATGACTAGACTGGTTAAGATTTGTTACCAAAAACGTTTCATTCTTTCAGTTTTAGAGCGGTTTCGGTTTGCGTCTCTTAAAATAAGGCATTTATGTAATTTAGCAAGAAAAATATAAAGTTGGTTTTTACAATGACACTATGGCTTTAATATTTTGTTAATATTCTTTGGCGAGTCTCAGTGACCAATTGCTTTTAGAGTTGAAACGGTTAATGTTAAATTAAAACGCACTGTGGTGCGAAGCATTAAAACGTTCATGTGTCTGGGGAGACATGAAATGTGGGCTGCCCTGCGAATGAGACATGGAAGCAAATTAAGCTTTTCGGTTGCTTGTGCTTTGATTGTGATGGTTATATTGCTGAGCTTCGAAGGACCATATAGCATTCAGAGCGGAATATCCAGATTGCACATTTTTACAACTACAGCAAAATACAATTCTGGGTCATTCATATGGCAAATGATATATAAGGAATGAATGATCACAATGAGCAACAAGAGTAGAGGCATTGCCCATACATCTGCACTGAACATAGTGAAGTCTACAATAAGTAAAATATTTTCAAAAATGAACAAAAATACCATTTTGGTCGATCTGTGAAGAATTTTGACCAAATCCATCAATCCAATATATATTTAATCTGTTTTTACTTCCATAAGATGTCAAATATTATTTACTTTCGAATATACTTTTTTATGGTCCTTCGAATTCATCTATAAATAAGTTAAATTTAAGTAGTTTATAAAACCAACATAATATGAAAATTTCTTATAGAAAATTCTATCTCCCTTGAAACACTATTCTGCCAGTTATACTTAATTCAATATATTCTATTATAGTACTTCGCATACATTTATAAATAAAGAAAATACTAACATGTAGTTTATGAAATCCAAATGATATGAAGCGACTAAAGAGGAAATATATTAAACAAATTATCTTTGTCTCGAAACAATATTCTACTATTATATTATTTTTGAATTGAATATATCTTGTTATGGTCTTGCGAACCCATCTATAAATAAAGAGAGTGCAAAAAGTTTATGAAAGCCATATGAAAGGAAAGTTTTTCATTCAAATTTATCTCTCTATCGTCCTCTCTGCCTCTTTTTTTTTTTCTTGAAACAATATTCTAAAATATTCGATTGCATATACTCGATGATGGTCCTTCGGATTGAGTTTGATAGATTGCAAAATACATGCCAATAAAATTTAAATTCGCCATCATTATTATCAATTAACATGCAAAAACACCCCTATTTAGGGCCAAATTTTAAAATAATTCTTATTTCATACATATTAAAGATTCTTAAATATTTGAACCACTGTTTTACCACTTTAACCTTCTGTGCCTTTTCGCGGCGCTTCAGACAAATATCTAATGATGCCATTATAGCGTTGCTCTAACACTGCGACTTGCACTAGTCGCCTACTAAAAACAGCCAATGAAAAGCGCGACGCTTCGAAAATGCCTGCGTTATTTAAGCATTCGAAAAAGTTTCACATTTAATGTGACCGCAAAAGATTCAATCGTTTAGATTGCGCCTCATAATGAGCCATTTAAAGTGCAATTTATTTGACGTTTTTGTTGTGCTCCAAGTGTTGGTTTTATTGTTATTCTATTGATGTCATTGTTGTTGCCATTGTTGTTAATGTTGCTGTTGCTATTGGTGTTGCTGTTATGCGATGTTTGTTTTTATGGTTTTTAATTTATTTTTGGCATTTTACCAAAAATTATGGCTTAATAGGTGAGGTTTGCTCTTTCAATGTGTATTTTTATGTTTGATGGAAATTTTTAAGAATAATGAACAATTAAATAGAAAATGTTTTTTGAAAAAATTTTAATGTTAAGAATTAGATATTAAACTGATTTTCTAAGAAACGGGCACAGGAGGGGGAACTCATTGTAAACTAAGTTGGTTACTTTTTTAAGCATAGAAAAAAAACAAGATTTTCTTTTTAAAATGTAAATTTCAAGCAGTGATTTTACAATTTTTTTTATTTTGTATTCTAAACAAATAATTGGAAAATAAATCATTATTCTACTTTTACGGTAAATGTCGTCTAATGTTAAAAAGAAACTAACTAAAAAATAGTACTACAAACTTATAATAATCTTCATCAAAGCCTTAAATTTGTTTATATGTCCTACGAGCCTGGCAGAACTAAGCAGTTTTGAAAAAATGATTTTATTAATTTGCAAGATATTTTCTTGCATATTCAAATCTGTGCAACAAAAGCCGACAAATATCAGATTAAACTTTTGAAATTTTTTTACTTATAGTCCTTCGGGCCAGGTTACTGTATTATTTTGTATTTACATGTTTATGAAAACATAATTATGGCGATCGTTAATGTTGGATATGGTGGAACCGTAGAATTTTTAGCCGAGACATATTTTATTGTTATAGCCGCTGCTGTAAAGTCTACGAAGCCAGCTTCGAAGGACCATCTTTAGCTTTAGAGATACAAATCAATTTAATGTATTGTTGGTTTTAAACTAATAAACAATTCGCATAACCTTTTGAACACATTATCCTTTTAAACAAACGAAAGTGTGTATTCTGTTGAACGAAAAACCTTTAACCGCGCTTAAGTGATAAATCATTTTAGTCGTTTTCCAATATCAAATACCATTGAAAAACGGCAGCCATTTTATTCCCTGGAGCTAAAAGTATGTTTGTGCGCTTCTGCTATTTAAAAATCTGCAGTCTTTTGTTTCTATGACAATGAAAACGCTTGATAAAACATAATTTTTAGCTTTGCTTAATTTACATGTCGGCGGCTTAACTGCTTCTTTCTAAAATATGTGTATCAAATTTCTGGGAAAAAAATTAACCACTTTAATATGTCTATTTAGCAAAGAGCCCACAAACTTGCTGCAGAAAAACAAACAAATACCAGAAAACATCAATCACAGTCAATAAAATTAATAAATATTAATTGAGGCTGGCGAACCAAAAGTAGACGAAGAAGAAACAGCACATTTAACCAGCAAATCTTTTAATATTTATTTACTTGATTAAGAAAACAAGCCGCAAATTGATGGGAAACATTTCAGCAAAAAAGAGCGATTTTTTGAACAGACAGAAAAAAAATCTTTTAACAAATCACCAGCATAAACATTTTAGATCAATTCAAATACAGCAAAAGCAGAAAAGAAAAACAGATTTCTAACGAAAAAAAATTCTAACAAATCAACGCCTTCTCAGTCAAACGGGCATGACAGGCCATCAGCCGCGAAGCGAAAATCCGAAAAACAGCTGTTGAAACGCAACTCCAAGTGGCCCACAACTTTAAGACGAGACATTGAAAGTAACTACACACACGTACACATACACACACACATACACAAACAATTAAAATTTTGTTTGAATTTTGTGGTTTTGCTTTATTGAAAATTGTTGTTCGTGTTGTTGCCTTAACAAATGAGTCACTCATTTAATGCAAATTATTTACAAGAAATTTCTGACCACAATTTAGTTGTATTGATGTATTTATTACATTCGAAATTTAAACAATTTATAGTTTAACAAGGTATTGAGGGCAGGATAACAAAAAAGAAATAGGCGGCCCGAATTAACGAGGGTCAGTTGGAAAAAAAAGAACATGTTATTTGGTTATTTGGGAATCAAAATCTTCTCTTTGGAAATCGCTGCTTTTATATTATTTGCTTAATATCAAGTTTTTCGTAATTTGCCCCGTTTACGTGAACAACGACCTAAGTCGAAAATAAACATTTTACAAAATTCAGTCTCAGCATTTAAATTCGCAATTTTATTTTAAAAATTTTCATTAAAATTTAAATTTAAATGTTAATTATTTTTTTTTAATATTTGCGGAAAATATCCCAAGTGTAAAAAAACGCCTACAAAAATTCATACTGTTCCAAAGATTTTTTTTTATATATAATTTTTTAATATTTTTAACCCAAAATATATGATTTAAGAAATAACTTTTATTGAAAAAATAACAACGAATTAAGTGCAAAATTAGGAAAGCAAAATAAATTATTTAAATCGCCAAAAGGTAAATAATCGCCCTTGCAAAGTTGTTCTAATTTTATAAATTATTTAATTGTTAATTGATTTAAATTGTTAAGGTTTTATTATACATATTGAATGGTTTGTCATTAAGATATTTTTTAAATAAAAAATTGGGATGCAAAATGCTAAAGAAGAGGCGAATGTTCTAAATAAATAATAACATTTCCAAGAACCAACAGCCCTCGTTGCTGGGACATTGTGTTATAGACGTTGACAGTTTTTACCGGCCAAACGCGTTTTAATGAATAAAACTTTTTTTTATGAAAAAAAAACCCCAAAGAAAACAATTGGCCAGAAAAACACATTCAACATAGAACGGTTTTTGGCTGTCATTATCGTTGTGCTTAAATATGCATCATGGACACCAACAGCCAACAACTGCCCACTAACAATTACAGCAGGCAGCAGCATTTTGTGGCCAACAATTGTTTAAACTGTTTAGACCACCTTTTTGTATTGACTTTAGATTAGTCACTCGACAAAAGGCAGACAGACACACAGACAGCCCACCAACACTGCCGCCAAACAGCTCAACACACTCACAATTTTGCTCAAGTATAAAAATAAAATTGAAACAAAATGTTAAAATTTGCAACTTGGAGACAAAAAGTTATTTTTGTCTAAGGTTTGTGTGTGTGTCTGCGCGTGTGTGTGTGTAGGTGCATTGTTGCAAGAAAACAAAGACTTTGTGTTGAAATTGTGTGCCTTTTTTATATTATTATTTGAAGACTAAAAATGTTGAGTTGACCTCTAAATGTTATAAAACTGATAACCTTTTTAGTGAAGAAGAGACACCAAGCTGCATGCAGCTTGAAGCGATAAGACTTGAGACTGAACGGAGCTGGACTGGGCAACGGCATCTGCGGTGTGGTGTGGCGAAATTATCGGAAATATGAATAAAAACGAAAAAAAAAACAAACTATTGTATGTTGAATGCAGTAATGTAAGATTGCATGCACATGCATGCACACATGCTTAGTATTCATATAAATGATTATTTTAACAGTTGAGGTAAATTGTTTGTATAAGACATTATTGATATATTTTATTAAGGAACCTCTTTCCATTCATTTTATCTAGCGTATAACCCGCCAGCCATTATCTCAGTACATTGCAGATGTATTCAAAGTTTGTAGCTCAAAAATTCGATTGAATTCTCTGGTGGCTGTCAACGGAACACACTATAATGACATCCAATAAAAATTGTCACCACAAAGGCGAGACATTATTCACAGGCATTATTTGTTTGTTGAAGCCTTCCGAAGCTACTTGGCTATGGAGGCGCAAGTGGCTTATCCTTCCGATATTTAATTGACAAATTCTTTAGAACATCCTTTTTTACTTTGGCATCTTTTATACTATTATTCTGTCATCATCTGTTTTATTGTACCTTGTACCAAAACAAACTTCTTGATGGAAGCAGAACTAAGCAAAACACCAAACGCATTTTATTGTTGCTTGATGGAAACACAACCGAGATCGTCACTCAAATGGCACACTGATAACCTTTTGCAGACAATTGCAAATAAACCAGAAACCGAACGGAACGTTACTAAGACCATGAAAAATGTTTGTAACAGCTGGAGAAACGTTTTACACTAGACACCGAAAATGAAAGCAAAAATTATAGCTAAATCAGGAGAGTAGAGGGCGTCGTATTGAGTCGCCATGGTGACTGCTGTAGTCTGCTTTGCAATGTCGCGTTAGATTAATTAAAGCTAAGATTTTGGGCAAAACTGACGCATCACGTTTATAAATAAAACGAACATACCTGAAAATTCATTTAAATTCACAAACTCTCGAATCGCTTTTTCATGTAGCCCTTTTAGAGGGGCGCGTAATGTTATTACACTTGTCCAATATCAATATTTGCCGTCCATCCAGCATAAGAATCCAAAATTCTTTTATTAATTTGTCTTGTTGGGGGTTTCTCAAACATTTTTGTTTTCATAAAATTTTTGTAATAAATTTTAATAAATTTTTTTTTTTCTGATTATTATTCCAATGCAAAAAAGTTCTTTAAAATGAACATTTTTATGACTAATAAAGCTGACATGACAATAAAAACGTTTGCTAGTGGTACGTACATGTTGCTTTCAGTTATTTTGTGGTGTTTTTTTCTTTGTACTTTTTGTACAGATTAAAATCTTGTCACTTTAAACTCTAAACGAGTTGACAGTTTAAGCAAAAATGTTGATTTTAAAGGAAAAAGAAAAAGAAGAAAAGCAAGACAAACTTAACGTTATTGTTTGAGCGTTTAATGACTCGTTTGGCCATTAAAATTCAATATGCAACTTTAATATTTGCAAATAAAAAACTGATTACAATTAAACAGTGATACAAACTTAAGCCAACAGCTTAAAATAAGTCGTAAAAAAAAACTTGTTACAAAGAAATTTTTCAAAGCCATAAAATTTTAATATTTCAGCAGAATTAAATAACTCAAAGTAATAAAATTGCTGTTTCTAAGTAAAGAAGAAAACAACAATGCAAAACTAGAACAGAGTGATTCATATACTGATATACCCGTAAAGGAATACAGAATTTGATAAAGGCTTTAAAGAACCAATCATTTAACTGCTGCCTTTCATGTGTCTTTGATTTTGACACTTATCTTTGCTGCAACACCTTTGGCTCGACATTCTCCTGTTGAACGTCTCTTGAGTTGCTTTTTTGTTTTTTTGCTCCTGGTTGGGGCTGTTACTTTTGTAATCAAAATATTTTATTGTTATTTAAACTAACAAACTGTTGGCAACATTGTCATCATCATCAGGGTTATCAAGTCATGTGACAGGTAGCCCTAGTGTATGTTTAACCTTTTGCGCTTTCTTTGTCAAATTTTGATCCCTTACACAACACAATAACAACAACAACAACAACCACAATAAGGTTCCAAAAGAAACTTACGGAAATGAAAGAGACTAAAAAAGTCGACTTTTAACTTGAAATGTATGGCTTTTGGTGAGCAGACTTTGTGTTTGATGATACTCCTTTTGTGTAGCAGGAATACGAATACGAATATGAATTTGGCTTTTCTTTAAACCTTTTTTTTTATTCTCTATAGTATTTCAACTTGTTACGTTCATTTTTTAAGCAATTTCTTCTTGGTATGTTGCTGTTTGCTGTGCTTCTCATTTTTTTCTAGCTCTTCCCAAGCAGCTGCCTGCCTTCATCTTGTCTTTTCACCACAATGGCAATCTTTTGTTTTGTTATTTTCAGTAATACTTTTGCTAAATTTGAAATTTCGAAAATAATACCATTTCTTAGGGGAATAAATATGTCAGTTTTTTACTTTGTTGCCTTGGCTGGCAGCATAAATATTGAGCATCATGGCTGCGGACATTTAAATGGCTTGAAAGCATGTGAAGTGAAACGAACTACAGGCGGCACAGCCTTTATATTTAAGTTTTAACAAATAAAATTATGGTATAAAAAAATGGTGAAAATAAAATTTTGCATCTGGTAAAGTTTAATCCTGGGAAAATTGTTTCCTCTTAGTGCCACTGTCAAGTACAAGCGCCAGTTATTTAAACTTCAAACAGTAACTAATTACAACAGAGAGAGAGAGAGATATATTTCTCGGAAAACTATTGAAAGCTGGTATCAAAAATAATATTAATTTTGCAAAATTCCTAAAAAAAAAAGTTCAGAGCATCAAAATCGCAAAAAAAAATTTTATTTAAAGCGAAATTCCAAGAATTTTTTTTAGAAAAAAAAAAAATATTTGACTTTAATTTATATTAACAAAATTAAATCGACTTATTAATAATAACTATTACACAGTATTAACCACAAAATGTTATATTTTGCTTTTGAAATATGCAAAAACGTTAAAATTGGCCTAAAATTTTTCGAAAATCAGAAAATGAAAAAGAGCTGCGAAAATAATATTATAAAGGACCTTTTTCTAAGAGGTACTATTTCCTAAGGGTAATATTTCCCAAGGGACATTTTTGTATATTATAATTATATAATATAATTTTATATTATATTATACATTTTATTATAAGATATATATAATTTCATTTAAAAGGTACTTCTACCTAAAATGTATTTTTTTTTTTAAATTCGTTATTGATAGGAGGCAAATTATTTTAAAATGTACTATTTTCTTAAAGTTTATTTTTAATAGTACTAAAATGTACTTTTTTCTAAGAGCTCCAGTTTTCTCAACATTCGTCTTTTTGCAGAGTGTCTTTTATTGTAAGTTTTTTTTTTTATAGAAAAGTTAGTTTTTCCACAAAGATTCTCTTTTTTTTTAAAGGCCTTATTTATAAAAGTTTATTTTCTCCAAAGATTTTTTTTCCAAAAGGTACTGTTTCTTTCTATCTAAAAAGCACTTTTTCTAACAGGCAGTTTCCTTTAAAATCTCCCTGTTACTAAAAAATTAGTTTTTTTCTAAAAACTAAAATGGCAATTACTGTATATAAAATATGTATAAAAGTATATTTAAGAATCTTTATCAGATATTAAAAATAAAATGTTGAAAAAACACGAATTCCTAAAATAAAAAATAAAATCGCCAAAATCTCCAAAAAAAATTTAATTACATTTCAACTACAGCAAAGTAAAAGTAGACTAAAATTAATGATAAAACAGCAAATCTAATTAAACATTTGCTCGTTTGATTTAAACTGGTAAGAAAACAAGGCTGGCAAACAAACTTTTAGTTTAAAATCAAACTTTTTGTTTGCTTCCAGCAACAAAAACTTTTTTCCCATGATCATTAAGCAAATAAATCGCTGAATCAGTGAAATTCTTAATTGAATACAAATTGTACTAAATCAAGAAACGTGTTCGTTTGGCAAAACGATTAACTCTTTGGTCTGCGCTGCATTAGTAAATATTTGTACTGAAATATTTTTGAAATTCTGCAACAAACAGTTTGTGGGGAAAATTTTTATCAAATTTTTTTCCCAAAAAGCCCAAGAACTCTAAACAACATAAGAACTTCAACATATTCTTTGCGCTCTGAAAAGTTAAATTTTCCTTAAAATTCTGCTTTAAAGGATTAATACTCGTATTTATGTCCTAAACTTGCTATTATGATGGGCAAATGTTATAGTTTTTATAACTTTAGCATCATTATCGCTGGCATTTGCCACTTTAGCTTTTTGACCTTTTTCTTTCTTTGCTGTTGTTATTGTTGCTGTCATACGTCTCTTGTGTTCCTTACAAGACCGGTGCGGTATGTGCTCGCAAGTATGGAAGCAAATATAATAAAAATCACAAGTTATGTTATGATTCCTCATACGCTAACTTGGGATATACATACATATTCTTTTTTTTCAGTTTCTTGGTCCTTTATGACTTACTCTTGATGACTTTTTTACAACAAACTAGTTTCAGCATTAAAAATGAAAATGTATAAGTGGTTTGGGGGTGGTGGGTGGGCGGTGGCAGTGCGGAATTTGTGTTCGAGCAGAGGCCTACTTCAATTATGAAACAAGTATGTGCAAATAGGACACACATACTCTTTCAGACGTTTGTATTATTTTCACAGGTTTTGCCTTTTTATTAAAATAAAATGGCACTGTTACACAGCCAAACACTCACACTTTTACAAACACACACACACACACACACACACACACACACACACACACACCAGACCAGGCAGACACCTCAACAATAACCCACACAACCAGATGTAGAAGCAAAAAACGAATCTTAATGCCAGGAAGGAAGTAAGTAAGAAAATTTCTTTTAATTTTATTTTTATATTGTCTTGCTGGGTGTTCCTAACAATGTTATAAAAAGTAAGCAGTAAGCCCGTAATAACATATATAACAATCTATATACGGGTACGTGTGTATGTCCCATTTGTTATTTTATGAATAAGGTATAACATTTTTAAGGATTTTCTAGTTTAAGTTTTCTTTCACTTTTTTTTTTGTTATAGTGTAAGTTCTTACGATAATTTGGGCTGGTCACAGTTTAAGTGACACTAAGGAGAGTTTCCGTTTTGAAATAAATGTAGTTAGGAACGCTTAAGGAGTATTTCAGAGCAAAAGTCCTGCTGTCATTAGTCGCTATATAGTTAAAAAACTTGCAGCTAAGTCAGGCCGTCTTTATGTAGTTCTAAGGCCATAAAATCAAGTAGTCATCAAGTTTTACAGTGCCTTTATAGAATTGTAATCTCATAAAGTAACACAGTCGTATAGTTTTTAGGTCTAGAAATATTCTTTTCCCACTGGCTAGTGGATGTGCAGCTGCTAATATTCTCTTAACAATATTTGAAAGTTTTTAAAACATGAATTCAGTTGCCTCATTTTTTATTTTTTTAATTTTGAAACTATTGACTAGACATCGCTGGCATTCGAATCTCTGTAAGATTTTAGTATTTTAATATCAGCCATCAGAGCTGGAAAATGTGTATTATCGAAATTGTGGTATTCGTTTAGAAATAATTTTACTAATAATTTCACTAATAGTGATACTTTTATTTTATTAGTTTTACCACCGATTACTGTTTTCTAGCCTTTAATTTACCCAACCATTTTAATGTTTCATTTTTGTAACTAAAACTAATAATGAGAGTATAAAATTACTAGAGGAGATTCCCTAATTGTACTAAATATGCTGTTGAAACTCCAATCTAAGTTCATAATAATTGTTTTGCAATTCGATATTACGAAGCATATTTCATATATTTAATATGAATTATAATATTTTTTCATTCCTATAATCTTTTTTCATAGCCACATTTCACATCATCTGATTAAACTTCATACTCTCGTATAATCCCAATTGAGAATTGTAAATTGTCCCCATTGAATTTGTTCCCAGTGAAAAAAAATATCCTTAACATTTTTTATATTTATTATTGGGTGGCACAAATTTTAATATATTTTTTATTTGCATCCCGTTTTAGAGCATATTTTTCTAGATACGAAAAAGTGGTAAAACTAAAGCATGAATTCCGTATTGATTGCAGCATTGAGTTTTGCTTTATTATGCGATAAGCAAAAAGTTGAAAAGTTGCCCTAAAATAGAATTAACTTGTAAAAGAACAAACAAGTGACAACTACTTTTCTCGTTTGATTAGTACCAAATAAACAGTACAATTGCAGCAAATTTTGCCATACCTGCAATTGTATTATCGTATAAGTTGATATGAGTTAATAACTTATGCTGATAAAGCCATATTTTTATATCGCATAAATTTAAGTAGCAAACAAGGCTATTTTGTATTATAAATTACCGATCAATATCGGCGGCTGTGATGTCCCCTAATTGTCATGTCTTCATCATTTTCTTGCTGCTTCCCACTGTCTCATCCTTAAGACTTAAAATTATAACATGAAATGTTCCTAAACTTACGAGCTTCATAGGTTTATGAGTCTAAGTCTTAAGTTTTCCTTTAGGTTTTGTATTATCTGGCAAGCAAGCAATTGTATTCAAACACATGAATACAACAAGTTCTGTGGCAGTATTGTTGGGTATTCTTTGACATACATAAGTAGGTTACACACATACTAGATAGAAAATTCTATGAAGATTTAGCATTTGATGGGAATATGTGAGAAACTTTACAGTTGACATTTTCATTATTACTTGGGGAGGTTATCACGAAAAAAAAAGGGAAAAAGAAATAGTTGCAAAAGCGACACAGGGAAAAGAAGCGAATATATAACAAAAACTTATAGGGTTATTAGGAGGATTAACATATTGTGCTAAGGTGAAATATTAATATGCCTTAAGGCAACTCTAACAAAAACTTTAGTAAGTGTAATGAATTAAATGCAGCAACTTTAAGAATTTTGTGTAACACATTATTTAATAAATGCTCATAGAAATGTAATGAATTTATTAATATTTTTTTTTTAATATTCTAACGCTTAATATAATTAAATAGCCATTAAACTATAAAATATTTTAAAAGCATTTCTTTAGTCTGGCTGTGTCTACTCACGTTTTGAATGCCTGCAACTCGCTCAAGTGGCAGCGTAATTTAATCTCGACTTTGATAACATTTTATTATAGATTGAGTACATACCTACAAAAAAGAAATAGAGAAGGAAAGAAAAAGCATGAACATAAATATAATATATAACTATAAAGATGAAATGTTAACATTGGCATTAAAATGCATTCAATCAATTGAGAAAAAAGTGTTACACTATAAAAGTATACAACAATAGCAGTTAAATTGTTCTATTGATATGCTCATTTTCCAGAACAACCATTCAGTCGGTCTTTCGTTGCCTCCGATTCAGAGCTGCTGCAACTACTCGTAAATACATCAATATTCACATAATTTCTTCATTTGCTACTTTTATACTTTAAAGCATTTGCCAGCCATAGAACATGCCATTTCGTTTGGTGAATAGAATAGTTAAAAATGCAAAAAGAAAAAAGAAATACTAAAAATGGTTATAAAAAAATAGCATAGACTTTGAAGTATTGATGCGAGGGTGGTGGCAAAAATTCAAGGACTGCTTAAACGCCTTTTAAGGAGATTTTCTCTGTATACAGGTGGTAACTATTTTTTGATGTGGTCAACGGAAGTTCATGTGCTTATTTAGTATTCTCATTACTCGTACAGGGTTTTATAATGGTGCCCCTAAAGCTAAATCTGTCACTTTTTCACGTCGTTAACTTGACTAATATCAGCACCTGACAATATGCTCTAATCTGATGGGTGGATCAACGCCATTCGGTGAAGTTAACAACGGCCTACCAGGCACACATAAGTGTCAGGTTCTTGTGATATGTGAGGACCGAGCATAATACAAAACTCCTTGCTCGACTGCTCGGGCCATCTAATTTCGCCTGTCAGCAATTCACTACGTAGTAAAAGGAAAACGAGCCACCTACATATGTTTGTGGCATAAGCCACGTCAGGCCTTAACCAACTCGCCTGTTACATTCCCCACCATCGAGTTCCTTACGAACAATGGAAATCTAATGCGTTACAACAGCATCTCGAGCACATGTGCCTCGCCAAGTGTAGACCTTTAAATTAATGTCTATAAAAAAGCCTTCCTTCCTTTTTTTAGGATTAAGCTACAGCCGGAATGTTTTACCTAAAGTAGGCAGCTCAATCTATGATCAAGCCTAGGATCGCACTCGCAAGGTATCCCCCTCCCCTTTAAACCCTGCTCTACCAATTCAGCTATTGTGGAATGTTTGGAAGAACCTGTATAACCGAAGTTATAAATGAACTTTGTAGAGTTACTTCTCCTTTGTGGTTGGAAAAGCAGAGTTAGAAAACACCAAGACAAACTTGCTCCCTGGAGGGAACACACAGCTATAGAGTTCAGTAACTGGAACAAAAGGTCAAATGGCTGGTCTGTTTGGTCAACGTTTCTTCCAATGCGCCCTATTTGGTGACCCTAAATAAGCGTCCTAATGATAGAACTATTTGCAAAGTGATGGATAAACGTTAGTCCAACTCGTACGATAATGGAATGCAATAAAGTCTGACAACATCGTCAGATCAAGGCAAAAAATTGGGTCTTCAATGATTAAAGGCAATCAAATTTGACAGCGAGAGTATAAACAAGGACTTGTGTTCGCTGAGAAATTCTAATAGTAGATCATAACTGAACCAGCAGCAAATAATCTTCATCGATGAGACCCGTAACTGAATAAAGAGAGATATGCCAATAATCTCCAGCTCTGTTTCTATTGTGTATGAAGGTCAAACCCTGTTATTGGCATAAATCTGATGCGTATAGCGTAATAATCATATTGCCTTAAACACAGAATATCACACACTAAAATAACATAAAGTATATAGACATATAGTGCTAAAAAAATACTTTTTCTTCACTTAACTAAAAATAAGCCACCGTCAAACTCCCGATAAGGGATAAATTTCCAATTTCCTTAATACTTTCCTGCGAAAATATTTCCCAAACTGCCCTGGTAGCAAATTTACCAGCACATTTCTTGCCAATACATAAAAACACGATCACATGCAAACATTTTATTCTCAAACAAATGAACTTGAATGATAAATATCCAACTAAATTGATGTGAAGTGTCAGTATAAAACGCCATTATAGCATCCATTTAACTTACAACACTTTGCACTTTGGTGTGTGTCCATAAGACGAAAATAGGAAAAAAATATATGTACGAGTAGTACTTCAAATCAAAAGTAAAAAACAAAAAAAATCCGGAACGGCAAAAAGATAGAATGAAGCATCTAAGAGGAAGAACCAAAAGATGTATTAAGAGTCAGAGAGAAAAAAAAACTAAGAATATGGTGAAAAAACTAACACTCTCTGTGGGGGAAAAAGTTTTGAAATAAGTACTATTGAATGAAAATGAAACTGATTGAACACAATTTGCACTTATAAGAGATCCTATACACATAAAGCTACAACAACATAATGGCTATGCAATATAAAATAATTGAAGTAACTAAAACGTTATTTAAGAACAGGAAAATATTCCATGAGACTATAAAATGTAAGAAGATTTGTTTAATGTACAAAATTACTTGTAGGTTAAATGGTAATATCTAGCCCAGCGGTTTTATAGAACTATAATTAAATCAATGTTTTGTTTTTTTTTTTTATTTTGTAATAAAGTCATATTATCATATAGAGTTAAATGACTTGGCTGGCATAAGTTCATGCAATGATTTTGTCACATATTGTCATTTAATTCAGAGGTTAAAAAGCCAGTAGCTCACACATGATATGTAAAGGACTTACAAGGTCTGGTAAGAGACATGTTATCGCAATACACACATCAGGTGTAAATGCCTTACAAGGTCTGGTAAGAGACATATTATGGTATATTATAGATATCTTATTGTTTAATTTAAAAGCCCAAACTTATAGCATCTGATACATATTGATCGGTGAAGAGCTCAAGCCCTAGTAAAGCACTGGCCTACACATGGGATGTAAAGGATCATTGTATATTAATTTATAGGCACAGACTGGGATACACATGATATGTAAAGGACTTACAAGGTCTGGTAAGAGACATGTTATCGCAATACACACATCAGGTGTAAATGCCTTACAAGGTCTGGTAAGAGACATATTATGGTATATTATAGATATATTATTGTTTAATTTAAAAGCCCAAACTCATAGTATCTGATACATATTGATCGGTGAAGAGCTCAAGTCCTAGTAAAGCACTGGCCTGCACATGCCATGTAAAGAATCATTTTATATTAATTTATAGGCACAGACTGGGATACACATGAGATGTAAAGGACTTACAAGGTCTGGTAAGAGACATGTTATCGCAATACACACATCAGGTGTAAATGCCTTACAAGGTCTGGTAAGAGACATATTATGGTATATAATAGATATATTATTGTTTAATTTAAAAGCCCAAACTCATAGTATCTGATACATATTGATCGGTGAAGAGCTCAAGTCCTAGTAAAGCACTGGCACACACATGCCATGTAAAGAATCATTTTATATTAATTTATAGGCACAGACTGGGATACACATGAGATGTAATTTATAGCCAAATTATCATTTAATTCAAAAGCCAAAAATATTGAAAACGTATCTTCACTGATACGTATTTGCCTGTGACGATTTTAAGGTCTAGTAACAGTCATATTATCGTGACATATCATTTAATTTAAAAGCCAAAAAGTTAACAACTTGTAATCATTTTTAAGGTCTGGTAAAAGTCATATTATTGTAAGTAAAGTACTCGTATTAATATATTTCAACAAATAAGTTGAGGTTTTCAAAACTTATATCTAAAGAGTAATTTTCATAAAGATCAGTAATACCAAACAACAAAAATTAATATAGTCTTATTGTTATATATTATAAAAAGTGCATCAAATGAGTGATATAGTCATATAAACATATACTTTTGTCATATAATGATCAGGTTATACATATATTTAAGCACTGAAACATATTGTGGAGCAGTGATACCATTTAATCACATTATTACGCACATGACACATGACAGCTGAATGGACATTGAAATAAAAAATTGAAAATAGTCAAAAAACTATCATTTCGTCTTAGCTAAAGGGTAAGTAAAGTAAAGCCCTATAACCATTAATTGATCTCTTAACTAGTCCCAATATATAATAGTCCCATTGTCATATATTCGTAATGTCATGCAAAGACATTGTCATATAGTGGTTGTGAATTTTTATAGATTGTGTTTATGGCTTTAAGTGGCCTTAAAGCTGGCGTGCAATTAGTGTAACCTTGATAGAACTTATTTAAACTTCGTTGCCACTTTTGTCACGAAAAAGAATGAATGAAGAACTTGCAATTTATGCCAGATTTTTCTAAAATAATTTCAAATTTATTTCTATTCATACTCGTTACGCAATAAAATTTCCGCACGATTTCATTATTTCTTCGTTTTTTTTTTTTTTTATTAAATTACACAGTATTTCCAAAGAAGACAAAATCAAGCAACGAGAAGAGGCAGCAACAACAAATGTAAATAAAACAAAAAGTCCCTTAAACTCCCGAAATCAAAACCAAACACATGATTGTATTGTCTACAAAAGTTTTTGGCACAATCAACATTCATGAATGTGCAATTTCTGGCAATGCGGCATTTTTTCGATTGAATTATGCGACGTTAGCGCATTTACAATCTACTGCAAATTTGTTTTTAAAGATATTTTGTGAAACATAATGAAAAAAGAACAACAGAAGAGTAAAAGAAGTCTGCTTTGGCTTTGTTCAGGACATGATACACGGCAGGCTGGCAGGCAGGCAGGCCACCTTAATATGCCACCCCACTCATTAGTTGTGTGACATAGACATTGATGTAAAACTTTCTTTTTTTGAAAAATAAAGAAAATATTTCTACACACTCACTTACACACTCACACACACACACACACACACACACACCGCTTGAGAACAAAGAAAGAACGTCATAAAACTTAAAAAATCGAAGCTGTGAATATATACACGAGTGGAGAAAAACAAACCAGCCATTGACAGCGTCGTCTAGAACTAAAATAGCAGGCGTTTGCAGGCTGTAGGTAAAACATCAGGCATTTTGTTTAACTATCAGCCAACGGATGCTGTAGGCACCCTTTTTGCACAGCCACACACAGTCCAACAAACATATTACATGTTTAAGCTTGTCAGTGTTTGTTGCTTTGCTTCCGTTCCATGTCTTTCTATGCAGAGTAATTTTTATGTTTGAATTGCAGTCGCGGCACTCAAACAACCAGCGATGGCTGGCAAAAGCAACACGAACCTCACAACCATCATAACAACTACATACATACATACAGATATCTGCATTTGTTTGGCAGCAGCAGCTTTTTGCTGTAACGAATGCCCGGGCAGACAAAAAGTTATGACATGGGGAAAACTTTTTGCAGAGAAAATCTTTTATAAATGAATATGTTTCTATAGAAACATTGAAATGGTAAATATTATTCCAAGGAAAATTTACCACTGATAACAAAATTTTCTGTGGAAAATTGTAATTACTGATCTTTTTTTTCTATAGAAATATTTTGTTAGGTGAACATTTTATATGTTTCTATGGATTTTTGTATAGAAATTGGTTCGATTTGCCAGAGAAAAACATGCACAAAATAAAATTTGTCTAGCGAAATAATCACCAGCACAATTTCGTTATAGAAAAGTTTTCACTCAAATTTATTTATTTGAGAAAACTTTCCTACCACCAAATTTTATTGCTGTCCTGTATGGCATTTCAGGACAAATTTTGTTATGTGTTTATTTTGCTCAAGGAAAATGTTTTGTGTCAATATTTTCCTATAGAAAACAGTCTAGAAAAATATTAATCAGTTAACATTTTATTAGGGAATATTTTGCCACAGAAAACAACATTGTTGTAAATTCTGTATAAAAATGTTTTAAAAGTAAAAACTTTTGTATGAAAAATTTTATTTATTTTTACTATTTTTTATTTTATTTTATTTATTTATTTATTTAAAAAATTAATTATAATAAAAGCACTTATAGAAAAAGAAAAATTCATTGCTGACAATTTTTATGTAGAAAAATCCAATTGTTGAACACTTTTCTAAAGAGAAATTTCATTGGTGAACATTTTTCTATAAACAAATTTTGATGAGCAAATATCTTTGTATAAAAAAGTTTTTCAACAGAAAATTATATCGGCGAGCACTTTGTGCTGAAAATTTTCATGAGTAAAAATTTTTCTGTAGCAAAGTGTTCTTTGTAGAAAAATGTAAGAATTTGGCTACAGAAAAATTTCACTGAAAAGCATTTTTCTTTAAAAAATTTTGATTGGTAAACATTTTGGTACAGACAAATTTTATTCGCGAACACTTTCTAAAAAAAATTCATAGATAAATATTTTTCTGTAGAAAATTTTGTTAAGTGGAAATTTTTTAAACGAGATGTTTGTTGACATTTTGCAATAAAAATTTTTATTATATATATAATATTTTTATGGAAAAATTTCGTTGATGAAAAGTTTTGATAGAAAAATATTATTTATGAATACTTTTCTAATAAAAATTTTTGTCGGTGGATATTTTTGTACCATTTTTATGATTTTTTTTTTATAAAAACAATTACAGTTATATTTTTATTGGCAAAAATTTGTGTGTTCCAAAATTTTGTGAATACTTTTCTGTAAAGAAATTTCATTGCTGCAAACTCTTTTATAAAATAAATTCCATTGCTAAACATTTTGCTGGAATTTTATAAATGAAAAGTAATTAAAAAAAATTATTACGGACTATTTTTTCTATTGATAAACCCTTTTTTATAAAAAATTAAGGACAATGAGATCGATAAATATTTAAAAAAAAAGTATTGGAAAACGAAAATTTTTTTATATTCCCATTTGAAAAGAGTTTAAAAAAAAAAAAATATTAGCAAAAATTTCATCATTCATTAGTGCAGCTTTAAGAATTTCACTTAAAAAGTTCCTCTAGATTTTTGCAATTCGAAATTTTTTTTTTTTTTGGTTGTGCTTTAATTAAAAGGAAGCCTGGCTGTGCAACAAAAAAAGTGTTGCACCAACAGCCTCAACAACTGTTGTTTCCGTTTAGCTTATCTATGTTTTAGGGTACAAAATGGTATGTTTCGCCAATAGCGAAATGCCTAAACCACTTCATTTTTTGTTTTGAGCCGGAGTAAAGGAGCCTACAGTTGAACCCTCTGGAATCATTCAAATGCAAACACACATTTTTCTTTGCCATTTTTCTCTTGTTTGTTTTGGTGATGAGATGTGACTGACATCTTTCTTCGTCGGCAATTTTTGCCGGTTTGTTTTGGTGTAGAATCTGCTGCCTTGCCAGAAGTGTTTTTGCCTTTTCTAGGCTTGATAGCTGGCTTTATGTGCACGTGTGTGTTTGTGTGTATGAGTGAGTGTATGAGTGAGTGTGTGTGTGTGTGTGTGTGTGTGCGTGTGTACAACTGTTTGTATTTTGTTTGTTCTTTGGCTCACATGCAACGTCAACTTTTTTTCCACTTCATTGGAATTTTAACTATTCCCAATTGTCTGGTTTTACGATTGTTCTCTTCCAGAAGGATGTTTGTGTCAGTGTGCGTGCAAGTGCATGTCTCTGTGTATATGTATGTGTCCGTATAAGTTGTGGTAGTAAATGTGAAGTTTAAGTAGAGTTTTATTTGTTCATTTGTACATGTTTGCTTAAATTTTATGTTTGTTTTATTTTTCTTTATCTTTCGTTATTGTATTAAATTTCGCTTTCGTTTGTAATTTTTTTCGCTTGTTTTTTTTTTCTTTGTATTAAAATCAGTAAATAATTGTTTGTTTAATGGAATTTATTTAAAAGACATGTTTTTACAAAAAATAAAATTCTGTAATAAAGTTCTGTCTAGGGGAACAGTTCGTTGATGAACTTTTGAATACTTTTTTATAGTTATAATATAAATTCCAGAGGGGTTCTATATCTGGCCGATTCTTATAATATTTGCCTGGCTTCAAACTACAAAACTTTCAATCATGGTGGTGATTCTGTCATCGTGCAGCACTAAACATGAAAAAAGTTTGAGATTGAGAATTTTCTGTATTGAAATTTTTTTGTTTTGTTTTGATACTGGAACATTTAGCAACTTGTTAAATAAACATTTCCAGACTGTTAAGAGTTCTATTATCAAACTGTTTTCAAATACTGAAATTATTTAAAGTTAAAGTTTAAAAACACTAGTTTTACTGTGGTGTGTTGCAACAGCTCAAAGTTATTTAATTAGTTTTTTTTTAGCAATTTAATATGTTGAAGAAAAATTTGAGTAACTTTCATTTTCCCCTTAATGAAATGCTGGCGGTGTTGGTTTGAGAAAGACAGTCATTGACTATTCTCGCCAGTCGCCCCTTTTACTTTAAAATTTGTTTAACACACCAAAAAGAAAGCCGCAAAAATAAAATATTTTAGAAATACTTAACAAGTGAAAACGGATTGGAAACCAAAGATGTGTTAAATTTCCTTTTTTTTCTTCTTCATGATTTTGTACTTAATGTTTTGTTTAAATGATGCTCTAGCCTTTTTCATGAATGTTGTTATTGTTCAGCAGCTTTTATTTTCCCTATTTAACTCTTTTTCCCCACAACAAAAGAACAGTTTTCCCTTTTAAAAATTGTTCATTTAATGTTCTTACCATTTTTTTTTTATGAATTTGTTTCTACATTGAAATGAAGAAATGAAAATTTATTTTTATTGTTATACATATTTTCGCATACAATAAAAAATAATTTCATTAATACAGCGACGTCAAAACTGTGGTTGAAGGAGGAAAATTTAAATTGAAAACTAAAAAAAGGCATTTAACCCAAAATGATTCAAAGAAGTCTTCCCTATAGAATTTATTAAACGAAAATTTCAATTAAAATAAAAACAAAAATCTAAAGAATTTTCTTGCACGAAAAAGGATATTGGTAAAAACAAAAGAAGAGCAATAAAACTAAAATTGAACGTCTGCTTGAGTTTAACAAGCAAAATTTTTTTAAAAAAAATTTCAACAAGAAACTTTTTATAAAAAAATTTTTCTTAAAAAAAAAGCCTAAAAATTAAATAAAAAATCTTCAACAATAATTTTTTTGTGTAGAAAAAACTTTGCTCAGAAAACTAAATAAAATTGCCATAAAAAAATTTCCTTAGAAAAATCTTTACCAATGAAATTTTTCTATAGGAAAACGTTTTCCAAAGGATTTTTTTTATTGAAAAATCTTCAGCAATGAAATTTTACTAAAGAAAAATATTCACTAATTAAATTTTTCTACAGGCAAATGTTCACTAATGAAATTCTACTAAGAAAAATGTTCAGCTGTGAACAGTTTATATAGAAAATTGCTTATCAATGAAATATTGCTGTAGAAATATGTGCGGAAGTGAAATTCTCTGTGGAAAAATTTGCACTGATAAAAATTTTTTGTATAGACAAATACTCCAGGACGAAATTTATTGTACAAAAGAAAAATGTTAAGCCATGAAACTTCTTTGTTAACAAAATTTCACCACTGAAATATTTTCATCAATGAGATTTTCTGTGGTAAAAATGTCATCAATGAATTTTTTCTCAGGTAAAAATCTATTATAATAAGTTTTTTTTTTCACGGAAATCTCTAGCCTCTGTAGTTTTTTCTATAGTTAAATGTCCTGCAATAAAATCTCCTTATAGAAAAACTTTCGCAAATAAAATGTATAACACTTATGACATTTCTAGCCGCATTAGTGTCTATATTTTCAGCTTTATTGCTGCTTAGAAGTATTTGTCGACCCTTTTTTACTCCATTTTGAGTTTGAATGTTATTTAAATAAAATTTGTTGCACAAACAGCCAAAAGTCGTCCTTTACAACAATGGCTATAATATTAAAACAAAGCAACAATGGAAAAAGTCATTCATTTAATTTGCCAACAAACAAAATAAAAGTGAAATTCGTTACAATTAAGAGTGTATCCTAAATATTTATAACATTTTAGATTGTAGTTCTTTTCAGGATATTTCTTTTTTCAGTTCTTATTTTTTGTGATTGTATTGCCTCAAGTGTGCCTTTGGTTTACAATTAACAAATTTAATTTAGTTGTTTTCTTCTTCTCTGCTTTTTCAGTTTGACTTTCTGTTTTAGCAACAACTGAAAATAATTGAGTGTATTAAGCCAAGCGTGGCAACAATTTTAACCCAATTTTTGTTTCTTTAGCTGCTTTGTTTTGCCAAAAAGGAGCAAAAGAAAGGAACAGAATTGAATAAAGTTAAAAACGGATTTAAGGCAAATGAGTTTTGGTGAAAGGATTCTTTGAGATATTTTTAAAGAACCGAAATTGTTTTTCAGTTATTGCCAACGTCAGACAAGTAACCCAAATCGTTATTACAATAAAGTGATTTTATCAACATTTGCAACATCAACAGTTGCTGCAATGAATACAGGTTTTGCTAATAAGTATTTTCCAACTACATACGAACAATTTTGTTTGCCACTGCTTGTACAAAAAAATTGTGTTAAGAATCACCTGACGTTTGCTGGCGTCAATGAAAATTTGTTTGTTACTCCAATTTTATATAATTTTAAAAAATTTCTTTAAAAATTTTTTTTTTTTGGAAAATTTTGCACAAACTTCATGCAAAACTTCTCATAGAAAACTTCAGCAGAATTTGTTCAAAAATTTCTTTGGAAAATGTCGTGCAGAATTTTTGCAGAAATTTGAGTAAAATATTTTGCGCAGATTTTGAGCAAAAATTTCTTTAAAAAATTTTGCAAAGTTTTCGCTAGAAATTTTTTAAAATTTCTTTCGAATACTTTGCGCAAAATTTTGTACAAACCTTTATTCAGAAAAATGTTTGCCCAGTTTGGACATTTCTTTCTAAAATTTGTACAAACTAAAGAGTTTTTTGGATACCCTTGTGCGACTGAACAAAGGGTGAAATTTTTGATGACGTTGTTGTTTCTGTTGTTGTATTTTCCCTTTTGCTGCTGTCCCAGCCAAAAGAGTAGAAGTGGGTAAATGAAAAAATCATTCTTTGTTAAGTCAAGGATTTTTCCAACTTTCTCTTGCGTACAACTCAAACAAATACCGAAACAAAACTAAAGTTTATTGTACTCTTATATGTTTTTTGTTGTTTTTAAAGTTTAATATTTCTCAGAATACTCGAAAGAGAGAGGAAAAAAATCATCCACACCAAAATTTGATTAACTTTAGAAGTTGATACGTAAAAAGGGCAGGGATTAATAATAATATGAAAGCACAGGAATGAGAAATAAAACAGATGGCAATTGAGTGACCAGGAAAAGGGATAAATGGTGAAAGAAAAATTTAAAGTGATAACCTACAAAATTGTTTGATAACGCCTCCTTTATGAAGTGACAGTAGAAAATCTGTTTCACAAATGCAAACTTCTGTTATATAACCTGGTCACCTTTTTTAGGATATTAATTTAAAATGCATACATGTACGTACGTACATATGTTTAAAGGCGGCTCCTTTTTGGAATGTTAAAGGACTGTAGGCTTTAAGTTCAAGTAACACTACTTGAACTTTTCGGAGGCCTGTCGCATTTGCCGTCAAAGTAAACAAAATTGCTTAAATTTAAATTCAGTTTCTGTGCCTTAAAGCCCCTTTTTCGTATTCATTTTTATTTATCTCAAAGGCGAAAAAAAACAGAAATAATAGAAAAATATTATAACAAATGTTTGTTTATCGACCAAAATTAGAGAAAAGTTCAAAGTTTTTTATTAAAAAAAAATTAAATTAAAAACAACAACTGTACAGCCAGCCAGCAGTTAGTAATGGATGGCATCTTAAATCCATTTTGGCAGCTCTTTGTTTTATTTCCAAAAAGGATTTTTGTTCTTTTATTTGATTGTTATTCGTTATTT
The DNA here is from genome assembly GCA_932526305.1 of Epicampocera succincta. Lineage (NCBI taxonomy): Eukaryota > Metazoa > Arthropoda > Insecta > Diptera > Tachinidae > Epicampocera > Epicampocera succincta. The sequence goes on along the minus strand of OW052035.1, from coordinate 9,113,165 downwards.
ATTTAATGGAAACAAAAACTGGTTTATTATGCAAGACAAACCCTTTTTTTGCTCTGAAAAAAAAAAAATAAAAAAGATCATAATTCTAAAACAAAAACTAGGAAAATAAGTAGAGAACTTGACAGGAAACAGCTTAAAGTAGTTTTTGTACCAATTTATTTTTTTAAAATATCCTTTAGAAACCTGTGTACAAATATGACTCAAGACTTTGCTAACAAGACTTTTCAATAAATTTTACGCAGAAGTTTTTTTTTTTTATGAATTTTACGCAAAATTTTCTACATATAATTTTTCAGTAAAATTTGCATAGAAAATATAACAAATTTTTCATACACATTCTATTTTTTTTATTTTACATAAAATATGTTCGAAAAAAATGTTTTGTGGAAATTTTGCAGGAAAACTTTTGCAAAGAAATTTTTAAGAAAATTTTGCAAAAAAATTTTTTTTTATAATTTTTTTTGCAAATCTGACAAGACATTTTAATAAAAGTTTTTAAAAAAATTTTGCTTAGTTTTTTTTCTACAGAAATTTTTGTAAACATTTTTTAGAAATATATTTGCGCTTATTTTTTTCACTTTTTGCACAAAATCTGTCAAAGAAAGTTTTATATATTAATTTAAGCTGAAATTTTCTCAATTTTTTTTCAATTCGACCATAATCCGATTGCCTTAACCCCATTCTGAACTTATTGTCATCGATTTTCTGTTTATAACAAATAATTAAACCATTTTAAATCTTCATATTTCGTGTTTGTTAATTTGTTTTCTTGATTGAGCCCTTTTCGAAAATTTTGTTACACCGAAGAGAAAAGGTTGCCCCAGCACAGCGAGAGGGTAATCATTACATTTATTTTATATATGTAGTTGTTTTTTTTTGTGCTACAAAATGAGTTAATAAAAAATTTATGCTTCTATGATTTTCACTTTTCAAACCAATAAGAAAACTTCTTTCCTTTCAATTATTTTCTTTTTTGTTATTCAAATTTCATTGAAATTTTCCCCTTCTATATGTTGAGCAGATGAAAGTACCGCAGCCAAAGAGTGTTAATCAAATATGGAAAACTGAGAATTCTTAATGAAATCCATTCCATGATTGTGTTATTACTTTTTTCGCCAATAAAAAATGTTTGAATGAAAACTTTTTGGGGTTTAATTTAATGTCCTTTTTATTTGAAAAACAATATTTTTTAATTTTTAATTTAGTGTTGGATTTTATTAGAAAAGAAAGATATTTTTATTTGACAAAGAAAAGTTCTTAATGAATTGTATTTAGAAATTTTCAATTTAATACAATAATTACACTCTATCAAATATTTGTTATAAAATATTAAAAAGGAGAAAAAGGACCCTTTCTAATTATTAACTAACGATGAAAAAGGAATAAAAAACCTTTTTGCGTTATTGTTAAATAATTGTGCCCAAAACACTTAATAAGGCAAAAAAAAGTTCAAGGCTTTTGTTGGGGCTACAAATAGAGCGCTGAGAATACAAAATCTACGAACGATTGGAAGGCGCTATGAATTATAAATTTAATCTGCCAATGATCTATTAAATCTTCGTTTGTACAGTCGTTTTGTTTTTATTTTTTGAGCAAATATGATAAACATTTTGGTTTATAATAGTTTATATGAAGAAATGGAATTCCTGGCTTCTTACTGATTTAGGGTGTTAAAACTATTCCAATTTAAACTACAAAAATGGTAATTCGAACTTTATTAAAATTAATGAATTTTTATTTTTTCTAGTTAAAACTTTTTCTAGTTTTTAAATAGACAAACAGCAAAATTTCTGTTTCCCCCCATTTAGTTATTGGCGGGCTTTACTGCAGATTTCTTGGATGGTCCTACGAACCGTCTTTTAAACACATTTCTTTAAGCTCGCGAACTGCATAATGTCCATTTATAAAACATAATTATATTATATGAAACATAATTGTACCATGTAATCGAATGTTAACGTTCTATTAATTTAATTAATTCCGAATTTTATAAGGGGTGTAAATATCTCTTAGGCATTATAAGATGGATCTTCCGATTGCGCTAATTTGCAATCAGTGGGATGTGCACCTCACGAATTAAGTGAAATCCGGGGTTTTAAAGTTTCAAGCCCAGACTGTACTTAATTGCATTGAAAGAACTTCATAAATTTTATAATTGTATGTGGTCCTTCGAATCGTAAAATATTAACTATACCTTCAGACAGCAATGAGACACTACTAAGTCAAGTTTAGTAAACATTAACTGACAAACAAAATCTTATCAAATTTAAATATTGTTGATCATTCGAAGCACAAGTCATTAATATAAACGCTTTAATTTTTGTTGGTGCTTCGACCGCAAAAGCCATCAGTCTCTAGAGAAGATTATAAAGAATTATATCTGAGTACGAAATGCTTCACTCATAACAACGTCCATGTCGTGTCAAAAATTCTTATATGAATTATTTGGCTTATCGAATACTGTCAAACAAACCCAACTTAACAATTGCTGCAAAACATTACGCTTTTTAATTCATAAGTTTCCTGCAATTATAAAATAATGACTGCCTTATGGTAATAACAATGTTTAACAAAACTTTTTATTTGTTTCATGAATGAATTTGTTGTTAAATGTCTCCTGACACCCGAGTAGAAATACACAAAAAAAATGGAATATGTATGAAGTAAGTCGTCATCCGCAACATGTTTCCCACATGCATAATTTCACGCATTGTAAATGTTTTTTTTGGGGGGGGCGAACACAAACACAGGCAAAAGTAAATATACACATTTGAATATGCCATAGTGCACATACACAAACACACACACACACATATATGCACATATCGTTACAAAGTGAAAAACGAGTTTTTTGTTTTTTTTTTGGTTATAAAGTCAAAGAAAAAGTTGGTCCTTCATCACCGAGTTATGGAGCGTGTTAAGTTTGTTAAATCACAAAGACGCACTTACGCGTTAAGCTGCCATATACGAGTATAGTGGGACGGAGAGAATTAAAATCATATAACAAAATGTTCAACGGATTCATATCACACACTGATCAATCAATTCCATTGAAGGCTACATTTTGGGTTTGCCTGACTTTGAAATAGGAGATAACAAACAAATGTGGATAAGTCTTTGACTTTTTGATACAAGTTTAAGATCTGCTTCTTTGTTATTAAGAACTATAAATTCTTTGCTTTCGTAAATAAATAAAATAAATTCTATTAATACATTTACTAGTAAAATTAATATTAGTGCTACTACTGGTAAAATTACTACTAGTATTTTTACTACTACTAGTATTACCATCACTAGTATTACTACTACTAGTATTAATACTGCTATCGCTGCTACTAACGTACTATTGCTGCTTTTTCATGTGTAAATATGTAGAATTAAGCTGCTTGTAAATATAGACTGCAAAATGCTGAGAGTATTTAATGGCCGTTGTACTATCGGCACTAAAACCAAAGGACTATACTGCAAATTTCTATAAAATATGTGAAATTAATGAACAATTAGCGATGATTGAAAACATTGAACGTAATACTAATAACCCAACGGTTTTTCAACTTCACCTAATGACAAAGCTGCGTCCTTTATTAATAGATTTAGATTTTTGACGCCAATTCTTCTAAAATAGTTTTCATAAACACTTGGCACCAGTTGACTCTTTATATCAATGATTTTTAGTGAAAAGGAAATGGAAAAGTATTGCTTTTCATCCCCACTGTGCCCTTTTTTAAGTCTCAAAAAATGGACTCGATTTAGCCAGCCACCAAAAATTTTTTTCTCCAAAATAAATGATAGCAGACGCTAACACTCACAATTAAATAGTTTTAGGAACTAAAATAGGAAAATAACAGACCCCAATGATGCAACAATTCAACAACCTGAAAACATTCCAATTTAAACTCCTGGGTGACTAATTAGGCAAAAACACAACAGTAAGCAGAAATAAAAACTTTAAGAGCATATTTTTTTATTCTTATTACCGCAAGGCAAGAGCAATTAACAATTGCAAAAAAAAAATTGAGTTAAAAAACATCTATCCAACAAATTTCAAAGCGCATCACTTTCTTTCCTGCAGCTAAAACTGCCAGGAGGTAAGGAAAATAAACATTGAATTCCCCAGAAAGACTTTTTAAATGCTTTTTTCCACATCATTTCGAAACGCAAATCAATGCATTTCTCTATGCGGTATTCTCCTCTTCCTCATCTTCCTCTCTACCGCACGGAGTTACTTAATCAACAAACATATCAATTTCATGAATGAACAAATATATGCATGCATGTCCTTAAAAATCCCTTTAAACCCCCAAAACACAAGCAACTGTCTTCTGTAAGAAGAAGAGCTGCTCAAGACTTTTGTTTCAAATATGAGACATTTATGCTTAAAGACTGCGCGCATATTGGTTTAGATTTACGTCGTTAAAGGCAAAAAAAAAGAAAGAAAATTGAAAGTAAACTAATATGTAAAAATTTATTAAAAAGTGTATAATCAACTGTCTTTTGACTGAGGATTATGAATGATAATGATAAATTCTTTGGTTTTATATTAAAATAATATTTGCCAGACTTTCATGACTACCAAATTCTGAAGACTTTTCCAAGCCGAGGAAAAATGCTAAGAACGATGAAGAAAAATGTTTAACATTAATATGTTTTCTATTTCATATATTTTTTGTTTCTTTCTCGCTGTTTTACTGCAACGCACACAGAAATCGAATGCTGTGACATTAAAAAAAAAAGGGAGAAGTAAGTCTTTCAGATCTAAAAATGTTCAACTTTATAGAAAATTTAGTAAGATTTTGAGTAACTTTTTTAGGAGAAAGGTAGCCTGACTCTGAGCAATTGTTTTTATGGAGATTGAAATAGTGAGTTTCTGGACAAATTTCCCACAGAAAAGTTAACTAGACCGTGAACAACTTTTCCATATAAAAGTTTGTCAGACTTTGAACAAGTTTTCTAAAGAAAAGCCAATCAGTTTCTGAGCAACTTTACGCTAGAAAAGTTTGTCAGACTTTGAACAACTTTTCCAAAGAAAAGTTAATCAGTTTCTGAGCAACTTTACGCTAGAAAAGTTTGTCAGACTTTGAACAAGTTTTCTAAAGAAAAGTCAATCAGTTTTTGAGCAACTTTACGCTAGAAAAAGTTATTTATAATCTAGGCAACTTTTCTATAGAATACTAAGTCAGTTTCTGAGCAACTTTTCTAAAGAAAACATAGTCTGTTTGTGAGATACTTTTCTATGGAAGAGTTAGTCTGATTCTGAGCAACTTTTCTAAAGAAAACATAGTTTGTTTGTGAGATACTTTTCTATGGAAGAGTTAGTCTGATTTTGAGCAACTTTTCAATAGAAAAGTTAGTTATACTTTAGGCAACTTTGCGATAGTTACACTCTCGGCAAATTTTCTATGGAATTCGTTGCCAGAATCTAAGCAACATTTCCACAGCAAATTTATTTATATTCTGAGCAACTTTTGTTTATATATAAGTTAGTCAGTTGCCGAGCAACTTTTCAATAGAAAAATTAGTTAGTTTTTGAGCAACTTTTCAATAGGCAAATTTTCTATAATATTCTTCCCCAGATTCTAAGCATTTTTTCCATAGAAAATTTAATCATTTTCTGAGTAGCTATTTCATAAAAAAAAACTTAGTCAATTGCCGAGCAACTTTTCTTGGGGAAAGTGTCTTTTTTTAGACTCTCAGCACCATTTCTTGTTATTATTAATTTTATTTTTACATTTAATATTTATTTATTTCAATCAAATTCTATATTATTCTATATGTTTTCTTGTGTGTAACTCATAAGTAAATTTCAATGCTATTTTCTGTTTAAGAATATCGAGACAATCTTCGTTTAAGCAGTTTAAATTCATACCCACATTAAAATCGTATTTATTTTGTGGGGAGTAGAGATCAAAAATTGAGTTTCAAGTGCAGCAGATACCATAAAATTAAAAGCAAAAGTACACAAGACTTATAAAAATGTTTTAAGAGAAAAAAAAAAAGTTATTGTAACATCTTTAAGTAGTGACTCTCACTGACTACCAGACAATAAGAATGAAACAAACAAAAAAAAAAAGCAAAAAACAAGAAAAGAAATCAGTTTTATTGAAAGAAAAAGCAGGAAACAAAAACACACATGTATGCAAAAGTGTACTTGAGACTTGCAGCATACAACTCACTGCTTAAGTCCTCACATGCACGATAGCACGTGTATTGGTATGGGCTTATATGCACGCATGCACGAGTATGTGTGTAGTTGGAGATGAAAAATTCCCGGAATATGTGTGTTCTGTGACTGTGGCGATGTGTGCAATTGTACTTGAAAGTATGTGCATTTTAAGTAGCAACATGCTGCCAGTGTAGTTAATGTTTAAGAATTTTTCGTTTCGTTTTTGTTCCATTTTGTTGCTTTTAATATAAATTGTACTTGCAGTTTCACATATTGTATGAACATTTAAGGACTAAGATTTACAAACATTTGTATGCTTATTTTAGTTATTTTTTTCCAAAATAGTCTGAAGTATTTGGTTTAAAAATAGTCTAGTGTGTAGTTTTAGTTTTAGTTCTAGTCTTAGTTTTTGTTTGTCTTATTTTCTCTACTATTATGTTGGTGCTGGTCAATGCTGCTACGCTCAGTAAGGACTTTAAGGCCCTTTAATTTTCAGAAAAAAAATTTTAATATTTTCATGTTAGAGCAAAAACTTTTTCTTGTTCTAAATTAGAAAGTAAATTTATTTTAAATTAAATTAAATTTATGCCTGCATTTTATTTGAATGACAAAATTTAAATTTGAAAAGTTTTACGAAATAAACCGAAACATAAAAGTCTTTGTTTGGGGAACATTTAATAGACAACAAAAAAATTTTTTAAGTGTTTCCTTTGTTTTTTCTTAGTCTATAAGAAGGAAAAAAACCAAAAAGTTTTATTGCTTTATCTTCAGGGGAAAGTGATTTATTGCCAAAAACTGCAGTTGTTTTTCAACTTTCAACTCAAGAAAACTTTTTTATGCGTCTCTAAAGATAAAATTGGGAAATAAGAGAATGCAGCGACACAGCAGACAGTTCAGTTTTATTATTGTACAATTATCAAATTAAATATGTATGTTCCTGGCCAAAACAACAAAAATATTTGAACCGTCTATTCCGGTAGTAAAAATAATTATGTTCATCAGTTAAATCAACTGTCAAACTCGAGGATTTGTGCAGGAAAATATCTCTGCATAAATGTTGCAATAGACAGATATTTCAATAAAGTTAGAAAAACTTTCCATCATCCTAAACGTTTTGTAATAGATATTTCCCACAAATGTAGGAATTCTAGCACGAAATGTTTACAATCGCGTATTTGTTTTTAGCAATAAATTCTTAGTTTATAGTTTTCTGTTAAATGTAAGAAAAAGTAATTGTCCTGTTTTTATAAAAAAAAATACTTCCCATTAATTTATTTTTGAAGAACTCAGTCTCATTTTAGGCAAAGCAACCAAATCGCACTCAAAGCAGATTCGCAGCAAGTTTTCCCTACACAAGTGATTCACAGTCACAGCAACTTTCTTCTATTGGAAAATAAGTTGCACTCTAAGAAACTTTTTCTTAAAAAAGTCAATCGGATTATGATCAATATTTCAATGGAAGTGTCCAAATTTTAGCAACTTTTCAATAGAAAAATTTTTCATATAGCAGTTTTTCTGTAGAGAAGTTAGTCACACTTAGCGAAGCTTTTCTGAAGAAAAGTTAGCACAAGAGTGGGCAATTTTTCCATAGAAAAGTTGGTCGGACTTAAAGCAATTTATCTACGAAGAAGTTGGTTATATTTTAGGTAACTTCTCTGCAGTAAAGTTTTCCACACAATGGGCAAGTTTTATTTAGAAAAGTTAGCAATTTTATTTAGCACATTTAGTCACATTCTAAGCAAGTTTTCTCTATAAAGATAATTTTGTATTTGGGCAAATTGTTTTAAAAAATATGTCCAGAATTTAAATAACTTCCTTTATGACACTGGCTGACTTTTAATTAAAAGATAAAATTATTCTGTCTACCACGAGTCACAGTCTGGGCAACTTTTCTTTAAATAATTTAATCAAACTCTAAACAACTTTTCCATAGAATAGTTAGTAAGACTCTGAGCAACTTTTCTATAAAAAAATTTTGTGCAATTCTGGGTAACTTTTCTGTAGAAGAGTTAGTCCCGCTGTCAGCAATTTTTCCTTAGAAGAGTTAGCCACTAGCTAAGCAACTTTTCTATAGAAAAGTAATTTGGATTTTCGACACTGTTGCTCAGAGTCTAAGCAACTTCTTTATAAAAAAAATCTCTAACCTGGAAATATCAAATCATGCTGTCGTCAATTAGCCACAACAACTTGGCAACTTTTTTAAAGTCGAGTTAAGCAACTTTTCGATAGAATAGTTAATAAGACTTTGAGCAACTTTTCTATAGAAAAATCTGCCATTTAGAAATATTATTCAAACTGTAAAGATCTTTTCTATAGGAAAATTAGTTAAATTCTGAACAACTTTTTAAAATTTGTTTGGCATTTTTATTTTATTTTTCTGTTTTTTATTTCATAATCAAAGATAATTTTCTGTACAAAGAGAGCTCCGACTAAGAGAAAATTTTTTTTAGAAAAATTACTCAGACCACACAACTGTCACCAAAAACTTTAATCTTGTAATTTTTTAAGTGAATTTTATTTTATTTTCAGCAAATGAACTGGCAGAAAGACTTTTTTTCTCTTTATGATAATTTATTTAAATACGAAAATATGTCCAGCAGCTTTATTAAATTGTAAAAAAAAAATGGCAGAAAATCTTTTATTTGCTGCAACTTTTTTGCCTTTTGGCTTTTGCATTTCAAGTTCAATTTGTCTTTTATCATAATCTGTTTGACATTAAACACAAACATATTAGCATATGAGTGATATAAAATAAAATGAATAGAAGTGAATGAATGAAATATGTATAACAAACAATGAAATTTAATACATTTTCCAGACAAACAGCAGACGAAACGAAACCAACAATGTTTGGAAATAGCAAAAAACTAAAGAAAAAAATTATAATAAAAACCAACAAAATTTTAGGAACAAATTGATATAACGCTAATGGAAAATAATGTAGACGAACACACACCAAACAATTCAAACCAGCAATTACATACATTCATAAGTGTATGTATGTATGTATGTATGTATGTTGTACGATGAAAGAAAGACAGTTGGTTGTTTGTGTTGCGGTTTTGCCACTCTATGAAAAGTTCCCTTCTTTTTTCTAATGGTTTCTATTATATGAATTTTTTCATATGGAAATGTAATCAAACTCTTAACAGTCATGCAGACAGTCAGCCAGCCAGCCAGCCAGCCAGTACGTCATTTTTTTTTCTCTCTCTCTCTGTAGTGTTCACGCTTTTAAGTCATTCGAACATTGAATAAATGATCCCTCATAGTTTTAAGTTTTACTTGTGCCACAAGCATTTCATTTTCCGTTTTCTTTTTCTTCACTTATACATATTAATATGGACGTGTGTGTGGGTGTGTAACATTTTTAGTGATGTGTCACCCAAAATGATCAATCATTAGCACTGAGTAAAAACATACTCTCAAGTTGTAATCCTCCACTTTTATGGTTTACAGACTTATTTGGCTCCTGCATGCGATTTGATGTGCTGAAAACAAAGATATTAACATGCACTTATGCACATAAATGTATGTAGTTACATCTGAATACGTGTGCACACATACATACACACATACATACACACATCTACACATACATATGCAAGTGTTCAAATAGTAATTGTTTCAAATTTTAGTTGATGTAAAAATATGTATCAGTGTCGCCAAAAGTGTTCAACACCATTTTCTAAGATCTTATTTAGAACTATAGCATTAGAAAAACAGTTGTCCAGATTCAGAGTAATTTTTCTACAAAGATTTTAAGTATTTGTTTTAATGGAAAAGTTGCTTAAGTTCTGAAAAATGTTTTTATGTATATAAAATCTTCGATTATGATGAATATTTTTACAGAAAAAATCTTCAGATTGGGTAAAAAAAATTGTTAATGGAAAAGTTGCTTAAATTCTGAAAAATGTTTTTATATAAAATCTTCGATTATGATGAATATTAAAAAATGTGGTTCAGATACTGCTCAGTTCTCCCGCGGAAAAACTTTTCAGATTCTTGCTAATTTTTTTATTAGAAAGTTGGCTAAAATTCCAATTTCATTTGCAGAAGAAAAGTAATTCAGATTCTGATTGAATTTGCTATAGAAAAGTTGTTTCAACTCAAAAGTTGTTCAAACTCTAGGCAATTTTTCAACACAAAAGTTGTTAAAAATTTTATTTTATATTAAAATTAAATTTTAATTTTTAATTTAATTTTTTCATTTTATTTATTGCTTAGAAAAGTTATTCAATATTTAAAAAAAAAAATTTGCATGGGAAAGTGTTTTAAAATCTGAACAAATTTGCTATTGAAAAGTTGTTGAAAATGTAAGCAAATTTTTTAGCAAAAAAGTTGTTTAAAATCTGAGCAAATTTTCTACAAAAAATGGTATTCAAATTCGAAGTAATTTTTCTACATAAAAAAATATTTCAAATATAAGAAAATTTTGTTTACAAAAGTTATCCAAAATTTGTACATTTGCTCTGGGAAAGACTATTTCAAATCGGAGCCAATTTCCTATGAAAATCTGATCAAACTTTTTATACAAAAATTATTGAAAATCCAAGCAAAGTTAATCAATATTTGAGCAATTTTTTTTTTAAGTTGTTTAAATTTTCTGCAGAAAAGTTGTTCATATTCTGCTTAAAATATCTATTGAAATTTGTTCAAATCTTAGCAATTTTTCTATAGAAAAGATATTTAGATTGTACAAGAGAGTTCTTGGGGTTTTAGTGCATTGGAATTATTATTATTATTATTGTGGCCATTTCACATGTCAATACTGCGCTAATTATTTATTCACGCCATAATTCACATATAAGCGTTTCAGTTTCAGCGTATTGAACACGTCCGTTTAGGTGGGAAGGCTTTTAAAACTATGAATATTTATAAATGCACGAATAGAAATAATTTAGCTTCGACGTAATAAGAGTATTTTAAAGTATCTAGTCGTACATCATGTTGTACTGTCTTAATGTGTCAGAAGAAGTATTCCAAACAAAATGTTAATGGGTTCATACCTTGTGGCATAATTATGGTAAATGATTGAAGTTCTTTTGGCGAGTCTTTTGCTATGCTAAAATAAAGTGGCCCTTAATGTTTCCCTGTATTTCAGCCTGTATTTTCATCAATATTCAATATGCAGTCTTGTTGAAGAATATATTTATATTTTAATGGATTTCTTAAATAAATGTTTATATGTAAAAATTTTGAATGTTCTTTTCTATTTATATTTTTGCTACTTAAAGTAGTGGCGTCAATAAGTTGAACATTATGTTTTTCCCCAACGAAAATTTCATACTTTTCATAATTCCTCTTAATGCGCTTTAAGTGAAAAGAACATGTTTATGGTGCATCAAGAATCCATTAAAAATGCAATAATAATAAATGAATATTTGAAAAATCAACTCAAAAATTATGAAATTACTTACATGGAAGTTCTACTGCTGCAAGTTGTTCTACGTATTAAAGAAGCAAAAAAACTGGATTGAGGAAAAAATTTTTGGGAAAGCAAAAATTAGATGTTTGTAAATTGGATAGGAAAGAATATTTTCATAAAGAGACAATATTTTCTAAGTAAATTAAGAAATGTTATATAGAATTTTGATATACTTTTTTCAGATATTTGTCAGTTGTAGTGGAGAGACATTTCCTATCGAAAAGTTGTTGGTAACAGGAAGCTGACAAACGTTTTTGGAATTTGAAGCTGTTTTCGTGGGCCAGGTGCTTTAAGTCATTTCTTTAGAAAAGCGGCTCTGAATCTGAAAATGTTTTCGACTACATCCAGTGGCGTAGGTAGAGCGATGTGTGAACACATCGCAGGCAAATTTTAACCTTGACTTATATTCATAGCTAAAATTCCAAGGAAATAAACTATTTTTATTATTGCATAAAAGATCTAGACCCACCACCCTAAAAATAGCACCGCTACGCCGGTGACTACAACTCCATTCAAAAATTCTGTCGGTTTTTTTGAAAGAAAAGTTGTTCGGAATCAGATAATTCTAACAAATTTTATATTCTGATATAAAAATCTAAGCATTTGACTTTCGATCTGATACTAATCGTCGGTACAGTTCGTATCGTCCACCGCAATTCCTGAAGAAATGTACCGAAATATCGAACTAGACACATCATAAAATTACCAGTAAAACATATCTGCGTTTTATTTATCATAATAAAAAAATAAAATTTAAAACCAGGGAGACAAAAAACTTTATTAAAATATGTTTTCAAAACGACCGAATTGGACAGATTTTCTCAAAAACCAATTTAGACTGAGTCTGCCAAATTGAGTGGAAAAAATTGCTTCAAATAAGAATAAGAGAAAAATAACTTCTGCATACAATTTTCTTTAGAAATCTGGCTATACATGTGTTATATCTTTAAAAATAAATTTTGAAGAAAATGTTTCAAAAGATGAAGCAAAACTAATGACGGTATGAAACATGAAAATCCAATATCGCATCAGCAATTCTTATTTCCAAAAATACAAGTAATCTATGGCCATTGATCTGTATAATTAAAAAGAGGAGAATTTCAAAAACTAAACTTCTTTTAAGTTTCCACTCAAACAAAAGCCACCACATTCGCCAGCAGCTGAATTTCAGTTTCAAACAACGCAACGAACCACAAGATATGACACATATTTTATATTAAAACTTTCATCTCTCTGTCTCTCTGACTGTCTGTCTGTCCGCCAATTCCATTTGTTTTCTTTTGATGAAATTCCAACGATAAAAAGAATGTTTTCTTCCCCCTCTTGTTTTCATTTACAAATAATGAAATTGTTTGAAAAATGTTAATTTAAAATAAAAATGGTGCAATAAAAAAATACCAAAAACTCATCAAACTTAAAAACAAAACCCACAAATATTTTCGTTTTTCTAAAAATTCTTTGTTTTTTTTCTCTTTTCTTGATCTTTTGGTTGCTTGAAAGTCCCTTAATTTTTTCCATTAAGTCATTGTGGACAAATATATTGACAGCTTGTATTATTTGGAGTGGTTTCCGTTTAATTATAAATGCAATTTTGTTCTGTTCATGTTTGTGCTGAACAATGATGGATTGAATTTTGAAAATAGTGTTTACAACAACAAAAACATTTCGTTTTCAGTTTTTAAAGTTAAAAACTGTCTGAAGGGAAATTGTTATTAGCACGTTTTATGACTTCTAAAAATAAACATAACTGTTGATGTTATTAAATTCATTGACATGTTATATTTGTATTGTGTGGTTAAAGTGTTGCCTGCTAAATATAAAAAGTTGCCCAAAACTAAAATAAATTTTGCAACATTTTCTATTGGTAACATGTTAAAAATTCAAACGATTTAATTAACTCATTTTCTTTTCCCAAAAGTTGGCCAATGTCAGAAAAAATTGGCAACAGACAACTGGTCCTTTTAGAAGATTTTTCGAAAGAAATCAAAGCACTTGATGCAAACAAATTTGTCCTGAATATATTCACAGAAACTCACAAATGCAAAAGTTGCCAAGAGAACAAGATATTTTCCCTGGGGAATAGAATCTTACTTGCCTAAGATCTTACAAAACTGAAAAAAAACTATCCAGCTTCTAGTTTATGATGAAGATAAAAAATAATACTGAAAATCTTAACTCTAGATTCAATAGAAAAAAAGCTCTATAATCAGGCAAAATTTTTCCAAAATCAATTGCCATCCATTTGATAAACTTTTCTAAAGAAAATTTATTGAGAAACTAATACATTTCCGTAAAAACCCTATTCTTTCAAAGAAATTATTTTATAGATAAAAAAAATATGCTAGAAATCTTACCAAAATTAACATACAAATAGCACTCAGAGTATGAAGAAATATTTTTTATATATTATTATTTCCCAAGAAATAGAAATGTTGCTCATTGTTCTCATCAGATGTTCTGAACATTTGCCAAGAATCTGGGCAAGTATTCTGTTAACAAAAGCTTTACCAAAAACTGGACAAAAATACTCAGACACACGAAAAAGTTGATGACATCCTGACAGATTTTTTTAAAGAATAGGTGTTGAGACATGGGTGTGAAGATAAATTTAAAAATTTTTAACCCCAGACTCAAACCTGCAATATTAACATACCTCTGTTAATTAAGTAGCAGGGCTCTGTTAAGCCTAACAAATTTATATTTTGCACTGCAAATGCATTTAAAACTAAAAAATTGGTAATAATTATATTGAAAAATAAAATAATATATTTCTAAAAAAATATTCTATAAAGTGCCATAAGAATTTAAAATAAACGCATTTATTAAAGAAAGACAGTTTAAGAGTTGAACACTCAGACAATATGGATTCATTGCACTACATAAGTAGCAGGCAATGCTTTTCTGTGCCAGCAATACAAAAAGCCAGCCTGCAATAACAGCTATGCATTTATTATTTATGGAACAACCCTCTTTAATTACCCTTATCATAAATACGAAGACCCTATATCCATATCATAATGTGGAGCAATACTCATATGACAAATAAGAAGACCCTATTTAAAAAGGCGTAATGGTCCTGCCTTTTTTAAAAAAGTTTAATATGGAAGTAACATTCGTATTATTAATATGAATACTGATAGACTTGGATCCATCCTAATATTTGTATGGATTTTTTAAAAAGGTCCCCTTACCCTTACTTTTACCATAATATCGAGCAATATCCCTATATTAAATACGAAGACCATATATTGTAAAGGGGGACCCTTTCAATAATATCGAGCAATACCCCTATATTAAATACGAAGACCTTATATTGCAAAGGGGGGAACCTTACCATTATATCGAGCAATATCCCTATATGAAATACGAAGACCATATATTGAAAAGGGGGACCCTTACCATAATATCGAGCAATATCCCTATATTAAATACGAAGACCATATATTGAAAAGGGGGACCCTTACCATAATATCGAGCAATATCCCTATATTAAATACGTAGACCATATATTGAAAAGGGGGGACCCTTACCATAATATCGAGCAATATCCCTATATTAAATACGAAGACCATATATTGAAAAGGGGGGACCCTTACCATAATATCGAGCAATATCCCTATATTAAATACGAAGACCATATATTGAAAAGGGGGGACCTTTACCATAATATCGGGCAATAACCTAATAATAAATACGAAGAGCATATATTGAAAAGGGGGGACCCTTACCATAATATCGAGCAATATCCTTATATAAAATACCATATATTGAAAAGGGGGACCCTTACCATAATATCAAGCAATATCCCTATATTAAATACGAAGACCATATATTGAAAAGGGGGGACCCTTACCATAATATCGAGCAATATCCTTATATAAAATACGAAGACCATATATTGAAAAGGGGGGACCCCTACCATAATATCAAGCAATATCCCTATATTAAATACGAAGACCATATATTGAAAAGGGGGGACCCTTACCATAATATATAGCAATATCCCTATATTAAATACGAAGACCATATATTGAAAAGGGGGGACCCTTACCATAATATCAAGCAATATCCCTATATTAAATACGAAGACCATATATTGAAAAGGGGGGACCCTTACCATAATATCAAGCAATATCCCTATATTATATACGAAGACCATATATTGAAAAGGGGGGACCCTTACCATAATATCGAGCAATATCCCTATATTAAATACGAAGACCATATATTGAAAAGGGGGACCCTTACCATAATATCGAGCAATATCCCTATATTAAATACGAAGACCATATATTGAAAAGGGGGGACCCTTACCATAATATGAAGCAATATCCCTATATTAAATACGAAGACCATATATTGAAAAGGGGGGACCCTAACAATAATATCAAGCAATATCCCTATATTATATACGAAGACCATATATTGAAAAGGGGGGACCCTTACCATAATATCGAGCAATATCCCTATATTAAATACGAAGACCATATATTGAAAAGGGGGACCCTTACCATAATATCGAGCAATATCCCTATATTAAATACGAAGACCATATATTGAAAAGGGGGGACCCTTACCATAATATCGAGCAATATCCCTATATTAAATACGAAGACCATATATTGAAAAGGGGGGACCCTTACCATAATATGAAGCAATATCCCTATATTAAATACGAAGACCATATATTGAAAAGGGGGGACCCTTACCATAATATTGAGCAATATCCTTATATAAAATACGAAGACCATATATTGAAAAGGGGGGACCCTTACCATAATATCGAGCAATATCCCTATATTAAATACGAAGACCATATATTGAAAAGGGGAACCCTTACCATAATATCGAACAATAACCTAATAATAAATACGAAGACCATAAATTGAAAAGGGGGATCCATCCTAATATTTATAGGGAGTTTTTTTATTTTAAAAATGAATACTGATAGACTTGGATCCATCCTAATATTTATATGGAGTTTTTCAAAAATTTCTTCAAATTACAATAGTTTTAATATATTTGGAAACAGCACTATCGATATTTTAGTTAAGTTTTTTCGAATTTCGCTTATTTTTGCGATAAAATCAATATTTGCGGAGATACAGCCACTTTTCTAAAAAAGTTTAATAGGGAAGTAATATATTTATTATAAAAATGAATACTGATAGACTTGGATCCATCCTAATATTTATATGGAGTTTTTCAAAAATTTCTTCAAATTACAATAGTTTTAATATATTTGGAAACAGCACTATCGATATTTTAGTTAAGTTTTTTCGAATTTCGCTTATTTTTGCGATAAAATCAATATTTGCGGAGATACAGCCACTTTTCTAAAAAAGTTTAATAGGGAAGTAATATTTTTATTATAAAAATGAATACTGATAGACTTGGATCCATCCTAATTCTTCAAATTACAATAGTTTTAATATATTTGGAAACAGCACTATCGATATTTTAGTTAAGTTTTTTCGAATTTCGCTTATTTTTGCGATAAAATCAATATTTGCGGAGATACAGCCACTTTTCTAAAAAAGTTTAATAGGGAAGTAATATATTTATTATAAAAATGAATACTGATAGACTTGGATCCATCCTAATATTTATATGGAGTTTTTCAAAAATTTCTTCAAATTACAATAGTTTTAATATATTTGGAAACAGCACTATCGATATTTTAGTTAAGTTTTTCGAATTTCGCTTATTTTTGCGATAAAATCAATATTTGCGGAGATACAGCCACTTTTCTAAAAAAGTTTAATAGGGAAGTAATATTTTTATTATAAAAATGAATACTGATAGACTTGGATCCATCCTAATATTTATATGGATTTTTTCCATAATATCGAGCAATATCCCTATATTAAATACGAAGACCATATATTGAAAAGGGGGACCCTTACCATAATATCGAGCAATATCCCTATATTAAATACGAAGACCATATATTGAAAAGGGGGGACCCTTACCATAATATCGAGCAATATCCTTATATAAAATACGAAGACCATATATTGAAAAGGGGGGACCCTTACCATAATATCGAGCAATATCCTTATATAAAATACGAAGACCATATATTGAAAAGGGGGGACCCCTACCATAATATCAAGCAATATCCCTATATTAAATACGAAGACCATATATTGAAAAGGGGGGACCCTTACCATAATATCGAGCAATATCCCTATATTAAATACGAAGACCATATATTGAAAAGGGGGGACCCTTACCATAATATCGAGCAATATCCTTATATTAAATACGAAGACCATATATTGAAAAGGGGGAACCCTTACCATAATATGAAGCAATATCCCTATATTAAATACGAAGACCATATATTGAAAAGGGGGGACCCTTACCATAATATCGAGCAATATCCTTATATAAAATACGAAGACCATATATTGAAAAGGGGGGACCCTTACCATAATATATAGCAATATCCCTATATTAAATACGAAGACCATATATTGAAAAGGGGGGACCCTTACCATAATATCGAGCAATATCCTTATATTAAATACGAAGACCATATATTGAAAAGGGGGGACCCTTACCATAATATCGAACAATAACCTAATAATAAATACGAAGACCATAAATTGAAAAGGGGGATCCATCCTAATATTTATAGGGAGTTTTTTTATTTTAAAAATGAATACTGATAGACTTGGATCCATCCTAATATTTATATGGAGTTTTTCAAAAATTTCTTCAAATTACAATAGTTTTAATATATTTGGAAACAGCACTATCGATATTTTAGTTAAGTTTTTTCGAATTTCGCTTATTTTTGCGATAAAATCAATATTTGCGGAGATACAGCCACTTTTCTAAAAAAGTTTAATAGGGAAGTAATATATTTATTATAAAAATGAATACTGATAGACTTGGATCCATCCTAATATTTATATGGAGTTTTTCAAAAATTTCTTCAAATTACAATAGTTTTAATATATTTGGAAACAGCACTATCGATATTTTAGTTAAGTTTTTTCGAATTTCGCTTATTTTTGCGATAAAATCAATATTTGCGGAGATACAGCCACTTTTCTAAAAAAGTTTAATAGGGAAGTAATATTTTTATTATAAAAATGAATACTGATTAACTTGGATCCATCCTAATATTTATATGGATTTTTTCAAAAATTTCTTCAAATTACAATAGTTTTAATATATTTGTAAACAGCACTATCGATATTTTAGTTAAGTTTTTTCGAATTTCGCTTATTTTTGCGATAAAATCAATATTTGCGGAGATACAGCCACTTTTCTAAAAAAGTTTAATAGGGAAGTAATATATTTATTATAAAAATGAATACTGATAGACTTGGATCCATCCTAATATTTATATGGAGTTTTTCAAAAATTTCTTCAAATTACAATAGTTTTAATATATTTGGAAACAGCACTATCGATATTTTAGTTAAGTTTTTTCGAATTTCGCTTATTTTTGCGATAAAATCAATATTTGCGGAGATACAGCCACTTTTCTAAAAAAGTTTAATAGGGAAGTAATATATTTATTATAAAAATGAATACTGATAGACTTGGATCCATCCTAATATTTATATGGAGTTTTTCAAAAATTTCTTCAAATTACAATAGTTTTAATATATTTGGAAACAGCACTATCGATATTTTAGTTAAGTTTTTTCGAATTTCGCTTATTTTTGCGATAAAATCAATATTTGCGGAGATACAGCCACTTTTCTAAAAAAGTTTAATAGGGAAGTAATATTTTTATTATAAAAATGAATACTGATTAACTTGGATCCATCCTAATATTTATATGGATTTTTTCAAAAATTTCTTCAAATTACAATAGTTTTAATATATTTGTAAACAGCACTATCGATATTTTAGTTAAGTTTTTTCGAATTTCGCTTATTTTTGCGATAAAATCAATATTTGCGGAGATACAGCCACTTTTCTAAAAAAGTTTAATAGGGAAGTAATATATTTATTATAAAAATGAATACTGATAGACTTGGATCCATCCTAATATTTATATGGAGTTTTTCAAAAATTTCTTCAAATTACAATAGTTTTAATATATTTGGAAACAGCACTATCGATATTTTAGTTAAGTTTTTTCGAATTTCGCTTATTTTTGCGATAAAATCAATATTTGCGGAGATACAGCCACTTTTCTAAAAAAGTTTAATAGGGAAGTAATATTTTTATTATAAAAATGAATACTGATAGACTTGGATCCATCCTAATATTTATATGGATTTTTTCCATAATATCGAGCAATATCCCTATATTAAATACGAAGACCATATATTGAAAAGGGGGACCCTTACCATAATATCGAGCAATATCCCTATATTAAATACGAAGACCATATATTGAAAAGGGGGGACCCTTACCATAATATCGAGCAATATCCCTATATTAAATACGAAGACCATATATTGAAAAGGGGGGACCCTTACCATAATATCGAGCAATAACCTAATAATAAATACGAAGAGCATATATTGAAAAGGGGGGACCCTTACCATAATATCGAGCAATATCCTTATATAAAATACGAAGACCATATATTGAAAAGGGGGGACCCTTACCATAATATCGAGCAATATCCTTATATAAAATACGAAGACCATATATTGAAAAGGGGGGACCCTTACCATAATATCGAGCAATAACCTAATAATAAATACGAAGAGCATATATTGAAAAGGGGGGACCCTTACCATAATATCGAGCAATATCCTTATATAAAATACGAAGACCATATATTGAAAAGGGGGGACCCTTACCATAATATATAGCAATATCCCTATATTAAATACGAAGACCATATATTGAAAAGGGGGGACCCTTACCATAATATATAGCAATATCCCTATATTAAATACGAAGACCATATATTGAAAATGGGGGACCCTTACCATAATATCGAGCAATAACCTAATAATAAATACGAAGAGCATATATTGAAAAGGGGGGACCCTTACCATAATATCGAGCAATATCCTTATATAAAATACGAAGACCATATATTGAAAAGGGGGGACCCTTACCATAATATCGAGCAATATCCCTATATTAAATACGAAGACCATATATTGAAAAGGGGGGACCCTTACCATAATATCGAGCAATATCCTTATATAAAATACGAAGACCATATATTGAAAAGGGGGGACCCCTACCATAATATCAAGCAATATCCCTATATTAAATACGAAGACCATATATTGAAAAGGGGGGACCCTTACCATAATATATAGCAATATCCCTATATTAAATACGAAGACCATATATTGAAAAGGGGGGCCCTTACCATAATATCAAGCAATATCCCTATATTAAATACGAAGACCATATATTGAAAAGGGGGGACCCTTACCATAATATCGAGCAATAACCTTATATAAAATACGAAGACCATATATTGAAAAGGGGGGACCCTTACCATAATATCAAGCAATATCCCTATATTATATACGAAGACCATATATTGAAAAGGGGGGACCCTTACCATAATATATAGCAATATCCCTATATTATATACGAAGACCATATATTGAAAAGGGGGGACCCTTACCATAATATCGAGCAATATCCCTATATTAAATACGAAGACCATATATTGAAAAGGGGGGACCCTTACCATAATATCGAGCAATATCCCTATATTAAATACGAAGACCATATATTGAAAAGGGGGGACCCTTACCATAATATATAGCAATATCCCTATATTATATACGAAGACCATATATTGAAAAGGGGGGACCCTTACCATAATATCGAGCAATATCCCTATATTAAATACGAAGACCATATATTGAAAAGGGGGGACCCTTACCATAATATCGAGCAATATCCCTATATTAAATACGAAGACCATATATTGAAAAGGGGGGACCCTTACCATAATATATAGCAATATCCCTATATTATATACGAAGACCATATATTGAAAAGGGGGGACCCTTACCATAATATCGAGCAATATCCCTATATTAAATACGAAGACCATATATTGAAAAGGGGGGACCCTTACCATAATATCGAGCAATATCCCTATATTAAATACGAAGACCATATATTGAAAAGGGGGGACCCTTACCATAATATATAGCAATATCCCTATATTATATACGAAGACCATATATTGAAAAGGGGGGACCCTTACCATAATATCGAGCAATATCCCTATATTAAATACGAAGACCATATATTGAAAAGGGGGGACCCTTACCATAATATCGAGCAATATCCCTATATTAAATACGAAGACCATATATTGAAAAGGGGGGACCCTTACCATAATATATAGCAATATCCCTATATTATATACGAAGACCATATATTGAAAAGGGGGGACCCTTACCATAATATCGAGCAATATCCCTATATTAAATACGAAGACCATATATTGAAAAGGGGGGACCCTTACCATAATATCGAGCAATATCCCTATATTAAATACGAAGACCATATATTGAAAAGGGGGGACCCTTACCATAATATATAGCAATATCCCTATATTATATACGAAGACCATATATTGAAAAGGGGGGACCCTTACCATAATATCGAGCAATATCCCTATTTTAAATACGAAGACCATATATTGAAAAGGGGGGACCCTTACCATAATATCGAGCAATATCCCTATATTAAATACGAAGACCATATATTGAAAAGGGGGGACCCTTACCATAATATCGAGCAATATCCCTATATTAAATACGAAGACCATATATTGAAAAGGGGGGACCCTTACCATAATATATAGCAATATCCCTATATTAAATACGAAGACCATATATTGAAAAGGGGGGACCCTTACCATAATATCGAGCAATAACCTAATAATAAATACGAAGAGCATATATTGAAAAGGGGGGACCCTTACCATAATATCGAGCAATATCCCTATATTAAATACGAAGACCATATATTGAAAAGGGGGGACCCTTACCATAATATCAAGCAATATCCCTATATTAAATACGAAGACCATATATTGAAAATAAATAAAAAAATATCCTTATATAAAATACGAAGACCATATATTGAAAAGGGGGGACGCCTACCATAATATCAAGCAATATCCCTATATTAAATACGAAGACCATATATTGAAAAGGGGGGACCCTTACCATAATATATAGCAATATCCCTATATTAAATACGAAGACCATATTTTGAAAAGGGGGGACCCTTACCATAATATCAAGCAATATCCCTATATTAAATACGAAGACCATATATTGAAAAGGGGGGACCCTTACCATAATATCGAGCAATAACCTTATATAAAATACGAAGACCATATATTGAAAAGGGGGGGCCCTTACCATAATATCAAGCAATATCCCTATATTATATACGAAGACCATATATTGAAAAGGGGGGACCCTTACCATAATATCGAGCAATATCCCTATATTAAATACGAAGACCATATATTGAAAAGGGGGGACCCTTACCATAATATCGAGCAATATCCCTATATTAAATACGAAGACCATATATTGAAAAGGGGGGACCCTTACCATAATATCGAGCAATATCCCTATATTAAATACGAAGACCATATATTGAAAAGGGGGGACCCTTACCATAATATCAAGCAATATCCCTATATTAAATACGAAGACCATATATTGAAAAGGGGGGACCCTTACCATAATATCGAGCAATATCCCTATATTAAATACGAAGACCATATATTGAAAAGGGGGGACCCTTACCATAATATCGAGCAATATCCCTATATTAAATACGAAGACCATATATTGAAAAGGGGGGACCCTTACCATAATATCGAGCAATATCCCTATATTAAATACGAAGACCATATATTGAAAAGGGGGACCCTTACCATAATATCGAGCAATAACCTAATAATAAATACGAAGACCATAAATTGAAAAGGGGGATCCATCCTAATATTTATAGGGAGTTTTTTTATTATAAAAATGAATACTGATAGACTTGGATCCATCCTAATATTTATATGGATTTTTTCAAAAATTTCTTCAAATTACAATAGTTTTAATATATTTGGAAACAGCACTATCGATATTTTAGTTAAGTTTTTTCGAATTTCGCTTATTTTTGCGATAAAATCAATATTTGCGGAGATACAGCCACTTTTCTAAAAAAGTTTAATAGGGAAGTAATATTTTTATTATAAAAATGAATACTGATAGACTTGGATCCATCCTAATATTTATATGGAGTTTTTCCATAATATCGAGCAATATCCTTATATTAAATACGAAGACCATATATTGAAAAGGGGGGACCCTTACCATAATATCGAGCAATATCCTTATATTAAATACGAAGACCATATATTGAAAAGGGGGGACCCTTACCATATTATCGAGCAATATCCCTATATTAAATACGAAGACCATATATTGAAAAGGGGGGACCCTTACCATAATATCGAGCAATATCCTTATATAAAATACGAAGACCATATATTGAAAAGGGGGGACCCTTACCATAATATCGAGCAATATCCTTATATAAAATACGAAGACCATATATTGAAAAGGGGGGACCCTTACCATAATATCGAGCAATATCCCTATATTAAATACGAAGACCATATATTGAAAAGGGGGGACCCTTACCATAATATCGAGCAATATCCCTATATTAAATACGAAGACCATATATTGAAAAGGGGGGACCCTTACCATAATATCGAGCAATAACCTAATAATAAATACGAAGACCATAAATTGAAAAGGGGGATCCATCCTAATATTTATAGGGAGTTTTTTTATTATAAAAATGAATACTGATAGACTTGGATCCATCCTAATATTTATATGGAGTTTTTCAAAAATTTCTTCAAATTACAATAGTTTTAATATATTTGGAAACAGCACTATCGATATTTTAGTTAAGTTTTTTCGAATTTCGCTTATTTTTGCGATAAAATCAATATTTGCGGAGATACAGCCACTTTTCTAAAAAAGTTTAATAGGGAAGTAATATTTTTATCATAAAAATGAATACTGATAGACTTGGATCCATACTAATATTTATATGGAGTTTTTCAAAAATTTCTTCAAATTACAATAGTTTTAATATATTTGGAAACAGCACTATCGATATTTTAGTTAAGTTTTTTCGAATTTCGCTTATTTTTGCGATAAAATCAATATTTGCGGAGATACAGCCACTTTTCTAAAAAAGTTTAACAGGAAAGTAATATTTTTATTATAAAAATGAATACTGATAGACTTGGATCCATCCTAATATTTATATGGATATTTCAAAAATTTCTTCAAATTACAATAGTTTAAATATATTTAGAAACAGCACTATCGATATTTTAGTTAAGTTTTTTCGAATTTCGCTTATTTTTGCGATAAAATCAATATTTGCGGAGATACAGCCACTTTTCTAAAAAAGTTTAATAGGGAAGTAATATATTTATTATAAAAATGAATACTGATAGACTTGGATCCATCCTAATATTTATATGGAGTTTTTCAAAAATTTCTTCAAATTACAATAGTTTTAATATATTTGGAAACAGCACTATCGATATTTTAGTTAAGTTTTTTCGAATTTCGCTTATTTTTGCGATAAAATCAATATTTGCGGAGATACAGCCACTTTTCTAAAAAAGTTTAATAGGGAAGTAATATTTTTATTATAAAAATGAATACTGATAGACTTGGATCCATCCTAATATTTATATGGAGTTTTTCCATAATATCGAGCAATATCCTTATATTAAGTACGAAGACCATATATTGAAAAGGGGGGACCCTTACCATAATATCGAGCAATATCCTTATATTAAATACGAAGACCATATATTGAAAAGGGGGGACCCTTACCATATTATCGAGCAATATCCTTATATAAAATACGAAGACCATATATTGAAAAGGGGGGACCCTTACCATAATATCGAGCAATATCCTTATATAAAATACGAAGACCATATATTGAAAAGGGGGGACCCTTACCATAATATCGAACAATAACCTAATAATAAATACGAAGACCATAAATTGAAAAGGGGGATCCATCCTAATATTTATAGGGAGTTTTTTTATTATAAAAATGAATACTGATAGACTTGGATCCATCCTAATATTTATATGGAGTTTTTCAAAAATTTCTTCAAATTACAATAGTTTTAATATATTTGGAAACAGCACTATCGATATTTTAGTTAAGTTTTTTCGAATTTCGCTTATTTTTGCGATAAAATCAATATTTGCGGAGATACAGCCACTTTTCTAAAAAAGTTTAATAGGGAAGTAATATTTTTATTATAAAAATGAATACTGATAGACTTGGATCCATCCTAATATTTATATGGAGTTTTTCAAAAATTTCTTCAAATTACAATAGTTTTAATATATTTGGAAACAGCACTATCGATATTTTAGTTAAGTTTTTTCGAATTTCGCTTATTTTTGCGATAAAATCAATATTTGCGGAGATACAGCCACTTTTCTAAAAAAGTTTAACAGGAAAGTAATATTTTTAT
Organism: Epicampocera succincta; assembly: GCA_932526305.1. Taxonomy (NCBI): domain Eukaryota; kingdom Metazoa; phylum Arthropoda; class Insecta; order Diptera; family Tachinidae; genus Epicampocera; species Epicampocera succincta. The sequence continues at coordinate 9,087,065 of OW052035.1, read as the reverse complement.
TATAAAAATGAATACTGATAGACTTGGATCCATCCTAATATTTATATGGATTTTTTCAAAAATTTCTTCAAATTACAATAGTTTTAATATATTTAGAAACAGCACTATCGATATTTTAGTTAAGTTTTTTCGAATTTCGCTTATTTTTGCGATAAAATCAATATTTGCGGAGATACAGCCACTTTTCTAAAAAAGTTTAATAGGGAAGTAATATATTTATTATAAAAATGAATACTGATAGACTTGGATCCATCCTAATATTTATATGGAGTTTTTCAAAAATTTCTTCAAATTACAATAGTTTTAATATATTTGGAAACAGCACTATCGATATTTTAGTTAAGTTTTTTCGAATTTCGCTTATTTTTGCGATAAAATCAATATTTGCGGAGATACAGCCACTTTTCTAAAAAAGTTTAATAGGGAAGTAATATTTTTATTATAAAAATGAATACTGATAGACTTGGATCCATCTTAATATTTATATGGAGTTTTTCCATAATATCGAGCAATATCCTTATATTAAATACGAAGACCATATATTGAAAAGGGGGGACCCTTACCATATTATCGAGCAATATCCCTATATTAAATACGAAGACCATATATTGAAAAGGGGGGACCCTTACCATAATATCGAGCAATATCCCTATATTAAATACGAAGACCATATATTGAAAAGGGGGGACCCTTACCATAATATCGAGCAATAACCTAATAATAAATACGAAGACCATAAATTGAAAAGGGGGATCCATCCTAATATTTATAGGGAGTTTTTTTATTATAAAAATGAATACTGATAGACTTGGATCCATCCTAATATTTATATGGAGTTTTTCAAAAATTTCTTCAAATTACAATAGTTTTAATATATTTGGAAACAGCACTATCGATATTTTAGTTAAGTTTTTTCGAATTTCGCTTATTTTTGCGATAAAATCAATATTTGCGGAGATACAGCCACTTTTCTAAAAAAGTTTAATAGGGAAGTAATATTTTTATTATAAAAATGAATACTGATAGACTTGGATCCATCCTAATATTTATATGGAGTTTTTCAAAAATTTCTTCAAATTACAATAGTTTTAATATATTTGGAAACAGCACTATCGATATTTTAGTTAAGTTTTTTCGAATTTCGCTTATTTTTGCGATAAAATCAATATTTGCGGAGATACAGCCACTTTTCTAAAAAAGTTTAATAGGGAAGTAATATTTTTATTATAAAAATGAATACTGATAGACTTGGATCCATCTTAATATTTATATGGAGTTTTTCCATAATATCGAGCAATATCCTTATATTAAATACGAAGACCATATATTGAAAAGGGGGGACCCTTACCATAATATCGAGCAATATCCCTATATTAAATACGAAGACCATATATTGAAAAGGGGGGACCCTTACCATAATATCGAGCAATATCCCTATATTAAATACGAAGACCATATATTGAAAAGGGGGGACCCTTACCATAATATCGAGCAATATCCCTATATTAAATACGAAGACCATATATTGAAAAGGGGGGACCCTTACCATAATATCGAGCAATAACCTAATAATAAATACGAAGACCATAAATTGAAAAGGGGGATCCATCCTAATGTTTATAGGGAGTTTTTTTATTATAAAAATGAATACTGATAGACTTGGATCCATCCTAATATTTATATGGAGTTTTTCAAAAATTTCTTCAAATTACAATAGTTTTAATATATTTGGAAACAGCAGTATCGATATTTTAGTTAAGTTTTTTCGAATTTCGCTTATTTTTGCGATAAAATCAATATTTGCGGAGATACAGCCACTTTTCTAAAAAAGTTTAACAGGAAAGTAATATTTTTATTATAAAAATGAATACTGATAGACTTGGATCCATCCTAATATTTATATGGAGTTTTTCAAAAATTTCTTCAAATTACAATAGTTTTAATATATTTGGAAACAGCAGTATCGATATTTTAGTTAAGTTTTTTCGAATTTCGCTTATTTTTGCGATAAAATCAATATTTGCGGAGATACAGCCACTTTTCTAAAAAAGTTTAATAGGGAAGTAATATTTTTATTATAAAAATGAATACTGATAGACTTGGATCCATCTTAATATTTATATGGAGTTTTTCCATAATATCGAGCAATATCCTTATATTAAATACGAAGACCATATATTGAAAAGGGGGGACCCTTACCATAATATCGAGCAATATCCCTATATTAAATACGAAGACCATATATTGAAAAGGGGGGACCCTTACCATAATATCGAGCAATAACCTAATAATAAATACGAAGACCATAAATTGAAAAGGGGGATCCATCCTAATGTTTATAGGGAGTTTTTTTATTATAAAAATGAATACTGATAGACTTGGATCCATCCTAATATTTATATGGAGTTTTTCAAAAATTTCTTCAAATTACAATAGTTTTAATATATTTAGAAACAGCACTATCGATATTTTAGTTAAGTTTTTTCGAATTTCGCTTATTTTTGCGATAAAATCAATATTTGCGGAGATACAGCCACTTTTCTAAAAAAGTTTAATAGGGAAGTAATATTTTTATTATAAAAATGAATACTGATAGACTTGGATCCATCCTAATATTTATATGGAGTTTTTCGAAAATTTCTTCAAATTACAATAGTTTTAATATATTTGGAAACAGCAGTATCGATATTTTAGTTAAGTTTTTTCGAATTTCGCTTATTTTTGCGATAAAATCAATATTTGCGGAGATACAGCCACTTTTCTAAAAAAGTTTAACAGGAAAGTAATATTTTTATTATAAAAATGAATACTGATAGACTTGGATCCATCCTAATATTTATATGGATTTTTTCAAAAATTTCTTCAAATTACAATAGTTTTAATATATTTAGAAACAGCACTATCGATATTTTAGTTAAGTTTTTTCGAATTTCGCTTATTTTTGCGATAAAATCAATATTTGCGGAGATACAGCCACTTTTCTAAAAAAGTTTAATAGGGAAGTAATATTTTTATTATAAAAATGAATACTGATAGACTTGGATCCATCTTAATATTTATATGGAGTTTTTCCATAATATCGAGCAATATCCTTATATTAAATACGAAGACCATATATTGAAAAGGGGGGACCCTTACCATATTATCGAACAATATCCCTATATTAAATACGAAGACCATATATTGAAAAGGGGGGACCCTTACCATAATATCGAGCAATAACCTAATAATAAATACGAAGACCATAAATTGAAAAGGGGGATCCATCCTAATGTTTATAGGGAGTTTTTTTATTATAAAAATGAATACTGATAGACTTGGATCCATCCTAATATTTATATGGAGTTTTTCAAAAATTTCTTCAAATTACAATAGTTTTAATATATTTGGAAACAGCACTATCGATATTTTAGTGAAGTTTTTTCGAATTTCGCTTATTTTTGCGATAAAATCAATATTTGCGGAGATACAGCCACTTTTCTAAAAAAGTTTAATAGGGAAGTAATATATTTATTATAAAAATGAATACTGATAGACTTGGATCCATCCTAATATTTATATGGAGTTTTTCAAAAATTTCTTCAAATTACAATAGTTTTAATATATTTGGAAACAGCACTATCGATATTTTAGTTAAGTTTTTTCGAATTTCGCTTATTTTTGCGATAAAATCAATATTTGCGGAGATACAGCCACTTTTCTAAAAAAGTTTAATAGGGAAGTAATATTTTTATTATAAAAATGAATACTGATAGACTTGGATCCATCTTAATATTTATATGGAGTTTTTCCATAATATCGAGCAATATCCTTATATTAAATACGAAGACCATATATTGAAAAGGGGGGACCCTTACCATATTATCGAACAATATCCCTATATTAAATACGAAGACCATATATTGAAAAGGGGGGACCCTTACCATAATATCGAACAATATCCTTATATAAAATACGAAGACCATATATTGAAAAGGGGGGACCCTTACCATAATGTCGAGCAATATCCCTATATTAAATACGAAGACCATATATTGAAAAGGGGGGACCCTTACCATAATATCGAGCAATAACCTAATAATAAATACGAAGACCATAAATTGAAAAGGGGGATCCATCCTAATATTTATAGGGAGTTTTTTTATTATAAAAATGAATACTGATAGACTTGGATCCATCCTAATATTTATATGGAGTTTTTCAAAAATTTCTTCAAATTACAATAGTTTTAATATATTTGGAAACAGCACTATCGATATTTTAGTTAAGTTTTTTCGAATTTCGCTTATTTTTGCGATAAAATCAATATTTGCGGAGATACAGCCACTTTTCTAAAAAAGTTTAATAGGGAAGTAATATTTTTATTATAAAAATGAATACTGATAGACTTGGATCCATCCTAATATTTATATGGATTTTTTCCATAATATCGAGCAATATCCTTATATTAAATACGAAGACCATATATTGAAAAGGGGGGACCCTTACCATAATATCGAGCAATATCCCTATATTAAATACGAAGACCATATATTGAAAAGGGGGGACCCCTACCATAATATCGAGCAATATCCCTATATTAAATACGAAGACCATATATTGAAAAGGGGGGACCCTTACCATAATATCGAGCAATAACCTAATAATAAATACGAAGACCATAAATTGAAAAGGGGGATCCATCCTAATATTTATAGGGAGTTTTTTTATTTTAAAAATGAATACTGATAGACTTGGATCCATCCTAATATTTATATGGAGTTTTTCAAAAATTTCTTCAAATTACAATAGTTTTAATATATTTGGAAACAGCACTATCGATATTTTAGTTAAGTTTTTTCGAATTTCGCTTATTTTTGCGATAAAATCAATATTTGCGGAGATACAGCCACTTTTCTAAAAAAGTTTAATAGGGAAGTAATATATTTATTATAAAAATGAATACTGATAGACTTGGATCCATCCTAATATTTATATGGAGTTTTTCAAAAATTTCTTCAAATTACAATAGTTTTAATATATTTGGAAACAGCACTATCGATATTTTAGTGAAGTTTTTTCGAATTTCGCTTATTTTTGCGATAAAATCAATATTTGCGGAGATACAGCCACTTTTCTAAAAAAGTTTAATAGGGAAGTAATATATTTATTATAAAAATGAATACTGATAGACTTGGATCCATCCTAATATTTATATGGAGTTTTTCAAAAATTTCTTCAAATTACAATAGTTTTAATATATTTGGAAACAGCACTATCGATATTTTAGTTAAGTTTTTTCGAATTTCGCTTATTTTTGCGATAAAATCAATATTTGCGGAGATACAGCCACTTTTCTAAAAAAGTTTAATAGGGAAGTAATATTTTTATTATAAAAATGAATACTGATAGACTTGGATCCATCTTAATATTTATATGGAGTTTTTCCATAATATCGAGCAATATCCTTATATTAAATACGAAGACCATATATTGAAAAGGGGGGACCCTTACCATATTATCGAACAATATCCCTATATTAAATACGAAGACCATATATTGAAAAGGGGGGACCCTTACCATAATATCGAACAATATCCTTATATAAAATACGAAGACCATATATTGAAAAGGGGGGACCCTTACCATAATGTCGAGCAATATCCCTATATTAAATACGAAGACCATATATTGAAAAGGGGGGACCCTTACCATAATATCGAGCAATAACCTAATAATAAATACGAAGACCATAAATTGAAAAGGGGGATCCATCCTAATATTTATAGGGAGTTTTTTTATTATAAAAATGAATACTGATAGACTTGGATCCATCCTAATATTTATATGGAGTTTTTCAAAAATTTCTTCAAATTAATATAGTTTTAATATATTTGGAAACAGCACTATCGATATTTTAGTTAAGTTTTTTCGAATTTCGCTTATTTTTGCGATAAAATCAATATTTGCGGAGATACAGCCACTTTTCTAAAAAAGTTTAATAGGGAGTAATATATTTATTATAAAAATGAATACTGATAGACTTGGATCCATCCTAATATTTATATGGAGTTTTTCAAAAATTTCTTCAAATTACAATAGTTTTAATATATTTGGAAACAGCACTATCGATATTTTAGTTAAGTTTTTTCGAATTTCGCTTATTTTTGCGATAAAATCAATATTTGCGGAGATACAGCCACTTTTCTAAAAAAGTTTAATAGGGAGTAATATATTTATTATAAAAATGAATACTGATAGACTTGGATCCATCCTAATATTTATATGGAGTTTTTCAAAAATTTCTTCAAATTACAATAGTTTTAATATATTTGGAAACAGCACTATCGATATTTTAGTTAAGTTTTTTCGAATTTCGCTTATTTTTGCGATAAAATCAATATTTGCGGAGATACAGCCACTTTTCTAAAAAAGTTTAATAGGGAGTAATATATTTATTATAAAAATGAATACTGATAGACTTGGATCCATCCTAATATTTATATGGAGTTTTTCAAAAATTTCTTCAAATTACAATAGTTTTAATATATTTGGAAACAGCACTATCGATATTTTAGTTAAGTTTTTTCGAATTTCGCTTATTTTTGCGATAAAATCAATATTTGCGGAGATACAGCCACTTTTCTAAAAAAGTTTAATAGGGAAGTAATATATTTATTATAAAAATGAATACTGATAGACTTGGATCCATCCTAATATTTATATGGAGTTTTTCAAAAATTTCTTCAAATTACAATAGTTTTAATATATTTGGAAACAGCACTATCGATATTTTAGTTAAGTTTTTTCGAATTTCGCTTATTTTTGCGATAAAATCAATATTTGCGGAGATACAGCCACTTTTCTAAAAAAGTTTAATAGGGAAGTAATATATTTATTATAAAAATGAATACTGATAGACTTGGATCCATCGTAATATTTATATGGATTTTTTCCATAATATCGAGCAATATCCCTATATTAAATACGAAGACCATATATTGAAAAGGGGCGACCCTTACCATAATATCGAGCAATATCCCTATATTAAATACGAAGACCATATATTGAAAAGGGGGGAACCTTACCATAATATCGAGCAATATCCCTATATTAAATACGAAGACCATATATTGAAAAGGGGGACCCTTACCATAATATCAAGCAATATCCCTACATTAAATACGAAGACCATATATTGAAAAGGGGGGACCCTTACCATAATATCGAGCAATATCCCTATATTAAATACGAAGACCATATATTGAAAAGGGGGACCCTTACCATAATATCGAGCAATATCCCTATATTAAATACGAAGACCATATATTGAAAAGGGGCGACCCTTACCATAATATCGAGCAATATCCCTATATTAAATACGAAGACCATATATTGAAAAGGGGGACCCTTACCATAATATCAAGCAATATCCCTACATTAAATACGAAGACCATATATTGAAAAGGGGGGACCCTTACCATAATATCGAGCAATATCCCTATATTAAATACGAAGACCATATATTGAAAAGGGGGGACCCTTACCATAATATCGAGCAATATCCCTATATTAAATACGAAGACCATATATTGAAAAGGGGGGACCCTTACCATAATATCGAGCAATATCCCTATATTAAATACGAAGACCATATATTGAAAAGGGTGGACCCTTACCATAATATCGAGCAATATCCCTATATTAAATACGAAGACCATATATTGAAAAGGGGGGAACCTTACCATAATATCGAGCAATATCCCTATATTAAATACGAAGACCATATATTGAAAAGGGGGGACCCTTACCATAATATCGAGCAATATCCCTATATTAAATACGAAGACCATATATTGAAAAGGGGGACCCTTACCATAATATCGAGCAATATTCCTATATTAAATACGAAGACCATATATTGAAAAGGGGGGACCCTTACCATAATATCGAGCAATATCCCTATATTAAATACGAAGACCATATATTGAAAAGGGGGGACCCTTACCATAATATCGAGCATTATCCCTATATTAAATACGAAGACCATATATTGAAAAGGGGGGACCCTTACCATAATATCGAGCAATATCCCTATATTAAATACGAAGACCATATATTGAAAAGGGGGGACCCTTACCATAATATCGAGCAATATCCCCATATTAAATACGAAGACCATATATTGAAAAGGGGGGACCCTTACCATAATATCAAGCAATATCCCTATATTAAATACGAAGACCATATATTGAAAAGGGGGGACCCTTACCATAATATCGAGCAATATCCTTATATAAAATACGAAGACCATATATTGAAAAGGGGGGACCCTTACCTTAATATCGAGCAATAACCTAATAATAAACACGAAGACCATAAATTGAAAAGGGGGATCCATCCTAATATTTATATGGAGTTTTTAAAAAATTTCTTCAAATTACAATAGTTTTAATATATTTGGAAACAGCACTATCGATATTTTAGTTAAGTTTTTTCGAATTTCGCTTATTTTTGCGATAAAATCAATATTTGCGGAGATACAGCCACTTTTCTAAAAAAGTTTAATAGGGAAGTAATATTTTTATTATAAAAATGAATACTGATAGACTTGGATCCATCCTAATATTTATATGGAGTTTTTCAAAAATTTCTTCAAATTACAATAGTTTTAATATATTTGGAAACAGCACTATCGATATTTTAGTTAAGTTTTTTCGAATTTCGCTTATTTTTGCGATAAAATCAATATTTGCGGAGATACAGCCACTTTTCTAAAAAAGTTTAATAGGGAAGTAATATTTTTATTATAAAAATGAATACTGATAGACTTGGATCCATCCTAATATTTATATGGATTTTTTCAAAAATTTCTTCAAATTACAATAGTTTTAATATATTTGAAAAGAGCACTATCGATACTTTCGTTAAGTTTTTTCGAATTTCGCTTATTTTTGCGATAAAATCAATATTTGCGGAGATACAGCCACTTTTCTAAAAAAGTTTAATAGGGAGTAATATATTTATTATAAAAATGAATACTGATAGACTTGGATCCATCCTAATATTTATATGGATTTTTTCCATAATATCGAGCAATATCCTTATATTAAATACGAAGACCATATATTGAAAAGGGGGGACCCTTACCATAATATTGAGCAATATCCTTATATTAAATACGAAGACCATATATTGAAAATGGGGGCCCTTACCATAATATCGAGCAATATCCTTATATAAAATACGAAGACCATATATTGAAAAGGGGGGACCCTTACCATAATATCGAGCAATATCCCTATATTAAATACGAAGACCATATATTGAAAAGGGGGGACCCTTACCATAATATCAAGCAATATCCCTATATTAAATACGAAGACCATATATTGAAAAGGGGGGACCCTTACCATAATATCAAGCAATATCCCTATATTAAATACGAAGACCATATATTGAAAATGGGGGGCCCTTACCATAATATCGAGCAATATCCTTATATAAAATACGAAGACCATATATTGAAAAGGGGGGACCCTTACCATAATATCGAGCAATATCCCTATATTAAATACGAAGACCATATATTGAAAAGGGGGGACCCTTACCATAATATCGAGCAATATCCCTATATTAAATACGAAGACCATATATTGAAAAGGGGGGACCCTTACCATAATATCAAGCAATATCCCTATATTAAATACGAAGACCATATATTGAAAAGGGGGGACCCTTACCATAATATCAAGCAATATCCCTATATTAAATACGAAGACCATATATTGAAAAGGGGGGACCCTTACCATAATATCGAGCAATATCCCTATATTAAATACGAAGACCATATATTGAAAAGGGGGGACCCTTACCATAATATCGAGCAATATCCCTATATTAAATACGAAGACCATATATTGAAAAGGGGGGACCCTTACCATAATATCAAGCAATATCCCTATATTAAATACGAAGACCATATATTGAAAAGGGGGGACCCTTACCATAATATCAAGCAATATCCCTATATTAAATACGAAGACCATATATTGAACAAGGGGGGCCCTTACCATAATATCGAGCAATATCCTTATATAAAATACGAAGACCATATATTGAAAAGGGGGGACCCTTACCATAATATCGAGCAATATCCCTATATTAAATACGAAGACCATATATTGAAAAGGGGGGACCCTTACCATAATATCGAGCAATATCCCTATATTAAATACGAAGACCATATATTGAAAAGGGGGGACCCTTACCATAATATCAAGCAATATCCCTATATTAAATACGAAGACCATATATTGAAAAGGGGGGACCCTTACCATAATATCGAGAAATATCCCTATATTAAATACGAAGACCATATATTGAAAAGGGGGGACCCTTACCATAATATCAAGCAATATCCCTATATTAAATACGAAGACCATATATTGAAAAGGGGGGACCCTTACCATAATATCGAGCAATATCCCTATATTAAATACGAAGACCATATATTGAAAAGGGGGGGCCCTTACCATAATATCGAGCAATATCCCTATATTAAATACGAAGACCATATATTGAAAAGGGGGGACCCTTACCATAATATCGAGCAATATCCCTATATTAAATACGAAGACCATATATTGAAAAGGGGGGACCCTTACCATAATATCAAGCAATATCCCTATATTAAATACGAAGACCATATATTGAAAATGGGGGGCCCTTACCATAATATCGAGCAATATCCTTATATAAAATACGAAGACCATATATTGAAAAGGGGGGACCCTTACCATAATATCAAGCAATATCCCTATATTAAATACGAAGACCATATATTGAAAAGGGGGGACCCTTACCATAATATCGAGCAATATCCCTATATTAAATACGAAGACCATATATTGAAAAGGGGGGACCCTTACCATAATATCGAGCAATATCCCTATATTAAATACGAAGACCATATATTGAAAAGGGGGACCCTTACCATAATATCAAGCAATATCCCTATATTAAATACGAAGACCATATATTGAAAAGGGGGGACCCTTACCATAATATCAAGCAATATCCCTATATTAAATACGAAGACCATATATTAAAAAGGGGGGACCCTTACCATAATATCAAGCAATATCCCTATATTAAATACGAAGACCATATATTGAAAAGGGGGGGCCCTTACCATAATATCGAGCAATATCCCTATATTAAATACGAAGACCATATATTGAAAAGGGGGGACCCTTACCATAATATCGAGCAATATCCCTATATTAAATACGAAGACCATATATTGAAAAGGGGGACCCTTACCATAATATCGAGCAATATCCCTGTATTAAATACGAAGACCATATATTGAAAAGGGGGGACCCTTACCATAATATCAAGCAATATCCCTATATTAAATACGAAGACCATATATTGAAAAGGGGGGACCCTTACCATAATATCGAGCAATATCCCTATATTAAATACGAAGACCATATATTGAAAAGGGGGGACCCTTACCATAATATCAAGCAATATCCCTATATTAAATACGAAGACCATATATTGAAAAGGGGGGACCCTTACCATAATATCGAGCAATATCCCTATATTAAATACGAAGACCATATATTGAAAAGGGGGGACCCTTACCATAATATCGAGCAATATCCCTATATTAAATACGAAGACCATATATTGAAAAGGGGGGGCCCTTACCATAATATCGAGCAATATCCCTATATTAAATACGAAGACCATATATTGAAAAGGGGGGACCCTTACCATAATATCGAGCAATATCCCTATATTAAATACGAAGACCATATATTGAAAAGGGGGGACCCTTACCATAATATCAAGCAATATCCCTATATTAAATACGAAGACCATATATTGAAAATGGGGGGCCCTTACCATAATATCGAGCAATATCCTTATATAAAATACGAAGACCATATATTGAAAAGGGGGGACCCTTACCATAATATCAAGCAATATCCCTATATTAAATACGAAGACCATATATTGAAAAGGGGGGACCCTTACCATAATATCGAGCAATATCCCTATATTAAATACGAAGACCATATATTGAAAAGGGGGGACCCTTACCATAATATCGAGCAATATCCCTATATTAAATACGAAGACCATATATTGAAAAGGGGGACCCTTACCATAATATCAAGCAATATCCCTATATTAAATACGAAGACCATATATTGAAAAGGGGGGACCCTTACCATAATATCAAGCAATATCCCTATATTAAATACGAAGACCATATATTAAAAAGGGGGGACCCTTACCATAATATCAAGCAATATCCCTATATTAAATACGAAGACCATATATTGAAAAGGGGGGGCCCTTACCATAATATCGAGCAATATCCCTATATTAAATACGAAGACCATATATTGAAAAGGGGGGACCCTTACCATAATATCGAGCAATATCCCTATATTAAATACGAAGACCATATATTGAAAAGGGGGGACCCTTACCATAATATCGAGCAATATCCCTGTATTAAATACGAAGACCATATATTGAAAATGGGGGGCCCTTACCATAATATCGAGCAATATCCTTATATAAAATACGAAGACCATATATTGAAAAGGGGGGACCCTTACCATAATATCGAGCAATATCCCTATATTAAATACGAAGACCATATATTGAAAAGGGGGGACCCTTACCATAATATCAAGCAATATCCCTATATTAAATACGAAGACCATATATTGAAAAGGGGGGACCCTTACCATAATATCAAGCAATATCCCTATATTAAATACGAAGACCATATATTGAAAATGGGGGGCCCTTACCATAATATCGAGCAATATCCTTATATAAAATACGAAGACCATATATTGAAAAGGGGGACCCTTACCATAATATCGAGCAATAACCTAATAATAAATACGAAGACCATAAATTGAAAAGGGGGATCCATCCTAATATTTATAGGGAGTTTTTTTATTATAAAAATGAATACTGATAGACTTGGATCCATCCTAATATTTATATGGAGTTTTTCAAAAATTTCTTCAAATTACAATAGTTTTAATATATTTGGAAACAGCACTATCGATATTTTAGTTAAGTTTTTTCGATTTTCGCTTATTTTTGCGATAAAATCAATATTTGCGGAGATACAGCCACTTTTCTAAAAAAGTTTAATAGGGAGTAATATATTTATTATAAAAATGAATACTGATAGACTTGGATCCATCCTAATATTTATATGGATTTTTTCCATAATATCGAGCAATATCCTTATATTAAATACGAAGACCATATATTGAAAAGGGGGGACCCTTACCATAATATCGAGCAATATCCTCATATTAAATACGAAGACCATATATTGAAAAGGGGGGACCCTTACCATAACATCGAGCAATATCCCTATATTAAATACGAAGACCATATATTGAAAAGGGGGACCCTTACCATAATATCAAGCAATATCCCTATATTAAATACGAAGACCATATATTGAAAAGGGGGGACCCTTACCATAATATCGAGCAATATCCTTATATAAAATACGACGACCATATATTGAAAAGGGGGGACCCTTACCATAATATCGAGCAATATCCCTATATTAAATACGAAGACCATATATTGAAAAGGGGGGACCCTTACCATAATATCGAGCAATATCCTTATATAAAATACGAAGACCATATATTGAAAAGGGGGGACCCTTACCATAATATCGAGCAATATCCCTATATTAAATACGAAGACCATATATTGAAAAGGGGGGACCCTTACCATAATATCAAGCAATATCCCTATATTAAATACGAAGACCATATATTGAAAAGGGGGGACCCTTACCATAATATCGAGCAATATCCTTATATAAAATACGAAGACCATATATTGAAAAGGGGGGACCCTTACCATAATATCGAGCAATATCCCTATATTAAATACGAAGACCATATATTGAAAAGGGGGGACCCTTACCATAATATCGAGCAATATCCCTATATTAAATACGAAGACCATATATTGAAAAGGGGGGACCCTTACCATAATATCGTGCAATAACCTAATAATAAATACGATGACCATAAATTGAAAAGGGGGATCCATCCTAATATTTATAGGGAGTTTTTTTATTATAAAAATGAATACTGATAGACTTGGATCCATCCTAATATTTATATGGAGTTTTTCAAAAATTTCTTCAAATTACAATAGTTTTAATATATTTGGAAACAGCACTATCGATATTTTAGTTAAGTTTTTTCGAATTTCGCTTATTTTTGCGATAAAATCAATATTTGCGGAGATACAGCCACTTTTCTAAAAAAGTTTAATAGGGAAGTAATATTTTTATTATAAAAATGAATACTGATAGACTTGGATCCATCCTAATATTTATATGGAGTTTTTCAAAAATTTCTTCAAATTACAATAGTTTTAATATATTTGGAAACAGCACTATCGATATTTTAGTTAAGTTTTTTCGAATTTCGCTTATTTTTGCGATAAAATCAATATTTGCGGAGATACAGCCACTTTTCTAAAAAAGTTTAATAGGGAAGTAATATATTTATTATAAAAATGAATACTGATAGACTTGGATCCATGCTAATATTTATATGGATTTTTTAAAAAATTTCTTCAAATTACAATAGTTTTAATATATTTGGAAACAGCACTATCGATATTTTAGTTAAGTTTTTTCGAATTTCGCTTATTTTTGCTATAAAATCAATATTTGCGGAGATACAGCCACTTTTCTAAAAAAGTTTAATAGGGAAGTAATATATTTATTATAAAAATGAATACTGATAGACTTGGATCCATCCTAATATTTATATGGAGTTTTTCAAAAATTTCTTCAAATTACAATAGTTTTAATATATTTGGAAACAGCACTATCGATATTTTAGTTAAGTTTTTTCGAATTTCGCTTATTTTTGCGATAAAATCAATATTTGCGGAGATACAGCCACTTTTCTAAAAAAGTTTAATAGGGAAGTAATATTTTTATTATAAAAATGAATACTGATAGACTTGGATCCATCCTAATATTTATATGGATTTTTTCCATAATATCGAGCAATATCCCTATATTAAATACGAAGACCATATATTGAAAAGGGGGGACCCTTACCATAATATCAAGCAATATCCCTATATTAAATACGAAGACCATATATTGAAAAGGGGGGACCCTTACCATAATATCGAGCAATATCCTTATATAAAATACGAAGACCATATATTGAAAAGGGGGGACCCTTACCATAATATCGAGCAATATCCCTATATTAAATACGAAGACCATATATTGAAAAGGGGGGACCCTTACCATAATATCGAGCAATATCCCTATATTAAATACGAAGACCATATATTGAAAAGGGGGACCCTTACCATAATATCGTGCAATAACCTAATAATAAATACGAAGACCATAAATTGAAAAGGGGGATCCATCCTAATATTTATAGGGAGTTTTTTTATTATAAAAATGAATACTGATAGACTTGGATCCATCCTAATATTTATATGGAGTTTTTCAAAAATTTCTTCAAATTACAATAGTTTTAATATATTTGGAAACAGCACTATCGATATTTTAGTTAAGTTTTTTCGAATTTCGCTTATTTTTGCGATAAAATCAATATTTGCGGAGATACAGCCACTTTTCTAAAAAAGTTTAATAGGGAAGTAATATTTTTATTATAAAAATGAATACTGATAGACTTGGATCCATCCTAATATTTATATGGAGTTTTTCAAAAATTTCTTCAAATTACAATAGTTTTAATATATTTGGAAACAGCACTATCGATATTTTAGTTAAGTTTTTTCGAATTTCGCTTATTTTTGCGATAAAATCAATATTTGCGGAGATACAGCCACTTTTCTAAAAAAGTTTAATAGGGAAGCAATATATTTATTATAAAAATGAATACTGATAGACTTGGATCCATCCTAATATTTTTATGGAGTTTTTCAAAAACTTCTTCAAATTACAATAGTTTTAATATATTTGGAAACAGCACTATCGATATTTTAGTTAAGTTTTTTCGAATTTCGCTTATTTTTGCTATAAAATCAATATTTGCGGAGATACAGCCACTTTTCTAAAAAAGTTTAATAGGGAAGTAATATATTTATTATAAAAATGAATACTGATAGACTTGGATCCATCCTAATATTTATATGGAGTTTTTCAAAAATTTCTTCAAATTACAATAGTTTTAATATATTTGGAAACAGCACTATCGATATTTTAGTTAAGTTTTTTCGAATTTCGCTTATTTTTGCGATAAAATCAATATTTGCGGAGATACAGCCACTTTTCTAAAAAAGTTTAATAGGGAAGTAATATTTTTATTATAAAAATGAATACTGATAGACTTGGATCCATCCTAATATTTATATGGATTTTTTCAAAAATTTCTTCAAATTACAATAGTTTTAATACATTTGGAAACAGCACTATCGATATTTTAGTTAAGTTTTTTCGAATTTCGCTTATTTTTGCGATAAAATCAATATTTGCGGAGATACAGCCACTTTTCTAAAAAAGTTTAATAGGGAAGTAATATTTTTATTATAAAAATGAATACTGATAGACTTGGATCCATCCTAATATTTATATGGAGTTTTTCAAAAATTTCTTCAAATTACAATAGTTTTAATATATTTGGAAACAGCACTATCGATATTTTAGTTAAGTTTTTTCGAATTTCGCTTATTTTTGCGATAAAATCAATATTTGCGGAGATACAGCCACTTTTCTAAAAAAGTTTAATAGGGAGTAATATATTTATTATAAAAATGAATACTGATAGACTTGGATCCATCCTAATATTTATATGGATTTTTTCCATAATATCGAGCAATATCCTTATATTAAATACGAAGACCATATATTGAAAAGGGGGGACCCTTACCATAATATCGAGCAATATCCTCATATTAAATACGAAGACCATATATTGAAAAGGGGGGACCCTTACCATAATATCGAGCAATATTCTTATATAAAATACGAAGACCATATATTGAAAAGGGGGGACCCTTACCATAATATCGAGCAATATCCCTATATTAAATACGAAGACCATATATTGAAAAGGGGGGACCCTTACCATAATATCAAGCAATATCCCTATATTAAATACGAAGACCATATATTGAGAAGGGGGGACCCTTACCATAATATCGAGCAATATCCTTATATAAAATACGAAGACCATATATTGAAAAGGGGGGACCCTTACCATAATATCGAGCAATATCCCTATATTAAATACGAAGACCATATATTGAAAAGGGGGGACCCTTACCATAATATCGAGCAATATCCTTATATAAAATACGAAGACCATATATTGAAAAGGGGGGACCCTTACCATAATATCAAGCAATATCCCTATATTAAATACGAAGACCATATATTGAAAAGGGGGGACCCTTACCATAATATCAAGCAATATCCCTATATTAAATACGAAGACCATATATTGAAAAGGGGGGACCCTTACCATAATATCGAGCAATATCCTTATATAAAATACGAAGACCATATATTGAAAAGGGGGGACCCTTACCATAATATCAAGCAATATCCCTATATTAAATACGAAGACCATATATTGAAAAGGGGGGACCCTTACCATAATATCGAGCAATATCCCTATATTAAATACGAAGACCATATATTGAAAAGGGGGGACCCTTACCATAATATCGAGCAATATCCCTATATTAAATACGAAGACCATATATTGAAAAGGGGGGACCCTTACCATAATATCGAGCAATAACCTAATAATAAATACGAAGACCATAAATTGAAAAGGGGGATCCATCCTAATATTTATAGGGAGTTTTTTTATTATAAAAATGAATACTGATAGACTTGGATCCATCCTAATATTTATATGGAGTTTTTCAAAAATTTCTTCAAATTACAATAGTTTTAATATATTTGGAAACAGCACTATCGATATTTTAGTTAAGTTTTTTCGAATTTCGCTTATTTTTGCGATAAAATCAATATTTGCGGAGATACAGCCACTTTTCTAAAAAAGTTTAATAGGGAAGTAATATTTTTATTATAAAAATGAATACTGATAGACTTGGATCCATCCTAATATTTATATGGAGTTTTTCAAAAATTTCTTCAAATTACAATAGTTTTAATATATTTGAAAAGAGCACTATCGATACTTTAGTTAAGTTTTTTCGAATTTCGCTTATTTTTGCGATAAAATCAATATTTGCGGAGATACAGCCACTTTTCTAAAAAAGTTTAATAGGGAGTAATATATTTATTATAAAAATGAATACTGATAGACTTGAATCCATCCTAATATTTATATGGATTTTTTCCATAATATCGAGCAATATCCCTATATTAAATACGAAGACCATATATTGAAAAGGGGGGACCCTTACCATAATATCGAGCAATATCCCTATATTAAATACGAAGACCATATATTGAAAAGGGGGGACCCTTACCATAATATCAAGCAATATCCCTATATTAAATACGAAGACCATATATTGAAAAGGGGGGACCCTTACCATAATATCGAGCAATATCCCTATATTAAATACGAAGACCATATATTGAAAAGGGGGGACCCTTACCATAATATCGAGCAATATCCCTATATTAAATACGAAGACCATATATTGAAAAGGGGGGACCCTTACCATAATATCGAGCAATATCCCTATATTAAATACGAAGACCATATATTGAAAAGGGGGGACCCTTACCATAATATCGAGCAATATCCTTATATTAAATACGAAGACCATATATTGAAAAGGGGGGACCCTTACCATAATATCGAGCAATATCCTCATATTAAATACGAAGACCATATATTGAAAAGGGGGGACCCTTACCATAATATCAAGCAATATCCCTATATTAAATACGAAGACCATATATTGAAAAGGGGGGACCCTTACCATAATATCGAGCAATATCCTTATATAAAATACGAAGACCATATATTGAAAAGGGGGGACCCTTACCATAATATCGAGCAATATCCCTATATTAAATACGAAGACCATATATTGAAAAGGGGTGACCCTTACCATAATATCAAGCAATATCCCTATATTAAATACGAAGACCATATATTGAAAAGGGGGGACCCTTACCATAATATCGAGCAATATCCTTATATAAAATACGAAGACCATATATTGAAAAGGGGGGACCCTTACCATAATATCGAGCAATATCCCTATATTAAATACGAAGACCATATATTGAAAAGGGGGGACCCTTACCATAATATCGAGCAATAACCTAATAATAAATACGAAGACCATAAATTGAAAAGGGGGATCCATCCTAATATTTATAGGGAGTTTTTTTATTATAAAAATGAATACTGATAGACTTGGATCCATCCTAATATTTTTATGGAGTTTTTCAAAAATTTCTTCAAATTACAATAGTTTTAATATATTTGGAAACAGCACTATCGATATTTTAGTTAAGTTTTTTCGAATTTCGCTTATTTTTGCGATAAAATCAATATTTGCGGAGATACAGCCACTTTTCTAAAAAAGTTTAATAGGGAAGTAATATTTTTATTATAAAAATGAATACTGATAGACTTGGATCCATCCTAATATTTATATGGAGTTTTTCAAAAATTTCTTCAAATTACAATAGTTTTAATATATTTGGAAACAGCACTATCGATATTTTAGTTAAGTTTTTTCGAATTTCGCTTATTTTTGCGATAAAATCAATATTTGCGGAGATACAGCCACTTTTCTAAAAAAGTTTAATAGGGAAGTAATATTTTTATTATAAAAATTAATACTGATAGACTTGGATCCATCCTAATATTTATATGAAGTTTTTAAAAAATTTCTTCAAATTACAATAGTTTTAATATATTTGGAAACAGCACTATCGATATTTTAGTTAAGTTTTTTCTAATTTCGCTTATTTTTGCGATAAAATCAATATTTGCGGAGATACAGCCACTTTTCTAAAAAAGTTTAATAGGGAGTAATATATTTATTATAAAAATGAATACTGATAGACTTGGATCCATCCTAATATTTATATGGAGTTTTTCAAAAATTTCTTCAAATTACAATAGTTTTAATATATTTGGAAACAGCACTATCGATACTTTAGTTAAGTTTTTTCGAATTTCGCTTATTTTTGCGATAAAATCAATATTTGCGGAGATACAGCCACTTTTCTAAAAAAGTTTAATAGGGAGTAATATATTTATTATAAAAATGAATACTGATAGACTTGGATCCATCCTAATATTTATATGGAGTTTTTCAAAAATTTCTTCAAATTACAATAGTTTTAATATATTTGGAAACAGCACTATCGATATTTTATTTAAGTTTTTTCTAATTTCGCTTATTTTTGCGATAAAATCAATATTTGCGGAGATACAGCCACTTTTCTAAAAAAGTTTAATAGGGAGTAATATATTTATTATAAAAATGAATACTGATAGACTTGGATCCATCCTAATATTTATATGGAGTTTTTCAAAAATTTCTTCAAATTACAATAGTTTTAATATATTTGGAAACAGCACTATCGATACTTTAGTTAAGTTTTTTCGAATTTCGCTTATTTTTGCGATAAAATCAATATTTGCGGAGATACAGCCACTTTTCTAAAAAAGTTTAATAGGGAGTAATATATTTATTATAAAAATGAATACTGATAGACTTGGATCCATCCTAATATTTATATGGAGTTTTTCAAAAATTTCTTCAAATTACAATAGTTTTAATATATTTGGAAACAGCACTATCGATACTTTAGTTAAGTTTTTTCGAATTTCGCTTATTTTTGCGATAAAATCAATATTTGCGGAGATACAGCCACTTTTCTAAAAAAGTTTAATAGGGCGTAATATATTTATTATAAAAATGAATACTGATAGACTTGGATCCATCCTAATATTTATATGGAGTTTTTCAAAAATTTCTTCAAATTACAATAGTTTTAATATATTTGGAAACAGCACTATCGATACTTTAGTTAAGTTTTTTCGAATTTCGCTTATTTTTGCGATAAAATCAATATTTGCGGAGATACAGCCACTTTTCTAAAAAAGTTTAATAGGGAAGTAATATATTTATTATAAAAATGAATACTGATAGACTTGGATCCATCTTAATATTTATATGGAGTTTTTCAAAAATTTCTTCAAATTACAATAGTTTTAATATATTTGGAAACAGCACTATCGATACTTTAGTTAAGTTTTTTCGAATTTCGCTTATTTTTGCGATAAAATCAATATTTGCGGAGATACAGCCACTTTTCTAAAAAAGTTTAATAGGGAGTAATATATTTATTATAAAAATGAATACTGATAGACTTGGATCCATCCTAATATTTATATGGAGTTTTTCAAAAATTTCTTCAAATTACAATAGTTTTAATATATTTGGAAACAGCACTATCGATACTTTAGTTAAGTTTTTTCGAATTTCGCTTATTTTTGCGATAAAATCAATATTTGCGGAGATACAGCCACTTTTCTAAAAAAGTTTAATAGGGAGTAATATATTTATTTTAAAAATGAATACTGATAGACTTGGATCCATCCTAATATTTATATGGAGTTTTTCAAAAATTTCTTCAAATTACAATAGTTTTAATATATTTGGAAACAGCACTATCGATATTTTAGTTAAGTTTTTTCGAATTTCGCTTATTTTTGCGATAAAATCAATATTTGCGGAGATACAGCCACTTTTCTAAAAAAGTTTAATAGGGAAGTAATATTTTTATTATAAAGATGAATACTGATAGACTTGGATCCATCCTAATATTTATATGGAGTTTTTCAAAAATTTCTTCAAATTACAATAGTTTTAATATATTTGGAAACAGCACTATCGATATTTTAGTTAAGTTTTTTCGAATTTCGCTTATTTTTGCGATAAAATCAATATTTGCGGAGATACAGCCACTTTTCTAAAAAAGTTTAATAGGGAAGTAATATTTTTATTATAAAAATGAATACTGATAGACTTGGATCCATCCTAATATTTATATGGAGTTTTTCAAAAATTTCTTCAAATTACAATAGTTTTAATATATTTGGAAACAGCACTATCGATATTTTAGTTAAGTTTTTTCGAATTTCGCTTATTTTTGCGAAAAAATCAATATTTGCGGAGATACAGCCACTTTTCTAAAAAAGTTTAATAGGGAAGTAATATTTTTATTATAAAAATGAATACTGATAGACTTGGATCCATCCTAATATTTATATGGATTTTTTAAAAAATTTCTTCAAATTACAATAGTTTTAATATATTTGAAAAGAGCACTATCGATACTTTAGTTAAGTTTTTTCGAATTTCGCTTTTTTTTGCGATAAAATCAATATTTGCGGAGATACAGCCACTTTTCTAAAAAAGTTTAATAGGGAGTAATATATTTATTATAAAAATGAATACTGATAGACTTGGATCCATCCTAATATTTATATGGATTTTTTCCATAATATCGAGCAATATCCTCATATTAAATACGAAGACCATATATTGAAAAGGGGGGACCCTTACCATAACATCGAGCAATATCCCTATATTAAATACGAAGCCCATATATTGAAAAGGGGGGACCCTTACCATAACATCGAGCAATATCCCTATATTAAATACGAAGACCATATATTGAAAAGGGGGACCCTTACCATAATATCAAGCAATATCCCTATATTAAATACGAAGACCATATATTGAAAAGGGGGGACCCTTACCATAATATCGAGCAATATCCTTATATAAAATACGAAGGCCATATATTGAAAAGGGGGGACCCTTACCATAATATCGAGCAATATCCCTATATTAAATACGAAGACCATATATTGAAAAGGGGGGACCCTTACCATAATATCGAGCAATATCCTTATATAAAATACGAAGACCATATATGGAAAAGGGGGGACCCTTACCATAATATCGAGCAATATCCCTATATTAAATACGAAGACCATATATTGAAAAGGGGGGACCCTTACCATAATATCAAGCAATATCCCTATATTAAATACGAAGACCATATATTGAAAAGGGGGGACCCTTACCATAATATCGAGCAATATCCTTATATAAAATACGAAGACCATATATTGAAAAGGGGGGACCCTTACCATAATATCGAGCAATATCCCTATATTAAATACGAAGACCATATATTGAAAAGGGGGGACCCTTACCATAATATCGAGCAATATCCCTATATTAAATACGAAGACCATATATTGAAAAGGGGGGACCCTTACCATAATATCGTGCAATAACCTAATAATAAATACGAAGACCATAAATTGAAAAGGGGGATCCATCCTAATATTTATAGGGAGTTTTTTTATTATAAAAATGAATACTGATAGACTTGGATCCATCCTAATATTTATATGGAGTTTTTCAAAAATTTCTTCAAATTACAATAGTTTTAATATATTTGGAAACAGCACTATCGATATTTTAGTTAAGTTTTTTCGAATTTCGCTTATTTTTGCGATAAAATCAATATTTGCGGAGATACAGCCACTTTTCTAAAAAAGTTTAATAGGGAAGTAATATTTTTATTATAAAAATGAATACTGATAGACTTGGATCCATCCTAATATTTATATGGAGTTTTTCAAAAATTTCTTCAAATTACAATAGTTTTAATATATTTGGAAACAGCACTATCGATATTTTAGTTAAGTTTTTCGAATTTCGCTTATTTTTGCGATAAAATCAATATTTGCGGAGATACAGCCACTTTTCTAAAAAAGTTTAATAGGGAAGTAATATATTTATTATAAAAATGAATACTGATAGACTTGGATCCATCCTAATATTTATATGGAGTTTTTCAAAAATTTCTTCAAATTACAATAGTTTTAATATATTTGGAAACAGCACTATCGATACTTTAGTTAAGTTTTTTCGAATTTCGCTTATTTTTGCGATAAAATCAATATTTGCGGAGATACAGCCACTTTTCTAAAAAAGTTTAATAGGGAAGTAATATATTTATTATAAAAATGAATACTGATAGACTTGGATCCATCTTAATATTTATATGGAGTTTTTCAAAAATTTCTTCAAATTACAATAGTTTTAATATATTTGGAAACAGCACTATCGATACTTTAGTTAAGTTTTTTCGAATTTCGCTTATTTTTGCGATAAAATCAATATTTGCGGAGATACAGCCACTTTTCTAAAAAAGTTTAATAGGGAGTAATATATTTATTATAAAAATGAATACTGATAGACTTGGATCCATCCTAATATTTATATGGAGTTTTTCAAAAATTTCTTCAAATTACAATAGTTTTAATATATTTGGAAACAGCACTATCGATACTTTAGTTAAGTTTTTTCGAATTTCGCTTATTTTTGCGATAAAATCAATATTTGCGGAGATACAGCCACTTTTCTAAAAAACTTTAATAGGGAGTAATATATTTATTTTAAAAATGAATACTGATAGACTTGGATCCATCCTAATATTTATATGGAGTTTTTCAAAAATTTCTTC